>CM057845.1:123931899-123964170 GCA_030068395.1 Apalone spinifera | reverse complement strand
TTGCATCCCTTTTCCGGAAAAGGGTGCCTGTGTAGACGTAGCCATTAAGTGCTTCACTTAAGAAGAGAGGGTTGCAGAACACCACTGGCTGGGTGGGAACTCAGCCTCCACTTCCACCTTGCACTGACTCAGTGCTTGCTACCTTCAGGAATCTAGTCCAAGTTCTGCTCCTCCCATGGGTACAACCAGTTTCCATGCCTGTCAGGAAAAGTTCTGCTCCAGGAGAAAGGTGGCAGTTATTTCCAGGATAACTCTGACAGTTAATTTCAAGAGAACACAGCAATCCAGGCCAGGTTCACCTGAATCCCAGGTCCCTTTGCAGGAGTGATTAAAAAAACAGTAAAAGCATTTTCCCTTTTTGCCTTCCTTTCTAGAGGTCACAAATCCCATTCAGGTTCTTGACCTAGATGCCCAGAGTCCCATTCCAGGCAAGCACAGGCACCCACTCCACTTCCTTCCACTGTTTCTGTGTAGTGCATGGGGGATCAGTGTGAAAAGAAGCAGCTGTTTTGTAGGTGTATTTTGTTGTTTGATGGTTTCAATTTATCTCCTCTGGTTTTGTGGGTGTTTTGCATGATTGGGGGAGTCACCCGTGGGTCCCAGGATCTTCCAAACTACAGAATGAGCCTCAAAATCATTTTACAATGAGCAGGACTTTTTAAAAAAGCTCTTTTGGCGGATGGGGAATAAGGGCTGGGGAGTGGGAGGTACAGTGAGCTCTGGGTGGTGTGGGTGGGGGAATGGGGAGTGGCATCTTGAAGCACGTTTAAAAGCAACCAAAGGTTTGGGGCTTAAGATTTTGTATTCTCAGCATATGAAACTGCTTTTGCATATGGGGACACGACAAGGATGGGTTGCAGCGGGGCAATGTAAAGACTCTCTTCTCCAGCTGTGTGTGATTTATATGGGGGACTGAAGGAAGATTCTTTTCATTCCCTAAGGATGGATTTTGTGGAGGGCCACAGTTCTTCATGGGGAAAGAAAAAGCAGAATGAGAAGGGGGTCTGTCATTGTAACCCTCCTACCCCTGCCTTGTCCCGTGCCACCCTCAAATAAACAAAAACAAAAGTGATTTGCCTTTGGTCTTCCAGCTCCAAAACTTCTTTGCCTGAACTCTTTTCGCTGGTTATTCTTCGCATGTTTTGATAATGTGACTTATGAGAAAAATCTCTATAAATATATATACATACCATATCTATAAATATATATATAATATATATATAAAAACTATACATATGGACATAGGAAACTACCTGGCATTACATACCTCCATGCCTATGAAAAGGGAGATTATGTAGGCCAACAGCATGTACAGTCCTTATGGAGTTATTATTAAACAGAATGTGGTCTTGCCATTCTGGCTGGTGGAAGTGTTTTATTTCTGTGGGGAAGATCTAAGGGATGTGCGTCTGAGGAACCATTATCCTAGCAGGACTGGAGGCACAAAATCGTTGACAGGAATAAAGTCAGAGCATGCTAGAGACACCGAGGAGGTCAGAAGCAGCTTCTCATTCTGAGCAGACGAGAGCTTTCTGCACTCCACTCTAAAAACATGATACTTCATCTGCAGCCATTGTGTCACAGAACAGTGGTCACTGTGTGAGCCAACAATGTCTTGACACTGCTGCCCTCTTCCCTTCTCTTTTAGCTCAGCTGCGGTATTCACGTCCATGCTGATATTTCTCCACAGTCTTTCATCTCCAAGCATGTCACAGACTATACATAGACGGGACCTTCAGTCACCAGTGAAATGCAGCTAGGGGCTGCATCTTTGAGCTGGAGCATCTCAAATGGTTCAGACAGCTTGTCAGCGAGACAACAGGTTAGGACAGGGCGTGGTGAAGAGTCCAGCCACCCGGTGAAAACACAGGGAAGGTTTAAGCAGGATGAGATCTATAATGACCTTAAGTAATCTAGGCTTTGGCTTTACATCTGATCCAAAAAAGTGCTCTTCTAGCTGTATGATGCCCTTGCTAATGCCCTGAGGCAGTGGTTTAATGTTGACTCAGAGGGGAGATGCCCTGAGTGTATTGCCAACTCTGCTGCCATCTCCTTGCAGCTTTTTCAGTCTGGTGTACATCCGCCAACCAATATCCCTTCCAGCCTGGAGAGACTAATGGCCTAATACATCTCACTTCAGGAATCTCATTTCTGCTATTCATTCTAAATGTTTTTACCTTTGTTTCATCTTAGTGCTCCTGGTTGTGCCCCCTTTGCCACCCAGTCTAATTCCTCTTTTCCTTGGTGTTACGACCCTGCAGATATGGCTGTACTGTAATGCCCCTTTGCCTCAGATGTTGCTTTCACAAAATACACATCACTACTGCTTCTAGACTTTCCTTGTAAGTGAGTCCCGGCAGCCCCCGAGTCATTTCTGGTGCTTGTCTTGGAACTGCCTCCGGTGTGCTGGTGGTTGTTCTTGCAGTGTGGTGCTCAGAGCTGAAATGCTCCAAGGGAGCCTGTGCCAGAGCCACAGACACCATCCCTGTACTGATCCATACATGGTGCATCTGCATATAGCAAACAAGGGCTGGCCTTGTTACTGCCAGTGACACTATACACAGATGTTTCATCTTCTGTCTGCAGTTGCTGCTAGGTGTTTGAAGCATCTCTCTGTCCTAGGAGTCTCCCCCCACTGAGTATGTTTTGGATTTTTTCCCCAGATAAGTTTAGCTGTGTTTTCCCAAAGTAGATCTTAACCCATTATTTTCTGCCCCTGTCTCAGCTCTCTCTAGGTCTCTCATTCTTTCTCAGTCCAGTCTGGTATTTACTGCTTTTCCCAAGTTATCATCTGAGTTGCATTAGCTGTACCATTTACTTTCTCTTCCAGATTAGTCATGAATATTTTACAGAAGATTGGACCTGGAGCAGTCCTGCTTGACACCTCCCCAGCCTGTACTTTGCTATCTGCCAGCGTGGCTTCTTTGCAGTTCCTCGCTGCACATAGCAGCCCTCAGTCTCATTCACTTTGAATTATGACCGAGAATGAGGGCAGGTCTACCCTTATACAGCTGCAGTGATTCCACTGTGAGCATTTTAGTGATGCTGCTACTGTGCTGACAGGGAAACTTCTCCCATTGACGTAGTTCACGTCCTTGAGAGGTGGTAGGAGGAGCCTTCCATTGACATAGCACTATCTAAATAGGGGGTAGGCCACTATAATTGCATTGCTCCAGTGTTAGCTTTATAGGATAGTTAAGTTTGTAGCATAGACCTGGCCAATGTGAGCCGTTATAGAGAAAGCAATTATACCAACCTAGCCCCCAGGGGAACAGACCTGTGAGCAAAAGACAACACTAGTGATTTATGAAGATTAAGTTGCCAGACACACTTGGCTGTCATTTTTTCTGAAACATACAGTAAAGTGTTTGTAGAAAAAGCAGGAGTTGGAACATATTTAGATTTTGGGCCAACAATTTGTGAGAAGTTTGTGCTTCACCTCATGAAATATAGGGCCAAAATCAAAGGGCGTTATGACTCCCGCTTTCTCTAGTATGTCGCAGGGAAAAAAAACACCCAAGTTTGTCTGGCAACTTATTCTTCATTAAGCTTCATTGTTGTCTTTTGCTCACAGTTCTGTTATGCTTGGGGTTAGAGGTTAGATTTTGAGGAGAATGTAGCTTCAACTTGTGTCTGAAATGCTGACCTTATGTTAGTGATTTTCCTTTTTCTGCCTAGATTTTTTTATTTTCCTTCATCTATTCAGATTTGCAAATGACTTTGCCTTTTATTACTTGAACAGCTTTAAGATTTATTTTTATAAAAATAGTTTATATTTAAAATCTGTCTTCATTTTATTTGTTTTAAAACTTGTTATTGATGGCTAAAGATAGTCAGTAATAACTCTCTCATGCCTTCTCTCTCCGTGCTTATCTCTCTCTAGACATTTCTACTGATTAGTCTTCACCATGGTAGCCAAAGTCTTCCTTTAGCATCTTCCAGCACAGGCTCTTCAAGCCCTTAGTGTTATGAACTGAGCCTCACAGGGCCCCTGTGAGGGCACCGTTGGTAACTATAATTCTTCCCTGTGTGTAGGTGGGGAAGACTGAAGAACAGAGCAGTGACTGCTCTGTTATGGCCGCTCTGTGTGAATGCATGACTTGTATGTGGAAAGGAGGAGGAGGCCCCAGGAGCGCTGCCTACCCCTTAGCACGCCGTGGCAGGAGGCATGCTGCCATAGGGCTCAGAGTGCACGGGGGGAGGGGGTGTCTGGGCTTAGAGCGAAGTGGGGGGGATGTGCAGAAGACCTGGCTTCCCATCCACCAGCCATTGTGGACGTGCAGGCTGTGGGGGACACATGGTACTTGATACTACTTATGGCTCGGACTGTAAGACAGGTCTTTCAGCTGTAGCAAGTACTGCTGTTCAGCTCTCTCCCACCTTCCGTGCTGCCATGTTACTGACAATACTCCCCTCCCATGACATGGGCTCCATTAGCTCTCTGAGCCACCAGACCAGCAAGAGCAGAAATCTGGGGCTGGGCTGTCTGTATGTGCTGGAGAGAAAAGGGTTGAGGAAATCATCCATAATCAGGCTCTACCCCCTCATCTTAGTGCAATGCTCCTGGCTAAGCATTGGGCTGGCAACATCCAGTGACTACAGGCCATTCCGAGCAGTGCACACGGAGGATAGTGACTCTAGAGGAGTTGGGGGAGGCACGATGGTGCTACGGAGAGATACAATCTGCTTGCAATTCCATGTGCTCCAGGGCTTCCTGCCTTGGAAGGGTTCAGGATCGTGGATGAAGGTTTGGCATATAGACCTCGGTTTCAATTTGTAGAGAAAATTCAAAGCTTTGCTGATGTGGAATGAAGTTTACAGGTGTTGGGGGCATACTTTGGTTTTAAAGTAAAGTTCCTTGTGTATGTGCTATGGAGCTGAGGCTGGAGGTTCAGGTCCTGGAGTGAAGGTTTGGGATTCACATTATGGAGCAAAGGTTTCCAGGTCAAAGGTTGAGGCTTTGTGCAGCAGACGGCCACTTCCATGCAGGCAGAAAGGTATCCAGAAAAGAACAGGTCTAAGAAAGGAGTATAGAGCTTTAATTGCCCAGAATATTTACTTTGCCCAGGCAACGTCAGAGACCAGCACTAGGGAGAATCCTTGACTGTCCTCCAGTACCTGGATGCTGGTTATGGTGCAGCCTTCAGCCTGAGGTCTACCCAACTACACGGAACCTCAAAAAGAGCTTTGCCCATGCCTTGCAGGATTCGCCAGTGCTGGGGGCATTCTGGGCCATGGGCAATAAGAGTCATGGACAAAAGATTCCTATGCCTGATTATTCCCAGCTTCCACAAGGCCTTTTGGGACTGCATCAGCAAAGGTGCACATTGAGGTAGATCTGGGGTCTGAGTTCAAGGACTGAACTGGTCCCCAGGACCAAAAAGATGCAAGCATCCTCCCCTTGTTCCATTTGCTGATCTCAGCACTGCCAGAAGATGTCTCCCCTTCTCAATAGGGCATAGAAATGTATTCTTATACTTTTAAGGCCAGAAGGGGCTGTTATGATAATCTAGACTCAAAACATAACACAATACGGAGAATTCACCCAACCTACTTAGGAAGGCAGGTTAAGGGACCCCCTGAAGGCAGGGTGGGGTGGACCCAGTGGTGGCCAAGGGAATAGGGCATTTGCCACATGCCTAAGACTTAGAGCCTGCACTCCCACCCACCCCAGGCTGGTGAAAGTGACTGAGATTCAAGGAGAGAAGGGCAACAGAGCAAGCAGGGCAAGGCTTCAGAGAAGCAGGTAAGGGTATTTGGGTTTGAGGTAGATCTTACATTGAGGTCATAACTTTTGGAAGAGCTAGAATGTACCTTTCAGTGAGACAACCAGTCTTCATTTAAAAATGCCAAGTGATAGAAAATTCAACAAATCTCTCGGTAAATTGTTCCAATAGTTAATTACTCTCAGAGTTAAAAATGCATGTCTCCATTTGTTTAGCTTCAGTTTCCAACCCCTGGATCTTGATATGCTTTCTGCTGGCTCAAAGCTCTCTTCCCCAGGAAAGAATTCTAGACTGCAGTCACGTCGCTTCTGAGGGTATGTCTACACTTGCAGCCTAATTCGAAGTAGGGCTGCAAATGTAGGCATTCGGAATTGCAAATCTACACGCGGCAGTGAAACAGGCATTCGAAATAAAGCCTTAGTCCGAACTACCTGTTAAACCTCATTGCAGGAGGAATAACAGGTAGTTCGAACTAGGGCTTTATTTCGAACGCCTGTTTCACTGCCGCGTGTAGATGCGGGCAGTTACTTCGGGCTTGTAAATTTCAAAAAATGGCGCCTGACCGGGAAGATGCAAATCAAGTGCAGGATATTTAAAGCCCGGGCTTGATTTGCAATTCTGAATGCCTACATTTGCAGCCCTACTTCGAATTAGGCTGCAAGTGTAGACATATCCTGAGCCTTCTCTTGGATGAACTCAGCGGTTAGCTTCTTATGGCGCTTACTGTGAGGTGGGTTTTCCAGACCCCTAATTATTCTTGCAGTGCTTTTCTGAGCCCTTTTCGGCATCCTTCTCAAGGTGAATTACAGAACTGGGGCAAGTATACCAGTAATGGTACACCAGTGCTCTATCCTGGGTACATAAATCTACTATCAGTTCTATTTTTTTGCCCAGTGGTTGCTGTGAGAGTCTATCCCAGGTGTTCTGGTGCATCTTAGGATACAACATTGGTATAGTTATACCAGCAAACCAGATGCAGGTTATATCAGCAAGATTGCGTTTTTCTGCTATAAATACATGTACACCAAGGTTCCCTGTAAGCTGCGTGGCAGCATGGTCCCCCAGCTGTTTAATCAGCCCCACTCAGCCAAGGGCTCAGGACTCTGCACACACAGCTGCCTGACTGGGTGGGCCTGAGTAAGCAGCTGCAGGGCTGTGCTGCTGCACAGCTTAGCGGGAATCTTGATGTACACTAGAGCTTTTGCTGCATAGTTATCATAGAAATGTAAGGGTAAAAGAAACCTCAACAGGTCAACTAATCCAGTCCCCTGCACTGAGGCAGGGCCAAATATATTTAGCTCACCCCTGACACGTGTTTGTCCAGCCTGTTCTTGAAACCTCCAGTAATGGGGATTCCACAACCTCCTTTGGAAACCTGTTCCGGACCTTAAACAACCCCTTATAGTTAGAAGTATCTAACGTAAATCTGCCCTGCTGCAGATTAGGCTCACTACTTCTTGTCTTCCCTTCAGTGGGCATGCAGAACAATCGATCACTAGCCTCTTTGTAACAGCCCTCAACACCTTTGGAGCTGATTAGCAGGCTCTCCCTCAGCCTTAGTTTCTATGACTGAACATTCCCAATTTTTCTAACCTTTCCTCATAGATCAGTTTTCTAATGCCTTTATCTTTGTTGTTCCCTGGGTTCTCTCTAATTTTTCCACATCTTTCCTAGAGCGTGGTGCCCAGAACTGGCTACAGGAGGCCTCCCCAGAGCAGGACAATTACCACCTGTGTCTTAAATACACCCTAGAATGACCTTATCACCATAGAATAACCTTGCGCCACAGGACTCCTTGTCGCTTTTGCAGATCCAGACTAACACGGCTACCCCTCTGATACTTATCACATTGTTGACTCATATTCCTTGCCTCATATTCCTGCCCCATACCCTTGTGTGCATCACCCCAAGAAACCCTCTCCTTGTATTTCTCAGCCCCCACCATCTCTGTGTGTGGCTATCTCTGTCTTGCTCTCATGCACACGGATCGCTCCCTTTCTCCATCCGAGGATTTTAGCTGCATGTTGCATGAGGCAAAGTGACCTCCAGTGAATATGGAAATCCTGCCCCACATCCTGCTATCTCTGAGCACTACCTTCTGGATGAGCACGGCTGGCTGAGGGACCACATATAATCCACCATGGGGGAGGAGGGCTAGCAGGATGCAGTTTGAGAACCTCGTCCTTCTGGAGAGAAAGGGATCACTCAGGCTTGGTTCAGCTCACAGAGTTGTAGTGCTGATGGGGCATGATGCACCAGATAGTTATGGGTACTTTAAAAGAAGACAAAACTTTATTTTCTTCTTTCTCTCCCACCTTTAAAATATACCACTGTCACTTTAAGAAAAAAGGGCAGATGCTCTGTTCCTGGCCCCTTCCCCTGGCAGGGGTCAGGAAGGAGGAAGGGTCAGTCTGAGCATTATTGCCTGGCAGCCCTGGAAGGAACAGGCTTGGTGGGTGCGGAACAACCCCTGTGAATTGAATTGCTGCCATCAGGCTGCCTCCACCTTCTATTTATTTGTATTAATCTTAAAATGATGTTGCTGCTACACCTGGGAAAACTGAACATCAGTTCCAAAAAGAGCATGTGAAAAAGTCCCTCTCCCCGAAAGGGTGGAACAGACCTAGAAGACAGGGATCCTAGTGCAAGGGGACCACTGAGTAGGGCAGGGACCCAGGGAGTACCGGGCAGCTAAATCAAACCCTTCCTCCCCCAACAAAGCCCTGCTGTCTGAGGAACCATATAGAAACACAGGGCATGCGCAGGAGTGCAGTTTGGGAACCTTCCTGGAGAGACAGGCACTCTGGCTTGGTGGTCCAGCTCACAATGGAGGCCCCTGGCTTCAGAAAGGTTCCCATTTATATATAGAAGCCTAATTGCTAGAACTGAGGCCAAGGAGAAATTCCCACTGCAGTATGTTGACAGGTGCTCTGGGATTTTTTACCTGCCTCCAGACCACTTGTGGGGGAACCATCTGCTTAAATAAGCTTTGGCAAGCCCAACAAAGTTGGTGTCAGTCAGTTGCAGAAAGAAGGAAGATGGCAAGAACTGGGGGTATGTCTACACTACAGAGTTTTTTTCCGGAAAAAAGACTGTTTTTCCGAAAAAAACTTCAACTACATCCACACTGCAAGCACATTCTTCCAAAAGAAAATTGAAAGAACAGAGGGTTTTTTCCGGTATTGGTAAACCTCTTTCTACGCGGAAGAACCCTTTTTGCGAAAGAGCTCTTTTGGCAAAAGGCATATGGACGGGGAAGAGGAAGTTCTTTTGGAAGAAGAGGAAAGAGGAAAAAAGCACAGGTGCCTTGGTGGCCACTCCGCCCACAGTAATCAAAGCTGAAATGTGAGCGAGTGTCCATTCAGTGTGGATGCTCTCTGTCGAAAAAGCAGATCACTTGTTCGTTGTACTTTGGCAGTGTGGACGCTCTCTTTCAGAAGCAGTTTTTTTGGAAGATCTCTTCTGGAAAATTGTCTTCCGAAAGAAGCCTGCAGTCTAGACGTAGCCTGGGAAACATGCTGTCTCTGGTTTTGTGGGAGCCTCCAGGCAGCCAGCTCATGGGGGTGCACTTGGCCAAGCATCCAGGCATCAGGACATACCATAAAGCGCCTGGCATCTCTGCTCCTCACAGCCTGATGAGTGGGATTATGTCTGGCAGAGTCCCAAGGGCTGCTACTTGGTTTCTTTGATGAAAAAATAGACAGTAGAAAGTTGCCCAATGGCTGGGCATCTGCAGCATATAGAGCACTGGATGTTGTCATACCAAAAAAAACCTGGCAGGGATAGTGACTTAGCCTGGCAGCCTCCTCCCTCAGAGAGTCAGGGGGTCACATGCATGCACTGAGTTGCTGCAGCGTCTCTCTGGACTCTGGACCTAGATTGAGATGGCAATGGCTTGGGAGGGGCCCCTCTGTTGGACAGCCCAGAACTGCTAAGACTGAGGACAGAAGGAAAGTGGCAAAGATGGTGGATGGGGGTCTCCAGACTGGAAATCCTGGGGTGGATTAGGGTTGAGCTGTACAGCCAAAGTAGGAGGATCAGAGATTCCAGCACTGGAATAGCAAAGGCTGCTGCAAGTTACAATTGAACTGTATTAGCAGAGCTGTGTGGCAGGTAACCAGTCCTGGAATAGCAGGAGCTAGCAGTGGGGCGACCTGTGCTAGCAGAGGGGAAAGGCCATTTCTCATTTCTCTCCCACCAGGCGCCTCCAAACCCCTATCCCTGGGAGTTCTTATATTTTAAGACTATAATTTAATAGAAATTGCTGACAGTGGGTCAGAGACAAACGTGAATAGCTGAGTGATAGGAACATACAATCTTACTCCTCATTCTCACACGCCTGCGACTTCTGACCACCCCACTCCGGCCTCGGCCATTCTGCTTAAAGACTTCAGTGAGCCAACTGGAAAGCAAGGAACCTTTCCTCCCATCCAATTCTTTGGTAAAGTCCTGAGTATATTAAAGCGCTGTGACATGGATCAGGCCCCTTCCCTCCCTCCCAGCCATGCTTGTGGGGACAGGAAGAAACCTTCCTCTTCATAGCAGTGCTGGGAGGGGGGGGGAGAGGAATCCAGCACTAGCCCCAGAGTTTCTGTATGTGTATTCTTGGCACACAGGATGAGAGAGGGACGTCTGGGAGCTGCAAGGGCATGGGATGGTGGGCTTCTGAGAGGGAAAACTGCTTCTAGGATGTGTGTGTGGATGGCATGGGTTTGTGTGTGGGGAGTCTGGCAACCACCCTTAGGGACTGCATGGAGGAGTGCTGTGTTAATGAATGAACCACTGTACATAAAACTATTAATACCCCAAGGGTGCTGGGGGGGGGGGTAGAGGGCCTCCAGGCTGGCTCAGCCCCCAGTTGCCTGGCTTACAGCTGTGGCTGAATGGATTATACAGGAGGGTCATGCTCTCTCCCCTCTCATTGCCTGCCCAGTCCCCTTGCCCCTTAAAATTTTCCCCAGTCAGGACGCTGGGGAAATTTTCCCCAGTCAGGACGCTCCAGTTTTCTGCAGGACTGTGTGTGTGTGTGTGTATGTGTGAGTGTGTGGAAAGGGGAGGAAATCCTGCTGTGCTGCAGGTGTTTGGAGAATGGCGAAGGGGAAGGGCTGTGGCCCCCCTCTGCTCCCCACCACCCTCTCATAATGGCACAACAACTGTTCAGAGCATCTGCCCCTGCAGCCAGTGGTGTCCATGCCTCATTTTTGTTCCTGCTCCTCCTACCCCCGTCACATGCTCACCATGAATGCTGGGAGAGGGCAGAGAAGGGGCCTTAATCCCAGCTGCCTCAGTGTCACCTGGGGGAGTCTCTCCCCCCTTCTCTTGCCCTCTTCCCCCACCATCTGTCCCCAGTAGCACAACTCTCCAGGCAGGCATGGCAGCAGATGACAGGGCAGTCCCATGCCCCTCTCCCCTCTGAGCCACTGCAGATGCCAAAGTGCTGGTGAGATGCAGTCCCGAGCCTTTCCCAGAGGAGCATGTGTAGCAGGGCTGGCGTGCTGAAGGGAGAGGGGTGGGACATCCCTCCTCCCACCAGTTATAGGGGCACGTCCTCTTCATCCTCCTCCTCCACGTCCGTGGAGCGCAGGCTCAGGTCCTTGAGGATATCTGAGATGTTCTCAGCAGCAGGGCCAGAGAGCTCCATCTCCTCCAGCTCAGCGTCAGCCACTGAGACAGAGCGCTGCCCCTTCCCCTCCTCAGGGCCGGGTGGGGGCTGTGGGGAAGGGGGGATAGAGGGCAAGGGGCTCCCCATCCCTAAGTCTGCAGCTCCTCTCACAGGCACCACACAGCTGTCCTGCCAGCTCCACACCTGGGAAACCTGGCCGCTCTGTTCATTGCTCAGCGAGGTCCGGTTGGTGTCCCGGAAGCTGGCGAGAGGCGGGCGGAGGCGGACACCAGAGCTTGTGGAGCCCTCAATTGCCTTCTGGAGCTATCAGAAGGGGGGAAGGTCAGAGAAGAGAAGGAATTAAAGGACAGCTGATAACCCTCAGTAGAACAGTCCAGCTACTCTCCACAACGAGGGGGCAGGAGACTGGCCCCTGGACAGAGCAGCGTTTGCATTGCCATCATGCCTTTCTTCCCACAGCACTTGGCAAACCCTATGTAAGCTCAGTGTAGCCATTTCTGGAAGGGGCACTGGCTAAATGGATCTGGAATGGGCCACACAGCCCAGAGCCCTACGCTCATGAACAGGAGCTTTAATATCCAGGTAAAACAGACAAGACCTTGGTTTGTTGAGGCCCCTTCTGGAAGACTGACATCCAGAAACACAGTGTGTCCCCTGGGCTGGGAAACAGGCTAAGTCAGCACGGCCAGGATTTGAAACTAGGAGGCTGGTCCCTGCCTGCTGTAGGATAACGTGACAATATACAGAATGCCCTGTGCTGAGCAGGACTGCAGGGGGAGGGGGTCTGCATGGGACCTTGACTGTTTTTACCTCCTCCAAAGCCAGCACTCCCTTCAGCTTCCCCTTACTGGTCACATAGGCATAGCTGAGGCCCAGCAAGGAGAACAAGGTGTGTGTCTGTGGGAGAAAACATAAGAGAAACGTAAGAGACCCAGGCACATAGGGCTTGATGTCCTCACAGGCTGGGAATGAGTCTTGGTGCTCAGCCCAGGGCTGAGATTCCCACTGGGCTCAGAAGCTAAAAGGAAGGACTCTCATCTCAAATTCTTTGAGGTTTGGAGCCACCCCGACCCTGGTAAAACGCTGCCCTGGGCGTGGGAAATCAAAAGCTAATCCTCATCAGATAGTCTCATTGCACTGCAGGGTGGTAATGGGCCTCTCGGGAACCTGGAATTCCTGGTATACCCTGTTAGTCCAGAGCAACAGGCCCATGCAGCTCAAGCAGTCCTTTTATGCCTGCGCTCCCCTCAGGTCACACTGCTGTATGCTTAGGGGTGCACACAGGACATTCTCATAGTGACTTACACTGGGCACTTGGCTACAAGGGTGCAGAGCTCCACCCACTCAGGGTGTGTCTACACTGCAGAGTTTTTCCAGCAAACCTACCCTTACTTCCACACTGCAATTGCGTTCTTGCAACAGAAAGTCGAAAGAACAGAGGGGTTTTTCCGACAGTGGTAAACCTCTTTCTACGAGGAAGAAGCCTTTTTCTGAAAGAACTCTTTCAGAAAAAGGCATGTGTGGATGGGGAAGAGGGTTTTTCTTCCAGACAGATGAGGCCTCCTGGAAAAAGCTTGGGTGCCCTAGTGGCCACTCTGTCAATAGTAATTACAACTTAAAGGAGAGATAGTGTACAATCAATCTGGACACTATCGTTCGAAAAAGCAGATTGCTTTTTCGATATGCTTGGCCAGTGTGGACGCTCTCTTTCAGAAGAAGTTTTTTGGGAAGATCTGTTCAAGAAAAGCTTCTTCTGAAAGAAGCCTGCAGTCTAGACATAGCCTCAGGGACCAATGCACAGTGGGGTAGCTCTGGCTATGCTTTGGGGCAGGGAGTGGGGATCCCAGCAGTGATACAGCCAATGACAGACCCTGCACAACCAGTGATAAATGCATGTAGATCCCTTTGCACTCTGAGGCAGGGAGTGTGAATCCCAGTTCATGTGCTGGGATGGAGGTTCCTGGTCCCAGAGGGTGAATCCCACTCCCACTGCTACATGTGGTTCTTGCAGTGCTCAGACTGGCCTGTGTGTGAAACCCAGTATCATTGCTGATTTTGCAAACACCTGAGGTGTGGGCAGGACTTTGCTAGGATTTATCGGGCCCTAGGCAGTATTATTAAATGGATGCTCCCACAAGAAACACCCCCCATCGCTGACACACACTGAGCTTCGTATGCAGCAGATGCTGTGGCACCCTGGGCTCACAGCCCAGCAGGGAGGAATGAGGCAGCAAAGGATACGGAGCCACCCGGCCCCCCTCAGGGTGGCAGAGTCACAGTTCCTCACAGAGACCCCTGGGCCCTCTTCCTCACACAGAAAGTGTTACACCCACACATTTGCCTCTATGAATACAGCTTCTGGCTAAGGAGATTGCAGCACACTGTGTGTGGGGGAGCCGATCCCTCTTACCTGCTGTCTTGGGGGGTGCCCCAGATTTCTAGGTGCCCTATGCAGCTACATTTGCAGGGCCTGCCTAAGGACAGCCCTGGATGTGGGTGTTGCTGCGCGCCATGCCTGCGAGTGGGAATCCCAGTGGTAATGTGTGTGTATCGAGGCAGGCTGGAGAGGGAGTTCCAAAACTAAGGCAATGGCTGGTGTGGTTCGCCGAAGCTCTTTTATCAAACTAATGCAGTGTCTCTACTCCTGTTCCAGGAGACAGCAGTCAGACTCTGCTGACGGGAGCTCATTGAGCTACTCAGACAGCACAGAGAGCAAGCGAGATTAAAATACAAAGCCAGGCGAGTAGGAGGCAAGACCGATAGGGAGAGAGATGGGCAGAGAGAGAGGAGATGAAACGGGGGGCGGGGGAGGGCGGGGAGGGGTAGTCCAGAGACAGACAAGTTGGAGAAGGATGGACTGGCTGGGAGGGAGGTCACACCCACCTTGTGCAGGGAAGTCCTCTCCACTAGCTGGAAAGGAGAGGGGTCTATGCGGCAGCTGTCGAAGCACACCTCCTTGCTCAGCTCCTCCTGCTCCCAAGCATCTATCTGACACAGGGAAGATGGGATCACACTCACAGGTCCAACACTGCTCCTGCTCCGTATACCAATCTGCCCCAGGCTCCTGCAGCTCTTTCTCCCTCCTCCCAACACCCAACTGCCATCCCCAAAATTTCACTCCTCTGAGGTTTCTCATCCCGCCAACATGAGCTGGGGCCTCCCTTGGAGATCCTGGCTGTGCTTTAGCCACATGAGATGCCACTGAATGAGGTGCCCCCAGCAGGGAGACAGACGGTTAGAAAAGTAGCCAGTCCCGTTTGGAGAGGATAAGCATTCCCTGTCCCTCATAGATAAGGGTTGGATGAGCTCTCACTCCCTGGTCGCTTCAGGATAGGCTGCCCCATTTCCATGGGATGTGGGGATTATTTCTCTCAGAACGGCCTCTCTTTGTAGCATTTGAGGAATTAAACTCCATCCCGGCCACTGAACCTTCCCAGGGAGGAGCCAGCTTCCAGGAGTGAGAGGAGAGCTCTGTTTCCACAGATGAGGGAGTGTGGAGAAGGAGTCAGCCACTTCGCCTGGTCCAGACTTACCTCCTCTGGCTTCATTGTGTCGATAACTTCAACAGACTCCTGGAGAGAACAGAGCACAGCCACAGTCAGTGAAAGGCTTCACAGCAGAACCCAGCAGTGCAAGGTTATTATTCCTAATCTCAGCTGTCTCACCCACTTGCAAGCAACTAACCTTTCCCCACTCATCCCTATGCCCAGAAAGTCCCCATTATACTCAGGGTTCCCGTCTTCCTGATCACCCTCAGTCCCCACTGTGCATGCTCCAGATACTCAGGGTCCCACCCTCCCCTGGGTGTCATTGTCATGGAGGGTGAATCTGGGATGCTTCTGGCCTGCACACTGGTGAAGGTCCTAGGCTAGTGTGGGGCTTTGTTTACTCTGCTCTTGATGCATTTTGGACAGCCCCCTTGGTCTATATACTTGCTTAGATCTGAGCTGTTCACCATGAAGCCTGCCTCAGTACCTGCAGTTTGTGATCTGCTTCCTTCCCCAGACCAAGTGAAGAGCTCTGCGTAGCTTGAAAGTTTGTACCTTCCACCATGGGCAGCCAGTGAAGGCCCAGCAGGGGAAGGCAAGCCGAAGCCCCACTCCTTCTTCCCGAAGCCACACCCCTTCCTCTCCAGGCCATGCCCCCTTCAACAACCTTCAGCCCCCCCAGCTAAGTCCTGCCCGACCCCAGCTAAGGGCTGGGGCTGCTGTGTGGCACAGCCCCAGCCTTCCATGGCTGCCAGGGAGTCCCACAGCACAGACTCAGCCTCTCCTGGGTGCTGGGCATTGTAGGCAGTTTTGGTTCAATAAAAGATATCACCTCATTTCCCTGGTCTCATGCAGTACTGGCAGCACAGTCAGTGCTTAGCCAGCAGGCTCCTCATTTCTCCATGCATGCCATGGCCTCTGGGGAAATTGCTAATCCTTCACCAGGAGCCCGGTGTCATTCATGCATCTCCCTGTCTGACAGCACTGCCCTTGCCATGTGGCCAACACCCTCAGAGGGGCCAGCTTCCCTTCCTGTTCCCTCCCCCCTTGCTGTGCAGCTGGGCTCTTTGCCTCTAACCTGAGCAGCACTCTCCATCTCAGGTGGCCAGTTGTAATGGCACAAAAACTGCTGGATCAGCTGCCTCAAGCTCCAGAAATTCCTGGCTGCAGGAAGAGAATGAAAAAAAGAGGAGAAAAAATGAGGATAAGTGCGAGACTAACCACAAGGCATCAGGCCTATCCCCTCGCCTGAGAACCCAATGTTAGTATGAAAGGGCCTGGCCAGTAAGAACGCACCGTTCCATTGCTGAGAGTTGGGACAGGCAGCAATCAATCCCGCTAATACATGTAATAGCCCCTACTGCGGGAGGGGAACTAGCTTCCAGAGCAAGCCTTGGCAGGTGGCTATCCAGAGAGATTTCAGGAAGGGGCCGAAGCAGGGGGCACCCTCATGCTGTTTGCAGAGAAGGGGCTGTGAAAATGCTGAGGGGGTGATGACAGGAAAGCAGCGGGTGAGGAATATGACTCACTCTGGCAGCATTTTGGTTAAAGGAGAGGGGAGACCGATGGGTGTGGCAGAGGCAGGAATGTGATTGGGCAACGGGGACAGAAAGGGCAGGATAGGGTCTGGATGTGCTGTCATAGACAAAGCAGCAAATGAGTTTGTCACCAGTCTGAATGTGAGGGGTGCAGGAAAGAGAAGTCAAGAGCCTGGGGCTGGGAGTGGAAAGCACCATTATGGGCCCTGCTGAGAAGGGGAGGAGGGGAGTGCTGATATTGCTTTGCAAAGTTAAAGCTGGAGGTGGAACAGCCAGAAATTAATGAGCAGGGGAGCTGACAGCCATGCTGGGTCCCTGGGCAAGGGGTGTGTGTGTGGGGTGTGTGTGTGTGTGGGGGGGGTGCGGGCTTCATGTTCCTGGAAGGGGCAGGGGCTCAGGCAGAAGGGGTGAGGCTATGGCAGCCAGTCTGAAGCGTCAAGCGTGCCAAATTGTCCCTCCTTCCCCAGCCCCTAAAGCCACCCTGAGCACAGTCTGAAGTGCTCCAGTTGCAATTTAAAGGGCCCAGGGCTCTGGCCATTGCCACTGACATAGTAGCACCAGGCCCACCAATGTGGGGGATGGGGACAAAGAGGGCAATTGCACAGGGGCTCAGTGGACCCGGTCCTTTTAAATAGCGCTGCTGTAGCAGGGTGGCAGCAGCTGTGGGGAGCCCCAGAGCTCAGATCCTTGGAGCAGCAGAGTGAAAGGGGGGGCCCAGGGCTCCCTGCTGCTTTAGGCCCTGCTGAGATCAGATCACCAGAGCGGTGGCAGTGCAGGGAGAGTGGTGGGGGGAGCAGGAGCTCCCTGCTGTTTTGACTCCCCACCTGTGTCCGTGGAGCATCAGGATAGAGGGAGTGGGGCAAAGTGAGTGGAGCAGGGCGAGCCAGGCTGGAAAGAGAAGGCTGGGGGTAAAGCCAGGCACTGGACTGCAGGGAGCAAGGGCTGCGAAGGGGCAGAGGAAGTGGGCAGGGAAGGCAGAAGAGTGGAGTGGTGCAGGCCGGAGTAGGTAGAGATGGCTGGGAGAAAGTAGCTGGGGTAAGGGGGCACAGAACTGCTGCGGGGGGGAGGCAGAGATAGAAAGGAGAGTCGGAGGGGCACCTCCAGGCATGTGGGAGATGGAGCCGTGACTGTTCAGAGTCCTCTGATTGAGGGGCAGTGCTCAGGGTTTCTCTGGGTGGGGCGGGGTGGGGTGTTATGGCTCTCTCAGAGGGAGAAGGATCGGGGGCCCATTGGTGTGTTGTCCTGGGGCCCAGAATTCCTGTTGTCTGCTTTGCCCACTGTCAGCAGGCCTGAAATTGAGAGAGGGGAAAGCCCTGTTAGGACACATCTGTTCCATCCTCTCCCCCTCCTCTGTGCTGCAAGGCTTTGCCTAGCCTTGTTTAAATGGCTTAAGCAATTGCCTTGCCCTTCTCTGATGACTATTCCCCTGATAACAGACCTTTTCCATTTGGTAAGTAAGGGGACTGGCTGGAATACTGCTCTGTAACCACACTGGGCATATAGGGACCCTAATGTGCTCAATGCTACATTCCCAGCAGGCTGCAGCAAGAAAGTGCCCTCCCTTGCCAGCCAGCCCCACTGGCCAGGCTGAGGTGGGGAGTGAGGCTACAGCCCTCTTCCCCTCTTCCCTTTTGGGGGGCTACCAGGGGTGAAAGCTAGTATTGGGACTTACCAGCATGCAGTCTGGGGAAGCTGAGCCTAGGAAAGGGGGCGGGATAGCTCTGGGCCCCCGGAAGGGGTGGGGCTGGGGAAACAGACTTCCCCCAAGCAGCTCTTCATGGCTGCTGCTGCTGCGGAGCCAGGAGGCCTGGGGTTCCAGCAGTGATTTGAAGGATTTGGGGCTCCCGCCAGGACTCTGCATACTGTTGCTTTGGTAGCAGCAGCCGGGAGCCCCTGTCCCTTTTAAATCACTGAGCCCTGGGGCAGCTGCCCCCTGCTGCTCCCCTAACAGTGGCCTTGCCAGTGTTGCTGGATTTCGCCAGTAGGGCTGCCAACAAGAGAGAGGAAAAGGGGCAGCAATGTGTGCAGGCCAGTACAAATGGCCACTTCTTGCCAGACCTTACTGGCCCATTTTCACCCCGGTGGCTACAAGAACAAGCCAGGAGCCTTTCCTCCTCACCCTCGGGGCTGGCCTCCCCTGGGCTCTCTCTGTACAGTTCAGTTGGCCCAGCAAGAAACTGCAACGTGGACCAGCAAAAGTCCCTGAGATCATGGGAGAGACATGACTAGAGTCAGGCGAGCTCAGCTCATATGGTTCCAAAGGAAGACAATAGGTACATCCACCCCTTGGACTTCGCTGGCTCAGTAAAGCTGTGTTCATGTGTGGAGAGTGCAGGAGGCTATTCAGCCTCAGGAGGTGGCACAGAGTGGTAGTCTAAGCTACTAAGGATGAAAATGGAGGGTGAGATTTTAGGACAAGAGTCTTCACAGGCAGGCCAATGGGGTGGTGGAAACTTCACCGTAGGGTCTCTAGAGCTGGTCAGAAGAGATGTTAGTGGGAAAGCCACTGTGACAAGTCCTACAAAGTGAGGGGGGCATTTGCTGAGCCTGATCTGCCCATGTTATCATGAGTCTATGCAAGCCTACAGAGGAAGCCATGTGCTTGGTGTTTATGATGACAGGGCACATTACACAGAGTAATTTCAACACAAGCCCTTTAACACTGTGGTGTCCGACGCGTTAGCTACTAGCCATATGTGGGTATTTGGCTGGTTGAGTGGCTAGTTGGCTTGAACAATGTGGCTATTTGAGCATGGCTCGTTTGCCTTAGCACAATAGCTTCAGAACTGGTTGGACACCATGGCTACGTCTACATTGGCAAGATTTAGCACAAAAGCGGCTGCTTTTGCGCAAAATCTTGCCGCCTGTCTACACTGGCCGCGAGTATTTGCGCAAGAACACTGACGTTCTAATGTAGGAAATCAGGGCTTCTTGTGCAAATACTCGGACGCTTCCGCTCAGGGATAAGTCCTCTTGTGCAAGTGTTCTTGCACAAGAGGCCAGTGTAGACAGGTAACATCAATTTCTTGCGCAAGAAAGCGTCTACACTGGCACGGATGCTTTTGTGCAAAAGCAAATCTTTTGCGCAAAGGCACATGCCAGTATAGACGCTCTCTTACTCAAATACTCTAACACAAAAACTCTTGCGTTTAGAGAATTTGCGCTAAATCTTTCCAGTCTAGATGTAGCCCATGGCTTTAACATGAGAAGAGCAGATAAGCTCACAGAAGCCAGCACCTCTTCCACACTGCTCCTACACCCAGACACAGGGTCTCAGCTATAGCCAGTCAGAACTCACAATTTCTGTTTTGCAAGAAATTTCCACATTTTGAAATTTGTTTTCATTCTGAATTGGAACAAAAATAAATTTATGCAAAATGGGTGTGCTTTTTCCCATGAAACAAATTTCTGTGCAAAGTCAATTTTGGAAAATCTGCATTTCAGAAAGTTTTGGATTTTCTTTTCAAATGTCACATTTCTTTTCAAATGTGAATTTTATTTTATTTTTCATTTGTATACAATTTTTAACCTTACTTCCCAATTCGTCCATAGTAGTCATGCATAACATTGTTAAAATCATTAAGAGCAACTGCTACTTTTAAAAATAAAATAGTTCCACTATTATATTATGGCATATTATGACATAACAATAACAGTCGTGCATAATATGTAAGATTCCTACTGATATTACAGGACACACTATAAAACAATAAGAATAATATAAAATGAAAAAATAAAATCTGAAACAATATTTTAAAATGAAACAAAATCATATTTTGAAAAAAAATCTGTAGTAAATTTTCTCAAAAGCAACATAATTTGGTGAAAAAAATCAGCTTTGGTAACAGCATTTTCCAGTAACAAACTGTTTCAGTGAAACACTTCTAACCAGTATAGCCTCAGCCCCTCACACTCACACAAGCAACAGGCAGTGTTGCTTTCCCAGGCTGCCTGGAATGTGGCAGGCTGGGGCACTCTGGTGGTCATCATACCTGGGGTTTCCTGGGGCCTTGGAGTTTCTGGCACTGGCTTATGAGGAGCCACTGGACCATTGGGTTCCTCGGGGAGGCTGGGAGCAGCAGAGGGGTGCTGAGGTGGCTACCAAAGGAAAAGAAATAAAACAAGAATCACCCTGACTGACTCCTTTCCTTCCCTCTCCCAGTTTCTCTCTGCTTCTCAGGGCTTGTGTGCACTCCTAGGGTTCTTGGGCTGCTGCAGTGTGTAGGAAAGACATGCCTATGCTGACAGGAGAAGCTCTTTCATCAGTGTGGGTATTACAGTAATTATGCCAGTGATTGGAGAATCCCTCCTGGACGTATAGTGCTTTCTACACTGGGCGTTCAGCCACTGTAACTGCATCACCGCTTGGTGTGTGAATTTTCTATATGCCTGATATAGTATCAGAGGGGTAGCCGTGTTAGTCTGAATCTGGAGAAGCGGCGAGGGGTCCTGTGGCACCTTATAGACTAACCGAAGTGTTTGGAGCATAAGCTTTCGTGGGCAAAGACCCACTTCTTCAGATGCATGTAGTGGAAATTTCCAGAGGCAGGTATAAATATGCAGGCCAGAATCAGGCTGGAGATGGCAGGTGGGTCCAATCAGGGAGGATGAGGCCCACTTCTAGTAGCTGATCTGGAGGTGTGAATTCCTGAGTGACCGAGTTATACTGACATAAGTTCTCAGTGTAGACCAGGGCGCTCTCTCTCTCCCCTTACCTCTGCCTTCTCCTCTTCATCCTCATCCTCATCCACAAAAGCAAAAGATTCACGCTTCCAGCTGGGCACTTTGCTGTGCCCATCATAGGGCGCCTCAGCCAGCTTCTGCTGCATCTCCTTGATGATGTGCAGGCGCCGCTCCTGGCCAATATACCTCTGGAGAAGAGCCTGCAGCTCTGACCGCTCCACAGAGCCCAGCAGGATCATGGACTCTGTAGGAGAAGGTGACATGGGGAGCCGGTCGAAGGATGTGTATGAGAACAAAATTGCTGCTGAGACTCATCTCTGCCTGATGACTCAGTCCAGTGTTCTCAAATGTAACACCCATCCCTGTAACCACTCCACATATGCACACACCTTTACTGATCCTGTCAGTCTTCTTCCATCTGCTGCCCTCTCCTGCACACTGTCCAGTGCTCCACCCTGCCAAGCTGCCCTCACAAACCCCACAACAAATGCCTATCCCATTTCCAGCTGCCAAACTCTCCTTGCAATCCTCTCATCTCAAAAGTGCTCAGGCCTGAGCTTTTTCCTCCCAGACAACTGGAGGCATTATAGTCAGTGGTCTCTTCCATGACAGGGAATCCCTGTGCATCTACACAAGGCAGCACAGGCACTGATTGTTAGTTTAGGAGCTCCAGAGCCAGAAAAAACAGGGGCAGTCTGTTCAGCAGCCTCAGCAAAGAATTTCCTGGGTAGCATTACAGCGATATCCTGTCTTTCTAGCACAATGGACAGCTGACATCCACTCCAACCAAAGCAGGAAAGTAATCATGTTCTTCATCTAAAGATCTCAAAGCACTTTATCCATGTGGATAAGGAGCATGATCACTCCTATTTTACCTATAGAGAAACTGAGGCATGGGGAGGAGGGCTTTTTGGACAGGTCTCAGAGGGATAGCTATGTTAGTCTGTAACTTTAAAAACGATGAGTAGTCCTGTGACACCGTAGGGTGTGTCTAGACAGTGGTGCTATTTCAAGATACTCACGGTATCCTGAAATAGCTTTTTCTGCGTCTTGACAGCACGTCCGTCATTTCAAAATAGCTTTCGAAATAATGGGCACACTAGATCAATGTCCCAATAAACCTCATTCCACGAGGATTAAGGGACATTTTGGAATAGCGATTTATTTCAAAATTTGGCACGGTATAGACAACGCCAAATTACGAAATAAACTATTTAGAAATTAACTCGAAATAAGCTATGCAATTTGTGTAGCTCAAGAGTATATATATGAACATAAGAAAGGCTATACTGGGTCAGATCAAAGGTCCCTCTAGCCCAGTACCCTGTTTGCCAACAGTGGCCAATGCCAGGTGCCCAAGAGGGAGTGAACACAACAGGTAATCATCATGTGATCCCTCTCCTGTCATCCATTTCCAGACAAACATAAGCTAAGGACACCATTCCTATCCATCCTGGCTAATATCCATTGATGGACCTAACCTCCATGAATTTATCTAGCTCTTTTTTTAACCTTGTTGAAGTCCCAGTCTTCACAACATCCTCTGGCAAGGAGTTCCACAGGTTGACTATGCGCTGTGTGGAAAAAAAAAACTTCCCTTTGATTGTTTTAAACCTGCTCCCTATTAATTTCATTTCATGACTCCTAGTTCCTATATTATAGGAACAAGTAAATAACTTTTCCATATTCACTTTTTCTATACCAGTCATGATTTTATAGACCTCTGTCATACCGCCCCACCCCTTGTCTCCTCTTTTCTAAGCTGAGTCCAAGTCTTTTTAATCTCTCTTCATCTGGCACCCTAATCATTTTTGTTGCCCTTTTCTGAACCTGGTTTTGCCCATGAAAGCTCGTGATACTATTCATATTTTTTTTGTCAGTCTCTAAGGTGCCACAGGACTACTCGTTTTTGGACAAGGTCACACAACAAATCAGCAGCAGAGTTAGGGTCACATTTCTGGGTTCCTGGTCTGGTTCCCTATGTTCTCTGGTTCCCAAACCACATACCTCCAGAGACAGTCTCTTTCAGTCAAGCAGGCTTCAAAAACAGTCAGATTTCCCATACTGCTTACCTGGTGAATCCACCAGAGGCAAGGTCTTGACAGTGGTGCTCTGAAGCAGAGTCTGCAGGTCCTTATATGTACAAGTGGAAGAAATGAATTTCACATCACAGACCATGATATCCTCAACAAAGATATTGTATTTGCTGGAGGAACAAAGAAAATAAAGAGAGGGCTTAATCTGTCACTCAAATATGTCTAAGAGAAAACCCACTCACAGAGGAAAGTGTGCTTTATACAGCCTGATGCATACTTGCATGCAGGAGTAACTACAGGGGAATGAGATCACACACAAACCTTTGGGCTTCCAAAAGGCAAGGTTCTGCTCCCTCCCCACATGGATGAGCACCTCCTTCTCCCCTGCCCTTCTGCTGTTTCTCAGCCTCCTCTCACTCTATATGTGTCTGCTACCTTCAGCTCCCACTCTTGCTCCATTTCTTTGTGGCCTGTCTATCCTCTTTGGTTTCCCATTGCCAGATCCTTTCCCTTTGTGTTTCCCTTCCTCTCCCCAATCCCCAATGGTGGTACCACACCTTATGTAATTCCAGCCCAGGTCAGGCAGGTAAGGCAGCTTCTTCACCTGGATGATACTGTCATAGAGACTGGGCTGCAAACTCTGGGCCACCATGTTGGCGAGGATGACAGCAACCATCATGGGCAGGATGTGGGAGATCTGACCCGTTAGCTCGAAGCAGATCACTGCTGTGGAGACGGTGTGGCTCACTGCTCCCGTCAGGGCTGCTGCACCTTTCCCAGTTGTGAGGGAAAAGGAAAGACGGTGTCATGTGGACCAGGGGATTCATGGAGGCAGGGACAGAACAAAGAAAGATGTGGAGACTCACCAATGACGGCATATCCTCCAGGTAAGATTTTGTAAACAATGCCATCAAAGAGGATCCCATCAGGGAAGAGGGATGCCATGATTTCACCAACAAGACGGCCGAATGCAGCCCCTGAAAAGCATCACATAAAGTGACTGGTTAATTCCCACACACCCAAAATGGCCATGCTCTTCAAGGCATGTGTTACCTCTGCTGAGAAAAGCTGTATGGAAATTTACTAGTGCTCAGGTGTTAAAACAAAAATAACAGTATGACAGAGTTAAGATAGAGATTTTGTATCAGTAGTAAAAAGATAAAACCACTCCAGGGTGGATGAATTTATCCCAAAATAAAAATCAAACCCAGGAAATTAGGAATTATGTTTACTCTTAAAATAAATCCAATAGTGTGGAAATCTGAAAATGCACAATTAAGGTACTCAAATAACTCTAGCTCTGCCCTATAGTGACACCATGCAATGACCATACAATTATGATTACTGTGAGTCTATGGTCTGTGACTGGATAAAACTGGGCGCGGGGAGCGGTTGTGTCATATTTTGGCTGGCATCCAAACAGTGCAAAGTTAAGGGTTCTGTGGGGGTCCAAACTGTGCATGACCTTAATATGTTTGGATATTTTAAAGTGCAAGTTTAACTGAATTTTCTGGCATTGTAATGCTTGGTTGGGGTAATTACAACATTTACTCTGAATTGCAGTAGAACCTCCAAGTTGAGAACTGCTCAGGAAGGGAGGCTGTTTGTAATTCTGAAATATTCAAAACTCTGAACATTACATTATGGTTGTTCTTCCAAAAGTTTTCAACTGAACATTGACTTCATACAGCTTTGAAACTTTACAGTGGAAAAGGAAAATGCTGCCTCCCCCCCTTTTTTAGTAGTTTACATTTTACAATGTGCTGTCCTCTACTTGCTTTTAGTTGTTACTGTTCTTTGTGATGTTGCCATATTATGTATTTATGGTTCCAAAAAGAATGTGTGGTTGACTGTACAATTTGTAAGTCTGGTATTTGTAACTCTGAGGTTCTACTACACTAATATGTACTCTCAACACTAATGACATTTTAACATAGCGTTTTTCTGTCTTGGGGTTAAAAATCAATACTCGGTCATTAACCACTTGTCATGAGTCACTTAATAACGTGTGACTTAGGTTGTAATATACTAGTTCTGAGTGAAAGAAGGTGCTTTCCTGTAGTTGGGGCCACAGAGAGGACAAGAGGCCTAACGTTAGTACCTGTTAAGGGAGCTTTTCTTCAGCTGAAGAGGCAGGGACCTAAGTTTTAGGAACTTAAATGTCAAGGGTCAAGTCTTGATCCCCAAGTCTGATTTATCCAGGACCTGTGTTTATTGTCTTCAACTCACAGTTCATTATGTGCAGAAATTTCTAGATCAGCGTTTGTGAGTTTGGGGAGAATGGGAAAGGAGCAGAAAGTCAGGGGCAGGGCATCTGGACAGTTTTTGAAACGCCTTAGAGACAGCTTGTGAGAGCCATGATCCAAATTCCCTCTTGGAAATACTATTGTGTGCTTGCTCTGTCTGTCTCTCTTAATTTCTCTCTCCCACTCACACTCTGAGATTCACTGTCTGAGAAGCCCAAGAGAGAGGTTAAAACTTACCCAGTACAAAAACAGGCATGAAGCCTCCACAGGGTATCGGCATTGTAGTGGCAATGACAGACATCCAGAACTAGGGCAGAGGAACATGGGGCAACAGTTAGTATGTGGTAATAGTATCTCCTGCAGCCGCACCACACCCTCCAGCTTGCCTCTGTAGGAAGAAATGTCTTTTGGGGAATCTGAGAGATTCCACAAGGAAGCCAAGTGCAGCTGGGAATAGGGGGAGGAGAAGTGAGTGGGGGGAGCTCGTGAAAACTATCAGCACTCCCAGAGACTGCCTACTGCACAAGGCTTCCCAGTGACCGTTGTGCTGGTGGGGAAGCTAATCCACACAGGATAGATGAACATGGAGAATTACTTTTCCTTTCATCCATAGAGATGAGGAAGTTATGCTTATTTCTTAAATGGTGCAGGCCACAATCCTCTGGCAGAGCCACAACAAAATACCATGCTGGAACTGGGAACCTCTAACTCTCTCCCTAGCTGATCTCACAATCACCTTCCTCAGGAAACAGGCCAACTGCTTGGCTTTCATCAGAGCAAAAGGCTGAGTGGGTTCTACCATTAAAGGCTCCCCAGAGAACCCTGCCAACCCATCAAGGGACTCTCTTCCTAGGGAGAGAGGGGATCTCTGTGAAATCCGAGAGCAACACCCTGGATTTCCATTAGGAGAGTTGAAAGTCAGGAAGCACTTCAAAGAATGGGGATGATGTGCTCTGAATCATGTAGTCACTGAATGCAGGGTCAGGGGCATGACAAGGCCAGGAAGCCAGCATATCTAGTCACAGCCACAGCAGATAGAGATTCTGCAAGTGGAGTAGAGCCGGCAGAACAGCTCTATAGCATCTCCGCCTAGTGTAGAGCTCTGCCGGGGAGGGTAGCCAAGGCATCTCTGCACCCTGGCAATTGCCGTGGGCCTTGTAGCAGCAGTCCTGTGGCTTCTGCAACACTGAGGACTGCATGGTTCTTGGCTGGCCTCGAAATCTGGGGACCAGCACAGGAGGCGCACAACCACCTCTGCTCTCTTTGTGCTGAGCAGTGCCAAACTCAACCTGTAGGCAGCTGAGTACTGGGGCCTCTGCAGTGGAGAAGCAGGCCCAGCCTTTGGACGGACATATGGTCTTCTTGGTTTGGTCTGTTCCTCTTTAGCACAAACCAACAGCTAAATAGCCGGAAACAGCTGCTCTAGCAATTTGTCACAGCAGCAGTCTGAGGATCTAGAGGCAAGGTTGATTGAGATTTGTCGCACTGCATAGGAATATTCAGATGAATCTAAGTTTGAGGGGTACACTGCTTGCATCACAGATCAGATGTGCACTGCACAGCTACTCTCCAGGCCCCACTCTCTCTCACCATTCAAATAAAGAAACCCTCATTGACATGACAAGCTCCCCACAGTGTTACCGAAGGAGCAGAACCTGTAAGCATCTGTTGGAAGCACATACAGTCTGCCCAGGATGGTGTATTGCATCCCCTGTGCCCACTGGCCATTATTGCCCAGTCCTGGTCTGGGGGATGCTATCTCTCCTCCTCCTCCAGGCTCGTGCACAGCTTGTTCTCATCATTATTATTCTGTACAACCTCATTCTTGCCAGCTCCTCTCTTGGACACTGGAGTGGAAAGTCTCTTTCACTTCTAGCCTCCTCTCTCAGGTACTGGTGACACACTTGCTCCTCTCTGCCTCTGCAGTTCCCACCAGACTGTGCTGAAACTCAGCCTTAGCCTGACACCTCTCATGGTGATGGGACATTCTGCTAGCTCTTTGTCAGGATCACAGTGCCCTAGCCTGTGTTGCTTTAGCCTGCTGAACTGAACATGTCTAACAGCTGAGCATGCGATTGCCCAGTTGAATCTTCCAGCCATGTCTCAGTACTGCAGAGAAGGACTGGAGCCTCATACATCAACAAATCATTCTTGGGGAAATACTAGTCTCCAACCTTGCACTTAACACTTAGAGAAGGCTCCCGGATAGGTAATTTGCTGTGGTCCAGACAGGGGACTCTCAGGAGCCATAGCAAAGGTAAATCACTCAGGGAGCAAAAAGACCTGACTTTAGGAAAAGTCTGAGGTTCCTGGGCCTCCCCACCAGCCAGCATACAGAGACCACTGAGGGGTAGAGCCACAGTGTGGTACATCAGTAAGGAGATTCAGGGCAGTGTGAAGGGCCAGTTCATCAATTCCAGAAAAGTATACAGGGGAAACCCAAGCCCCAACCATCAACATGAACCACCTTCCCTCCAGCCAGCTCTCAACCCCACCTTAGTGGTCATAAATGCATTAGCTCTTGGCTAGAGATTTGTCATCAGGGTGGGTGGAATTCCTACCTTCATGATGAAGAAGAGCAGAATGATGACAAAGACACTGACTTTGGGATGGATCCAGACAGCAGATTTCCCTAGAATTTGTGGGTCTCCCGTGTGCTTTGCCCAGGTGTAATTATCAAACAGGGAGCTGATTGCTTCCCTTGGCATCAACTGCGAGAAAAGAAGGCAAGGAATCAGTCAGTGATTCTTAAAAGATTAAAAGGGGTCAATGTTACACTCAGGTTCCCCACCAAAGAGGAGAGAGGTCCCCACATTTGAATCTCTTTGGATATTTCTTTCTAGAATCTGAGGAGTTAAACTTCCCCAATCTTAATCTGCTCAGAAAAGAGAGAGGGCTTCGGATGGAGGAGAATCTATTTAATCTCTCCAGTGTTCAAGGGGTTACATTTCCATGCCTAAACCCTCTAAGATGGAGATGGGGAACTTTCCCCAGGTCTGTCTGAAGGCCAGTGTGGAGATTATGGTTCTCAGAGCAATCTTTCTTTCCATCCCAGGAGCAGTCAAACGCTTCCTGAAATGCTCTCTGCCTCCTGCTTGGGAAGGGGACACCTCTGAGTCCTTCCCATTTAGCATGGCTTGGGAACTGGGCAGATGGTTACACATGTTTCTTTCAGAATTACATATTTACTCCTTTATAACTACTTTTACCTCTCCAGCCATGAACTGCCCGAACCCTGGCGGGAAGGTCAACGTTGCTATCAAGAAGGTTATAACTCCTGGGTATACAAGGCGGCTGAAACAAGAAAGAAAGAAATTTAACAAAATGTAATGTTGTGTTCTTTTCCGGCAGTCTTTTCTCCTCAGCTGTGGCTATGTCCACTCATACAAATGGGGGTGGACTTGGGGAGTCAGTCAGTAATTTAGACTGATTGCTCTGTTCACTCCCTCTGAAGCACCAGGCACTGCCCACTGTCGGAAGACAGGATACTAGGCAAGATGAACCATTGTTCTGCCTTGGTATAGCTGTTCTTATGTTCACAATGCTTGCTGAAGAGTCTACAACTAAGGTGCTAGAGCAGGGGTGGGCAATAATTTTTGATGGAGGGGCCACTCCAAGATTTTGGAAAGTGGTCGAGGACCGCACTCTTCCATGGTATTATGGAGGCGGTACGGGGTCTGGGATGGAGGTTGAGTGCAGAAGGGAGCTTGGGGTAAGGGACTGGTGTGCAGGAGGGAGAATGGAGTCTGGGAGGGAGTTTAGGTGAAGGAGGTGGTTGTGACCTAGGGCAGGGGACTGGCATGCAGGGCTTTGGGATGTGACCTAGGGTAGGAGGGGATTGTGATCTCAGGCAGGAGATTGGGGTGCCAGATCTGGGAGGGGATATGGATGCATGTGAAGTAGAGGGGCAGGAGTGTGGAGCAGAGGGTTGGGGAAGGGAGGGCCTGGGGTGCCAGAGGCAGGTTCTAGCCAGGAGGCTTACCAGCCAACAGCCAAACCAGCCTGTCTGCCTGCAAAGCTAAAGGCTTGCAGAGCTTAAAATATTTCTGCCTGCTTGGCCATGTGCTTGACTGAGTAACTGAGCAGGAGGGTTGTGCTCCATGGCTACCTGTTATTCAAACAGGCAGCTCCTATTGGCTAATTTCTGTCCAGAAACCAGCCAATGGGATTGTGCTGGGGGTGGAAGGTGTGTCTGAATCTTTCCCCCTCATAAAGAGAAAGGCCCCATAGCCACGTTTCTGAGCAGCATGCGGGACAAGCTGGGGAGTCTGGTTGCAGCTCCCCACTGCCTCTGTGGATCCAGTAACAAGGAGGGTGCTCTTCCCTCTGAATCAGCACTGATCCCAATGCTCCAGTATGGTGCTAAAGGGAATTGAGTTGCTTGGCTGAGATGTAAAATTGAGATAGTGGAATCTTGCAGGGCACAAATACGATTTCAGTGCAAGATATTAATGTTATCCATCAAACTTTTCTGAGGTCTCTTCCAGCCTTAATGGTCTGTGGTTCTATGAATTCTTCCCAAGCAGCTTTTAGTATTAAATGCAGGTTACAGGGCTCAATACAGGAGGAACTGAGGGGCATTCTATGGTCTGTGATATCTAGAAGGTTATACTAGGTGATCTAATGGTCTCTCCTGGCCTTAACTCTATACATAGATCTAAAAGTTGTTCACAAATATAAATTAAACTACTTGCTTCTCAGGTTCGGTTCTGCTTTTACACGTACTTGGTTATAGATTAGATTGCATTGATGGTACCCCAGCAAAAGGCTGCATAATGAATAAGAGAGAGAAGATTCTGCCTCCATGTCATTAATCCAGTTCTTCTGACGTTTAAAGGAAAATGTCACTACAGTATTTCCTTTTAACTGGGTGCTCCTGGGTGCAAATTGCAAGATGTTGAGGCCACTCAGCAACTCACATCAAAACCCTCAAAAGCTGTAACAGGTAATACAAATATTTTATTTATTCTTTAAGTGGACACTGTTTACTTACAGCCCACATGTTGCAAACAGACATTTCTTTCTCTGTGTTGGTAATAAAGATTTAGGATTTATTAGAGATAAAAGATATTTCAAAATGCACAACTGCTGCTATGTAAAGCTCTTTGTTATCTTTCTTTTTTGTATGTCTTTCACTGTTCTCAGGGACACATTAATTGGTTAACGTATGATGGTGTTTATTTGAGGGGTTTTTAAAAACTTTTCACTGGGATTTTTTTAATGTGGGAACTTTTCTGTTTGCCCTAATTTTATATGTGTTTTACAAAATTGGGTCAAATTTCAATTTGACTTTCTCTTTGATATGTTCTAAACATAACTGGTGGCTCTTATGAAGAAATTATTGATTTTCTACACTAAGAACATTTCCCGTCTAACAAATGATATTTTCTCATCCTAATAAAAATTGGATGCTTATGGCTTGTTAAGATGAAAGTTCAACTCAGAACAGATTTTTCTTCCTTTCAGATACAAATGTCTTAACATGATTTAGACCAGTGGTCTCCAAACTTTCAAAGGTTGACCTTCCCCTTGCCCTGTCCATGCACGTCTGTTCTCCTCTCTGGAGCCAGTAGCCGGGCTATGGCTCCTGGTAGTAGTAGAGATGTGGACAGAGGTAAGGGGCCCAGGCTGGGACAGCAGCTGGGGGTGTGGCTGAGAGCAGGGCTCGGGCTGGGAACAGAGCTGTGGCCACTGGCAGAGGCTAAGGGAGGGTGGGGGCTGGAGCTGAAGCTGAGCGGGAGAGGGGTTGGAGGAGGGGAGTGGCAGCCAGGCCTGCAGCTGGGTGCAGAGCCATGCCAAGGCTGGGGATGGGGTCTGGAGATGGGGCCATGGCTGGGGGGCAAGGTCACAGTAGAGCTGGGGATGTAGTGGGGCTGGGTTGCACTCTCTCCCTGCCCCTCTGGGGGATGGCCTGGGCCTGCCACATCCCCCTGCATGTTCCTCTGTGCCCACATTGGAGGGATGCCCCTCTAATTCAGGAATGTCAAGAATGTCTGATTTAGACTCTTAAGCTGTGTCTACACAGCAGAGTTATTTTGGAATAACTGACGTTATTCTGAAATAACAAAGTGCACATCTACACTACAAGCCGTTATTTCGAAATAATGGCGAGCTGGAGGACTTCTTACTCTGACTCATGGTAATTCTCTTTTCCCAAGGAATAAGGGAAGTCAGAGGAAGAGTGCTTTTCCTTCCTCTTCCTGCTGTGTAGACAGCGCCAAAAGCCGAATTAAGCTATTTCAACTTCAGCTACGCAATTGGCATAGCTGAAGTTGCGTAGCTTAATTCAGTGTTAGCCCTGATGTGTAGACATGCCCCTTGGAACAGGTTCTGATCCTCTTACTGATGTTGAGCAGCATGTCACTCAAAGGCATTGTCCAGTGTCAGGAAAGGTATCAGAATCTTGCCTCTAAGACAGAGTACAATTGTTCAAGCACACTCACTATTTGGTGAGAAACTGGCTCAGAGCTGTGCACCGTCGGACACACAGAACCACCTGGCGATTGAGGTAAACAAAAAAGGCTCCAAGGAATCCACAACAGATCCTAAAAGGGAGCAAATGAAATAAAACAACATGAAGCACAATTCACAAAATGCTATTTATCCACCAGGGAATAAAGCGTAAATACATTTCTCATATGGATATTCACCTGGGCTTTTAAATGGTAACAACTGGGCAGAATCAAAGTTTGCACCTAAGGCTGCATCTCCCAGTCACAGCCACTTACTGCCTCATTGGGGCTCTTGATAAAGGGAGAGCAAATGTATCTGAACCTCCTTCTTTCTCACCTTGTGTCGTAAACAATTCCCTGGCCAAAGGGCTATGTCTAGACTGGCATGATTTTCCGCAAAGGCTTTTAAAGGAAAAGTTTTTCTGTTAAAAGCATTTGCGGAAAAGCACTTTTTGCGGAAAAGTGTCCGTGCCAATCTA
>CM057845.1:123918895-123931799 GCA_030068395.1 Apalone spinifera | reverse complement strand
CTTTTTTTTTTTTTTTTTTGAGGTGCCATCTGTTAGGGAGGCCTCCAAAGATACTCCCTGCCCCCCTCTCCAACTGTCCCCTGGAGAAACCCCACAATTAGTCGGTGTTAGGTGCGTGACAGGGATCCAGTGTAAAGGAGGAGGTACTTCTTTTGCTCAACAGACAGTTAGTGGAAGGCTTGCCAGAGGTTCCATTCAGCATCACCAATATGGACACATCACTGTAGCTCTGTGTACAAGTAACCGAATACCTGCTCAGACACCAGAGGGATGGAGAGTGTAAGACCTTACAAAAATATGACAGATCTAAGTGGGGGTAAAAGAGGGGATCCAGGTCAAGGTGGTGGACCAATCTGGCTAGAAGAATTGAGAAGTCAGATTGGACCAGGAAATACAATCATACAGAATATACAGGGACTCTGGCTCTGATTCAGCAAAGTAATGCCAACACTCATTGGCTTAAAAGTAATCACGTGCTTACATGCTTTGCTGAACTGAAACCTCAGTTCCTCATTATTCATCATCTAACCAAAAAGTGCAGCAGACTTTCTGTGCTAGCACTGGCCTCTTCTGATGAATGTAACCTGATAGACAGGGCTGAATTTCATTCACCCAAAGAAGTTAAAAGAATGGGAACTTGTAAAAGGAAATACTGTTTTCATAGCACATAGTAAGCTGAGGAAATCATTGCCACAAAATATTGTGAAGGACTCACTTTTCATTGAATGCATTTTCAAAATGGATTAATTTTTCTTTTTTAAAAATATCTATAGAAGTATTTTGGTTTTTAAATTTCCAACTCAGTCATTCCAAATAATGTTTTTTAAGTTCAAAGTTGAAAAATGACAAAAAAATGGCATTTTGTAAATTTCCAGCCACATGACTAGCCCCACCAATCAAAATTGGCATAGGGTGGGAAACTACCCACAACCAACCACTGGGCCTTATTGGTTGCCCAGGTCAAAGAGACTCTCTGACCTGACTGTGTAGGCTGCACCCACCACACCACAAATGCCAACTACTCGACACAGAAAGAAGACAAAAAACCCCAATGACTGAACATTTCACATACAGCATCTGTCCATAGTTTTCTAAAGCAGAAAGACTCTAATCAGGAAACGTTCATCAAAATGTTCATTTTAAAAAATAAGGCCATTTTTCAATGAAAAGGTGTTTTGTTTTGAAAATGTTGACCAGCCTTTACCCATGAGAGAAATGTTTTTACAACCACACCTTTAACTAAGCTCTAAAATATTTTCTGGATATATCAACAAGGAATATATAATCTTTACTGCCAACTAAGCACTCAAAACTCATGAATCAGGCCCCAGAAATCTTAAGATTGGCTTAAAAATCATGAGTTTTTTTAAACAATAAAAAAGGAAGCTGTATATCTTGACCATTCAGTTTTGGAGGTTTTAAAGAGTACTTAAGTGCTTTATTAAGCTTTTCTTTGAAATCACAATCGCTAGAAACTTACTTTATTTCAATCAAAGCAGTCAGATAACTGTGCAATCAGATAACTTCAGGGCTGGTGTTTTAATAGAAGTGCCAAACAACATGAAATGTGATAAAAATCATGTGTTGTCTACATCAGGTGTTCTCAAATTTCATTGCCTCGCTACCCACTTCTGACAACAAGAGGGGGGACCAAAATCTGAGCTGGTTTGAACCCTGCCACCGCTGGTGGTGATGGAAGCCCTTGAGCTTTGGCCTTGGGTGGTGGGGCTTGGACTTTGGCTTCAGCCCCTGGCTCCAGGAAGTCTAACGCCAGCCCTTGCTTTGGGGCCCCAACCCACATTTTGAGAACCACTGATTTACACTATGTTTCAAGCATTTGTTCATTTGCTGGTTTTAATAGAAAATAAATTCCCTGTATTGGACTCTAGGTAGCGCTATCTTAATCTGAAGTGTATTTTCTGTGCTCTCTCCCCACCACTCTGGCACTTGAACGTGAACAGTGAACGTCTTAGAACAGTGAACGTCTTGTATATGTACAAGCTCTGGAGACCAAAATCTGTTCACTTGCTGCCTGCACTTGTGTCTTCTTTGTGCAGCCTGGAAGTGAGGAAAGATGCTGGCTGGAAAGGAAGAGAGGGGGAGGCAGAAATTTGTTTGGGTGGGGGGAACACACTGCTAAAAGGATGGGGGATTGGAGATATGTAGCAATGAGCATTGTGCGTGCTTGTGATGTTCCAGGGGGGCACCTCGCTTCCCCCAGTGGAGGTCATGAGGCTGTTCAGAACAGTGGTATAGAGAGAAGGGGACAGTTGCTTGAGCCCCAACTTCGGGTGAAAGGACAGTGACAGGATGGCAGGGGAGGGGGACAGAGGAGGTTCAAGGCTGCTTCTCCCCACCCCCTCCAGCTGACCTTGTGTGCCTGGATGTTAGGGGGCCATGGCCCATCGTGGCGCCCCTATGGCTACGCCCCTGGTTCAAAAGGCAACTGCAGGAGCTGTCACAGTCCTACAGTTTCAAGTGAAAGGGCTTATTTCTCCTTGGCCACCCAAATGGACTCATCTATAGTGAGCAAATGAGTGGACTTTTGGAAGGCAGCCTTAGCAGCAAGAGAATAAATTGGAGGGGTGGAATTTTCAAACGTGTCTAAGGGTATGTCTACACAGCAGCCTCATCTACATACAAGCAGTTATTTCAATATAATGTCAAAATAATGTCAAGCTGGAAGACTTCTTACTCTGACTCCTGTAACCCTCATTTGGCAAGGAGTAAGGGAAGATGAAGGAAGAGCGCTCTAACTCAGACTTCCTGCTGTGTGGATAGCGCCAAAAGCCGAAAATAAGCTATTTCGACTTTAGCTATGCAATTGATGTAGCTCCAGTTGCGCAGCTTATTTCGACTTTAATCCTGCTGTGTAGACGTGCCCTAAGCGACTGTTAGTGGGACTTGTTTCCTAGCTCACTCTGAGTATGTCCACACTGAGCTGGAGGTGTAAAGATGATCTTGGGTAGACGTATCAGAGCTGTTGCTCTGCAAATTGAGTGTGGCTGCAATGGCACAATTTATATGTGGGGATGCTGAGAGCTGATGTAGCAAACTGTAAACCCTGTTGATGGAAACCATGTCAGCACCCCTACTTCTAGCACCAATGGGTATGAGCAATAGGAGAAGCTAACTGCCTAGTGTCTCCAGGGGCGACCCTAGACTAGCCGCCAGCAACTGGCACCCTAGGCAAACCATGCAATCGGCGCCCACACCTCCAAACCCCTCAATGATATTGTGCCACCATTTGGCGCCCCATTTAACTTGGCGCCCTAGACGACCGCCTAGTTCACATATATGGACGGGCCGCCCCTGAGTGTCTCAGATGTGTACGTACTCAAGCAGCTATTGCCTCCCACTGCCTGTGCCTGCAGTGACACTCTGGTTTTAGTGTGCTAGTTCAGTCAGAGCTCTCTCTTCACACAGGAAGAGACTTCTCCGGCTTGAAATGCAGACATATGGCTAGGTGCTTTGGAGAATCCCACTGCAGTGCTGTGCACCCTAGCATGGATTTGGGCGTAGCCTCCTAAAAGAAGATGAAACTCCTGAATTGGATTTCTGCACTTTTTGAATGGGCTCTGGATTCAGACCCTGGGAACAGTTGAAGAACTGGGACTGGGTTTCCATGCCCCCTCCAAAGTGGTGTGCTGCAATATGTCTAATGACAAGCCTCCAGAAAGGGTGCAAAGCTCTAAGCAGACTGTCACTCCATTTTATGTGAAGATCTGCAACGGAGTCAGCTTGATGTCAGTTTAGCACTGCAATTTGTTGAGTCCCTTTGGACTTACCCTATCACAGCAAAGGCTGGCAGCTCCTGAAGGTCAAAGGGGAAATCCATGCGAAAGTTAGTTCTGAACAGGGCCGTGATGGTGACTGTGTGAGAGAAGAGAGAGCAAGAGACGGGAAGGGGTAAAAAAGGGTGAGAGTCCAATCTGCATACTGAATGAGACAGGATATGTGGGGAAATAGCATGGGCTTTTGTCATTAAAGACTGCATGGCAATGCACTTGCCAAATTAAGGGTGTGCAGACAACTTTTGCTTAGGCATTTCCTGCACCTTGAGTGCTTCAGTTTGCACCCTTAATGTTCTTTTAATTTGTGTGGAAATGGGGGGTAGGGGATTAATGGACATGATGTACTTCAATGTAACCCCAGTTTGTCCAAGCTTTCTCCTTGGGAATAGTTTCTTGTCCTGAGAAGTTAAATGGTCCCCCCCCTTTCTGCTCACTGTATCTCATCATCCCTGAAAAGATCATCTTCTCAGTGGCGTGCAGACATGTGGGGGCTCATCTCTGTCACAAACTGACAAGATGACCTCATGGGGACAAAGCTGGGTTCCTCCATGGGAACTGCATTTACCGAAGGAATTATCACAGTCATAGAAATCAGAGAAGAAAGAGACCAATTAGGTCCCTTCTTTTCTACCAGCCCCTTCCCCTATCCTACTCCTCCACCCTCACTGTTTTCCATTCTAGTTTTATATGACTCAAGTGATGAGATTTCCACTTCTTCCCTTGGAGCCTCCTAGCCAAAAATGGGGAACCTATGGCCTGCAGACCAGATCCAGCCTCCAGCTTACTTTAATCTGGCCTGCAGTGAGCTAGGGCTTCTCACTTGCATATGGCCCCTAAAACTGATTTTTCTGTGTGTCAGTGGCTCCTGACTGAAGAAAGATTTCCCACCCCGTCTATATTGGAAAGGCAGACTAGGCTGAAGGGCAGGGCCAAAGCAGTGTGTCTAAAGGTTTCCAAAAAATCTGGTAACATCAAAATATAGAGCGGACAAATCCCAAGATGTAAGAATATACCGCAGGTCTCTTGATCAAGCAAAAGAAATTGAGTGTACCATGTGGAAAGAGGGTAGAGGCAGGAAAATCAAATAAATGGTAATAATACAAGGGGGGGACACTTTAGCTATTTACATATAAACTGGTCGAACAGCATATGACCAAATTTAGAGAAATAACTTCTTCACTCTGGAGCAATTGCTTCTTGGAACAGATAGTTTTAGACTATAAGTGAAGAGAGGATATTCTCAGCTTACTCTTATAAACCATTGAATTGCTAATTCAGGAAGTGACAGCAGCTGAGCCACTAAGTAATAGTGAACCATATAATAAGGCTCAAAATCCCAGGGTCAGGTAGGTACCAAAAACTGACACTAAACCTTTAGAAAAGGGAGATTTCAGTATAATGAGATGTTTAGTCAAAAGGCCGTGGAGTTGAAAGTAAAGTAGGTAAAAGAACCCCCGGGTGGAACGAATGCTATTTAAAGAAACAATAGTATTCTCAGAAGATATGTGTACCACTGAACAAAAAGACAACCGAAAAGCTCAGGAGTAAATGAATATAGCTCCAGGCAATACTTGAGAGCCTATCTGAGCCAAACAAAAATCCTTAAAAATTTGGAAATCTGACCCTAGTGACACCAAAAAATAGGAGCACAAATTACATCAGGCATTAAGTGGGAGGGAAATTAGAAGGACTAAAATGGAGTTTGACGAGCTAACAGCTGAAGGTATACAAACAAATAAGTATATGGGAAGCAGAAAACTACAGAAAAAATGGGTCCTCTGGATCACCCACAGGAGTGAAAGGGTGAAATTAAGGAAGATAAGGAGTTGGCTGAGAAGGTAAGTGATTTCTTTGCATCTGTTTTAGCTGTTGAGAATGTTGGGGAGATTCTGACCCCTACCTGCTCATGCCTAGCATTAGAGATGATGTCTTGGAGACTGAGGGGTCAGAGAAGAGATGTTGGGAGCAAACCTGTAATTTTAAAGGCAATAAATCACCAGGCCCAGATGGTTACATCTCAGAGTTCTAAAAGTGGATGAGTTGTTAATAAATAATACACATTCTCTCATTAACAACACTTCTTCAGAAGAAGTAACAAATGTACCTGTTGTAATGGTACACTCCATATTTATGGGAATATGTTTATGAATATGACATAATTGGAATATGTTTTATACGAGACACTTCATGGGAGATATCATTGGAAAGGTTATGATTTACTGAATGTGCTTATCCTCTTTGTAGATGAAATTAGGAATATTGACTCTATATTTATTATCAATGTGTTCATGTTGGAAAAAGCCTATTACCAGCCCATCAGGTACAACAATGAAGAAGCCAGACACAGAACTAATGGTCCATTAGCAACAGACAATGGACTGGGGGAGAACTTGTAAGTGTGAGGATCAGCCTGTAGGAAATTGCTAGTGGCTCTGCAACAACCTGTGGCCATGTCACCTGATGCTGGAATTCATCTTGGACTCTGTACTTTTCCACAAGAAGGGAAAGGGGGGATCAGGTTTGGGAGACAATGGATTCCTGCCTTAGGAAAATCTTATTTAAGGATGGAGAGTGAGGTAATCTAGGTCATCAGTTCTCCCCTGGGGCCCCTCCCAAGATGACTGCTGGAAACTTCTAAGGCTGAAGAAGGGAAAAGACTGGAACCAGGCTGGAAGATGTCCACTCTGTGCAGAAATTATTAGAACCACATTTAGGGTGAGAACATATATGTAACAAATTCCCCATGTGTATTCAGCTTAGCTTGCTATTCTGTTTTATTTTACTTAGTAACTTACTTTGTTCTATGTGCTATCTCTTATGGCCACTTAAATCTGTATGGAATTACACACAACATAAGACACCTTTATCCGGAGTTCAACTTCCAGAAGGGCAGTGTGTTGAGGAATTGTCCCTCACTGTATTGTCTGTGGTCTGTATGACAAGCAGAGGAGAATAGCCCTTCCCTATGTCTGTGCTGGGACAGGCTGGAGAATCATGTTCAGCATGCCATGCCTCATTGTTCTTTTAAAAATCTTTAAAGTAGGGGCCAGTTGACCTGGTTACAAAGACTGAAAGCAAATAGTAGGAATAAATGGTTAATTTTTATCATAGCTAAAGGTTAACAGTAGGGACCTCAAGGTTCTGTGCAGATTAATATATTAATGACCTGAAAAAGTGGGTGATTAATGAAGTAGCTAACTCTAAGTAGATGACAGAATTATTTGGGTTTGTCGGGACCAAAGAGGACCAAAAGAGAACTTGTAGGAACTTCAGAGAGACCTAAAAATGCTAGGGGAACATGAGCAACATGGTGGCAAATTTCAGTGTTGAGGAATGCAAATAACACGTGTGTGTGTGTGGGGGGGGGTGTTAAAATAATTCACTGCTATTCTAAATTACCTATCAATTCAGGAAGGGAACCAAGGTATCATAAACAGCAATGTCTACCTTTCCTCAATGTGGTGCTGCAATCAAAAATGCAAACAAGAAGCTAGAATGCATAAGGTAGAGAATGGTGTGGAGAACATTATAATGCCTGGATAGAAATCATATTTGGAGCCATCTGGATACCATGTGCATCTTTGAAGGAAGCTGCAGCAGAGAAGAGCAATGAGAATGATCAAAGGCCTGGAAAAACTCGTGTAAAGAAAGACTGAAAAGATTGGGATTGTTATCTTAGAAAGGAAACAAATAATAAGGGACATGATAAAAGTCTGTACAATAAGAACTGGTCTAGAAATGGCAGAGCAAAAATTTCTATGCTCCATGCTACTTAACACAACAATAAGAGGATACTCAGTGACATTGAAAGGTGGGAAATTCAGAGCTACCAGAGGAAATACATTCCTGCCCAACGTGGGATTGCGCTGTGGAAATGACTGTCCCAGGAAGCTGTTGCAGCCAAGCATTTAGCAAGGTTCAGTCACAGATTGGGCATCCCTATGGGTAACAAGAGTATCCAGGATTAGCCTAGTAAATGACAGTAAGAATTGGAAGGGATGTTGAACCTTATACTTCAAGCCCCAATTTAATCTTGAATTACTAGGGCCGAGGATGGGCCTAATAAGGGTGCAGATCTGCATACTGCAGGGCTCTTACATCTTCTGCTAAAGCAGTTGGTCCTGGCTACTATCAGAGATGGGACACTGAACCATATGGACCATGCACAGTTTAACTGCTCCTCAACTTTAGGAGATGTTTTCCTCATATCCAGCTGCTTAATCTCTCTTGTCACCATTACTGCAGTCTCTGAACCATTCCTCTTTCTCTCCCTGTACCTGTAAAGATAAGCCCTTTTTTCTGTAGCCATACTGGAAGGCCTAAAGCAGGAGTAAAAAACCTCAGGACTGGGGCCTGAATGTGGCCCTTGGCTTGCCTGGATCCAGTCCCCGAAGCTCACCCCCCGCCCTCCCCAAGCATTGGGGAGCCTATGCTGGTGCTCCAGCTCCCCTGCTCCCACCCCTCTGCCCTCGGGGCTGGAGCGCACAGGGTCTGCCCCCCAGGGTCTGGTGTGCAAGAGCAATGTGGGAAGTGTCTTTCTCTTTCTCAGTTGGGGGCCACAGTGAAGGTTTTTTTCCTATTTCTCATTTGTGTGCGGCCCCTGACTGATTTTTCCGCAGGTCAGTGGCCCCGTACCCAAAAAAGGTTCCCTACCCCAGCCTAAAGTCTAAGGCCTTCATTTGCAGCCATATTGAAAGAGCAACAGCCATTACTTGAAAAGCAAGAAGTCACATACTCACATTCCATCTAAATTGCATTACAATAGTGTTTTATCAGGCTGTTAAGGAGACCCTGTCCTAAAAGCACCTAATATCACCAGATAAAGAAACAGATATCGAGATGGTTAAAATTAGTTTGACAGCATTTTGTCTGGCAAGAAATCACTTATCAATAGTATGGGATGTGAAAACCTCATTTTATTACTATAGCCCTCACTTTCCTATTGTTTGTTTGTATGATCTCTGTCTGATGTTTAACTATTTTTATCTGCTGTATAATTAATTTTGATATATGTAAATCAATTAAGATGGTGGGATATAATTGATAAGGGAATTACATTACAATATTATTGAGTTGGTTAGTAAAGTTTTAGTAAAATAATTGGTTAAGGTCTAGCTAAACAGGACTAAAGTTTCACTATATAAACTGAGGCCCAAGAAGGAGACCAGCAAGAAAGGAAAAGAAAGAATTGTAAGAAGAAAAGACCCGGAAGAACTCACCTCCAAGACACAGCCTAAGATCAGAGCTGCCAAGAATTCTCTGCAACACTGTGACATGCAGCAACTGAAATCCAGACAAGACTGACCTTGCCCTGATTTGGAGTGGTGAGCATGACATTGTATGCTTAGCATGTGTATTCTGCTTGCTTGGTCATTATTAATAAATAGAGAGTAAAGGTATTACTGTGTAAGGCTCTTTCACTGGTAAAAGGTCCTACAAACATGCAGCAAGTTAAACCTTGAACCCTAGAAATTGGTTTCAGAGGGGTAGCCGAGTTAGTCTGTAAGGCTATGTCTACACTGCAGGCTTTTGCCAGCAGAGAGTATGCTAATGAAGCACTCATTAGCATTTGTCATGCTGTCATTTGCATATTCTCTGCCAATGCTTTTTGTGCAAGAGGTTTTTGCGCAAAAACAAGCAGCGTAGACGGGTCCATTTTGCGCAAAAAAAAAACCCCTTTTGTGTAAGATTCGTATGCCTGAAAAAATGAGTACTTCATTAGCATGCTCTCTGTCAGCAAAAGCCTGCAGTGTAGACATAGCCTCACAGGAAAAACTTAAAAAACAACAAATAGTCTGATAGCACTTTAAAGACTAACAAAACGTGTAAATGGTATCATGAGCAGGGCTCGACAAATTATACAATCTACTCGCCTGTGGCAAGTAGATTGTAACCTGGAAGAGCTGGGTTCGGGCGATCTGCGCATGTGCAGATCGCTGGACAGCGCGGCTGGTGAGCGGAGCTCATTGCAGTTCGGTGAACCCTGATCATGAGCTTTTGTGGGCATTTGAAGAAGTGGGCTGTTCCCACATTTTGTTAATCTTTAAAGTTCTACCAGACTATTTGTTGTTTTTTAAGTTTTTGCTAGGAATTGGGTAAGGGTGGGTATTTAAATCAATAGGGTTACATCTTGAGCCCTAGGAACTGGGTAAAGGTGTGCACCCCTAGAGTGTGGAAGTGACAGAGAATTTCGTGTGGGTAACACACAATCCTGAACAAGCCTCCACCTCTGTGGTGTTTATGTCTGCATGAGAAATGTATTTACCCTCTTCTGCTACCTGTAGAGTTATTTTGTCCTTTTTCATCATTATTATTAAAGTATATTTTGCTCTTTCAATCTTTGTTCATAAATCAGTCATGGGCAGCCGGTTTGGGCTGGGGGAGACAAGCTCTCCACCTTGCTCCTCAGCTCCACCCCTTCTGCCCAGGCCATGCCCCCATCACGGAGAGGGCGGACTGTGCGCCGCCCACCTTCCCTGGAGCATGGGGAGGGAGGAGGGTGTGCGGCTTGAGCCTCCCTGGCCCCGAAGCCCTGGGGAGGGAGGAGCGCGTGCACCCAAGCCTACCTGGGGCTATGTTGCAACAACACGCTGCCCCCAGAATGCCTACAGCAGGTGTTCTGGGGCAGAGTGTGGTTGGGGCCATGCCTGGCGGCTCTCCACAGCATACCAGCCACCCATGAAATCAGTCCTGCCAGCTCCTAAGCAGTTGGTTATTGCACTTGTCTGAATTCCCTCTAATTTGTTACCTTTCTGCTTGACAAGTATGCAACCAGAGCACAGCATTCCTAGTGTGCAGCTGCTAATACTGTCATCTGCGTGCTCTGGGCAGGCATGTCTCTGTGTATGCAGCCCTACTGTATACTGAGTACTGGTGAATTCTCACTTCATGAATCCTCCCAGTTCTTGGGGACTCATGTATCCTCATGGTGATTTTTTTGGGAAACCCCAGATACACCTAGGACTGGGAAGAATGGGGGTTTAGCCAGTCTGTGAAATGGGCATGCCATTCTTCCCCTTCCTTCCTTCTTTCTGCCTGTCATGTATGCAAGGAAGAGGATGGAGAAAATGTCCCATCCCCGCTGCCTTTCTCAGTTTTGGGGGATGCTGGAGATGAAGTAGATAATAGAGGCCTGGGCACCAGACACAAAGTTCATGGTTATGGCCTTACCTGCATCCTTGTTCCACACGGCGAGCACTCGGAAGATGAAGGCACTGAATGTGGCCGCAAAGAAACCACGCCAGTAATTGCGCACAGCAAAGTAGGTGGAAGTGACCTCAATGCTGAAGAGAACCCCTAGAGGAAACAGAGATGTTATCACCTGGACAGATACCTGGAAATCTCCCCAGAACTTCTAGTATCACGTCCAGCCCACTGCTCTCCTCAAGTTTGGGTCAAAAAGGTTTGCGAAGGAGCCAGAGTTAAAGGGATTACAAAAGTGAGCGGGCTGGATGGCTCTCCTGCTGTCTGTGTGTGTGTGCACGCTGGGGAGGCGGGGGGAGGGGGGAAGGGAGAGGGAACATACCAGGAACTGAGTGCAGGTGAGGCTGAAGCTAAAGGGAATGGTCATTGAGTTGGGCGTCAGGGATAGAGGCACCCCAAGGAAAGGCAGAAGAAGAGGAACAGCCACTTGCCTCCAAGTGGTGTCCCAAAGCAGCAGCCAACCCCCACAGCACAGCCCACAGTCAGGACATCAGTGTAATAATACGGCTGCTACTGGTGGAAGAGATAGAAGACAGACAGACAGACAGACAGACAGACAGACAGAGAAAACAAGAGGAAAGAAAAAGGAGCATGAGTGACAAAATTAGAAACAAGTATCATAGCTTGTCACCAACCCACTATTTCTAATGCTTGGAGAGAAGGGTGTGTGTGTGTGTGTGTGATTTCTCCTTTCTGGCCTCATCCAAAATATCCAAAGGGACTGATATAAAATGAGGACTGGAATAGACATAGGCACTAGTCAAGTGATGAGGGCACAATCTCAGCTTTCTCTGAAGTACATGCCCTTACGGTTGTAAAAAAATGCCCCAGCTGGGAATTCTGTGTTGTGGGGACTCACAGCAGCCACTTCACTGTGATTGCTGGTGTGGTGTCAGCAGAGGCCCCATATGCAGACCAGTGGGAGCTAAGTCCGTCCATCTCCAGCTGCCTGTCTGAAGATAGGGGTGATGATGTAGAGCGTGGGTGAGCAATAAACAGCCTGCAGGCCGGACATGGTTCACCAGGGTTAGCTCTTGGTGGCCAGGCACTTTATTTACCCGAGCGTCTGCAGGTATGGTTGCTTGCAGCGCCCATTGGCCATAGTTCACCATTCCTAGCCAGTGATAGGCATATGGCCATGTCTGTGAATGGTCAGGTAAATAAAAACTAACCCTGGTGAACCATGGACCACTCATTGGCTCATGGACCACTCATTGCCTACCTCTGGTGTAGTGACTGGGGAGGCCTCAGTTTGCTCAGAGAGGAGCGCTGGTGGGTCACACACCAGCACAACAACGGCTCTTGCACAGATGGTCCCTGACACTCCAAGAAGGGTGTAGGCCATATCTATAGTACAGGGATACACCCAAGTGAAGAAATGCCTATGGACCCATCTAAATGTAATCTTGCCTTGTGTGAACACCTGAAATCCACTGCTTAAAAATTAGGAGAGGAGGAACACACCATTCCTTGGAAACATATATATTAAACAGGAAATGACCTCAGAACAGATCCTTCCAAACAGGAAATATCATTAAACATATCTCTGAACTGTACAATCGCATAAAGAGATAGATAGACAAGAAATGACCTCTACCTGCTACAGTAGCAGAAAAAGGAAGCTAAATCTTGGTTATGGGTAGAAAAGCCAATATGAAAACTTGAGATCTGGATATCTCTGCATTTATTTGTCCTATCCCCCGAGGTTGGTGGGCCTAATGGGTTTGTGAGTCTGGCAGGAGGTTTCTGTCACTGCTGCTATCAGCAGTGCACACTTCAGCAGTGTCTGTGTTGTGCATACCCATCTGTGATAAGCAGTGAGGGGTCCACAATCAGAGCAGACACAGGGTATGTCTACACTAGCTTGTTAGTTTGAGCTAGGTAGGTACGAGGAGTAACAGTTAATT
>CM057845.1:123897894-123909485 GCA_030068395.1 Apalone spinifera | reverse complement strand
TTCCTGGGGGGGGGAGGGGGGGAAGGTGGCTCTGGGACTAGGTAGCATGGCAGCCACTCTGCCTCTCCTCTTGCAGCTACATTGCTGCTGGATGCCAGTGGGGAGGCCCAATCGCAGAGACATGTGAGGCAAACATAGTGCTGGCCTCAGCCATGACCTCAAATAGCCCTCTCTGCGCAGCTAGCTACTCCAGGCCTCAGAAACTCACCCAACCCACCCAACCTATCACTCTCCAGCATCCCAACCACTATGCCATACCCACAGACCTCCCCTCCGCCTCTGCCAGAGCCACCAACTTCCCTGTGGTTCCACACACTACCGCATTACTGCTTGAAAGTACAAGGCTACCTGCAAATGAATTACAATATGCAAAATAGTTCTTTAAATAATTTGCATAAAATGTCCCTCATGGAATTGCACCAAACTTGGCAGCAATGCCACCTTTCAGAGAGGGGAGAGGAAGGGAGATGGAGCGCTCTCTAGGCAGGGACACACCTGAGCTGAGGGAGATGCAGAATCAGAACAGCATGACTTCCTCACCCTTTAATTTCATCAGAGAAGAGGTGCTCTTAGAAGGCCAGAGGTTATATGGAAGCTCCAGGGATCCAGGCTATGCTCTCTTGTAGGGCTTGGGTGCCAGAGGCAGTAGCTGCCCTCCTCACTTCTGGGCTCAGTAAGTAGTGTGGGAAATGATTTGTTTGAGAAGTTGAGAACAGGCGGCTCCTCGTCACATGCCCTTCTCTGACCTGGCTTTGGCCTGAGGGCTCATTGGAGCTCGTGTTCCCTTGCTGGTGCATGCCCTGAGGTCTTGGCACTTCACACCTCCCAGAACATAGCCCTCCTCCCCCTCTCCAACCCACACCCACAGGAGTCTTTTGCGGTTTTCTGAGTGCCAGGCAGGAGCTTGGAACAGAAGAACCAGACATTAAAGTGGGAGAATCATAAAGCATCATGAGTTACCCTGAGCACCATACATGATGGTTTGTCCAGTCTCATTTGTAAGTGCTCAGGAGATGGGGCTGCCATCATGCTCCCTGGGGACTCTCATCAGCCTAAAATGTCTTCCATTCGATGAAGTTCAGCCACCTCCACTTGCACCAGCCTGAACAATCCCTCTCTAGAGTTTTAGGTGTTTACACTCAGGAGACAGTTGTAAGCAGTTATCATGCTCCCCTTACTCAGGCACTGCTTTTCCAAGGAGGTCTCCTGGATGTCAGAGACTGCCCTGTCCCCGCTGCACACTGCATGGTTCCATACCACCTGCAGGGCATGCACCTCAGCTAACTACCCTGCTCTTGGAAAAGCTCCCTCCCCTTTTCTCGCTGAAGAAAAGCACCTTGCCTAGTGGGCAAGGAATAGAAGCTGGTGGGTAGAGCGTGGAGAGGAGAGGCTAGTATGCATCTTCTAGATAATTTCTGTAGTGGGGACCTATGCAACAGGAGTGTTCAGCATTGGGGAAGGGGGTTGGGAACGTAGGGAAGGAAATCTGCTTTGGTGGGGCCATTTTGGGCACTTTTGGGAGGCAGAGCTAGTCTGTAACCTGGGATAGAGCCAAGTCTCTGGCCAAGGGAATAAAGGGACAAGGAGCTAGAACTAGGGATTTCATTCTTACTGCCATCCTTTTAGGCTAAATCCCTCTCCCCAGCCATCAGCACAAGTAGGAATTACTGACGGTGAATTACAGAAGATCTCTTCTTCCTTCTTGTTCTTCCTGACCGTCACTGGTAGTCACAGGGACAGCTGCCTATGCCACATGAAACATAAACATGATGGGCAAAGGAGCTCAGAGCTCTTAGCAGGCAGGCCTGGGAAAGAGAGGGTCAGTTTCATTTAGTTGCTAACTGCTTCCCTGGTCAGACATTTCCACACAAGGGTCTCAAAGCACTGTAGAAACCTGAAGACATTATGCTTCCCAGCCTTCTGAGGCAGGTCAGTTTAATTGTGCCCTTGTTACAGAGGGAGAAACTGAGGCATTAGGTAGGAAAGGGTCTTGCCAGAGCTCACAATGCAAACAAGTGTCAATGTCCCAAATACAACCTAGAAGTGCTGATTCCCAGTTATCTGCCCTGGCCACCAGGCCATGCACCTTCTCTCACTCATGATATGCATTTTCACCTGGCACATGTATTTGAGTCCTAGTGTATCTGGATCTCCTCACTTGATATTTGTTCCATTATCACACACTGACCAAGAATGGACTGTCATAGGTTCAGGCCACCATTCAAGCTATGAACTAGAATCTGATGCTCAAACACGACTGCTTAGAGTCCTTTTACAAGTAGCGTTCTCAGGTGTTCAATTTTCAGCCAGAACACTAGGATGAAAAGGGACGCTTGTGGCCCCGGTTGAAGTAGCACACAGACCCCCAGGCATCTCCCCCCCTCCGCCCCAGCTCCTCTCCCAATTTGACAGAAGGATCAAAAAATCAGGACATGGAGGAAAATGAGTCAGTCCCAGGGGCAGGAGACGGACTCAGAGGAAGGGTTGGTCCACTCTGGACAGGTTAAAGACTGTTTGGAGCCTGTGTGTGTTTGTTGGGGCCAAGGAAAAGTTTTACAAGAAGGAGGAATCTGAACTAGGAGAGGCCAGGTGAAAAAGCCTATTTGGAATCACTAGAAAAATTGGTTGATTCAGGTTGGTCATACTGGATCCACTGGAATGTTTGCAGTAGCCCCAGTGAAGGGCTGTTCACACAACAGTTACTGCCCAACTGGATGAAGAAGACACCAACAATCTCATTAAATGTGTTAACTCAATGCAGCTGAGACAGGTTCAGCTAACTCAGATACATACCCAGGCTATTAGATGTTTCTCCAGACCTCTGGAATTGTCTAAGGGCACAAGGAGGAAGGGGTGGAAGGAAAGAGTAGGCCAGTGCCTTGAAAATTAGAGCATCTGCTATCCCTACTACTTAGGAAAACTGGGATTTGCTAGGGACTCCCCATCCTGTCATAAGAGAAGAGATGTGTAACTAAAAAGAGGTCTCCTGCCATTGCCTGGGTGTGGGTCTGTGTGTGAGAGATAGTCCCTCTCTGGATGGTACTAGTTCAGCGACTGCACTTTTTCAGCACAGGGAAAAACATCAGTACCAGAAAAAACCAGGAAAATTGCAAAGGATCCTGAGAAGCAGCTCGAGGGATGGATGCAAAAGGGAAGATAAAAAGCACTAAGTATGTCTAGCTCAGATAAATGATGACTAAGAGGGAACATGATAACTGTCTGCAAATATCTGAAGGGTGTAAACACCGAGGCGAGAGAAGAAGCTAAAAGTAAATAAAATTGGACAATGGTAAATTTCAAGTTGAATCCATGGAAACTTTTCCTAAATGTGATATCTAGTGATCTAATAGAGCTTAGACTAGATTCCCAAAGGAAGTGGGGAAAGCCCCATGGCCTGAGTTATTCTAAGGTAGGCTGGAGAGAGCACCAGGGAAATTGTATGTACATAGCAATGATCACATAAGACTTATCTATTTGCTATTCTTGTCCTGGGCAACCGCACACAGTTGCCAATATAACTCAGTCCAAAACACGAACTGCTGCTTCCCATTCACCTCAGCCTTAAGAGCAGTCTCCTCACCCCTGCTATTCCTGCCCTGGGCTCCTCACACAGCTCTGCCAGTGCCCCTCAGCCCTGTCCTGCAGCCCCCTGCTATTCCAGCCCTGGGCTCCCCACACAGCCCTGCCAGTGCCATGTCTGTGTGGCTGCCTGTGTATGGCTGTTGAAAGAGAAAGTGTGAGAGTATTACACATATATATGTGTGGGGAAGGTTATTGCCGGATACAATGGATTTGCATATACATGTGTGGCTTCATGTTGTTTTTTCCATGTGGATGTGTTAATGCATGTGCACACAAGTAGAGGACATTGAGGGAAAACAGGTGTTTGACTACTTGGGTGTGTGTCTGCTTATAATTCCATACAGAGTCTGGGAGCCAAGGCTTCTATGTAGGGGATGTGGTGTCTGTGACCCTGTGCTTGTTTGTGGGTGAGGCTGAGTGGGCATGGAGGTTGCACGTGGTTCTGTGTGTGTCTAAGTAGCTCTGTTTATGCTTGAGGGTGTGTTTGTTAGTGCACCTGTGTTTATATGGATATGCATATATTACATACTAGAAGACTTACCAGTGTTGCCTGGGTCTGGCTTGGGGCCATGGTGGGGCTGCACACCCTGGCTTCTCCCCAAATTGACCCAGAATGAGGGAGGTGCATACCCCAGCCACTGGCTTCTTCCCAGAGCCGGACGGCGGTGGGGGAGAGGGGGGTATGCACCCTGCTGCTAGCTTCACCCCGGGGGCAGCCTGAGGACAGGGGGATGCTGGTTCAGGGCAAGGGCCCATCTGTGGTGGGAGGGCCATGTACCTCAGCTGCTGGCTTTGCCCCAAGGGACCAGGGGGGAGAACCATAGAGGGCACATGCCAACACTCCCCAAGGCCAGACAGCGGGGATGGGCCATGCAGGCCACCCGCTAGCATTCCCCAGGACTGGACTATAAATGGCAGACACCGTGCAGTGGCCAGCAGCTGCTCCCCAGGGCAGGCTGTCACGTTGGCTGCTGCTAGCCAGTGGCTTCCCACTGGGGTACTTGCTGCCCCCCTGTGGTCATTCCACAGTATATCTCCCTCCTGCCAGACCCATCCCTTTCCATTTTATGAGAAATAGTCAAATTCTAGGCACATCCCATTGTCCTGGCACAACCAAACCCTGACCTTGCTTTAAGTTAGGATAAGAAGAAGTTGCATATCAAAGTTGGTGGTCCTAGTTCTTATACTTTAGGAGTGCTTGAACAAACAGACTCACAGATGGATGGAGAGACACACACTGCTAAAATACAGGTTGAAACTCTCTAATCCAGCACTCTCTGGCCTGGCAACATCTGTGGTCTATCATGATTTTAGTTAGCCAGATATCCAATGATCATGGGTATGACCAAATTTCTGGCGATCCCATAAAGTTTGTTTATAGCCACCAGTTCTGGCTCTCAGTGTTCTGTGCTGTATTGAGCTCTAATTTATCCAGTAAGCAATGGAAGTGTTGGTACTGCTACTAGACAATATTGACTTCCAATGGTTCGGCAAACTCTCTGGTTCAGCACCAGTCAGGTCCCAAGGGTGCCAGACTAGAGAAGTTCAATTTGTATATAGACAGACTAGAAAATTTACCCAGTGTTGCTCAGGTCCTTAATTCAAGTTTTGTTTTTCGTCATTTAAATCATTGCTCAGGGGTGGGGCTGGAGATGTAGGGGTCAGTATGCAGGCTGCCCTGGAGAGAGATGGCTACCCCAGTACTCTCTCACTGCAGCAGCTTGGGACCAGGAGAAAAGCATCTCTCGATGGCCCTCCCTAAAGGGTTCCTGGGGCATTGGAAACTTGGGGCTGGGGCAGTCCTGGACGGGGTAGTGGTGTGTCCCCAGCCAGAACCCTCACATGCCTGCTGATTCTGACTTTTTTCTGTATGGTTTTCTGAAAAGCAATCCCATGCTGGGTACACCCTGTTTATCTGGCACAAACACACACTTACCATGGTTTAAGTTGTAATACGAAGAAGCTGTGTACTGAATTTGATGGTCCTAGCTCTTACTGTTTAAAAGAAGATCTTGAACAAACAGACAGATGCACAGACAAACTGTCTCAAACATATAGTAGATTATTCAGGTATGTGTGTTTTTAGCCATCTCTCTCTCATACTTTGTGTTTTTTATAGCTAGGCAATCTTTAGACAAGAACAATTTATATATCACAAATTTAGACTACTTTTCTGTTTGTAGATACCTTCTAATTTTTCCATTTTGGTTGGTTCATCCAAATTGTTCAGCAAATGGTTTTTATGGATATATTTCAGTCGAGGGGTGGCCAGTCGTAACATTGTTTTGGCTGATATTGCTGACAAAAGTTTTGTTAATGTTTTTCTTGTGATTGGTCACTTAAGCCTCATGATTTGGTGTCTTCCTCCCTGATTGGACGGCAGACACATTTCTATTCAGGAGGGAAATCAAAGCACTCTTAAGATGACAATAGGAAGCCATGCATGAGTAGTCACCAGATTGTCACTGTCTGCTGCCAATAGAAATCACTCATCCACATATTTATGAAAAACAACTAGAAAGAGGCCAAGAAAAACATCCAAACTAAAAAGAGGCAGCATGTATTCAAACAAATGTTTGCAAATACTTTCCAGCTGTGGTACTCTCTTTCTGTCTTTCCTTGCTCATCTCTCACTCTTTCTGTTTATTATCACTGGGCTAAATTTGTTGTCATTGTGAAACCCCTTCACCACCAGCTAAGCAGAGCAAAGTGGCTGTATAGCACACATAAGGTCCACCCCTCCCCACCCCCGGGAATGCTCTAGTGAGGGAGGCCTTTCTGCCAGGGGCAAAGCTGGCATAACCAGCCCTTCACTTGCACCTTTGTGTAGGGGAAATGCCAGAGGCTGGCCACGAGCATGGCAAGGGGAGGAAGACTGGCATGGCCAGGGCCCCTCTATGTCTTAGCTGTCTCCAGAGGCCACTGTACCCATAGTTGTTATAGCAGTGAGGGTGCAAAGTGGAGCAGGATTAGGGGTTGAACAAGACTTAATCTACATGAGCAGCCAAACTAACCTGCAGAAGCCCCAGGGTCAGGGAAGGAGTTGTGAAAGCTGTCTCTTGTTAGGCCTTCTAGTGCAGGGATACATTCTGGTGTAGGTGGGTGGGTGTCTTTGTCTGTCCACCAATATGTGCGCATGCTCTCTCTCGACATTATCATGGTGGTATCTCAGTGCTATACTATTATGACAGGCTAACTTTCCCTTATCACTGTACACATGCTACGGAGGCAGCTTTCTTCCCTCATCCCATTTTCTCTGTCTCCATTAAGTGCTCTGTATCTCCTGCAGGTGGGAGTAAAACAGGCCAGCACCGTGGTGTCGTAGCAGCGCCACCACAGAAGCTTTGTGGAAGGGCCAATCCCAGCAGTGAAGGCCAGGGAGTGAGGGCAGGGAGAGATGTGGCAGGGCATTTGGAGAGGGCTGCATACTCCCCAGCACCACCAGCAGTACTCCCCTGAGCCCGCCACAGAATCTATGCTTCCCCAACATCCCCTTCGCCCTACCTGCGGATGGCTGAGGGAGTTCTCCAGGCAGTGCAGGTCATTCCCAGTCCCCTTGGCCTCGCACCCTGTCTCCGATGGGATCCCATAATTGGTGCAGTTCTCGAAATGAACATAGGCATACTGGGGAGCGCCACCCCACAAGGTTGAGTCCGATCTGGTCTCCGCTGTCTTATGTTCTGCGCTCTCCATGACACTGCTCCTACCCCCTCAAACTCACTCTCGGCTGTGACGATGGTGCTGTTCCAGGCCCAATCCTGAATCACTGAGCCAGCTGGCCCAGAGCATGGCCTCTGCCTGTCTTGCACTCCTACTCCTTCTCTGTCTCTCTCTCCCCCTCCCCCTCCTCCTTGTGTCTCTCACACTTTCTCCTCTTCCTGCCCAAAGGCGTCTGGGGCAGTGATTGCAGGGTTTAACTATATTTATAGCAACCTTCCTCTGTCACATGACCTCCCTAGTGCCACATCTGATCTGAGCGAGAGGCATTAACTCTGCCAGGGTTGAGTATCAGGTGTGTGCGAGGGGGGAATCCTGAAGGAGGGAGGGGGAGAAGGCGCTGCGGGAGAAATAGAGCTACAGAGTGAGTAAGAGACCCAGAGGTACAGAAAGATGCAGAGTAGGTGAAAGGGAGAGTGTGAGAAGGAAGGCGTGCCCGTCCAATGGCACCCCTATTTCTGCACATCTCTCCTGTTATGAGCAAGCCATGTTTACAGTACCCTGGCCATGGGTTGTCTGTGTCCTACATTTCTCCAGCTCCCAAGAGAGCCTTGGTCACCAAAATGAAAAGGTAAAAGGGACTAGTGTGGATTCATGCAGCTGGATGGCTAACGGGCATGTGCACAAAGCCTCAGCCTCTCTTGCATAGCTGAGGTGTCCAAGCCTATAGTGATTGCTGCTATAGCAAACTAGCCATACTCAACTGGCCAAATAGACACATGTGGCCAGTGCCTAGCATGTTGGACACCACAAGCTTAGGTGTTCAAGGCCCTTGTGGCTGTGAGAGAAGCAGCATATAGAAGAAGGATTCTGGGGCACCTCCGGAAGGTACCCATAACTAGTCTTTAACTGCATCTCTTCTGTCTGCCCCAAGGATTAACTCTCTGTAAGGATGTCACTGAACTGAGTTGTGTGAGTACTCAGCCCTGGCTGCCCTCAGAAAGCTCTTCAGCATGATGCTAAGGTCCCTAGGGATGAGAGCAGCTAGACCTTCACCCTCTCTCTCTTTGCCTCCCATTTCACAGCTCTGCTTGCAATCAGGTAGCACCTACATCTGCTGGGCCATAGAGCCAGCCAGCAAGTGATAAGGATGGCAAGCACGTTCCCTCCACATGGCCCAGCAGTAGGTCTTCATGCTGCTATTGGCCTATCAGTGACTTTATGACTTTTAATGGGCTATTAATTAATGAGGCGAGGAACTCAGGAATATCACTTTGGCAGGAATCGCGTGCAGGGAAAGAGGAACTGTCCAAGAGCCATTAGCAGCTCCTTCTTTCCTCTTGTGGAGGCTAAAGCAAGTAAGCCTCTCTGAACAGCCCCAGTCATGTGTGTGTATCTCCTGGGATTTTAGTGCTTTCTCCATGATAAAGGGGCTGCCCAGTCCCCACACAATCCCCCTGAGAACAGGGATTGCCCTGCTTTTCACTCTGCAGACCACTTTGCGGGGAAGACGACCTTCTCCTGGGTCCAACACAATAGTCCTGCACTGCTTGGAGTCTCCAAATGTTCCATTCCACAGCTCTAGTTTGAGATCCCTCACTGCAGCTTTCCAGCCCTCCCTGTGCTCATTCTGTGGGGATGTTAAAGGGAACATCTCTATTCAGAGCTGCCCAGATTCCCCTGGTGAGGCTTTTCCTCTGCATCTCTCAGCCCCTCTGTTCTTATGTGACTCTTACAGGAAATCACCACTCCTGTGTGCATCCTCAAGAGTTCCCCTGTCTGCATCTGTTTCCATCAACCTCTCACCTCTGCTGTGAATCACCCCAGTTCTTCCTCCATGTATCCCCCCGCTCAGCGGTGTCTTTCTCTGTCTCTTGCCCTCTCCCCATCTTTCTTACTGCCTTCAGGTCCCCGTGCTACCTGGTTTCATCACTGCTTGGCATATCACTCTCCTACCCCCAGGACACAGCAGTGTTGTACTGGTGGTGCTTGGAAAGTGGCACATGTACCCCCACCCCACGACCCGTAAATATTTCTCATTTTGGGAAATATTTCACATTTGTGCAAAGCAGGGCAAGGTGCAAGGAGCTCTTGCAACTAGACACAAACTCAGGAATAGCTCCTCATCACTGTCCTGGTGGGGATAACTCACCCCAAAGGGGGTATGGAGGATACAACATCTTTAGCTGACTGTGCAGGTGGGCATATGCTACAGAGCTGAGTAAATAATGAATTTGGGAATTCAGGAGCCAAACCAAAAAATCTGGGAAAAGTCTAGTCTGATTTGAACTGAAAATAATTTTTCAAAATTTTCCATTGAACTGAAAAACCAGGAAAAAAATGTGCTTTGAAGCAACCAAAACATTTCATTTTATTTCATTTCACATGATTTTTTCTCCAGATTTGCATTGTGATTTGACCATTTTGAGTGTTCTTCACCCTCTTTGTGTGATTTCTTCAACTGGCCAAATTTGAAAACAAAATGTCATTTTGAAATGAAAAAAATCAAAATGAAATGTCTCAAAACGGTAAAAAAATAAACATTTTGATTTTTTTTACATCAGGGTTTTTTTTCAGCTGAAATTGTTCAGTTTGATCCAATTCATGAAAAATTTCAGAGCTCTCCTTCAAAAAAATTCATATTTGGTGAAATTTCTATTCATTGAAAAAGTGTCACGCTGCTCTAATATGCCTCAACCCCCTCACAGGCACAGTCTCTTTGTACGCCAGGCAGCACTGGGAGGGCAGCATTGGTCTCCTCTCAGGTGGCAGACCACTGTCTCCGTGCTGGGCTGTGACTACAGACCTGTACTATATTGTTATTTAAAACAGCAGGAAACCGAGAGGAAGAGAAATAGAGGGAAGGCTCACCTGAGATGCAAGTCTCCTCCTGTCAGCCATCTCTCTCTCTCTCTCTTTCTCTCTCCTTTCCTTTCCAGCGCTCTCTTGCTCAAGCTCCACACTCTTGCCTGATCCCCAGTTTCTCACTCCAGTCCAACACTCCCTTCTTCTGTTGCTCAGTATGCTGCAGTCACCTATTTAGACCTGCTGTAATATAGTTTCTAGTCTCCCACACACACACACCCAAACCCTCCCCACCTGCCACCTTTATGGTAAAAGCACTGAGACTTCCCCTCCCAGGTTCTCACTCAAAGGTGGGGGGGAGTGGAGGGGGTGATACCTGGACCGACCTTGGGTGCTAGCACCTCTCTCACAGCCCTATCTCAGGGGAGATTTATTACCTCAAATCCAAGTGCTATCAATCACCAAGAACAGGACTCATACGACCCAGTGTGCCCTGCCCATACAGTTATCAGACATCAGGTTCTGAGCCTTCTGTTCAAACCAGGGGTTAGAGGAACAACAACTTTGTACATTTCTCTCACACTTTCATTTTAAAAGGCCTTAGAGCACTTCACACTTTCTCTGTATAAAAATCTCATGACGCACCATTAGAATGCAGCCCCCTGTCACATGGAACATGGCACCTGTTTAGTGGGCCACACAACAATGCTACACAACAGCTAAGAGCAAAGGGTGATGAAGAGTCCTATATCCAGTTAAAACTTCAGGGAGATGAGGAAAGAATTTGATGAGGCAGAGTTACTATTGTGCAAAACAATGGGCACAGAATTCCAGCATCATAGAAAGAGCTTTACACACACTGAGCAAGGCCCTTCCTTTGCTCCATTCAGACTCTAAAGTGGACAATACAAAGACAAGATATGGGAAGAAAAGGAAGGTGTGAGAAGCGAGGTGGGAAGAAGTGGGATTTGGAAGAGAGAGAGTGTTTGGTAGATAACAAAGGGGAGACTATTGCACAGTTAGACATGACATATGGCAGGAGGCACAAGGCTGAGAGTCCTAAGTAAAATAAGGAGAGTGGACTGGAAGGAGTGGAGCATGTGAGAGGAAGGCTATGAAGAAATTAAACTGGAGATATACTACAGGAATAACAAGAGATACAGACAGAGAATGAGGCAGATGTAGGTGATAGATGCTAGATGGATGTGAGATTAGGGACTTGTAGGTGAAGAGGAGGTGCTTGAATTTGATGAATTATGAGACAGGAAGTCAAGGAAGGGGTCAAGGAGGTGGATGATGAGATCAGAGCTTTGGATGAGAAATTGTAAGTACCACCTTGGAGAGAGTAGAGCAGAGGGAGGTGAAAAATGAAAAGAGAGTTGCTGTAATGAAAGAAAGGCACTGTCTGAGAACAGACAAGGGTTTCGTCAGGGCATAGTGAGGAAAGGTTGTTGATATTATATGCATATGCAATGGCATTAAAGAGAGGTATTTGGACATAATGGCTACGTCTACACAGGCACCCTTTTCCGGAAAAGGGATGCAAA
>CM057845.1:123878482-123897794 GCA_030068395.1 Apalone spinifera | reverse complement strand
CTGTCCCTCATCGAAGTAGACAAGCAAGCAGGGAAACCTGAGAACTGTCTGTCCAGGTTGGGAGGTAGGGTCCCTTTAAGCACAGCCCTCATATAGCCTCAGGCAGCAGCCCCACACATTAAGTCCTGACCTGGTGCCCTGCTGGAACTGGTTCTGGCCAGCCTTAACTCCAATTCAGAGTCCACTCAGTGTGTACGCGCTATTTCAAAATAGCAAAACGCTAATTTGAACTGCATTTTGTGTGTAGATGCGTTAATTCGAATTAGCTTATTTTGAATTATGATAACTCGAATTAATGCTGTAGTGTAGACATACCCCCAGTGAGGAGGGAGTGAGATGCAGATCTTCACCCAACAGAAGTGACAGTGGGAGCTTGGAGTTGCATTAGGTGGTCAGTGGAGGGGGAATACAGGTGCAGTTATGCTGAAACTGCCACATAAATGGAGAAAAAAGGGGGCCTAAGAACCAAAAGCAGGGAAATATTGGTAGGGAAGAAAGGAAGTGAAGGAACCACTCCTTATCACTCTGTGTGATTCGGAGAAGACTGGTATCTTGCATGATAACTTGGATGAAGCAGGAGAACCTATATATGCACCTGATAACACTGGCAGTACACCTCCATTTGTTTATAACCAACAAAGCATGATTTGAGCCTCTACCTTGTCACCATGCCGAGGCCCCCATTCTGCCCACACACTCCTTTGAGACACAAATGTTGCACTCTCCTGGCAAATGGGGTACCAAACACATGGTCGCTGCATAAACCCCTGCCCTGCTGCCATACCTGGACCCCCTCACACCCACAGGCTTGTGTGGGTAAGAGCTTCTATTTGCAGGCACTATCTCGCATATGCTTTCAAAGCAGAAGCAAAAGAGTGAGCCCCGACCTGTCCCTTACCATGCCTGCCACCAAACCAAGTCCAGCTGCTCCCTTAAGATCTCTGTGGTGTATCTGCTGCACAGTAGGCACTTAAAAGCATAACTTTGGCTTTGTACATAATACATCCCTATTGTCTTGGACAGACATTCTTTTATAGTACAAGATTAGGTTCTACATTCCACAATTTATGTCATGTGGCTGTCATGTAACTGTACTGTAGTGTCAAGTGTTTCTATCTAGCTGTCAGGAACATTATCCCTGGTGACACCACAGCACACCTGGTCACAGAGCTCTGCAACTTTGTTCTCACCCACAACTACTTCCCATTCAGAGACAATTTGTATCTTCAAGTCAGTGGCACAGCCATGGGCACCCGCATGGCCCTACAATATGCCAACATCTTTATGGCTGACCTTGAACAACATTTCCTCAGCTCTCTCCCCCTAGTACCCTTACTCTACTTACGCTACATTGACGACATTTTCATCATATGGACCCACGGGAAGGAGACCCTGAAGAATTCCACAGGGATTTCAACAATTTCCGCTCCACCATCAATCTCAGCCTGGACCAGTCCACACTAGAGATCCATGTCCTTGACACTTCAGTACAACTACATGACAGCCACATTTCCACCACCTTATACCAGAAACCTATCGATTGTTACACTTACTTACATGCTGTCACATAAAAAGTCATATATAGGGCCTGCAGCTTAGCAGGCTAAGATGGAAGTTTCCATCCCTGGAGTATACAGCTTAGCATAGCCTGGGACTCTGCAAGTGAAAACAGCAGCTGGCCCTTATCACCTTTAACCCATACCTTGAGCTAATAAACAAAGTTTGACCTTGGTCTCGGCTCATGAGAATGTTGAAAGTGGTCTTGAGCCAGTACACACACACCCAGTAAACAACTGTAGTATAACTAGTGTAGGGAGTCCCATGCTTGGTGAGTTTTACCAAGACCTAGATCTCGGAGGGTGTCCTGGATTCCCCCAGCTGGAGAGACAGCCACTGTGGCCTGGTATGAGGTGACAGGAATGGGACTCCCCATGGACTGAAGGGGCGTAATTATTTCTAAGTGTCTGTTACTCTCTTTTATGCATTGCTCTGCCTGTACTTATTGATGTGTCACTTTGCAGTAGTTGTATAACCATTTGGTAGTACTAAGACTGTAATAGTTGTGATGTAATGAGATTAATAACAGCAACTATCCCTAACCAACTCTATTGTGAAGCAAATCCATAATCTTGTTTGGCCATGCCTCTGTGAGTTAACACATGCCTCTAGCTTCCATCCCAGACACATTTCCCAATCAACTGTCTACAGCTAAGCCCTAAGTTACAACCAAATTTGCTCCAATCTCACGGACAGAGACGAACACCAACAGGATTGATATCAAGCATCCTTAAAACTGAAATACCCACCCGGAGAACTGAAAAAACAGATTGACAGAGCCAGACGAGTACCCAGGCATCAGCTCCTTCAAGACAGGCCCAACAAAGAAAACAACAGAACACCACTTATCATCACCTACAGCCCTCAACTTAAACCCCTCCAGTGCATTATCAACAATCCACAACCTATCCTGGAAAATGACCCCTCACTCTCACAGGCCTTGAGGGACAGGCCATTCCTCACCTACAGACAACCTCTAACCTCAAACAAATTGTTTCTAGTAACCACGCAGCACATCTCCATCATACTCATCCAGGGACATGCCCCTGCAGTCAGCCCCGGTGTCAACTCTGTCCACACATCTATCCAAATGACATCATCACAGGACCTAACCACATAAACCACCACATCAGAGGCTCATACAGCTGCACATCCATCAATATGATCTATGCCATAAAGTGCCAGCAATGCCCCTCTGCCATGTATATTGGCCAAACTGGACAGTTTCTATGCCAAAGAACACAAATCAGATATTCAAAAAGGCAACATACAGAAACCTATTGGAGAACATTTTAACTTGTCTGTGCACTCACTAATGGATCTCAAAGTTACTATATTATTACAAGCCTATTTCAAAAACCAGCTTGAAAGGGAAGCTGCTGAACTTAATTTCATTTACAAGTAGGATACCTGCAATAGAGGTTTAAACAAAGACCTTAACTGTAGTACCCATTACATTCCACATTCTAATGACATAAAAAGTTAAGCACCAAGTACTTAAGAGTACTTAGAACCCACTCTATCAGCTTCTGATAGCATGGACACTCTAAGGGTACATCTAAACTACATGGCTCCATCGATGGAGCCATGTAGATTAGTGTACTCGAGAAAGGGAAATGAAGCGGCGATTTAAATAATTGCTGATTCATTTACATCAAAATGGCCACCATGCTGTGCCGATCAGCTGTTTGGCGGCATAGTGCGGTAGTCTGGATGCTCCGTGGTTGACAACGACCGTGAGGCATAACGGACATTCCACGAGGCATAACGGGGCGGTCGACAAAGGCTTCCATTTCCCTATATCTAGAAAACTCATCTACATGGCTCCGTCGATGGAGCCATGTAGTCTAGACATACCCTAACTGACTATTCTTTTCCCATTTTTTTATCCTTCCCTTTCCCTCCCCATCCCTTCTCTTTCTCTGCTATTTATTTGGAACCTGGACCCCTTAAATGCCATTCATATGAAGAAGTGGGTTGTGCCCACAAAAGCTCATGATTCCATCTACAAGTTTTGTTAGTCTCTAAGGTGCTGCAGGACTATTAGTTGTTTTTTCAGTTACAGACTAACACGGCTACCCCTATGAAAATTTCAATCAAAGTTTATATAGGTGTTGATGGCTTAAGATAAGAAAGGACTCTTTTAACAGAACTACAAACTCTGATCCGTTACAACAACATGTATATGTGATGTAAAATAACACGTGACCTCTTACAATTAATTACCATAATGCATATGCAAATAAAATGTTACCGGTTTGCCAAAAGTCTGTGAATGGGTTTGCTGGTCTGTGGTATAAAAAAGGTTGGTGTAGACAGGGCCTATGCTAGGGCTTTGCTGGTCTAGTTATGTAAAAAATCATACCACTTAGCAACACCTATGCCAGTAAAACTTTTTAAAAGTGCTGATGAGGCCTCACACACAGAGATCCACACCTCACTACAGCCAGTGTATCACAGACCAATGGAGCTGGTGTCTTTCTCCTGCTTCCCACAATATGATCCACAAGGGTGATGTGACAGGAGATGGGAAACAAGGGAAAAAGAGAAGAGCAAACACCCAGTGTAATAAATCCATTGGGGATGGGGCCAAAGCAACAGCTATCTTGGTGATAATCTCTTCTGCAACTAAGCTGTCACTGGCCACAGATAAGGGGATGACTGAGAGTCAGAAGATGACGTTCATTGGTGGTGGGACCCTCTCCCAGCTTTTGGGCTCTCAGGAAGGAGTGGGAACTTCAAGAGAGCTGGTGTAAGGCAACAGAAGGGGAAGGCTGTGGACAGAGAGACAGGATGACGATTGAGGCTGCAGCACTGGATGAAGCTTTCTCACCACATTTCCTGCTAAGGCTGTAAAAGGAGCTTTCTCTGCAGAGCTCATAAAACAGAAGCAGCTAAAGATTAACTAGCAGGAGCTGAGAGACTGCGGCTGCTGCAAAGGGGAGGAGGATGTTGCAAATATCTCAAACCCAAGATGGAGAGCCACCTGCTGGAGAGTATGTACAGCCTTTTATCAGGACCTGCTTGAGATGCGTTGGTAGAGCTTTGAGGGCTAGCTCTGGAATAACAAGGCATGGGGAGGGTGAAGGTGGGAAGCATTAGCAGAGCTGAGTATGGGCAGGAATGGAAGAAAAGGGATGGACTATAGAAATGGAAATGGAGAGAGCAAGTAAGGGTGGCGGGATAAATACAATCTCATTTATCTTGGCAATTGAGAGCTAGGGGGACTTACTAAACTCCATTGAGACATAAGAACAGCCTGAATTTGTAAGCCCTATTTGAGTGTTTACCTCAAGTGACACTGCTTAGAGCTCACACATGAACTTGGCCTGAGAGGTCACAAAATCAGCCAGGGTGCTTTTAACCTGGAGTTTGGGAGACAGCCATGGGGGCCTGGCTTCAATACAGCTTCTTCCCATCTACGTCAGAAACATATGCCCAGGACAGTCACCGTGCTGTCAGCCTGTGGCACATTGCAGGAGGAGCCAGTCAAAAGTGTTAGGGAAGAGATGTGCCTGAAGAAATGATCTCAAATCCACCTGCATGGACCCCTGAGGAAGCCAATCCTTAGAGGAGATGCAGGGAAAATAACAAGTGTGTGTAGTGGGTGGGAGAGAACAAAGAGAAAACGGGTGGGGGACAATTCTCTGCCATCCTCTGCTCCCCAATCTTCTGATGTGTTCCCATTCTCACCCTAAAGGAATCTCTATGTTCTTTTGTTCAGGATATATACTAAGCAGGGAGTTTTGAAGTTTTGCCACAGTTGTGAGCAATCCCCTGGGTCCGTCCTCTGTGTAACCTTCCTCTAGTGGGATAAAACCAACAAATAAAAGCATAAATCCTCTTATTTTTTTTTAAAGAAGGGGAAGCAAAACCATAATGTTCTGGAACCCACAGTATGTGTGGCATGAACTGTGACCTTGGAACCAATCCACACTGTTATCAAAGCTAGATAAAAAATTCTGGCAAGGGCTGAAGCTGGCAGAAGAGCTGACACCTGATACAAATGAGGGGCTGAGATAAAAGGGTGTTTAAGCGCCATTTCAGTGTGACTCATGCATTATATATTCAAGGTGAGCTGATGAATAGAAGCCTACAGGTTGGGGCGGGCATCTTGCTTTCCCACTTCTCACGACTCAGAGAACGTGTCTTGAGAGTTCTCTGCCTTAGGCACTGAAGCTACAGAAAGGCAGCCAGCCAGCCACACCACCTTGAGCTGGGCAATGAACTTTCTGCACAGCAGATTCAACACTGAGGATGCATCTAGACAGCAGCACTAGCTCGAAATAAGCTACGTAATCTGAGTTATGTAGTTTATTTCAAGTTTATTTTGAGATTTGGCGCTGTCTACATAGTGCCAAATTTCAAAATAGAGCTCTATTCCACTTGTGCTTCCTTATTCCTTGTGCAACAAGGTTTACAGGAAGCCGGAATAAGATGCCCATTATTTTGAATGTATTTTGAAGTAACGGGCTTCTTGTGTAGACAGCACAGAACACTATTTTGGGATAACATCCGTTATCCCGAAATAGCACCACTGTGTAGCTGTACTCTGAATGACTATAAGGGTACTCAGTTGATAGTATAATGGGCAGAAAAGGAGAAAAAAACTGCACGCCACACCCCTCAGTCCATGAAACCTGGTTGACATAGAACCTATAAATGGGCTTCTCGAAGCAGGAAGGACTTCTCTTGGGATCCAGGTGGGTAGCAACTATATAAGATTCACTTCTATGATTTATAGGGGGATTTCCACAAGCCATGATGGGAAAGTGGTAATGTAGGCCCAAGAAAGCACAGCCCAGCTGAATGTGTCAGAACAAGGGAAGGAGGTGAGGGACAAACTCAGTAGGACAAATGGCCAGGGAGGCCATGTTAGGGCCAGAGAAGTCAGCCTCCAGGCATTGAGGGAAGATCAGGCAAGAGAGTACTGCACTTTGACCGAAGCCTCTCTCAGAATAAACATGTAGGCTACATCTACATGGGGATAAAAGCCCCATGGCTGGCCTGGGTCTGCTGAATTGGGATTTCAGGGCTCAGGTTGTGGTTTAAAAATTGTGGTGCAGATGTTTGAGGTAAGGTTGGAGCCTGGGCTCTGGCACCCTCCATCCTTGCAGGGCCCCACAGTTCAGAACTTACATCATTATTTTTCAGCCACAGAGCCCATCCCCCACAAGTCTGAGTCAGCTGGCCAGGACCAACCACAGGTTTATAGCCTTGTCAGGGTGGCTGACAGACTTGTCGGGCCCCTAGGCAAGGGGGGGTTGGCTCCCTTCTCCTGGAAGATGTGGTGCTGTGGGCACAACCTGGACTGTGTCGCACTGTACCCCTCCTCCCCAATAGCTCTCAGCACAGCCTGGAACATGCGGCCTGGGACTCCAGCAGTGAATTGCAACACCGGCCCCAGGGCAGGTTTGATCCTTGTGTAGGCATATCCATAGAGGCTAATTATAACAGGTTTGAGCAGGGGCTCAATGATCTCTCCCCTGACATCTAATGATGATCTGGGGATAAAAACTTCAGAAGCGGATTGTATTTCCATAGACACATCTTCTCTGCCTAGGTGCACAGCAGCTAGAGCTACCTTTTCCAAGTGATCGATTTTGGCTGGGTTTGGCTTACAATTCACTTTAGTCCTACATTCTCAATCACTGAGGGACAACCACCACTAATTGATGTAACTGCTTTCCACAATCAGCCCTCATGTAACTGTTCATGAGTGATGTACCCAAATACTTAGATGTTAAAATTAAAGCTGTATTGTCAAATGTATACCTCTACATTTGGGTTATTGCTGATTATGTACTATCTGTATCTTTGACATTTAAAACAAATGTTGTTTTAATTTGTGGCTATTCTAAGTACTATACCCAGATGTACAGACACACTTTTCTTAATCTGTGTATTATGTAAACATTTGACATTAGCGTTGATAAAATTTTGAATACAGGATAATGAAGTTGTATCTTTATTGCATGAATGAGTACAGTATAACTGTACTTAGCATGTCCTGATTGAGGGTGTCACCCACCTAAACATGACCAGACCTGCTAAGCAGGGATAGAGATGTTAAATCCCCCTGTCAGAGAAAGAGGGGATAGGTGTTTGTATCTGAAGGTGTGGGTTTTGACCGAAAAGTCCTAGGTACTTTTTGACTCTCTTCTTTCCAATGTTTAATGATTCAGTGCATAGGGTGGAATTGAGAGTTCTCATTTCCATTCCGTGATTGCCAGAGCTGAATCACTGATGAGCTAGGTCTAGGTTTTAGATCTGGAGCAGTGACAGTGCAAAGGCTGCAATAGCAGTGAGGTTTGCTGTTATCCAGTTAGGGTACATCTACAATGCAAAATAAAATATTACAGATAAGTTATTCTGAAATAGCTATTTTGAAATAGCACGTCTACACTGCAGGGAAGCCTCAAAATCAGTCGGAGGCAGGTTTCCCTAATGTAGACGTGCTATCTCGATTTAGAGCCCCCAGGATGCACTGGGGAGGAATAATTTAGAATGGCCCTGACAAAGGGCTATTTCAAAATAACAGAGATGGAGCATCTACACATGCCTTATTTAGAAATAGCTATTTCAGAATAGGTGTTATTCCTTGTAGAATGAGGTTTACAGATTTTGGAATAAGCCGTCTGTTATTTTGAAATTATTTCAAAACAACAGAATGGCTCTGTAGACACTTGCATTGTTATTTCGAAATTACGCTAATGTAGACGCACCCTTAGAGACTAAGAAAAATATGTAGAGAATCATGAGCGGTCGATGAAGTAAAACCCACTTCATCGGATGAGTTGGGGTGGAAATAACAGAATCCAAGGCATGTAGAACAGCAAAAAGCATTTACTTGTCAATTGTGGGACCCTTTTTTCTTATGTTAATTGTGTTGGAGCTGTGTTTCTCCTACCATGCTTGCTAAAAACTGAAATCACTGAGAGCTGAAATTATTTGAGATTGATGGGCGAAGTCACCACCAAGAAATGGATGGCAGTAGATGGTGACTGAGACCCAGCAGGGCACTGGTGGAGAGATGTGATGAGTAGCCAGCAGAGCTGTGGCAATGAGTGGTGACAAATGGCCAGCAGAGTAGCGCCAGAGAGAAGTGAGCAGGTAGATAGCGAGTGACCAATGGAGTGAGCAAGATGCCTCCTACCTCTCCCCCCACACACTCATGATGGGAGGTAAACTCTGTGGATGCATCTCTGAACTTTGAGTCTGCTCTTACCAAGGGCAGCAACTGTAAGTGGGGTGAAGAAAAGGGTTGGGCACGTGAAGGGGACTTTTAGATTGCTGGACTTAAGAACTTAAGAGCAAAAGGACATTGCCCAACCTATTTGGCGTGGAACTTTTATTCATTTTTTAATGAATTCTGTGGTGTTTTTTCAAATTAATGCCAAGTTACTTCCCTCATTTTTATTACATTTTCTACACACAGATTCTGTGCTTGCGAGTGGGGAAGCATTGCCTCCCAGAGGCACCCAGAAATAGTGTGTGAATTTCCCAGCTTACTGGGTAGGGACTTGAGCCAGTTCTATGGTAGATGTATGGAGAGGAACCCGTAGATTTTGAATCTGGCCCTGACTGCTTCTGGCTTCACCTCGCAGAATGGTTACACAGGGAACACTGAGTGTGATGGTTTCATAAATTGATGCTGGGTTTAATAGAAGTTTTATTTTGTTGTACACAGACTCAGTGCTTGCAAGAGGAGAGTTCTCCTTGTTTATGTTTGTGAGGCCTTAAAGTGAAATCAAATAAGACAATTAATGCAAAGGGCTAAAAAACAGGGTTTCCCATTTTTTGCTCCTTTCTTATGCAAAAATGACACCACAATTCAGGCATTAAAAACTACAAAGGGAGAAATGCTCACGCTTATGGGGATGCAAAACCCATTGAAAAGGGTGTGTGCCTGAATAAATGTGTGCAGAATTCGGCACAAGGAGTTTTAAATGCTATCTGAATGCAAACCCCTTCCTCTCACTGAGCTGGGTTTTACCTGTCTGGTGTCTCTGGTGTTAATCCTATCAGTTCTCCTGGACTCTCTCAGCAACAAATGGACTCTTAGAACCTTAATTTCTTCCATTGTAAAAAATAATGTTGGATGGCAGGAAGGCTGACATTCAGGCCTTCTCTGATCTAGAGCCATTTTTATTTTTATTTTATTTTATTGGTGCTGAGAAACCATGTTTGAATTCTTGTGGAATTTGATTAATAATTGCAGCCAAGGGGGAAAAAAATCTGATTTTTTTTTAAAAGTCAAAACATTTCATTTTGACTTTTTTGTTTCAAGATGTTTCATTTTGAAAATAAGAGGAAATATTTTATTTTGACTTTGCTTTCCAAAACAACATTTCAAATTCAAATTTGGCCAAAAAATCCTCAAAAAAAATGCCTGAAAACAACTGAATTGAAAAACTTATTTCTAGCCAATTAAAATATTTTGGTCAACTAAAAACAAATTTGAAAAAACTCCAAAATTGTTCAATTCAAATCAAACCAAAACACTTCAGTTGATTCGAAATAATTTTTACTTTTTGAGTATTTCAATTAAAAAATATTTTTAAAAATTATTTTAGGTTGAATTTAATTTTCCCTTCAAGTGTCAGTTTGCTCTTTGAACCAGATAATCCATTATTTTGCACAGCTCCCCTCCAAAGATCAATGCCTGGTAAATAAAAGACACAGACCAATATGGTTTGGTTTGGTTTGGTTTGTTTGTTTGTTTTGCTGGCCATCTGTAGCTGCACCTGAATTGATCACCCACCTGCCTGGCAATGCTATGCTCATGTCTACTGAGCTCAGGAAGAGTGAAAAAATCATTTTTTCTTTAATTTAAGCCTGCCCTCTTTAGTGGATATGATGAGTTATTAGACTGTTTAAAATGATTGGTTTTTCATTTATTTTTGCTAGCATTTTTAAAAAAGGGTTTATTTTTAGAGTTTCAGGATCAAAAATACATGTGTCATTATTGCCCTGTATCAGCTGTGTGTGTTGGGTATCTCCACTCAATGGAGCTCCAAGCAGAGAGTTCCCAAACCAGGGACTAAAATCTACCATTCTCCCACCAAGGAGACTAAAATACCACTGGGTGGGGAGGGAGGCTAGTGCTGGCTGACTCCCCCGCTTTCTGTAGCAAAGCGGCATTGTGCTGATGATAGACTGTTAGGGCTATTTTACCCTAGAAGCACTACATTGATGCACCTCCATGAGAAGCGATGGGTATTCCTTGAGGGTGTGTGTACCCAGCACCCTAAACTCGAAATAAGATAAGCAATTTGTGCTATGCAAATTTCAAAATAACACGCTATTTTGAGCCATCCCTTATCCCTTGTGAGATATGGGGTTTACCGGGATGGCGAAATAGTGCATTCGTTATTTTAAAAAATATTTTGAAATAACGGGTGGCTTGAGTAGACATAGGGTAGCTATTTTGGGATACCAGAGGTATCCTGAAATAACCATGCAGTGTAGCTGTACCCTGAGAGAAGCTCTCCTGCTGATGCCTAGTCTACTCTATGATATACAACTTCAGCTACACAAATAATGTAGTTTAAGTTGATGTACTTAGACCTACTTATTGCGGCATCTTGCATGCAGTAAGGTTGGTGGGTGCTGCTCTTTCATCAACTCTGCCTACTCTTCTCCTCCTGGTGGAGTATTGGAGTCGATGGGAGAGTGCTCGGAGGTTGATTTATTGTGTTTAAACAACAACTATGTTGATCCACTATGTAGTGGAGACAAGCCCTGAGATAGGGCTGTGCACACCAATGGTTAGTCAGTGCAACTTACATAGCTCAGAGGGGTGACTTATTCACAGTTATGCTGTGAATACACCTAAACATAAGTTATATTGATATAACCTGTAGTGTAGATAAATCCTTAGGTGCTTCTCTCTCTCCTGCCCCTGCCCCTGCCTGTGAGATAAGAGCAACAAATAAGCCTGGTATGACTTGCTGCACTCATGAATGTTAAAATAATTATAGCAACTGAGCATAAAATTAGAATGTCAACAACATGCCCTTAAATCTGAGAACATTCAGAGTCACTCCCAGATCCTCCACACATGCTTACTTCTAAATTGTATGATAACCAGTCTTGGAATGCCTCAGACCTTATGGCCTGTGGCCTAAGGGACCGAAATCATATTTCCCACTGCTTTTGGGGGTGAGTAATAAAGTACTCTTGCTTTGTACCAAGTGGATAGTCTGCCTAATTTTGCTTCCTTGAGATACAATTATTAGCTTATTTTCTCTGCAGGGCCTGCCAGTGTTTGGCTTTGGTACAGTCAATCAGCCCAATTCCAGGATGTCAAATAAAGCCATGTTTATTAAAAAGGGAATAATCAAATGAAGGAAATTGGACCTAAGCATGCCTCAGCTTGACATGGCTGAGAATTTCACTAGATACGCAATACACAATACCAGAGCCAACATTTTCAACTTAAGGTATATCTGCACTACAGAATTATGACAACATACAGCCACTGCCATAAAGAAATCACTTTTGCATGTCCACACTATGCTTAGAGTTCTTGCACTGATTTCACTCTCAGTGGGAGACACTGTGGGACAGCTTCGGAAAGGCAGTAACTGTCAGTGTTACACAATGCCTACACTAACACTGCATCCGTTTAACTACATTGACATTGACTCTTATGCCTCTTGCAAAGGTGGAGTTATTAAGTTGGCAGTAAGTGACATTTTAATGTAGCTGCCTTATGTTGACCTAATGTGTTAGTCTAGACCAGGCCATAGGTGCTTAAAGTTTATATCCACCTTTAGGTCCCTAAATTAGTAACCTGGTTTTCAGAGATGTTGAGCTTCTACAGCTGATGTGAAGTTCTTTAGGTTCTGTGAGAGTGAAGGCAGAACTGGGCTGCATGTATGGAATGATATAGTATGATTGAAAAGTCCTTTATTTGGCTCACAGCCCAAACATTTTGGTCCAGATCCACAAAGGGACTTAGGCAATACTCAGCGTCCCAGACAGTGTCGAACTTTTAGGCACCTAGAAAATCACTGGAATGCCCCCTGTATTCCACAAAGCCTACACAATGAATGGAGAGAGTCAGGTGACTTAGAATATGCAACAGCCCACTTCTAGTTGTGGTAAATCCTCCAGAGAGATCTCTAGAAAACTTTCCATGAGGTACTTTCTAATCCTCTACTCTCCTTCCTTGGTAGAGCTGCTTTGTTCCTTCCCCCTTTGTAGGAAACTTTCTCATGCCAATCAGTAATCACATGTGCAGGGACCAAAGCAGAACATTGGTGAACAGCAGAGGTTGGGTCTGAAGCGTATGCATGCAGGAGATGCATTCTTGCTTACCCTCAAGAATGAGATATTAGCTTCAGTGACCTCTTGCCTGTGGAAAATAGTGGCAGAATTTACAACAATGTACTCAGTTATCTGCTCTGCTACCCCTGAATCATCACAGTTTAACCTCTGCCCCTATATTTAGGGAGTTAAATGAGACACTTCTTAGCCAAGAGACAGCGACAACGTGGTTGACATGTTACAAGATATGTCATTTAGAGCAGTGATGCAATTCTGTTCATGAACTAACAATCATGCTTCTGTGTATTGTTTCTTGCGCTTCTGCGAGTGTGGCCTTGAGGGGACACTCCCAACAAACCTGTGCAGTGTCTCTGACAGATAGAAAAGTGACCAAAGCACAGCAAGGAGTACATATTCACAGAGATGTTGCAGTCCTCTGAGTCAGGAAAAGGGGAATGCAAGGCATGTAGAAGAATAGAAAGGTAGAACAGAAAAGAGTATAAAGAGATTGTTCAAAAGACCCATGGAGTGGATGATTAAAGTAATGGAGGAACAGAGATACCGAAGTCCCTAATTACACTACAGTCAGAACATATGCATGCTCATTCCACACGCAAATCATCGGTGCTTTGTGTGTGGAACTGTTTTCCATGCCCTCCCAGAACTCTTCACTCGCATTCCTCTCAACTTTCTGGACCTTCTCAGTTTCCTGTTCATTACACCCCTTCAGACAGCTTCCAAAATTGATATAGGGACTCACTCACCCTTCACTAGTACCTTCCCCTCACACCCTCACCAAGCCTTTGTGCATGTGTGAGAACTGGTGTTTAATAAAAACAAAGTCTCTTAATGATAACAAATCTTTATTTGTGGCCTACAAATTGTGATAGCAGCTGGTGGTTAAACATATACAGGCAATTTAATAGTTTACTTACTGAAAAGACAGCTCAGAAATCATCACATCAAAACTATTTAACAAAAGATGGCAGATTGCTGTGTAAAAATCTCTCTCACTGGTTCTCATTCTCAAACTATTGCCTCAAAGCTCCCTGATTTGAATTCTCCTCAGTTGTGTCCCTCTCATAGCCCTGCTATAATCAGCCTGCTCAAAATCAACACTCAGGTGATCTGCCTCAAGGCCCCACCCCGAGCAAACCTTTCACCCTTAGCCTCACAAATATTACGGAGTGTGCAGTTATGACAATGGGAATATTTTCCTCAGTTAGGCCTAATCTGACATAAAGGCAACACCAATTGTGCTTTTAATCTGCCAAAGGCACATTCCTTGATCATTCTACTCCTACTCAGCTTATTGTTGAAGTGCTCTTTGCTGCTTTCCAGGTTTCAATGAGCCATTGAAATAAGGGGTATGCTGGGTCACCAAGGATCACTATGGGCATCTCCCCCAGCTGTCAGACAGCTGATTGGTGGCCCGCTGAACAGCTATGGCTGCTGGGTGCTGTGCACCCACTACTTTTTTCCATTGTTGCAAGGTTGTTCAGTGCCAGAATTGGTATATGCATTCCCCTTATTGCCCTTCTGCAGTGAGGGAGGCCCATTTCCTCAAAGCCATCCACTGTTTCATGAACACTGCCAAGAGACACAGTCCTTCATAGCAGGATGCAATTAATGGCCCTGACCACTTGCATTAATGTAGCCCCAACACTGGACTTCTCAACACTGAACTGATTCGTGACTGACTGGTAGTAATCCAGAGTAGCCAGCTTCCACAGTGTGATCACCACACGCATCTCCCTCAAGACATCTGCTCTCATTTTAGTGTCCTTGCATGGCAGGACTGAAACTAGTTGCACATACAGTTCTAGGAAGAAACAGGACTATGTAGCACTTTAAAGACTAACAAGATGGTTTATTAGGTGATGAGCTTTCGTGGGCCAGACCCACTTCCTCAGATCAAATAGTGGAAGAAAATTGTCACAACCATTTTTTTAATTGTATCCTTTGGTATATATGGTTGTGACAATTTTCTTCCACTATTTGATCTGAGGAAGTGGGTCTCGCCCACGAAAGCTCATCACCTAATAAACCATCTTGTTAGTCTTTAAAGTGCTACATAGTCCTGTTTTTTGTTTCAGCTACACCAGACTAACACGGCTACATTTCTATCACAGTTCTAGGAAGGTGACTTTTAACATCCGAAAGTTCTGCATCCGCTGCTCATCATCCCAGAGCCGTATAAGCAATCCCTACACTTTATGCATATTTCCCATGCCCCAAAGCAACAGTTCACCATATGCAGCTGCTCTGTGAAAGTCAAAAGTAAACTGATGTTGCTTCTTTCCATGGCACATAGCTGGTGAGGAAACTGATTCCTTTTCACATAGGTACCTCATGACGAACTGCACTGTCATCCACAATGTGTTCATAACCGACACCACAACAGTAGAGTGCAGTCCAGGATCCATCCTCTTACCGAGATGGCAGGTGCATGCTAAACAGGGAACATTGAAAAATGCCACAAAGGCAGTTGGAAGCCCATAGAATGCTGGGTCAGAAATCAGTGCATTATGGGACACTGAACATCCATGATGTGCTATGATCCACTTCACCGTCTCACAAGCCCTAGCAGCAGAAGGTTCTGAGTAGAAGCTGAGTAGGGGTAGCTACCCACAGTGCACTGCTCTTACTGTTGATGCTAGAGCACTGTGGATGCGCTCTGCCGATAGGGGAAGTATATTGCAATAGCAAGGCTATTATAATGCTTTTGTCAATAAAATTCTCTAGTGTAGACAAGATCATAGTCTTAATATCTTTCCCAGACCTGAAGAAGAGCTCAGTGCAGCTTAAAAACTTGTCTCTCTTCCCAACAGAAGTTGGGCCACTCAAAGATATTATCTCATCCACTTTGTCTCACTAATGTCCTAGAGCCCACATGGCTACAACAACATAGCTTAGTACTACAAATCAGTCAGCCATCACACAGCCCTCTTATCTTCTCAGCTGATTACAGTGTAGGCTTATCTAGTGAGCAGATACAAAAGAAGTTCTGTGATTGATAACATTCATGTTTCTAGTGCCTTTCACCAAAGAATCTCCAGGCACTTTGTGAACATTGTCTAATTAAGTTGCACAATGCCCCTGGGAATTAGTTTACATCTAATCCTCCAAGCTAATATAAGTGGATAGAGTTCTGTGCCTGCAGAGCTCTTCTGATTTCACTGAGTCTCTACATAAACCTAAGAGGTTCACCCATGCACCCTTAAAATCTCTGGCACTTAGCATGCATAGATATACTCATGTGGATCAGTTTTCAAAATGGCAAGTCAATGTAGTAGTAATAGAATCTAGGATTCCTGCTTTAACCACTAACCTCTCCCTCCTCCCAAGATCTGGCAGGGATGATTCTCATCTAAATCCCGTGCCAGACTAAAAGTCACTTTTATTCCAGAATCTGAGGTCCACATGGGGTGCTATATTATCATAATTATGGTGGAATACTTATTCTTGGCACTTTCCCTGTGTAGATAAGCCTGTATACAGAATACAGGAGAGTAGTAGGCAGAGACTGCAAACTGCAGTGGATGGCCATACACAAAAGAAAAGCCCGATCTCATTTCATAACAGAAGGTTAAGAGTACGAAGATAAAGGACTGACTGCTACTATCTCCTGGGAAGGGGAAGACAAGACAAATTTCCTCTCATTTTAAACCAAGGATTATGGGAGATATGGAATATCTCCAGGTTGAGATATGGGAGCAAGGTTATGAAATTCTAGGTCCTCTGGGAAGGGAGTGGTTTAGGGGCAAACACTCTTTCATATTTTATAGTTCCAGTGCAGGCTCACATCACTGCAAGGGTGGGGGGAGCCCTAAGCCTCGTGGGCCAAACCAAGGCAAGCTGTGAGTTAGATTTGGCCCATGAGCCAGCGGTTCCCCGTCTCTGACCTAAAGTGTTTGCTGAGGTAAGGAATAATGAGGCCTGTTACTATCACACATTCTCTCTCTCTCTCTCTCTTACATACACAAGGGATTTAGGCTCCGAATTTCCACTGAAATCAATGGTCAAAATACAGAACGGCAGGTAACTATCTTAACAGCAGCTCAGCTGACAAAGATGTGGCAGTTGTGATGGATCACAGCCTCAACAATTCATCTGCTGAAGTGAGTTTTACCCACAAAAGCTTATGCCTTAATAACCCAGTTAGTGTCTAAGATGTCACAGGACTCCTTGTTTTTGTAGACACAAACTAACACTGCCACCCCTCTGAGGCTGCCTACACTATGAGGGTTTTCCAGGAACACATCTGCTCTTCCACTTTTTTTTGCGGGAGAGCAGATGTGCTCTTTTGGAAGCCCTGTCTTCCTCCTCCCACGAGGAAGAAGGGCTCTTCTGAAAGAGGAGGCTTTTCCAAAATTTGGCCCAGTGTAGACAGGCCAAATTTTGGAAAAGACTTTTCTGAAAAAACTATCGGAAAAAAGTACGCAAATTGTGGAGCACCATTTGCGTACCTTTTTCTGATAGAGCCCTGTAGTGTAGACATAGCCTGAGCCTCAACATGAGTCAGCAGTTTCATGAGCTTTTATGGGGAAAGCCCACTTGAGATGCTGTTGCAAATGAAGCAAATACGAGTTTAGGACGAATTTAAAAAGGCATAGTATGCAAGTCACAGGAGATGAATGCTGCTCTACTGGTCCAATTTTGGTCATCATTAACATATAGGAAAGGTTCCAAGGGCAAGCAACAAAGATGATCAAAGGGATGGAAGGCAAGTGGTATAAACTGTGTATGATTAATTTGGAATAGAGGAAATAAAGGGATGATATGATGGTGGTCTTCAAATATTTGAAAGGGCTGCCATTTAAAAATGGGAGAAGTTATCATAGAGGGCAGAACAAGAGACAATGGATTTACACTACAGCATAGCAGCTTTAGACTGAATCTCAGGAAATGCTTCCTGACTGTAAGAACAATAGGACAATGGAGCAAGACTGCTGTGGAAGCTCCTTAACAGGAAGTTTTCAAAAGGGTCTGGATAGCTGTCTCTTGGAGGGTTTAGACACAACAAATCATGCACCTTGGATGAGATGAGATGACCTTTGGTTTAAACCAAGGGTGGGGAACCTAAGGCCCGGGGGGCCGGATGTGGCCCCTGGCTTGCCTGGATCCAGCCCCTGAGGCTTAGGGCTTCCCCCCAGCATTGGAGAGCCCATGCTGGCACTCCAGCCCCCCTGCCATCTCCCTGTGGGGCTGGAGCACATGATAACTACTAGCTCAGGAACCCCCTAAGCTCTGGTATGCGAAGGGAATGTGGGGAGTGTTTTTCTCCTCCTTAGTCAATGAGGGTTTGGGTTTTTTTTCCTGCTTCTCACTTGTGTATAGCCCTCAACTCATTTTTCTGTGGGTCAGTGGCCCCGAACCCAAAAAAAGTTCCCCACCCTGATTTAAACCTATGTAGCTTGGGTCTAGGTGCCTAATTCCAGAAGAGGGTGGGATTTAGGGCACACCCTTTCCATTGGCATTTCACAATAATAGATTAGGGTTGAAAAAAGTTATCTAGTCCAACCTCTTTTCACAGCAGGAGCAACCCCAACTCATTTCCCACTGGAGCTCTCACACACCTCTCCACCTAACATGCTGGCTTTCTTGACCCCATACACATAGGCCTCTTTTTCCCCATTCACTGGATAGGGAACTTAGGCACTTGATCCAGGCTTTGGGTAGTCCCATAGTTGTTCCTGTGATTTTCTATCAGAGATGCATCTGACGAAGTGGGTCTTTGCCCACGAAAGCTTATGCTCCAACACTTCGGTTAGTCTATAAGGTGCCACAGGACCCCTCGCTGCTTTTGTGATTTTCTAGACACTCATAGCTAGGGCAATGACTCATTCCCTTTGTGCATCTGAGGCTCAGACTCAGGCTCCTGGTCATTTTTACTTTCCTGTATAACCAGGTCACTGACCGAATAAAACAAAAGAGAATCCTTAGGGACCTAATAATTTTTGTGGTAGCTCAGATGGGGTTCTTCTGAGAGAGAGGGAAGGAAGGGCTGAATAATGCAGACAAGGGAACCACACATGTGCTCAGCTCAGGGTGGCTGACATTTAACATCCTCTGAGAGAGGGGGTGAATCATGAGGGATACAGACAGGGGACTACAGCTAATTTAGGGTATGGCATTCCCTCTAGCTTGTCCCTGTTTAACCTTCTCAGAGACAAGCTGGAGAGCACTGTAAATACCCTGTTTTCTGGAGTAAGGCTGGAGGTCAAGAAGGGCATGTATCTCTGTGGTTTGGACCCAGAAGGAGTGCTGGGCATGACACCCTGAACAATCCCATGGAGCAAGGCTAAAAGACCTGCAGGCAACACAGCCACATGGGAATATTTCCCTCTGCTGGTGAATGTTTACAACTGCAGCATATGAACAGAGACTCCAGCTGGGGAGGGCTTACAGTAAGGATGTTAAATATCGAGTAATTTACTAGTCGATAGGCACTTCTGCATTCCTCCTTTGAAATGTACAA
>CM057845.1:123838712-123871021 GCA_030068395.1 Apalone spinifera | reverse complement strand
CAGCCTCAGCCTGCAAAGCTTGGTGCTGGAGTCCCTCAGGTAAGAGATGGCAGCCAGGGGCCAGGCTGTGCCAGGCCTGCTTCTGCAAGCAGCCCAGGACCCCACGGGGAAAGTGCGACCCCACCTGCTTTGACCGCGCTCCGCGGGGCTGCTCTGCACCCCAGCTCCATGTGCTCAGGGCGAGTTGCCGCTCCCCGGGCTGCAGGTGGCTGAGAGCTGACTGCACCTCCCACCCCTCCCCCTAGTTTTTCCCCTCCCTTACCTTCTGCCTTCTACAATGCAGGGCCGGACTCCGAGTCCGAGCTGCCTGCAGTTTTCAGTTTTAAAAATCCCGGGCTGTGATGACATCATGTCACGACCGGGCGTCTCCCCGCCCACCTGCAAACACACGCGCATGGCAGCAGCAGCTGGCAGCGTGCGCAGGCAAGGGGGAGCAGCCGACTTCCGGGTGCAGGGTCCCCTTAGGTGTGGGGCCCGATTCGGCCGAATCAGCTTAAGGCTGGCCCTGTGGGTCACAACCTAAGACACTGGGATAAACTTGTCTAAGGGGGAGTGTGTACTGCATAGCATAAATGTTGGCTTAGCCTATCACAGAAAGTTGACCTAAGGTATTCCACTCCAGTGGCATTGCTGGAGTAAACAGCAGAGGTTGAGTTACCTACACAATACAAGGTCAATGGGAGAAACTTTCCCATTGCTTCCTTTACTCTTCTCATCAGGGGTAGAGTACAGGAGTTGACTGCAGAGTGATCTGTGCTTGATTTGGCAGGTCTTCACTAGACCCACTAAATTGACCACCAGTCATCTCAGAGCATCAACCCCCATTGTAGTGTAGATGTAGCCTTAGTGTCTCCCTCAAGTGGCTGCCTGAGTATTTCTGTTTCCTATTTTTAGCTAAAGGAGTTCTCCCTTAACTCAAGTGGCAGAAACTAGACTTTGGCACTAGTCCTAGTTCTCCATGGGTGTGTTGAGCAATTTATATATTAGCTATGTCTGCTGTCTACAGTCATGGATTCATTTCACTGGCAGTTGAAGGAGATTAATATTGCTATTGCTTGGAATCACAAGAGGCAGTGAAATGCTCCTGGCAAGAAATAGAGCTTAACACATGGAGAGGCACATTCTGCATCAGCCATAGTTCCCAAATGGCTTTCAGACATAGCGGCCTGGAGATGACAAAGGCAGGGATTGCTGTGGTAAGGGGCATAACCAAAAGAAAAGAGCAACATTTCTAGCCAAGCTCAGATGAAAACACAAGTTCCTGTCTGTTGCTTCTTTGGTCACCCAGCGTGACTGAGGGTCCCACAAGATCCATGGGTTGCTAACCTGAGAGAGTAAACTCCCTTAAATCCAGGGGCCTGATGTAATCTGTACCATTTCCCCTATTCATGCCTCACTCCAATTCACAAGTATCACTTCAATCTCACCGGGGTTAGGTCTCCTCCATGTAACAAGCTCAGTCACAGACAGCCATCCTGCCAATATGGACGGGGAGGAGGCAAAGGGGGCAACTGCCCTAAGGCCTGGCGATTCAAAAGGGCTTGGGGCTTCTGGCTGCTGCTGTAGCTACTACAAGAGTGATGGTGGCTGGAGCTCTGGGCCCTTTGCTCTAGAAAACATTTGTTCTAAGCCTAAGGAACAGGTAAAGAATCATCCAACTCTCTGGGAGCTCCCAGAAAGGAAAGAATTGAGTCACTCAGGAGCAGCTTGGTCTAATCCTGGGCTGTAGATGTATTGCTGATGCCTTGCAATTAATGGTAAGAAAGCAGTTGGTAGCTCTATGAAGGGGTATGGTGGATTCCCCACCATGCTAAGCCTTTGAACCCAGATGAAATGTCTTTGTAAAAAGGTGTGCTTTTGCTCAGTCAGAGACTATGGGCTTGATGCAGCAACTACTGGAAGAAATAAGACCAGTATTGTGCAAAAGATCAAACTAGATGATCAGCCTAGACCTTCTGGCCTTAAAATCTTTAAGTTTAAACATTTTATCATGGGCTTTTTTTCCCCCACTCCTAGGAGATCACTCACCACAACTTGCAACCATGAGCATGTGGAGAGTCCACGTGTCACCAAAGCTGTCTCCAGGAAAGGAAGACTGAAGACAGGGTGATAACTGTCACATCCATTACAAGAACTAGTTTATTGAGCAAAAGCCAAATACCCACTTATTTAAGAAATGCTCAGTCCCTACATTTCCATAGAAAGGCATTGACAGCCTCCTCTGATATCACACACAGTACTTCCTGGCAGAACTTCACCAGCTGAGAGGGGTGAGGGTCTGGTTTACATGTCATTGCCCAAAGCTCCCTCAGCATGTAGAGAAGCAAACTGAGCTGCTCTAGAAAGATGAAGTAAGGTTGCTTTCCCTTGCATACTGGGCAGGACAAGAGGCAATGGATTCAAACTACAGCATGACAGATTTATATTAAATCTCAGGAAAAACTTGCTAACTATAGAAACAGTAGGATGCTGGAACTGTCTAGAGAGGTCATAGAAGCTCCTTTACTGGAGTTTTCAAAAGGAGTCTGGGAAGTCATTTTTCTTGGATGACTTAGACCCAACAAATCCTGTATCCTGGCTGAGAGTTATGCCAGATGACCCTTGCAGTGCCTTTCTTCCTTTGTGTTTCTATTATTCTAATTAAAATTCAGGAGGTGGCTGTGACAGAATGGGCAATTTCTGAATCAAATTGTAAAATCCATTGTAGCTCAGTTTTGAATTATGACCTCCTTTCTGACTCATGATCATTGTATGTTGTTGAGAGGACCCCTTGATTAAGCAATCAACGAGGTATGGGAATATAACAACTCCATGCTTTCCGAGAAAGGCTGTGACTATGGCCATCATCTTGGAGAAGATGCTACTAATAGTCCAAAAGGGAGGACACAATATTGGTAATGTTCTTTGCCCACCACAAACCAGAGGAACCTCCTGTGGGCCAAATGTATTGTTATATGAAAGTACGCGTCTCGAAGGCCCAGGGATCAGAACCAGTCCCCCTCATCCAGTGCTAGGATGATGGTTCCCAATGTTATGAACAACAAGTTCAGGATGGCATGAACTTGTTGAGCTACCCGAGATCTAAGATTGCCTCCACCTCCCTGTCTTTTTCGATGTGAAGAAATAGTTTGAATAGAACCCTCTTCCATGAAACTCTGGTGGAACTCGCTCTATGGCCCATTAGAGGAGTAATTTTTGAGCTTGTAGAAGGGGCTCATGAGAGGAGTCCCTGAAAAGGGATGGAGAAGGAGGGTAAGAAGGGGATGATGTAGCTAGTTGTTATCTTGGGAACCCAGTGGTTCGTAGTGATGAGAGCCCATTGGTGGTAAAAGGGCCACAAACAATGATGGAACATGTGGATGGTATGCTCTGGATGTAGGGGCTGGTTGCTCATGTCCTTGACCAAACCTTCAAAATTTGCTGTTTGGGAGCAGCAGATTGGGATGCTGATGCCTGACTGTGCTGCACCCTTCTATTCAGCTGTTGCTTGGGCCTGTTGTCAAATGGCCTCTGATGCTGCCTTTGGTAGGAGGGGTCTCTTGTCCTCTGATATGGGGTGTATCTCCTCCTCTTATTGGGTGGCGTGTACATTCCGAGTGCCTGGAGAGTTGTGTGTGAATGTTTCATTGAGTGGAGCACCTCATCTGTTTTGGCTGCGAAAAGTTGGGCCCTATCAAAGGGCAGATCCTCCACCTTGGTTTGTAATTCCCTGGGAACACGAGATGGCTCCAACCAAGAAGCTCAACGCATAACAATCGCCAGGGCTCGACAAATCAGTGTATCTACTTGCCCGTGGTGAGTAGATTTCAGCCGGTTGCCCCATTCACCAGCAGCATGCGCATGCACAATGCGGGTCTGGCGCATGTGAAGTGCAGGGCTGGCGAGTGGATTTCGCCATGGTTTGTCATCCTCTGACAATCGCCATTACCACATCTGCTACATCTATCAATGCTTGGAGTGCCATACGGGCAATAGACTGGCCCTATTTCATGATGGACCTCAGTTGTGGCCTTTTTTTGGTTCTGGGAGGTCACTGAGCAGCTCCTGAAGCCTAGTGTAATTAGCCAGGAGGGCTATCTAGTTAAAGACTGGAGTGTAACTGATGAATAAACTTTCCTCCCAAAAATATCAAGTCTTTTGTGCTCCTTGTCCTGCAGGTGTTGATTTGTACTGTGGTTGTCTAGATCAGTTATGGACAGAATCACCACCAAAGGTTTGGCTGGGGACGAGAGAAGAGAAAATCCACGTTCTTCACTGGGACAAAGTATTTTCTATCTGCCCTGCAGATGGTGGAACAGAGGCCAGCCTTTGCCATATGGCTTCAGATGGTTCCATAATGGCCTCATTTATAGGTAGTGCGATCTTAGAAGATGTGGAAGGTTGTAACATTCTTAACAGCTTGTGCTGGTTTTCTTGCACCTCTTGTAAGGCTATGTCTTGCAACTGCACTACCTTTTTGAATAAATCCTGACATTTTTTCAGGTCATCTGCTGGAGGAGGAGAAGAGGATGGGAAAACTACTTCGTTGCGGGAGGACGAGGATTGCTGAAGTGGAAACTGGCTGTCTGAATTTGATTGCGGTAAGTCATCGTCATCCTCTACTGGACCAGTTTGAGTCATAGCTGACAGTGAAGGTGGACGATGGGATGGAGAGGATTGAGAAGTCTGTGGGGGACACTTTGCTGGGGTGCACGTCTGTTAGCCACAGTCAAGTGATGAGTTTGGTGCCGATGAGATGGTCGAGGATGGTATTAAGCCCACGGTTCCCAGGGTGGCCTCTGAGGTTGGTATTGTTGAGGTGGGTACGGCCATGGGTGATTGACCCAAGGGAATGAAGGTCTGTGCCTGCTTGAGCACCAAGAGCTCACTGAAGCTGTTGGTGATGAGTGCTGAGAGGAAAAACAGCTGTCTTGTCCAGTGCCAGGTCCAGCACCTGGTGATACAGCGTAGGGGAGAATGAAATATTCTCAAAAGGGTGCGGGATAGGTTTGTCAATCCTAGGAGAATGCGGAGGCATCTTATCCATCAGCACTAGTGAGAAGGGCGATGGTGATGCTCAGTGCCGGGGCTCTGGTTCACTCGATTTAGGCTTCAGCACCTATGGTGCTGGGTGCGGCTGGGCACTGAGACTCCAGTGGTTGCGGTTCCATGATGTCCTTTGGAACCAGCAGAGGCAGCATCTTTGTGTGTGCTGGCGTTGTTGGTGCCAGAGTGGTGCCCTTTTTTTTGGATTCCGGCTCGGCCCGTCGTTGGGTCTGTCTTTTGTTTATGAGTTGTGGTGGATGTCAACAGCATGGGGGAGCACACGGCATGCAAAGTGGATGACACAGCTGGCAAGGAGTATGCTGGAGAGGCCCAGGACTTATGGGAATCCCTTACAGGTGATGAGTTAAGCCCTTTTTCTTGGTGTTACAAGTTCCAAGAGGGCTGTTGTCTTGCATTCTGGCAGCTGAAGAGATTTCTGCCACAGCAAATTTTTAAGCCTCATCTCCCAGTCCTTCCTGGCCCTGACAGTCATACTTTAATAATGTGGGCACTTCTGTGCCACATTGCCTTCATCTAAGCACTTGAAACATGAGGCGTGCTCATCTGAGGTGGGCATCAAGGATCTGCAGGAGTTGCATTTTTTAAAACCAGGAGAACCTGGCATAATGCTGAACCAGAGTGAAGAACTTGGAGTGGGAAAACCAATCGGGGGAAAAAACAAGGAGTAACTGTTTTGTGTTTTTAAAAAAGCAGTAACTAATACTAAACTGAGTAAAACTATGAACAACTAACCCTACATTTTTCTATCGTTTCTCAGCTGAGGAGAGCACTGCTGGAAAATCCATCTTCTGCTGAGGACAGTAGAAAAGGAATTGAGGCACACTCGTGCCATGTGTGTGGCTAATGGATGAAAACAGTGTGAGATTGCTGCTGTGCATGCGCAGCAGCACAGGAAGGCACTGCTAGGCTACAAATATCTGCTTGCTGGTGTGAGAACGCAGGGATACCACTAGAAGGAGAAGCTAGCAAATTTCAAGTGGAAATAAGGTGTACATTTTAAACAGGGATGGCAATTAATCACTGGAACAATTTACCAAGGATTATAGTGGATTCTACATCACTGACAATTGTTAAATCAAGATTGGATTAAAAAAAAAAAAGATTTGCTCTAGGAAATATTTTTGGGAAGTTCTATGGCTTATAAACATTGATGAGCAACAGTTCCATTTTGGCACTGGACTCTATTAATCTTGGTCCAAACCTTCCTGGCTTTTAAGCAAGTGGGTCCCAGTAGTTGGGTTCACTTGCAACAGATCCTCTCCAATGCTATAGTGGGCCAGGCTGAGACCGAGAGAATGAACATTAATGATTAAATTTCAAAGAAACTATTCTGGGATAGAGTTCTAGAATGCTATATTTTATTTATTACCACATAATGCGTAGGAACCCTAGTCCTAAGGTTCTAGAATCTGAATAGCAAGGAAAACAAGCACCTGTGTTTGAATGCAAAGATCAGCTTTGTGAAGTGGTTTATTTGGTTTGAATCTACATTTGAGTCTATTATAATGAGTGGTTAATTCTTGGGAGCATTGTGATTGTTTCATAGATCTTTTATAGGCAGAATTATAATTTTGAAAATAATTGGTGTGGGCTTTTCATTATTATTTTTTGAATGCCTGCAGCACTCTTGGCATAGTTGAGCTAGATCATGTGCATAGTTTAAGTATATGAACATTGCATCATTCTTGTTCACATAGCTATTAATTAGTTATGCTTCTCCTCAGAGCATCATCTGACATATACAGGCAACTGTCATTCCCTCTCTCACTTCAGCACTCCTTGCAGTTCCAGTTTTGGTACTGAATGCAGCTCCTGCCAATATACCTTATCTGAAACATGCAACACCCCCTTATATTCAAGCCTTGTCCCCTTACAAGTGCAGAGTCATGATCTGAAGTCCATTTACACTTCCAATTTGGGAGTTCAGATAAGCTCTAACTTCATTGTCAATTTGCGGCCCCCACTGCTGTGCAAGTCCAGGGTACACACTCCATTTTGCTCTGGGAATGGAGCACCTATAGGGAAAAATGAACAGGTGCCCAGCACCCAGTGGAAGCCAAACTCCCCCACTGCCTCCCCCATGCATCTTGCTTACCTGTTGCCCCACTAACCAGCTCCTCCTCCCCTATCCCAGTGCCTCCTGCCTGCTACAGAACAGCAGTTTCCTGGTGTTCAGAATGCTATGGGAGGAGTGGGGATGTGGCATGCTCAGGGGGGAAGCAGGGAAGAGGCAAGGCAGGGATGGAGGCTTGGGGAAAGGGGTGGGATGGGGCGGGGTGGAGGCCAAGCAGGACCAGGGATTTTGGACAAGGGGCAGATTGTGGGGGAGGGGGCTGGAGGGGCACAAAGCAGGACTGAAGATGCACTTCAGTCCTAATCTACCACACTCCCAGCTATTTCAATTCCACCCCTCAGCTGTGCTACATGAAAAGAAAAAAGTGTGTTAGTAAATTTGTCTACTGCTCTGCCATTGCTACTCAATTCTACAATACCTGCTACAACCACTCAGCTCCTCCAGTGCAGTCAGAGGACTGGAAGAAATCTACTGTTGTGCCTATATATAAAACAAGTCTATAATTACTCTGGCCAGCCTATTTACATCTCAGCCTGGTATTGATCCCAGGCAAAACAACTGAATGGCTAATATGGGACTGGATTAGTGAAGAATTAAAGGAGGATAATATAATTAAAACCAGTCAATGTGGATTTATGGAAAATAGACCCTGACTAATTTTTTTGTTTTTGATATTACAAGTTTGATTGATAAAGGCAACAGTGTTGATGAAATATACTTAAAGTTCTGTAAGGTATTTGACTTAGTATTGCTTTGGATTATCATTAAAAAACTAGACTGGTATAAAATATGACATGTTAAATAGATTAAAAATTATCTGATGGGTCTCAAAATGTAATAGTAAATGGGGAATCATCATCCAGCCGGTGAGTTTCTAGTTTGATCCTACGAGTTTCTAGTTTGATCCTACAGGGATGGGTACTTGTCCCTACCCTGTTTAACATATTTATCAATGACTTTCAAGAAAATAAGCTTGCAGGTGACACAAAAGATTAGATAAATGGTAGTAGTAAGAGGGAGGATATTGTATTTGGCACTGATGATTGCTACTCAAATGCTGTGTCCTGTTTTGTGCCCAAAATTCAAGCATGTTGATAAATTGGAAAGGGTTCAGGAAAGAGCCATGTTTGGAAATAAATATTATAGTGACAGACTCAGTCTGTTTAATTTAACAAAGAAAAGGTTAAGGGATGACTTGATCACAGTTTATAAGTACCTGTACTGGGAATAAAACTATGATAATAGGCTCTTCAGTCTAGCAGAGATGGTACAGAGTCCAATGTTTGGAAGCTGAACATAAACAAATTCAGATTGGAAATCATATGTACATTTTTAACAGCAAAGTAATTAACTATTGAAACAGCATAAGAAGGGCTTCAGGGGTGACACTTGGGGGGCACGAAGGGTCACACATCCCTCCAAAGATCATGGTCAGGAGGGGCCAGCCAGCAGGGGAATAGCAGAGGGTGGGGCCTGGTACACATAGCAGGGGTCCAGCTCCTTCCCTCCCACTCACTGGCAGTGGTGGGGGAAGCAGAGCAAGGCGGACGCAGTTCACTCTGCTCTCCTGGTGCACACTCCCTGTCGGGAAGTAGAGCAATGTGGCAGAGGGAGCAAAGCTAGCTGGGGCCGCCTTTCTCTGCTTCCCCCACAGCTGCTGGTGTGGGAGGAAGTAGGGACAGGCCCCTGCTGCTAGTGCAATATCACCGGACTGCTAGTCCCCCAGGCTGCCTTGGTTAGGGGTAGAAGCAGGGTAGGGGCAAGAGCATGGGTAGGGAGAGGCAAGTTATCCAGGTCCTTCCCCAAGTTGGGGAAGATCAGGTGACTGGTGGCCAGTGGCCCCCTGGGTTCCCTTTCACCAATTGCCTCTAAAGCAGGGGTGGGCAATAATTTTTGATCAAGGGCCACTCCAAGAATTTAGAAAGTGGTTGAGGGCTGCACTCTTCCATGATATTAATATATGATATTAATTCCCAAGGGCAAGGAATTGGGGTACAGGAGGGGATGCAGGGATTTGGGTTGTGATCTAGGGCAGAAGGGGACTGTGATCTGGGGCAGGGGATTGAGGTGTCAGATCTGGGAGTGGATATGGGTGCAGGGAAGGGGGAGCAGAAGATTTGGGTATGTGGAGTGGAAGGCAGAGGGTTGGGAAAGGGAGGGGCTGGGATGCCAGAGGCGGGGTCTAAGCCAGGAGACTTACCAGTCAGCAGCTGTTCCTGAATCAGCCTCCCGGCCTGCCAGTGTTCCCTCTAAGCTGCGTGGGCAGCACAGCTTCACAGATGATTAATCAGCCCCATCCAGTGAGCTCAGAGGCTCAGGGCTCCGTGCCACACAGTTCAGAGGAAACACTGCCTGCTGCTTCACCCCCCATAAGGCTGCAGCTATGTGCTCTGGAGTCCCTTGTGCTTTGTGGCTACCTGTTATTGAAACAGGCAGCTCCCATTGCCTGTTTCTGGCCAGAAACCAGCCAATGGGATCGTGCTGGGACTGGGAGCAGCTCATAAAGCTTTCCCTCCTCCCCTCCAGACTCACAGTTGTTAAAGAAAAACTGCCCCGCAGCCACGTTTCTGAGCAGTGTGCAGGTGGAACAAGGCAAGCGGAGAACCTGCCTGTGGCTCCTTGCAGTGTCCCTGGGCTGCATCCGGTGGCTTGGCGGGCTGGCTCTGGCCCATGGGCCATATTTTGCCCAGGCCTGGTCTAAAGTATAGCCTATAATTCAAATAGCAGTTAATTCAGTCCTGTGGTATACTGGAAGTCTGACTAGATGATCTCTATAGTCCACTCTGATTTTATAATCTACAAATCTATTAATCTGAATTGCAGTTCTCTGAGATGTTTTCCTCAAACCTAGAGATTTTCATCACCAGAACCCAATGCTAGTGCTCCGCACCCCCTGCTATTCCAATCCTGCGCTTTACTAAGAAACCTTAATTCTGACCAGCTATTTTACTTCCACATTCTTCTGACTTGGTCCTTCTGATCCATCCAGTATCTCTTGTTCTTCTAGCTTCATCCCCAGGAAGCTTGCCCAGTGCACCAGGTGAGTCAATAGTCTTGTTGGGACCCTGCGCAAGTTGGAGAGGGGGACTGGTGCTATGCTCTCAGAAGACAGGGCCTCAGAAGGAAGGAGCAAAGCTTGGGGCAGCCAGCTGCTGCTGCTATCCCTCCCCTGCCAGGCAACTCTCCGAGTTGCCAGGAGTGCTCCACCTGGAGCTCCAGCAGTGATTTGAAGCTCTTGGGGCTCTGGCTGCCACTGCTCCTTGAATTGCCAGGCCCCCCAGGTCAACTACTCTCTTTGCCACCCCTGCAGCATCCATAACACCAGGCAATGCAGGTTACTGGCCTCTAAAGCCACAACCCAAGCAGTTCATGTCACTGACCTAGGGTACCTGTAGCACAGAGCAGAGCCCTCTAAAGTGCCCACAACAAAGGACTATGCAAGGCAATTGCCCCCTAGGAGACCCAGTATGCAGGACATGGAAGGACAGTAACTCCTTAAGGTGAGTAACATAGCAGGGCAGGACATTGATTGCTATCACTACCTGTAGCTCTGCCGGGAGAGCACAACCTATTTGGGAGATGGCAGCAGGGTTTACAGGCAGCAGTGCAGAGGACCCTTAAAGGCACTGGTCCAACCTCCGAAGCATTCCCTTCCTGTCCTCCTCCAACTTCAGCAGTGCCAGTTCACAGCACCTTGGAAAGTACCATTTTCCTCTCCTTCATTGAGAATTTGGCCTCATCCAGGGGCTGTGCTTCTGGGGTCACTGGCCCAGGCACACCCATCCCAAGCTTTTCCCTGGAGTAAAAAGGAAAGGGGTGGAGGGAAAGGGGCTGTTCACCCATTGTATGCCTTAGGGAGCAAGTGTTTTGAGAACCACAAACCTCTCCCCTGTACGAAAGAACTAGGGTAGTCTTGTACTTCAGGGCAATTTGGGGAAGGGAAGTTTATCATTTCCTATTCTGGAAGGAAAGCTGGTGTTTGGAGACAGCAAGCTTGAAGATTCCCTCTGGCTCCCATGCATGTGAAATGTTATCCAGCTACCCAGGAGAGCAAGGAACTAGAGACTGCCTCCTGCAGGGCTGTTCTGCTGGATATCTGGGGGCCCACATAGGTGGTGGCAGAGAAATGGAGGGAGACAAAAGGATTCGTGCGGGTGTCATACTCACCAAAGTCTGCTGGTATCGAAACGCCTTTTTTGGAGGAGTGTCCCCAGTCATATCCAGAAAGAAAAAAATATTAGGGGGTGTGTGCGGGGAGGCGTCTTCCCTTCTGCCTCCCCGCTGCAGGATTACAGAATGGGACAGATCAGAGGAGGGAGTCAGAGTGCTCCAGCTAGGAGTCCAGAGAACCTGAGAGCGAAGGTTATGGGGAGAGGGGGGAGAAAAGAGAGAGAGTGTAACCAGAGACCCCCCACTCTGTTCATACTCTGACACAGCAGCCGCTTCTCTGCTCCAATATCTGTCCTTGCTGCACTGGCACTGGGACAGCTCAGTAAATTAAAAGGTGATAAGATTTCTGTCTCCCTGCTCAGGCAGCATTGCTTCTCCATCAAATGCAGGGGATTGGGAGGGGTGAAGGGTGGGTTCTTAGGGCAGAATGGTGCTTGATTGCACTTGGAGGCTAGGAGAAAGGAAGATTGAAATTGGAAGGGATAGAAGTTAATAATCACCCCTATTAAATACAGGAAAATTATCTTGTGATCTAAGCTAAGATACTTGAAGGTATTTAGGCTCCTAACTCCCAATGATATACCTGGAAGTTAGGCACCTACATACCTTTGAGGTTCTGGGCCCTCATTTATTGGGGCCCATGCAGAATTGGTCCTTACAACGCATTTCCTAGTACAATGTTGTGCATTTTAAATGCCCCAGATGACAAAACTCCTACAGCAACCCTTGGAAAACTATTCCATATTTAAATCTCACTGTTCACATAGATGCCCACACATACAGTATGTTTTTTTTTTCAGTTGTCCTTGTACCCCTGCTCCTATCCCTTAGCCCCCTCACCTCCCAAGCATTTGCTCTTCCTCGAAGTCTACACTCATGTCCACACCCATAATTTAGTCAACCTAGGTTATTACAGCTTTTTTCTCATTTCCTCCTTTTTTCTGAAAACCAATTCTTTTATCATGTCCACAAGAATATTGTATAACTCATTGTAGTTTCATTAAATTAGTTTATCCAGAAATGTAAATGCCTTATGAAGCAACCTTATTGTCACACACCTGCCTTCCCCTCTGCCATGTGTCTGTTGGAGGCCTGTGCTTATTTTATGTCAAATTTAGATGGCAGGCTCTTCTGAGGCTCTTTTACATGGTGGGCATGAATACAAAGATTAAGTCTTAAACTGTGGCGCTGGACCCAAACGTGGCCAGTGTGAGGCAGTCAGCACTTCTCAGGCTCTGCCCACAAGACTAAGCAGCACTTCCCACAATGTCCCGGTGCTCCTGGCACCTCCTCCCTGGGGGCTAGAAATGCTGACATCCTGTACCCATTTGTTTCAAGCAGCCTGTCTTTTCAATGCTCACCTCCCCTGGGAGGTGCCTCGCCATTGTAGAGTGTGTTCGCAGTGGAGGCCATGTTCAAAGGATCCCACCCATGAGCCGCATATTGAGCCCCACGTCAACTCCAACCAGACCGCGGGCCACAAGCAAACAGGCCATGTGTCGGGTAAGAGTAACCCTGCTTTGAAAGGCAGACAGCAGCAGATTGATAATGGAGTATTGTACAGATGGATAGAAGCCACTCAGGAACACAAAGACACTGACCATGCATAAAAGAGCAGCTCACAAGGTGATACAGTGAAATTGCAGAGGTAACCAACAATGAACCCTAGTGCTTGTGCCTGATGAAATCCAGCAGCCTGGTACTATGGCAGCAGCAGCAAAGTATGCTGGGAGTTCTGCTTCCATTTTTTTTGCCTTTATTTGAAGAATTTTGTTCTATGGGGATGAGCTCAGACTACGCTACAATGGTACAGTGGCGATAGTACACTGTTATGTGTTGCTGATCACATTCCTGCTCAATTCTATTTTGATGTTTTCTTCTCTGACTCTGCTGACCTAGGGTATTGCTAATGATGTGGCTAAAGATCCTCATCAAGTCTTGCAGACGAGTGTCACAGTTATACCAACAAGTTGCTGCCTGGATTATTTTTTTTAAATAAGTGGTTTGGAAAGCTCATGAACTAATTCCTTGTACACTCCATAAAACACAGTCCATCATTAGTATTTAGCACATGCTCAGTGTTTCTATGTATCCCACTTTTTTCCTAGAGCTATCAGAAATTTTTTTACAAAAGCTTCCTTTCTTCCCAATTACCTGAAACTCTATTAATCTTTATAGAGATGGAAAAAGTTCAGGATCTCCAAATTATCATAGCTTCATTAATTTTCACTCTACAATTCTTTTCACCTGACATTTGCAAAAAGCTTATTTACAGGAATGCTTTCAGCTAGTATTAACTTACTCTTGTGTGTCTTCTTTTCCCCAAAAGCCATAATTGATCCAAAATCTTAACTGGAGTTGTAACTACTGTATCTTCCACAATTCTCCAGGTAACTTCTACAGTGCTGAATTTTAATTATTTTTCTATTCCATTTTACTCTCGGGTTTCTTTGCAAAAATCTGGAAAACTAGGTAGGACACAGATGTTTGAGGAAGATGGAGGAAATGGTTCATCTATAGTTTGTAAGCTACTCTCTACACAAGACTGGATTATTTTTCACTGAGACCCTTCAGCCCTCTATGCCTGCCTCTCTGCAGCCACCATGCGGCTTCCCATTGGTACTACAGTTTTGCTCCATACATGGCTTGCAGTAACACTAAAGGCATTAGATATGGACATGACATTTATGGTAACCTTTATGATGCCCATTTCTGTGACACTGGGTGGACACCAGGAAGAGAGATTTGTAAAATAATTTCTGCCTACATTCTCTCTACTGTGGCTAATTCTTATAAACAGACTCAGTGCTCTCATGGCTGGTGCTCTGAACAAGAGATACTGCCCTCAACCTTGTGGGAGATTTTCCATATCCTGATTCCATTCACACCGTACCAGGCACACCAACATTCAGGCTGATCACTGTTGTAAGGAAGTCTGCATCACACCACAGTACCACTGTTCGGGGCACACCCTACACAGAACGCCTGGAGCACAACACAAGAATACTCCCCACCCAAACTGAGTCCCTGGGCCCGACCACACCAAAGCTCATTCATAATTCTCTTCATACACAAGTTCCATTATGAGGGCCAAAAACAGAAGGTGCAGTGTGTTCCAGTCAAGAAACAAGGCACAGAGATAACCAAACAAGATCTCTGTATTTGGCATCCAGAGGCAGTACATACAAGCATACAAAAAGTATATATGAAAGTGGCAGTGACATTGAGACCTGGTGCAGCTCTACTGGAGTTCTCTTCACCAGCTGAGAGGAGATGCTGCATTGACACTCATACATTGTACAACACTGCATTATTTCTGAGGAGGAAGCATTCAGAGGAAAACTTTTCATCCGAGAGAAATTACCCCGAATTGCTGTCTTGAGCTCCAGGATAAGGAGCCAAATGGCAGATATCATCACTGGTATTCTGCCCCTCGGCTGCATGAAGCACACCTCTTACTGAAAGAATATGGCCTTCATATCCGTTGGGCAGAGAGGACAGAAAACTAGCCTTCTGGCCTTCCTCCAGATCCTTCAACGTCTTTGTTTTCTCAATTTTTTAAAAAGAAATATAAAAAAATTCAACAGTTTTTTTTTAAAATAAGGAGACCCAGATAGGAATCCAGGTGAGAGACTGCTAACATGCTGCCAGAGTACGGAAAATGTAGGCTCAGGAATTCAGACCCTAACTCAGTACTCCTGAGCTCCAGCTACCATGAAACACATGACAGGACAACAAAGGAAGGGTGCAGGATGGCCCCTGTATCTCCCTGCTCACAAGTCAGGGCAGGTCCTGGAGTCAGAAATAATTGTGGTACTGGAAATGAGACTGCATAGATTCCAATATATAGAGTGTCCTACTCCATCTCTTTCTGATGGGCCTTGTGCAGTGGCACTGAACAGTGGACAATCAAAGATCTCTAGCTGAACATTGCTGGGGAACAAAAGTTCTGGGGAGAGGAAGTGAAGCTAAATTCTGCAACCTTTACTTTTTAAGAAACTTGAAAAGGAAAGAAAGTCACTGTGCTGAAGAACCAAAGTTACAAGCTTCTTGCAAGGAACAAGATTTATAAATTTCTTAAACAAAACACTAGGAAGCCACTAGGATGGCACAATTTATACTCCTCAGAAGCCTGCTGGAGTATTCAAATTGTTAGAAAATGATATAGCAATGTGATGTGGATGTGACACAGAGGGGTTATTAAAATTGTATACTAACTCACATTTGAAACTCGTGAAGGAAATAAGCCAGGACTTCCCAGACTCAAAATATTTCCAAGACAAGAGTTAGACTTAGAAACATGCCTTTGCTTTCAGAACCAAATCAAAGAGCAATGACTTTTCCAGATACAGTAATCTGATATTATCTTATGGCTACAGAAAACACATGAAACATGCAAAAATATCAGGACCTTAAAAAAAAAGGAAGATGAGTGTTAAACTTAGGTGCATATAGGAAATGAAGAAAAAACCTTCCCCATAGACTCTCACTGGTGACAGACTGTTTTACTGGGAGGAAGGCATCCCTTCCTGTATTTCGTAGTGGCAGATCAGGAAACCAGGCAGAAAAACAGTGTTCTTATTCTTTTTTAAAAAAGTAAAAAAGCTAAGCGGTATAAAAAAATTAAGTAGCAATTTATAAAAACTATGTAGAACTTATTTTCTTTAGAAACAGACCCAAGGTTTCCAAGATTTTTTTTTCTTAAGAAAGAAAAGGCTAACTCTGATTTCATATTCTTGGACACCAAACACGCCCACAGGTCCTTTCATTCAGAAAGTGCTGCAACCACTGCCCTGACTCTTTTGTTGAATCTCCTGGGCCCAGCAGTTTAAAGTGAGACAAGCCAGTGGAACATTAAGATTTTAAACCTTGAACTGAGTTGGAGGTCACCAACAGTTGCCATATTCTCCCAGACAGAAGAGTTAGTGAGATTCACACAAGCAGGGAGAATGCCCAGTCTTGAAGGGACATTGCCTGTTGTGGGCTGCGCTGCCAAATGCCCAGACTGACAACAAAAATGTGGCCATCCACATGGAAGCTTAGACAATACATCCATCAGAGCAGAACAGCAGGGTTAGTCTCTAGGAATATAGCCAGGGAAAAGGTAAAGATCTCGACAGAGTGTGCTACAGTACTCTGACATCTCCTTACACCGGTGGAACTCTGTGCCAGGGGCATAGCCTTCTCGCTGCTTGATCAGTCTATTCACCTGAAAAGGGGCGGGGGGAGGGGGAGAGAGAGAGAGAGAGAGAGTGAAATTTGAGAAACAAAGGAAACAAAGCTAAGGAAAACTGGTGTAAGTGATACAAATCCCAACACACAATTCTAGGGAGCTGTCTCAGTTCCTTCTAGCAAGGAGGCTCTATAGATTGTGGTGGGAAACCTGTGGCCCCTGGCTTGCCTCGATCTAGCCCCTAAGGACCCCCCTTCCCCAGCACTGGGGAGCCTGCGCTGGCACTCCACATCTCCCTCCCCCTCACTATCCCACCGTGGGGCTGGAGCTCACAAAAATCTACTAGCCTGGGGGTCAGCAACCCCCCAACCCAAAAAAAGTTCTCCACCCCTGCTATTCATAATGGTACAGGAGCAATGGCTATAGGAGGCTGTGACATAGCCATCCACAGCAGGAGGTACTATTGAGCAGTGGCTCTCAAACTTATTTGATTGCACATACACACCAGTAGTTTAGTCTAGGGCCAGATTAGTCTAGGGACAGGACCCTTCAAAGACTATTAGATTTTGGCGGGGGGGTGAAGCCAAAAATTAAGGGGATTAGTGTGTGGGAGGGCAGGCATGGTGCATGAAGGGGTGAGTACTCGGACTACGGTGCAGAGGACTCCAGGCTGCATTCAAGGGAATTGGAGTGTGGGAAGAAGCTCAGGGCAGGAGGCTGGGGTGAGAGTGCAGAGTCAGGGCAGGAGCTGGTTCAGGATTGAGGTGTGGACTCTGCGAAGGAATTAGGATGTCGGAGGGGCTGCAGCAACAGAACAGGTAGCTCCAAGCAGTCCACACTCACTTGCAGGCACTGCCCCACACAGCTCCCACTGGCCAGGAATCACAGCCAATGGGAGCTGCAGAGGGTGGTGCCTGCAGGTGAGGGCAGCACCAGGACAGAGTTTCCCACTGAGATGCTCAGTAACAGTTACATGGTGTGAGGGAAGGAGAACAGCTTGAGGCCCCCCTTAGGTCAGGACCATGAGCTGCAGCCTCCAAAGCCCCCTTCTTCATCTGACCCTGCCTGTGCCACTGCCCAAGTACACATACCTCCTCCCTGCTCTGAAAGCAGAGTGGAGAGTAGCAGCTGCTGGCCTGACATTACCATTCTCTGCTGCTGGTGGCGGCACTGCCTTCAGAGCTCCTCTTCTAAACCTTCTCACACACCTCCAACATACACTTTGCATCCCTCTCAAAGGGCAAGCAGGAGCATTATCCTGTGGCCAGCTTAGTCCTAACAACTTGAAGCATAAGACACTGCAAGAACGTAAGAGAGGGGAGTCTCAGCTTACCTTCACCAACATGTCAGCCACATGCATGTTTTGAGAATCCTCGGCAAACACAGAAGTGAGTGCCTCGACATACCAGGATCCACGCTTGGTGTTTCGCATGGCAGCTGTGCCTGAAAAGACAATGTGTGTTAGCCCATGAGGATAACAAGAGAAGGACAGACACAGGAAGATCCAGAGAAGGAAGTCTCTAGAGGACACACAGGGAAACTGCTCAAGCTCAGAGGAGAGCCACCACTGTTAATAGCCTCATAGGCAGGAAGACACCTCCACGGGTCCCTCCCTGATACCTTTCAGACAGGCATAGCCACAGATCATGTCAGAACATGTGGGCAATCGCAGCCTGGGATTCTCCTCCTTATTGGCATCACTCTCCTCACAGCCTGGAGAGTCAGAGCGCTCTTTCCCATCCTTCTGATCCACTCCTCGGTCTGTCTCATCTGGAGGAGGGAGGGGAAAAAAAAACAGAGAAAGAAATTACTCCTAACCCTCCCTCATATTCTCCCAATCACTGAACTCCATCTGGTTGTCTAGTACTGGCGTCCTTTGTCCAGGACCCCCTGTGACAGTTCTTCATGCAAAAATATTCTCTACAGATGCTGAATTTCCGTATATGTATCTTATCAAATTTCAACAGAAAATCTTTTTTTCCTTGCCTACAACATTTAAACTCCTCTTTTCTTCTATATTTGTTTTTCTCTGATTACTGGAAGCAATAGTAACAGTTAATATAGAGCCAATACTTCCACAGCTAATTTAGTATCACTGATGCAGTATCACCATCTCTTATTCACTGTCTATATATTACAGTATAGCTACGTCTGTATTATAATCACTGAGCATGTGGGTGTGTTGGGATTTGGAATTTTGGCCAGGTTTTAAGGAGTGTGATGCCACTTCCCAACTAAAGTCCCAAATCTTCCCTACAATCCCAGGATAGCAATGTTCCTGCTAAAATAGCAGTTCACATGTCAACAACTGCAACAGAATACATTTAAACCTATTTGTTTTCACTGAGATGAAAATCGGGAACCCCTGCACTGTCCAGCTGCACTTTTGGATGGATTCTCAGTACAAGCCATGAAGATTAGAAACATTTAAAAATGAGAGCCTCAGTATTGCATGAACAGGAGGAGATAGCAGAATGTGCTAGTGTACACCTCACTGCAATGAACCGACCCTGTCCAACCAGACCAGAGATGACAGATGTTTTGCATTCCTCTCCACCCTCTACTCAACTAAAGGTGACTTTGAAAAGAAAAAAAGTGATTCTTTTTTAGTTCTTTATAATGTATGAAGACTGAAAGGGTTTTCTATTCAATGTTTTTCCCCCCTCCTGCATTCCCTTAGAAATTTCAGGGACAGAGAGTCTGGTATCTTCAGTTCTTTTTGCTAGAAGATTCAGATCTGAACTGCAAAGTCTCTTAGCTCTTAATCTGAAAGGACATGGAGAGGACAGCATAAGAACAGAGATCTGAATCAATTCAAAATTGATTTAGTCCAGTGTCCTGACAGTAGCCAACTCCAACTACTTCAAAGGAAAGAGTAAGAACATCTCTGCAGGTAGATGGGGAAGGGGAGATAAAGCTTCCCCTACACTGGGTCTCATGTAGCTGTCAAGCTAGTTTAAGTATGCTTAATATCCCTTCCAGAATTTGGTAACATCAGTTGAGAAATGAACATTCTTATGGATACTCATGATAACCAAACTCCTTTTAGATTTTGGCCACAATGACTTCCAGCAACAGAGCTCCAAAATCCAAAAAAGTATTTATTGTGTGAAATTTCACACCTTTTAAAGCACTTAACAGAAGGACAAAGGGAAAGTTACAAGAGAGAACAGAATTGCTCATTTTATCTTTTGCAGACCAGTCACGGCACAGGCTTATCATATGCCCTTTATCTCCTTTTTAAGGAAACAACCCCAATCTTTATAGTCTCTTCATAACAAGAGTTTTTCCCAGGACTTTGATCATTCTCATTGCTCTGCTCTGAACCTCTCAAATGCTGCAATATCCTTTTGGAGATGGGATGACCAGTGCTGAACACAGTATCCAGATGAGACCAAGCCAGTGATTTATACAGATGCATTATAATGCACTCTATCATTCTACATCCCATTCTTTATACATCCTAGCATTTTGTTTATCCTCCCTTTTTTCTTTTTAAACCACAGCTTCACACAGAGTAAAGTTCATTATTGAACTATCTATAATGCTGCCTAGGTCCCTTCTCTGAATTGACATAGTTAATTTAGACTGCTACAAGGCTTATAAGTAATTTAAATTTTTCCCTCTAACATGCATTAGTTAGTATTATCAACACTAAAATTCATTTGCTATTAGGTTGCCCATTCCCCTAGCTTTTTTCCTCTCAATTATTAGTCAAGCATTTACATTAAGCAGATGTTAACAAAAACCAGACAAATATAGAATTTTAAACTAACAAACCACAGTCTTTTAATAACCTAAAAACCATATAGTCATCTGTAAAGATCTCCTGCAAGAACAGGTTAGATGAGATTAGATATTTCTAATGGAAAAATAAGTGAAGAGGGGAAGAGCTGATGGACAACTTTTAAAACAAAAAGAACCTTTTAGAACTGCTTTAGACAAGAAAGACAGAAAAGAGTACAAGCTCTTTTAAAAAAAAAATAGATTTTCAGGTAACAGATGTATTTTCACTTCTCTACAAGAGAGGATCTGCTGGTACAACACAGGGAATATTATAATCATATTAAAATTTTACTGTATGCAGTTTCCACATGGACTACCACATAACTACAAGCCTTTATGATACTTTAAAAAAAATCTGAGTACCTCTTTGCCTAAGCATTCTTATTGAGGCCCACACAGAAGTTTTTATTTCAGAAATCAGGGAGATTTCCAAGTCTGATTTAAATTTACCAAATTCAAATAACTGGTTTAAATTTTGCTCAAACACCCCCAACTTTAGAAATGAACTTTCAACCCAAAATCTGCGAGGAAGTTACAAGCAATTATGAAGTGCTGCTTTGAAGCACTTGCTCCTCTTTCCCCCCTTCCCCTTGCTGCCTCTTTCTGATAGAAGCAGTAAGGGGGAGGGGAGGAGGAGCGACTAGTCGTTCCCATCCATACAACTGACACAGACAGAAAGACAGCATGTTCAACAGATGCTGTAAAGAGAGAGCATCTGTGCTGGTTTGTATCATAGTAGCAGGGCCAAAAAGAGACAATCACTTGGGAAGGGTCTGCATGCTGTAGAGCAATATTAGAGTTACAAAAGGACCAAGAAGCAGCATACACAAGAAATAAGTGTGATGGGGACAGCAAAGTAGAGAAAAGGAGATTGCTACAAGATTAAAAGGAGACTGGAAAAGGGTTAGTAGAACAAGTAGGAGACTATAGACTTGTTGACATAGGTGGCACGATGTGGGGTATATGTAATTTTATTCCTGGAAGAGTTCTGTGCCAAACAATTCATTTAAATTACAATACAGAGGTGCAAGAAATGCTGCTGCCAGAAGCAGTGCAAAGGCATGGGGGAGTTAGGGGTAAGGGAGGAGCTGAAGTAGAGGGAAGGAATTTGTTGTGAACCTGGTGGGTTTTTGGTGTGGTTGGGAAAAGTATATAACAGGGTTTTTTGGGGCGTTGTGCAGGGGGAAAGGAGAGAAGGAGGGAAATTGTTTTGGAGTTAGGGAGCCTCCCCCATGTAGATGCTGGCTGACTCCAAGCTTCTTCCATTCAGTTAGGCATATCTGTTGCTATCCTAATACCCCCATACCCATGTGTCCCTGATGCCTCCCCGCACCAACTTTCCTCCCCCCTCCCCCATTCCCATTCAGCCCTTGGCTTAATGCCTCAATGCTGTCATCCCACTACTTTCTGAGCCCATGCCCCAGTCTGTCCTTCCCACTAGCCATTCTGAACTCTAGTCTGTGACCCCCGGTCAGCAAGCCTCTCTGTCCTAACCTGGCTCTGTGGGTAGGATTCTCCGATGAACTTTTACTCCTGAGGGAATTTTGTGCCACTGCACAAACATGGAATTCCCTCTGTGCTTCCAAAATACATTCTGCCCTCTACACACTGCAGAGCTGTTTTTTGCTCATCAGAGAGCAGTGGGGCATCAGACCAGCCTGCTGCATTCGTGCTGCTGGCTGTTCTGGTGCCACAGCAGCTCTGCTGGATGAAAGGCAGAACTGCGGCACGTCGGGGGCAGAATGTATTTTCTGTGAACCCTGCCCCCTTGCAAGATATATTATTTTGTGCAACACATGAATTCCTCACAAGTGACAAGCAGTGAAAAGCAGGCTGCAGTGTGTAGTTACCTCTGGTAATGAAAGGTAGAAGAGAAAGGCTCTGGATGCTCCCCGACAGAGCCTTTCCCACCTGCCTCCTCACTGCAAGAACTTTTGTCTACTACTACAGATCTTCACTGTGGTGAGGAAAGGCACCAGCAGTGGGACACTGCACTGATTAGAATGGGAGGCACTGCTTGGGTGTGCAAAAAGCCACACAAGGTGTACATCCTAAGGTGTACATCAGGCATGTATCTACTCACCTAAGCAGTTCATCAACTACTTTATTTATAAGTATACTAGGGGGATGTGCAGTGAATGTATCCTTCATGCTACTATGCAGACAGAGCCTATGAATGGGGAAGGGAAAGGACTTCAGGAACAAAAGGAGACAGAGAGGAGGAAAGAGACATGGACAATGATTTGGGGACCAGAAGGGGGATAAGAGGAAACAGCTCTGACACTAGGAGAAGCCCGATCTGAGAGCACAGGAAGGAGAAAGAGGAGACAACAGCTCCAGGACACAGGGAAAAAAGGTAGGATTTCAGGCAAGACTCAAGAGTATAGCTGCACAGGGATTATTGTATCATTATATGCACTTACTTCCCCATGCAGGCATAGCAAGAGAAAACCCTAAGTGGAAGTGCCATGATGGAACTTGCATTCCCAAGACTCCATGGGGTCTGTGATTAAATGCATACACCCCATGCAGAGTGAGAGGCACTTACAGACAACAGAGGTGGTGGCAGCGGCAGGATAGAGGAAGGTGAATGTGGGTTCCACTTACACCTGAGAGAAGCAAAGAGGAGAGTTGACAGCAAACTGGATGGGAGGGTGTGCCACTGTGTGTGTAAACCAGAGTCCCGCTTTAATGTCGTGCCAAGTATCTGGCGGTCATGATCCCTGCATCACTCACCTCCGCGACAGGCCTGAATGAAGAACATTTTGGGCTTGTTCTGGAGATTTGGGCAGTTTGCATTATCAAAGAGCCTGAAAATCTCCTGCAACTGTGAGAAGAAAAGAGAGCTAAAACACATGTGCTTGGTACCTCCCTCTTCCTTCCATATGTGCATTCCCTTTCCCTTTCCATTCCCTTTCCTATAATTTCCCTTTATGCTTCTTGCATAACGCATTACACTGAGTTCCCCACCTCTACACATGTGCTTCCAAACTCCCCATCGCCTGCTTGCCCTGCCAATATTCCTCCTCCCCACTACTATTTCCTAATGCTATGGAAGGAATTATTATGTAGGAAGGTACCTGCAGTAACTTGCCATCAACTCCATAGATCCCACCCTCAATGCCATGTGAGAGTAGGGCCACAATGCAGGAATCCACATCTCGGTGTGCTTGTAGCTGAGAGAACCTTTGCAATGCCTCCAGCATGTCCTGGAGGGAGAGAAACACACTCAGTGTTCCCTTCAAAAAGGGAAACAAAGGGAAGGAGCCAAATGATGCGCCTGAGGAAATTTTGTGCCACTGTGCATTCAGAATATGCACAGAAATCAAAGGTTTTTGTGCCGAGTTTCCTTTTCCTTCATAGAAATAAGCTGTTGGCCACCACTAGAAACTTCTGGACCCCACAGAGCACAGCTCAAATTGCTGGGAAGGGAGGCAGGAGGAAGAGTGCATTGGAGGATTCAGGGCAGCTGCAGTTATCAGCACACACTGAAGGAAGAAGGCAGCATGCAGGACACTCCACACAAGCCTGGGATCCAGCATCTGGCTTTTTCCTCCCTCTGGATCCCTGGACTCTGAAAGGAGAAGGGGGTATAAGCATCTGGTCCAGGAATTGCCCTACAGCTGGACTCTTAAGGGGTAGGGGCTAGGGTGTGCATTTGAGCATCTGGGCTGGAGGGTGGCCTGCAGCTGGGCTTGGGGGGCGGGGGGGAGGGCAAAGAAACAGGTACTGGGTTGTTGCAGGGGTTTCCTTAACTCTCAACTCCTGTAGGAATTTGTGTATACTGTTACATATATAGTTGCTGATAGTATTTTGAAATAAATTACCAAAATAAGTGAAACTAGCGTGATTACATAATGTTTTCATAAATACAATACACAGAATTTTAAAATACTGTGCACAAAAATTGTTAATTTTTTATGAAGCATTCCCCTAGGAGTAAAGTGAAACACAAATATAATTTAAGGGGGAGAAGAGGAAGGACTATTCAAATAGTTTTGAACAGTACTAAAATGCTTCTATTTCATTCAAAGAATCCCAAAACATTTTGTAGGCTCTTCACAGAAATCACTCAACCTCTGAAATTCAGATGTTGAGGGTGAGGCACAGCCATTTAAGCGGGATGAAATTCCATAGACAATTACAGTGAAAGCTGTGTTATCTGGCACTCATAGGGAACAGGGGTAGCTGGTTAATTGAATGTGCATAACAACAAAGCTCTGCCCCCACTCCCTACTGACAGAACTGGCTCAAGGCAGATTGAGGGGGAAGGAGGCTGATGATGTCAACTGGCAATGCCAGCTGTTAGAAGCCCCACAATGGCCAGCTGGACAGGCAGGAGTCAGGCATGTGCACCTGAAGATGCGGTAGTATTGTCCCCAGCCACAAAGCCGGTTAACAAAGTGTCAGATAACAAAGCTTTCACTGTATCCTTGCATAGGGAACTTAGATTGACAAAGTATAATTTGCCAAAACTAAAGTCTGGCCAGGATACTGGGACAGCTTTTGGGATAAGTGCCCACAATAATTCAGGTACTCAGATACTAATGTTGATGAACATGGCGGAACTGTTTACAATGGATCAATATAACTATGTGTAGACAGATTCTTGGGTTTGATCTGTTATGCAGAAAATGGCTTCTGCAGCAGCACAGCACCTGTTAGTGGTACTGAACTAAATGAATGCCCAACACAGAGGGAAGGATGCTATTGCAAAATGAACAACATAGAACAAGTTTGCTGAGGAGACAGATGTCTACCAGCAAGACAATAGGCCTGGCAGTCAAGAGACCTGGGTTTTAAGAAAGTCTCTTACTTTACTTGCCACAAGATTTTGTATAAATCATTTTAGTTTCACAATCTACAAAGTGCATTTGTGTGTGTCACATACTGAGAGACTTAATCAGTAAACATCTATGAGGTTCTATGAGATCTTCAGAATGGAACAAGAGAAATGCTGATTATTTAACCAGAACAAAAAAACCCACAACCACTACCCTTTGTTAATGTTAAGTTAAGTATGTTAGAGAAACATGTTAGGGAAAAAAAATAGTACCGTAATTTAGTGAATATAACCCATGGGTTATATTAGTTTTTACAAACCCCGCACCCCTCCACGAGGTATACAGAATTTTTTTTTCTCTCCGAGTGGTCAGCTCTCCATTGCCTCTCCTTGTGTCTGCGCAGCTGCCAGCCTCCGGGCAGGGGAGCACTCCCCCCTCCCCCGGTTCCTGTGCAGCCGTTCCCCCACCTGGAAGCTGGTGGTTGCTGCTCCTCCGCCCCTTCCTGCGGCTGTGGAGGAACCTGTGGGATGAGCGCTCCCCCGCCCGGAGGCTGGCGGCTGCGCTGGAACCTGGGGCAGTGAGTGGCTAATCCCCCCCCACACCGTAAATATACCCCCCAGCAAATATATCCCGGCACAGAAAAGTCTTGTATACCCCGCGGGTTATGTTTGTGCGTGGGGTACAAGATTTTTTTTACTCAAATAGGAAAAAAAACACGGGGTATATTCGGATGCAGGGTATATTCGCTAAATTACGGTACAGCTGCAGTTAAAACCACCACCCTTACTACCGAAGAGCATGACGGTAGTAAGGTAACATCCCTAAAGACTGAAATCTTTTACACACCACACATTCTCCAACACAAATATGTACATGGAAACATTAATCTTAGACTTTCCATATACAGACTTAAAACAATTTTCATATTGTTGAGTTTATGCTCATTGACACCTCCCCTTACTAGGGATATTAAAGCTTACTAATCAAGTAGCCGATAGAATTTTTATCGACTGCTCAATTAGTCGATAAAAGAAGGCAGCCAGGACCAAACCCCACCACGGCTCTGCAATTTAAAATGCAGAAGAAGCCAGGCAGCCTGCACCCCAGCTCCTACTGCATTTTAAATTGCACAGCTACAGTGGGGTTTGGTTCTGGACCTGGCGTGAGCAGGGACTGAGCCAGGCTGCCTGCCCACCTCGTTCGTACTACATTTTAAATGAAGAGCTGCCCGTTCCCCCCAGCACCGTTCCCCCAGTACTACCTGCTTCCTCCACAATGCTGTGGAGGCAGCCATACAGGCGTGACTGTTCTGGCACTGGCCCTTATCCGCGAGGGGCCCAATGGGGAGTTGGGATCCCCGTGGACAGGGGCCGCTGCCAGAGCAGCTTCCCCTCTGCTGGCTCCCCTCCCGCCATGCTGCTGCCTCTGCAGCAATGGAAGGGAGGGGACAGGCAGCACTGCGGAGATGGTGCTCGGGGAAACCAGCTTTTAAGCCAGCTCCCCCCAGCACTGGCTCCTGCTTTTCCCCTCCCCCTTGCTGCTTCCATAGCAGAAATGCGAGTAGTCGACTACTCACTTACATCCCTACCCTCTACCATCACCAGCCACATCCACTGACTGTCAGCTTGTCTCCACAGAATCTATTCCCAGACACTCATGCAATTTGCTACAACCCCACTCTCTGGGCAGCAAGGGAACCTCCTCACCTGCATAGTTCGATCATGAAGGACAGTCACCCTGTAACCAAGATGCTTGAAGAGCATCTCCAGAGCAGCGTAGTCCACATCTCCACCTGAGCGGAACTCTAGGTCCTTTTCGCTGCTGAAATGCACGTTGCTGAGCACAAGTGCTAGGCCCCGGGGCTGTGATATCAACTTATATGCCTGTCAAGAACAGAGAAGGTGAGAAATAAGTAAACACAGTTATGCAGGGGAAGAAATGAAGTCACAGGGTAATACACACCTACTCCTTTACTGTGATGAGGCATGCAAGACCTTTGAGACACAAGAAATGCAAGAGAACACACAGAGAAATCCTCTTAGACAAGAAATGCTCTTTTCTCTTTTCTATGTGGGGGAAATTCTGCATCATTTAAACAGGTACTGCGACATACAGACCAATGGAGAATTGGATACTTCTCCCATAGGATTTGTACAGTATACCAATTCAGATCCTGTGAACCTGGGGAGCAATTCCTCCCTTTCCAGCTGAGACAAAACTGAAGCAGCACAGTTGGTCCCGAGAGGCAGGATAGGCAGCTCCAACTCAGATGAAACAGATATGTGCATGGACTGATAAGCACATGTAGCTGCAAGCGTTGGCATAGAGAGGGACTGACTACAACAGCTGTCTCCAGGTGTTCCAGAAGCACGTGTCTGTAGCACAGGATTATGAACTCACCTACAGTTCTCTCAGACTCTTACTGGTGCGAGTCACATTAGGTGGAAAATGGGTGGCGATGTCTTTCAGTTACATGTGCATCAATATATATTTACAGCCCCAAAATGCATTTTTATTCACTTAGCTTCTTTGTGGAGTGCTCTTTCTTCAGCTGACCCATCCAGCCATTCCACTTGTAGGGATTAAAGGATGTAAAAAAGACTAGTTGACTAGTCGACTATCCAATAAGCATTTGCTTATAGGACAATATTTTGACTAGTCGATATCACATTCCCCCCCCCCCGTTGCGCTTTTCAAAGGGGCAGCTGTGGAGCCCAGGGTCAGCTAGGGAGTCCCCAGCTGACCGTGGGCTCCACAGCTGCCCCTTTGAAAGGTGTACAGGTGGCACAGTTTCAAAGTGGAAGCCACCTCCGCCCGTTTTAAAGGGGCAGTGGAGCCTGGGGTCACCCTAACCCTAACCCCAGCTGACCCCGGTTCCATGCAACACTTCCCAGGAACCTGGGGTCAGCTGGGGACTCTCCAGCTGATCCTGGGTTCTGGGCAGCTGCCATGGAGCCTGGGGTCAATTAGGGACTCCCCAGCTTACCCTGGGCTCCTAGCAGCATGCAGTGTAGCATGGAGCCCGGGGTCAGTGGGAGACTCAGTCCCCAGGGCTCCATGGCTTTGAAATGTACAAAAGCCCCCACTGGGGACTCTTGTACATTTCAAAGCAGGCATGCTGGGTGCAGCCCGGAGTCATCAGGACTTCACGCTGACCCCGGCTGTATGCGGAGTTCTGCATTCCTCCCCTGAAATGTACAAGAGCCCCAGCAGGGATTCTTGTACATTTCAAGGGAAGAATGAGGAAGCGCCTATCGACTAATCGAGTAGTCAAGTAACCACATTTCAACATCCTTAGTAGGGATGAAATACTCCCTCAATTCCTGCCCCATCAAATACTCACCAAATGCTGGTGAGCATGATAGAATTCTGACGTGCATGGCTTTACCAGAATGCAAGGAGGACCATCTCCATTATCTAAGGAATGGTTCATCGGCTCTGTTTGAGAGATACAGAAATCAACAATGAAAAAAACAAAAGATCTGGTAGCAAAACATAATTAAAATGAAACAGCTAGTTGGACACAGTATACAGGTATTACTGCTTTTACTGGTGTTTGCCATGCACAGACAATACTTTTCAGATAAAGACATTGGAGCCTATTGTTTCCTGTGCAATCAACAAAATTGTTTACCAAGTTCCAATCATTTACATCCATGCAAACCCACTAGGTTGGGGATAAGTGACAGTTTGATTTGTCAAGCTGGGCTTTCTCCTGCTCATCCATCATCACCACTAATAAAACTGCTGCAGGCCAATTATGCCTTCAGTGACACTCATGGAATCCTACTGTTTTTAATAACTTTTGTACCAGTGTAATTAACTGGAACTGCACAACAGGGAAGAGAAACTAGAACACTCCTGAGCCATAGTGTTTCTGCAGCAGTAGAATCTTTTTAGTTATTAAAATGTGTACAACTGAATACACATAGGAAGCTGACTTCTGAGAAGAGATCATTTTAGTCACTTTTCAGTGCCCTGCTACAGGACTGGGATCCCATGGTCCCCACAGACTCAGCTGCCGTAATAGTGGGAGCAGGCAAAATGTACTTTGTTGCAGATGGGACTGGGTGGGCAACAAAACAAAAACCAGATTGTAGTAATTTGCGGAAAAACATTAAATCTCTAAACAGTTTACTAAAAGTAGCCTATTCAAGAAATTGCTAAATATTACTCCTGAGCATCTTTCTCTCCTTTACATGTTGATCTCCCTTGAGCCAATATATTTCACTGCATTTGGAACAAGTCCAGTCAGATAATCACATTCTCAGGTTTTGTTGTTCTGTGATGTTACATGGTGTCACTGTTGTATCAGCTTGCTGTCAGTGTTGTGAGCAGTTTTTCTGTGAAATGTTTTTCAAAAAAGCAATAGTAATCCTGACATATAAATAATTTGATTGGTATAAGTTCTAAAAACAGTGTTTGAGTGGTTTAAACAATTACTGGGTTCTTTTAAACAAATTTTTATAATCTTTAAAACATTCTGCACCTTTCAAGGCAAAACTGTGGTGCAATTTGTTTTGACGTTGTGTGAGATATACTCAGGACAGCAGTTTGTCAATTAGAATTTCTGCAATGCAAAGAAAGGTTTTGTTTTGTTAACTGAAAGCTTTTAATTCTTAAATTTAAGAAATGGATAGAAAAAGGTAGGATGTCTAATATAAATTGACTGTTTTTTAAAGTAGCATGGGGGAGTCTGTCTTTCTTGCAGGGTCTAAAGTATTTGTGAGTGGGATAAAAATGCAGTAAAAATGCAGGAACAGCAGTGGGTATTGCAAGGCAGGACTGAAGTGGGATTAAAAAAAAAAAGTCATATGCAGGTGCTAGTTGGCAATACTTCCTCACAACACAATTCTTAGGGCTGACTATATTTCACATGCACCATTCTCACAGAGTGACAGGGCATGCTCCCTTCAATCCAGCCCATGGAGGCAAAACTGGATGTTCTTTGCAAATGCTGCTCCTGGCTGGTCAATGCTAAAGTGGAACTGGGGACAAGAAATAAAAGCAGGGAACCTGTCCGTTGGTGTATCATTACAATCAATTACCTATCCAAGCCCTAAAAGTGCATGCCCATGAAAAATGTCTAATGAAGTTTCTTTAGAATAATTCACAAACAAAATTGGACTTAAATTAAAAAAAAAGTGTTAAGATAAGCACTGTTGACATTAAAAATATTTTTCCAATAACTTCCCCTTCCCAATAGATTAAGGGTGGCAAAACAATCATACTTACTCATAATGATGATACTAAGAAGAATTGTTAATGGTAAGATTAAGAGCATTTGATAGCTATATTTTAAAAGGTCTGTAATTATGTAGCTTGACTGAGCACAGATGAGATAATAATTAGACCAAGTCCTTGCTAGAGTAAGTGTGATTTTGCACATCCTCTTTTACATAGAATTGCTAATATACTTAACATAATATTGCTTACAGAACAAAAGTAACATGTTATGTTGGAAGATGTAAATAAGAGATACAAAAACACGCAATAATAAATAAGACCTCTTCTTTCTCTGAGAAGACCAGGACAGGGTGACGTGACAACAACACGAGCCAGCAACTGCAAAACCAGCAGGAAAAATGCAGAAGTTGGGCAACCAAAGCTTACATGACTTACTTAAAAATGAAAGAATAGTGCTAAAATCTGACAGGATAAAGATAACTTTAATCTGTAATGTCGAAATGTATAGTAAACATAGGCCCGAACTAGAGATAAACCAGACCGGAAATTGAAAAAATGAGACTGAGGGACCAGGCCAAGGGATCAGAGCAGGCAATGTCTATTATGCAAGACAGAAGAACTTCCCCACGCCCCAAAATGTGGTAACATTTGGGCCCATTTACTAATTCTGTCTTGTCAGTTATTTGTTTGGCATATATTTATGTCCAGATATAAGTGACTATTAGTATGTCTGAAACTGTGTTAATAAAGGCAAAAATGGAATAAGCCTAAATTGGGTGGACATGTGACTTGTTTCTCAACTTTTACCCCCTAGTATTGTCTCTTTACTCTCTCTCTCTCTCCTATGCTAGGTGGGATAAGGAGTTAAGGGAGGCAAAACCCCTGAGTTTGGATGAGACATCCTAGAATGGAGAGCATGACAAAGACCCAGCAGGGCTGGGGCCTATGTAGGTAATAAAAAGAGAGAGTGGGGACCTATATTTCCTGTAAGCTGCATGGCCACACAGCTACACAGCAGGTTATCAAAGGCCATGCAGACATGCAGCCACAAGGGCTTGGAGAGGCGAGATAGGGGCATGCAAGGCTGCTGTGGCAGGGAGAGCACTGTTAAGAGTCTCCCTCTCCCCCCCGCTGTAAGCCCTGGGGCAGCATGCACCCCAAATCCTTGATCCCTGCCCCAACCCAGAAACTGCTGCCCTAGCAGCACCCCACCCTTTACCCAAGTCCTGAGCCCCCTCCTACATTCCAAACTCCCCAGCCCCACATATCATCTCCATGTAACAAAATTCATTCAGCACACAGATGTAAAAAATAAGAGGGAACTTTGGTGGGGACTTGAGCAAGGGGACTAAAGGGATCACATTTCTTGTCAGTATTACAATTTTGGGGGGGATTTAACTTTGTCTTATTATAAATTATTAAAAAATTGCCATTTGCTGCGTTTTTTATTTATTAGATCATAACTCGTTACTAGGCGATCCACAGAACTGAATCAATACAGCATGCACATGCCACAAAGGGCCCATCAGGGTGAATTCGGGGACAGTCCATAAAAAGAGCTAAAATTGGACCCATCCATAAAAACATTTAGATTCAGTAAAACAACACTCAGATTTACATAGGAGCCAGAATCCCTCCCACTTGGTCCCAGGGCAAGCTCTGTGCTACAGGGCAGCTCCAGGGAGTCTACAATTCCCAGGGAAGGGTATCTGCTGGTGAAGGCTCCTTCAACCTGGTTCTGGCTGACGGGGGGGCTACTCTTCTCCACCTCCGGCTTTGAACTCTTCTTTGACACCACTACTGTGGGCACAGCAGTTACATTTGGTGAGCATGAAGCACACATCCCTTCTGGGCCAATAGGGGCAGGTGCCAGACAACAAGACACCCCATGCCTGTCACTCCGCTGGAAACATTTGAATGAATATGGGGAAGGATCAGGCCCAAGCTAGGAGGCTCCCTAGCTTGTGAGAAAAGAGGATTAGAACTACTGTTAGGGTAAGAAACTGCATGTAACAAGTTTCTTAGGGTATGTCTTCACTAGCCACCCTAGTTCGAACTAGGGTGGCTAATGTAGTCATTCGAACTTGCA
>CM057845.1:123802760-123829505 GCA_030068395.1 Apalone spinifera | reverse complement strand
TTGAACAGGATTGGTCCCAGAACTGACCCTTGGGGGACACCACTAGTTACCCCTTTCCATTTTGAAAATTTACTGTTTATTCCTACCCTTTGTTTCTTGTCTTTTAACCAGTTCTCAATCCATGAAAGGACCTTCCCTCTTATCCCATGACAATGTAATTTACGCAAGAGCCTTTGGTGAGGGGCTTTGTCCAAGGCTTTCTGAAAATCTAAGTATATTATATCTACTGGATCCCCCTTGTCCGCATGTTTGTTAACCCCTTCAGAGAACTCTAATAGATTAGTAAGACATGATTTCCCTTTACAGAAACCATGTTGATTTTTGTCCAACAAATTATGTTCTTCTACGTGCCTGACAATTTTATTCTTTACTATTGTTTCGACTCTTTTGCCTGGTACTGAAGTTAGACTTACTGGTCTGTACTTGCCAGGATCGCCTCTAGAACCCTTTTTAAATATTGGAGTCACATTAGCTGTCTTCCAGTCATTGGGTAACGAAGCTGATTTAAAGGATAGGTTACAAACCACAGATAATAGTTCTGCAATTTCCCATTTGAGTTCTTTTAGAACCCTTTGATGAATGCCATCCAGTCCTGGTGATTTGTTAACGTTAAGTTTTTCTATTTGTTCCAAAACCTTCTCTAATGACACTTCAATCCAGGACAGTTCCTCAGATTTATCACCCACAAAGGACGGTGCAGATTTCCCCTTCCAATTAGGAGTCCTCCTCCCAGTTAGGAGCTCCCCCATCCACCTTTTCTGAATAATCAATACAGACTGTATTTTTTAAAAAACCAAACAGGTATGTTTATTGGGCGATCAGGGAAAGGGCGAAGGAAGAGGTTGTGGTGGGAAAGGGATAGGGCCGCAAAACACAGGCCTCTAGTGGGGAGGCCCTGAGGATAGTTATTGGGGTTTTTGAGTGAACCACTCCCTCAGGGCCTCCTGGTTGCACACTCTGGCCTGATGGGCCTGTCGGATGGCAGCTGTCAGCAGCTGCTGGAAGGCTCACCCCTCATGGCTGGTGTTTGCCCCCCACCCCAGGAGGAAGGCATCTCCCTTCCTTTCCACAGTGTTATGGAGGTCACAACATGCCGCTGCCACCTTGGGGATATTGTGTTCCCCCAAGTCCAGGCGGGTGAGGAGGCACCGGAAACATGCCTTGAGGTGGCTGAAGGTGCACTCCACCTACATCCGAGCCCGGTTCAGGTGGTCATTGAATTCGTCCCTGCTGGGATCCAGGTGGCCAATGGACGGCTTCATCAGCCACGGCATCGGGGGTAAGTTGCGTCCCCCATGATGCATCGTGGCATCTGCATGTCCCTAATGGCAAGTTCACAGTGGGGGGAAAATGTGCCCACCTCCAGCCTGCAGTACAGGGTAGAGTTCCTAAACATGTGGACATTGTGTGCCCTGCCCAACCACGCGACAAAAATGTCCATGAAGTGTCCACAGTGGTCAACCAGAGCCTGCAGCACCATGGAGAAATAGCCCTATTGATTAATATACTGGGCCGCTTGATGGTTCGGAGCGCGGATTGGGATATGGGTCCCATTGATTGCTCCCCCGCAGTTCAGGAACTCCAGAGCAGCAAATCCAGCCATGGTCACGTCCAGGTCTCCCAGACGGATGACCCTCCACAGTAGAATGGAGTTGATGGCCCTCACAACTGGCAGAAGGAAACAAACACACAAAACAGAGAATGAGAGAGGGAGTGCCTGAGCCCTTGGGAGGTGCCCACCCTGCTCCCCTCCCCTGTCCCCCCAAACACCCCAGGAGCCACCTCCTATGAGGCCACACACCCCCCCCCCCAGCAGCAGGGCTGTGTGAGGGCGGGACTGCACAAGCCCCCGGAGACAAGGCTTCCCCCCACTCCACCCCCCAACCCCCTTTCCTGAGGGTTCCCCTTATGCAACACTTTCCCCACCCCTCTGCAGGGACTGCAGCCTAGAGCTCCTTACCTCCATGAGGAGAGCCCTGACGGTGGACTTCCCCATGCTAAGTGGTTGCCCACTGACCGGTAGCTGTTGGGGGTGGTGAGCTTCGAGAGGGCTATTGCGACCTGCTTCTCCAGAGGGATGGCGAGCTGCAGGTAGGTGTCGCATCTCCAGAGGGTGGGGGCGAGCCAGGCACACAGCTTCAAAAAGGTGGCCTTCCGCATGCGGAAGTTTTGGAGCCACTGCTGATCGTTCCACCGTTCCATGACCAGCTGGTCCTACCAGTCCGAACTGGTGTTGAGCCTCCAGAAACACCTCTCCACAATGCGGTGCGGTTGCCAGAGTGGAGCAGCCACAGCCATGGAGAAGGTCCCCAGAATAAGCTCGGGGTCCAGGTCGTGCAGGACCAGGAAGGCAGCTGGCAGAACATGCTGCAAACACTGCAGCATGGCCGTGTGGGGCCATCTCACAAGCCCGGGGCAGCTCCGGCTCCATGGGAAAGGCTGTGGCATCCAAAAAAGAACAGGGCAACCACAGCGAGAGTTTTGCTGTCCCTCGAAGAGGTAGCAAGCACGCAGCAGAAGCAGAGAAATGGCTGTCTAGGGGGGTCCCTTTAAGTGCGTGTCTCTGCAAGGCTCTGGCACCAGCACTCGGAAGCAACTGGTGACTGAAAGCCCTGCCTGAAGTGGTTCCGGGTGGCCTTTTATGCGAGAGAGCATCCAATCAGTCTGGACGCTCTTTCACAAAAGTGCATCACTTTTTCTATGCACTTTTGTGTGTGAATGTGCACTTTCACAAGAAGTTTTTTTGGAAGATTTCTTCCAAAAAAAGCTGCTTGCGAAAGAAGCCTGTAGTCTAGGTGTTACAGATTTTTTTTTAGGTTTTAGACTATCATGGCTACCCCTCTGAGACTACTAGATGGGAGAGTACACCACACCCAGAAGATATGTAGGTTACATGGGGTTGGGGTAGGATGTAGAGTGCAGGAGTGGGGGTGGAGTCTGGGTGGGAGGTGGGGTGTGGGAGTGCAGAGTCTGGGCAGGAGATAGGGGGTGGGAGGTATGGGGAGCTACAGTCCCTGACATGGAGTCTCTATGCCCTGAAGATATTGACACCTTCACATGTCTCCTTCATTCATGGTAACCTGAAGGGGGTACACTGGATTTTGACTAGATTTTTCCAGTTAAAAATGAGGCACCTGGCAACTTTAAAGTGCAACCACCTTCCTCAGGCAGCCAGATACACAGGATTCCCAACCTACTGCTCACCCCACTTCCCTTCATCCTACAACTGCGGCTACTGGGTTGCCAACCATAATTATATTGTAAGCAGTCTTTCTTGGGATGGTGCTTTTCTGAAAGCCTGAGTTCCTGGAGTCCTTGATTATGTGACTATGATACTTTGCCTCCATATTTTTATGAAAAGTTGTTGTGAATATGCATATGCATAGCTTGAATGTACTTTATGCAAACCAGGTTATTAACTTGTAATTCAAGACTCTATGATCCCCTGAATGTGTATATTCTATTTGTGTGCACATAGCATCCTTGTATGAGAAGCTATTGTGTATCTTTTCGAGTTCCAAATCTCAAGTGTAGCAGGAAGTGGGGAATGGGATCCCACAAAGGATGTGCAGATGAGCCTCCCCCCCTCCTTTGGAATACTAAATAGTCTACCTGAAATCACACAGGAGATGGGGATGTTTTGACCCTACTGTATAGATCTGAAAGCGGTGGGATTAGGTCATGCAGGGAGTTTGGCAGAATGGGGCATCAGGCCAGATCTTGGGCTTGGAGTTTGAATTCCTTCCTCTGTTCAGGTAGAGTAAAAACAGAAGGATCCCAGTTACTGTGCCCTTTTAAAGGATTCCCTTGTCACATCCAGCCCCTTTTCCACTGAATATCCACAGCATTACCAGGCCTGCTGTCCCCAAAGGAACAGTGCACCCCCACTCGTCTGATTGTCCTCAGGATCCGCTCACAGAGAGCATCACAACATAGAAGCTAGTTGATAGTGAAAAGAGTCCTGAGTTTTATTACCAAATAATTAAAGGGACGGGGGTAAGGAACATGGAAACAGAAGGGCTATGTCATCCTTTCACTTCTCATGCCCTGGAGATCAGCTCTCAAGCACATAGGGTTTCAGCAAGTTGCCTGGCAGGCATTCCCAGGAACTGCATGGATCCCTTCCACTAAATTTTGTATGCTTTTTGAGAGCAGAGAAGTTTTTTTTATGTTTGTTCAGCACCTATTATGCTGTGTCTCTGATTCTCTGACATGTCTGCAACATTAATAAGTGCAATGTCTGCAATTGAGCCTCACTCCCGTTTTCACCTCTGTTGTTGTCTAATCAGACTAGCGGCAGGTCTAGACAAACTGATGGTAAAAATGCTCAGTCTCCAGCTGCATTTACACCATGAATTCTCTAGTGGCTATGCTGGGCAGAGATCACTCCCTGAGAATGAGGGTGCTGCAGGGCATCAGTGATATATGAGACCAGGAGCAAGCATGATTTAAACATCACCAGTTTATTAATGTAGCAGCTGCATGCTCCAGCCTCAGGCTTCAAGCAAATGAGCAGGCTGGGGCCCCAAACCCAACTTTTATGGGAGAAGGGACTTGCAAGCGCCAAGGGCAAGCAGATTGAGCAAGAGTATCAGTTGTCACCATCCTGCCCAGCATAGCCACTAGAGAATTCATGATAACAGCATACCTTGAATTGAGACACTTGACTTCAAAAATCCCAGGTGTTTTCAACATATGCTAAAGGAGAATCCCCAGTTGTTGGTTACAGTCTGAGGTCTTTGACACACAGTCAAGCAGTTCCAAATGCATCCTGCAGAGGCATTAGCCCATATGTTACAGGGCAGTTACAAGTGACACAATCCAGGGAATTACCACGGTGCCTGGTATATGGTGGTAGCAGGGGTTGGGGCCCTGTACTCACTTTGGTGGTGGGAGTTGTAGCAACCCAGCAGCCCGCTGTGATCCATTCCCCTGAGCTCAGTGGGAGTGGAGCTGGTTGGGGCTGCGACTTTCCCCTGGGAGTTTACTATGCAGCCAGCTTGATCCTCAGATTCAGCTGTCATTAAGTGGGATGATCCAGGGGAAGCCACTCCAGTATCCAAAGAGGCTGGCCATGATCAGGACACCAGCCTTACAAGGGAGGAGTGGGTGTAGCAATGACATTACAAAGGCCTGTTGCAGGACCTCAGTCTATTGGGGGACAGGGGTGGGGAGATGGTGATCTCATAAAAAACCCTGACACCAGCCAATCAGGACAGAGGTGCAAGGCAGGAGACTCCTGTGGCTTTGCAACAGCAGGGTTCCTTCTCAAGGTCTCTTCCTATGGACTGAGATAGAATTAGGATTAATGTATTTGGGCATGAGGAAAAACCTAGTCAGAGTTTTCTCCCTTTCTACTACTGATGTTGTAGTCCCTGTTTAGAATGTAAGAGCCTCAGAGATGTTTGGAACCTGTTCAGTTTGATCCACCTGGTGCCATATGAATTTTAGGCATAGAAATCACCATGGGCAGTGGGTGAAGGCAGAGTTTGGGGAGGAAAGCTCCCAGCCCCAATCCTCAACCCAGGCCCTGCCCCCATGAGAGCCAAGTTTCTTTCCTTCCCTGGCATGTAGCCTCAGCTTCCCCGAGCCTGGAGCATGAGGAGGGCAGTTGTTCCAGGCCAGCAACACTCCACCCTCAATATGCCTATAGTAGATGTTCTGGGGGCGGAGTCTGAGTAGGGCAAAGGCAATGCTTTCCACTGCCTCTTATACCCACCGCCCCTGGAAATCACTAGGCTAGAATGACTTGATTTCCTACCAAGGACTTTGTGCTTTAGAATCATTGATACATAAATGACGGAGAAATTTAATCCGAGGGTTCGGATGGGGGCCCAAAACCCCTACCAAATCAATTCCAGTCACCCTTCTTAAGCAACCAGCTTTATTCAGGAATGCATTCCAGGGCAAACATCTCCAGGATACTCAGGAAAAGTTTCTGCAACTTCCCAAACAAAAGGCAAGGCCTTTTGTACTACCTTACATGGTAATTACCTTTTTCTCACTGACCACTTACAGTTGCATGCATATACAGGTCATGCCCCTTTGCACCAAATTCCCTCCAATCATTATTTGTCCCCTCACAGTCCCTTTGCAGGCCTTACAACAAGTTCAAACCAGTTTTACCTACCCCCGTCTTTTGTCTACCTGAGTTCAAGCACGTATCTCTTTACAAAGACCAGACTTAACATCCAGATCACACAGGGGTCATACTGACAACAAATTAAGTTTATCCTTCATTACTTTCCCCCCTTTCTCCTGTCCCTCCCTCTTTTCTTCTTTTGCTTCTTTCCCCCCTTTTCTATTCCTCCTTGTCTCCACTAATAACAGGTGTGTGTGTATCAGGTGCAGGGTTGTTGTCACTGTGTGGGCTGGAAGAGTGCTCAGAATCTGATCCCCTTTGATGGAGACCTGAGCTATCCTTTTGGACTTCTACTGAGACCCCTCCGGCTCCCAGCTCTCAGAATTTCAATGCTGATTGGCCAAGCAGGTTGCTATTGTCAGGAATGACTCAGCTCCTTCTGTTCTCTTTAAGACCAAACAAATAAGTCACAAGCAATCATGTGGAGCAACTCCACTTAGGAAGGAACAATCAGTCTCACACATACCGAATGGGAAGTGACTATCTAGGGAGGAGTACTGCAGAAAGGGATCTAGGGGTCATAGTGGACTACAAGTTAAATATGAGTCAACAGTGTGATGCTGTTGCAAAAAAACTAAACATGATTCTGGGATGCATTAACAGGTGTGTTGTGAGCAAGACACGAGAAGTCATTCTTCTGCTCTACTCTGCTCTGATTAGGCCTCAGTTGGAGTACTGTGTCCAGTTCTGGGCACCACAATTCAAGAAAGATGTGGAGAAATTGGAGAAGGTCCAGAGAAGAGCAACAAGAATGATTAACGGTCTAGAGAACATAACCAACGAAGGAAGACTGAACAAATTGGGCTTGTTTAGTTTGGAAAGGAGAAACATAAGGGATCTGTCACCAAAGGCTTTAGTGAGCGATAGAACCGCGGCTAGACTGCCGCTTTTCGTCACCAAAGCTCCATGGCAACAAAAAGCTGTGGACATTTTTATGTTAATGAAGTGCGGAAGATTTAAATCCCTGCTTCATTAGCAATTTTGGTATGTCTAATTTACATCCCTCTGGCGACAGAGGGATGTAGTCTAGACATACCTTTATTGTCTATTATATTTCCTGATTCTCTCTAATGTGCCAGTTCTTCTCAAATACTTGCTGAACACTGACTATGAGCAATTGTTCATCTGTAGCTCATGTATTTTGATCAGTCAATGAGTCCCAAGAGACTGGCTAGGGGCAGGATATCAGCCTTGCAGTGGAGGAGTGGGTGTGGCAGTGACACCACAATGGCCTATTGCAGGACCTCAGCCTTTTGGGGAAAAGTGGTGAAATGGTAGTGACCTCACAGAGAGATCCTAATATCAGCCAGGCAGGACAGAAATGCAAGGCGGGGGCAGATCTGATGGCTTTGTAGGAGGCCATCCCAAAGAGGTGGGGCTGAAATGATCTGACACTGATCACCTCCTGTGATGCTGATTGGCTGAGGAGGGGGCTATTGACAGGAAGGAAGAGTTTTCCCAATTTCCCAACTATACACTGACCACCTATCCTGAATTTTCCAGGACAGTCCTGATTTTAAATCTCCTGTCCTGGTGTCCCCAAGCAGCAGTGAAATATCCTGAAAAGCCCCGAGGGTCTGAACACAGGTAGAAGTGGCTGTGCTCTGCTGATTCCCCTCCCCCGCCCTCTGCTGGGGGAATAAGGAGCCTGGGACATTTCCTGGAGCCTTTCCCTGCTGCTCAGGAATCCACCAATAGAAGCAGTGGGAGGCATTGCCTGTTGGGAGCGGACTAAAGCAAGTAAACGGCTGGAAGGAGAGGGGGCGGCTGCAAGGAACCAGTGCACTGTTCAGCTGGGCTGCCAGGGACGGGAGGTGTGGGGAACTGACATGCATTTCAGCTGAGCTGCGAGGGGGTGTGTGAGGGGAACCAGTGCACAGTTCAGCTGGGCTGCGGAGGAAGGGGATGAGGTACAGGGAACCAGCTTGTGGTACAACTCGGTGTGGGTATGGATGTGTGGGGAACTGGTGCGCGGCTCAGCTGGGCTGCGAGGGGGAATGCAGGTAACCAGTGAATGGTTCAGCTGGGCTGTGGAGGAGAGAAGGTGCCAGGAGCCAGTGCATGGCTCAGCTGGGCTATGGCAGCAGGAGGAGCCAGGAAGCCCAGTGGCAGGAACAGCAGCAGGGGGACTGAAATGACCTCCCCTGGACTAAAAAATTCCATCTGGGACCAGTCAGGTCCCCAGGGTGCTGGAGCAGGAAGGTTCAACCCTACTCCCTCCTGCACCCTCTCTCCTGGCCAAATACCCTCCCTTCTGGTCAGACACACTACTCCCAGTCCGCTCATGCACCGTTCCTCCTGGCCAACTCAGCACCCTCCCTCCTAGCCAGACATCCTACCCCCAATCCACTCCTGTACCCTCCCCCTTACACAGATACTCTACCTCCACCCTGCTTCTACATGTACCATTGCTCCTGCAGCCTCCCTCCTTGCCACACACTGGACCCTCCCTTGCTCCTGCTCCCTGCCCCTGGCCAGACACGCTACTCCCAGCCTGCTTCTGCACCCTACCTCCCACTCTGACCTCACAACCTCTCCCCCTTCTGCCCCCACCTCCCTCTCAGATAACTGCATCCCATCCCTATCCCCAGGGCTCGACAAATAGCGCAGAACTGCGCAGCTGGCGAGCGGGGCTCGCTGCGTCTCGGCGAGCCTTGCCTATCCCACTCACTGGCAACCCCGTCCCACATACTAATCCCCTCATTTTTGTCACCACTTCAGAACCTAAAGAGGTCCATAAAATCCACCAGAAAAATAAATCTGATCTATGGAAACCCCTGAACCTCAGTCCTCCTTGTCCCTTCCCCTCATCTTGTGGGGCTGGAGCACCAGAGGAGTGAGATGTCTCAGTTAGGGGCTAGCCACCTCAGTGAGGGTTGGGGGTTCTGGAAGGAGATTTTTTGCTTCTCACTTGCATGGTCCCTAGATAATTTTTCTGTGGGTAAGTGGTCCCCAGCCCAAAAAAGGTTCCCATCCCTGCCATAAATAATGAAAACATTGAAACCTTTTGTTTCGAACATAAATTAATATTTTACTTTATTTAAAATGAAGTTTGATAAACTAACATGATAAAGTTAAAACACTTAATATTTTAATAACTTAAATTACACTGATCTTCCTACCTGCAGCACTAGCAAAATGGCTCGGGCATAATTATGTAATTAATGGTGAGTTTCCATTAGCAACTGATGGTCCATGGAAAGGTATACAGTGAGCCAGGTGGTTCATGGGTCAAAAAGTTTGAGAACCACTGAAATAGAGCACCCCCTAGTTTCTCCCCCTGAGGGTACATCTAGACTACAAGCCTGTTTTGAGAGAGGCTTTTTTGAAAGAGCTCTTTTGAAAAAGCCTCTTTCAAAAGAGATCATCTAGATAGCTACGCGACTTTCGAAAAAGCGATCTACTTTTTCAAAGGAGAGCACCCAGGCAATCTAGATGCTTTTTTTGGAAAAAGTCTTGTTTACATTCAAGAATGCTCTTTTTCGAAAGAGCTCTTTTGAAAAAAGGCATTCTTCCTCGTAAAATGAGGTTTACTGCTGTCAAAAAAACCGTTGTGTTCTTTCAATTTAATTTCTAAAGAACGCGATGGCAGTCTAGATGCAGGTGAAGTTTTTTCGAAAAAAGGCCACCTTGTAGTCTAGACATACCCTGAGAGACCACTCCAGGCTCCCTGCTGCTCCACAAAGGCCCACAGAGAAATGGGGTCTGTTACCACAAAGGTGAAATCACCTTGTCACTCTGGTGTGGATGATGGACAGACTCTTTGTGAGTCTTCCTCACCTAAGCAGTTGATGATTTAAACAATGTGTTAAGATGCCATGTGAAAACACTTGGCATGTCCACCGAGAGGAGGATGTATCGTCTCTCTTCAGAGAGGGTTGTCATGACTTGTGTGTCTGGGTAAACAAGCCCTTTGTGAGCTCTGTGTAGAGGTGAGATGTTTTGACTTCCAGCTTCAAGGGATTTGTTCTGTCTTTGGCCTGCATGTTGTCTAGACCTGAATGGAGTTAGCTGTGACAACACATTTTTGACTTATTCTGACACACAAAGTGAAACCTGTGCTAAAGACCCCATGTTCAGTGAGAGAAAGTGCTGCTGTCAGAAGAAGTCAATTAAAAGTCTCCAATTTTCTTCAAATGATCGCCTCTAGCAGGCAGTGGGGCTTTTACTGATTGGTCCCTCATATTTTTGAAGGGTGAATAAATGTTAACTGGATCTTCTTGAGTAATGTCAACATATGGGCCCAATCCTAGCTTAAAGTTTAAATTGGATCAGGCCCTTTGTAAGCAGATTGAGAAGTGGTCTCATTTGACATTTATTATTAGGTATTTTTTACATAATATAGGCATTGTCATCACGGTATTGACATATGCATTTCTCAGTAGCTTTACATATAAAATAGCCGAGCCTCATTAACCTCCATGGAAAATGTACCTTTCAAGCAGTGGTGGTGAGGGTTAGGTACATGGTCGCCACCCTGTAATTGTGATGGTTAGTTCAGTATTGTCATTCTGGCTTGTGGAAATGGAAGATACTTGATAGTTTTGCAGTAACTTCAAAAAATGCAGTTGCAGTACATCTCATTAGGAATGTAAATTCCCAATAATCAGTTAACCTGTTAATGTTAGGTCACACTGGGGCTGCCAGCAACTCCCAGCCCCTCCAGAGCAGCTCCTGTGTCAAGTTGCTGGATTTTAAGGGGAGCAGCCAGATCACTGCTGCATCCATGGGGAGGGGGGTATTTGCTCCAAACTGTATACAAAGGGGGCCATGTGAGGTGGCTCATGAAAGCTTGTATTCTACTGATTCTGTATATGCTATTCATGTACTTGTATGATATCTGTATGTGGAGTTATAAACATGTACTCTGTAGGGATGAAAATTCTCTGTCTGTGGCTGAGCAATGGGCAAGGAATGCTCAGCCAATGGCTATGCTAATTAGCAAGGAGACAATGAAGCTCAGGAATGTGACTGATACCTGCAAACCAGCCAGGGTCGAAGGGCTGCAAGACGGGACACAGGGATAGGTCATTGGACCATGTGACCTTTTCTGACCAAGAAGATGCCAAGAGAGGTATATAAGTGCCATGTGGCACCCTCCATTTTCGTCTTCAGTTGTGCTCCTGATCCCAGATGCGGCCTTGCAGGGAAAAACAAGCCGGGAAGAACCGTGGACCCATCCTGACATAGGATGTACACCAGAGACTTTTAAGGTAGCAGTTGTAACATCTCTGCTCAGACCCTGTATCGAGAACTGGGTGATTCGATGCATGTAATGTATTTTCTTTAACAATCTTACTCTGATGCTTTTCTTTCTTTTAGTAATAAACCTTTAGATTTTAGATTCTAAAGAATTGGCTCAGCGTGATCTTATGGGTAAGATCCAGAGTGTAGATTGGCTGGGACCTGTGGCTGGTTTCTTGGGACCGGAAGAATCTGTTCGGGGTAGGTGAGATTGGGTTCTAACACCCTCACCTGTGTGTTAGGCCTGGGGCTGATTGGGGCATAGGAAGAGCTGGGCTGTCAGAGGGGTTTTGCTCGTGAGGCTTCAGGCTGGCCAGATTGGCAGCTGAAGCGCTTGGTATGACTGGTTTGTGGCCTGTTTGGGAAGGTCCCCAGTCTGGGGCTGTAAGGAGCCCTGAGTTTGAGCAATTCACCCTGAGTGGACGCCCGCAGCTGTGCCCAGACCCGACCCGGTCCATCACACCCTGTCCACAGCAGACTGGACTCCCCTCAGATAGAGGCTGCCCCCAGGTCCTCCACAGACAGGGGCTGTTCTGGACAAGAGCAACCCCTGTCTACATCAGGCCCTCTGTAGGACTGAAGCAGCCTGCTGCCTGCAGCAGGTGGGGATCTGCTCCAGCCCCCTCTGATTACCAGTTAATTGGAATTGGTAAGCATCATCAGTTAAGAGGACTAAGGAAGTTGTCCAATGAATTGTGGGATAGTTCTGGGTGACTCCCAGGCCCTTAGTCAAATGGGGCTGCATCTTCATTGCAAATTAATAGGTCTAGGATCCTGGATCTCATCTTGAATTGAGGTTGGACCCCTAGTGCTGCAGTGTCATGGGACCTCAAGTCCAGGGCCTGGGTTAACGCAATTGCAGTATAGTTGCATGGGGGGAGGAGGGGTGCCCTATGGGGCCCAAACCCATTCCTATTGGTAGAGGTCAGTGGGAAGAGGCCTTAGAGAGATCACATGACACCCTTTACTTCTGGTCATGTGTACATCTTGACCCCAGAAGTACTATCCTGGGGCAGAATTTCTTGTGGCAGGTGAGTGGAGCCTAAGGGGTATGGAATCAATGGGCATGTCCAATGTGTCCCTATTTTTGGGTCAGAAAATATGGTCACTGTACCCAACTATGATCCATGGCTGTCCCTTCCTTTGCAGGCTCTGCACAAAGGCTTGTCTGACCTCAGGCTTGCCATGCTAGGGTGGGGAGTCCCCAGACACAGGCAGGCTCCAATATATCTTGGAAGTGAGCATGGTGAAGAGTGTCAGGGGGCAGTTTTACCTTAATTGCATGTGGGGGGGTGAGGACTTGAAATCCATTTTCCACTCTGTCTTCCTAGCCTGTATTCCAGAGGGCCATCCTTGGTCAGGGGAGTGCTATGTCGGGCCCTTCCTCCTTCAGGGACAGGGAAGGAGATGGAACTTCAAGTCAGGGCACTGGCTGGCTTTAGGAGTGAGAGCCTCAAATTCCCCTATTACCAGCTCAACCTTCCCTGCTCCCTTCATGAGATCCAGGAGATGGTGCTTACAGAAGAGTCACAGACATCTTCCTAGAGAACCGAAGGGAGTCAGCTCTTCTCTACTACTGGCTCTGAGATTCACTCTCTTCCTCTGACCAAGGGCTTTTGGAGCCGGCGAGGATCAAGGGGTCTGTCTCCATTCTGATGAGGTGTTCATGAATCAGGAGTTCAGAAGAGACTGCACCAGCCCAGATAGTGAACATTGCCCCAGTCTAGAGAGTCAAAGACAAATTATGAAACCCCTTCTTATGCACCTGATCAATGAATCAGATATTCCACCTTGAGCACAATGCCTGTTCCAAGGATGTGGAGGTAGGCTTGCCAGGTGTCTGGTTTTGAACTGGACAGTCCAGTATTTGAGCTTTCTTTTTGGGAAAAAAATTGAGAAAATATAAATGTCCGGTATTTTCTAAATAAGATGTAATGTAGATTGTGATGTAATGTCAAGTGTGTCCAGTATTTTTGTTGAAACCATCTAGCAATCCTATGTGGGGGTGAGGGAGGGGGTCTCATTTGCACAGTATGTGGTCTGTTGTTCCTGACCTGCCAACTTCTCTCATAGTGTGTCAACTTCTACATCAGGTCCAGTGTCCCAGGAGAGAGTAAAGGCTGTAAGGAACAGCAAAGCCCCATTCTGATTCACCACCTCTTTCCCAGAATGTGATGCAAGTGATTTCTGAGTCTAGCTCCCTGACTCCAGGCATAGGCAGGCTGACTCCAATAGCTTGTAGGGTCTTGTAGGGTTTGCAACTGCAGGGTCTGTGAATTGGGAATGTTCCTCATGGGAAGGCAGAGTCAGAGCAGGGAGTGAGATAGACTTGAGTCAAGATCATCTCCTGATTCAGTGGAAATCCTGGGACTTTAAGGGGACCATCATGGGTGGCTGGTATGCTAGGCCAGGGAAGGCATTGCCTTCCCAAACCACCAGATTGATCCTGCCCACGCTCTTCCCCCAGAATGCCTGCTGTAGGTGTTCTGGGGGTGGAGTGTTGCTGCCCCTAGTGCCCGCCCTTCCAGTGCTCCGGGCTGGGGAGACTAGGACTGCATGCCCATCCACCCCCCTCCACATGGTGGTGAGGGGTGCATGCATGGGGTGTTGCCCCACCTCCCTGTTGTGGGCAGGTGAGGAGATGGCTTGGCTCTCATGGTGGGCTGGGCCCCAGAAGAAGGGGTGGGGCTGGAGTCTTGCCTTCCCCAGCCCTACCTTCACTGACCATGTTCCAACCCCTGATCCACACAGGTTCCAACCCCTGATCCACACAGGTTCATCCCTGGCCTTGAGTCCCTTCTTGTCGTCTTGGAGCAGCTGGGGGTGCTAGTACTCATGGAGAACCCTGTTTAAAATCCCTTTGCTCCAGGATTCTTTGTGGGTAGAAGGAGCTGAGGATCTGGATCTAGCTCTAGCTCTTCTCCCCCTGTGTCTCCAGCAGAGGGACTTAGGGGAGAAAGACTCCTGGCCATGCTCATCTCTGTAAAAACTGAGCACTTTCTACACTTTGCCAAAAGAGCTTGCTCTTTCCTTCCTTCCTTCTTTCTTCCTTCCTTGCTATGGGAGGGAAGAAAGACTCCTGGCTCTGAGGAGACTAGAGCTAACAGCAGAATGCTGATGGAGCCCCCTCTCCTTCCCTTCCATTAGAACTCAGCACAGGCTCTTCTCCCTCCCTTCAATAGAAAGGAAAGTGTGTATGTGCATAACTATTGTGGGATGGCTACGCCAAAGGAGCATGTTTTGTTGTGGTTTACGATCCTTCCTTTAAAAAAAATCGAATGCCCCTCTCTCTCCTGCAGGAGATGCTTGCCACATCATACCCAACAGAAGAAGCAGTAGAGAAAAAAATCTAGTGACATCCATAATTAAGGTACAACAGAACTTTGTTTAAAAGCAGATTTTTCAAAGTGCTTTGAAATCCACATGCATGTAGTCTTGAAAATTCTTAGGTCAGTTGAGGGACTATAGAGAGTTAATGGTGTAAGTTTGGATTCATTTGCTTGAGGTCTTGAGCTATATTTTTCTCTCTCCCTTTCATCCTTCTCTCCAAATAAATGACCTTATTTTTAAATTTGTTGGATCTTAAAACATTTTTGCCTAAAATTAGGGGAAAAGACTATGGGCAGCATCCACATAAAAACTATATCACTGGTCTGTTCTAGGATTTTGGGAGGAATCTGAAGAAGACTTTCCATTTAGTTGGAAATGGGTAGGCACGAGGCTCAGTTTGAAATCTTGAGGAAAATCTTCAGCTATATGGGACAAAAATCTTCTCAGAACCACTCATTTCTAACTTCAGGCTCTGAAATGCTCTGATCAAGTAATGCTTCTTTCTCTCACCAAGACAACTCCATCAACCATTAAGCAGGAATGAGATGGAGGGAGGGTGAGGCACAATATTTCAAGGAATATTTATTTTCAAAATGAATTTAATTAACTGAGTTAAGTGGTAAAGGGATGAATTCATTAAAAATGCATTCACATTTATACAGCTTTGTATGATCAAAGTGTCTCCAAACATTAACCAATTAAACTTCACAACAGTCTTCATTAAAGTGTTACAACAGTGCAGCTGCATTGGTAGAGCTGAGCTGATGCAGCCTTTTAAGTGTAGACATACCCTTATTAAGAGCATGCAATGAATCAGTGGCAGTTAGAAATGGAACTCTTCTTTTTGCTTTAGGACTGGCTTGTCAAACAAACTGCCTAATGTAGCAAGATAATGGCCTAAAACATAAGCGAATGCAGCACAGGCCTGGTCTGAGACCTGAGGCCTAGATAACAATGGACAGGGGCGGCCCGAGGCGGGCTGCTGGCAGCTGGCGCCCCCACCTCCACAGCCCTCAATGGCGTGACATCATCATTGGGTGCCCCGTTTAACGCGGCGCCCTAGGCAACGGCCGAGTCGGCCTATAGGCACGGGCCACCCCTGACAATGGACAAAACATGGCTAAGCTATGAGCAAGAGGCAGGCCCTAGCTCACAGAGCTTGGCACAAACAGGGCTCAGAGTGCAAAACACTAATTGGTGCTAGGTACCGACTGTAGAACATTAATTGGTACTGGTCATAAATTGAAATCACATGGTACCAGTAGCTCATTAAAAAAGATCTTGGTACCCACTCATCACAGACACAGATTCAGGTTCAGGAAAGGGTCTAAAATGACAGCATGTTGGATAGAGATGATCTAATCAAACTACGAGGTATAGGGTGATAGGTGGTATCTAAGTAGTGTCAGAGGGTGGTAACCTGATATGTCAGTAGTGAGGTGTGATTTGTTATACCTGTATATAAAGTGGTGTCTTGGGAGGACAGTCTTTGGATGACTGGGGGGCCAGCGGAAATTTCCCACTGATTGATTCATTCCATTGTGGCAAGTACATATGCATAATGGTTCGTCTACTGACAACTATTACTGTACTTCGCTTAACAATAAACCTGGCCTGGCACCTTAAATCCTTATCTGATTTGTCGTCTTTGGGGGCTCTCTTAGGATTTGCAGTCTGTGGAGACTAAGTGCATAAGTCGACACGGCACACATCACTGAGCACACACACAAGCAGCCTTCTGGTTATCATCATGAATGGAGCCAGAAACCTGCAAGGACACCTCGGCAGTAAATCCCGACCACCCTCGCTGAAATAACTACACCTGCAACTGAACTGAAGTAATTTTGTGACTTGCATGACATGTTCACATTCTTCAGTATCTAAACTTTCATTAAAAAAAAAAAAGACTTTCTAGTCCTTATGGCTGCAGCACTAACCTTCCAAAGATGAACAGATACAACCATGTCTCCTTCAGTCTTCATACAGCTTGAAACAGACTCACTCCCCAGACCCGTATTAATCTGATTAGAGAATGTGCTCTAAATCCCCATGATACTTGCCATTGTCAACACTGAGTAATTAATCCCCAATTATTGTTAGGGATGAGAGTTAAGGAGGAAATGGAGCCCACTGAAACAGGAAATGGGTGCAGCAATAGGGAAGGAAATGAAGAGGAAAACACAAAGCAGCTCACAGAGACAGGGAAGGTGGGGAGAAACAGAGAAGGGAGAAGAGGAGGAGGAGACACAAGGCGCAGAAATAGCAGAGACCCAACCAGATGCAGATTTCCTTCCTCAGTGCCAAATGTGACAATAAGGCTCTGAACAAATAATAATCACTGAATATTTATTTACTTTGTAAAGGCCACTTTCTTCCCTTGATCTCTGTACAAACCTCCCACTGCTCTCAGTGGACATTCCACTGTATGTTGTGTGTGTGTGTGTGTGTGTGGGGGGGGTAGTTATGAACTATAGCTTGGACCAGTGTTTTTCAACCTTTTTTATAAAGTACCCCTTTTAAAAAAAATTATAAGTTTTTTTAAAACATTTTTTTCTATCATTGCAACACATTTGTTTAAACAAGTTAATCGTAGCTGGGTGGGTGATGAAATTTTTGGGTGTGAAAAGTATAAAAATAATAAAGCACTGTAAAACTTAAAACAAAAATTCAGTTTTCTCCAAATTTCAGTTGTGTTGACATACTCTCCAGACTTCTCTTGAGTACCCCTAAGGATACTTGTACCACTGGTTGAGAAACACTGGCTTGGACCACCACAGACCAATATTAAACATAGAATTTGTCTCTTTCCTCCAAATATGTTTTGACACCCCTGCTGCTGGCACAATAAACTCATTGTCTGACCAACAATTCATTCTTTTAGTCCAGTGAGCTTTGCAGTATGCATCTAGGGTCGTTGTTCTAGCTACTGCTTCATTCTTACGGGTCCTCCATGTCCCTTCTGTGTTGTAGTATTGTTTTGAACATGCAGAGGGTTCCAGTGGAACCAGCTCTCTCTCTCTCTCTCTCATAGTGCCTTTATTGGAAACAGAATCAATATACTTCGAGACCAAAAGAAACTGCCATATAAGGGGTCACATACACTTTTTGCTTCCCATCCTTTGTCTTGTAAACTGCTTGGAGCAATGACTATCTGTTTATTAGAGCCTAGCATGATGAGGTTCTAATCTTGGTTGGGACAGATAGCCATTACTGAAATACAAATAACATTGAAAAAGTCATCACCAGAAAGTAAAACTTCAGCTGAAATACACTTTTAAAAACATAAATCAATAGCCCTAAAAATACAAATTAAAAAATGCAATATTGTAGTGGGTTGGAACCTAGAGCTTTGTTGATTCTTCATGGATGCAGAGCATCTTGGGCTCCGCACAGCTGTGCAGTGCTCTGACTTTCCAGTATACTTTTTTTCAATCAATTCTCCATCTACAGACCCTTCTGATTCTTGTCCCAGAAGTTCATGACAGAGAATTAACTCTTTTAATTCCTTATCCTGGCTTCCTCTAAATTTTGTTTCTGTTCCATCTGCTTTCTGTCTATGAAGCCAACAAAGCAATCTGTGGTGTGGGCTCCACAAATAGCTTTTCAGGGGGAATCCACAGCCAGGGTTGCAGAGAGAGAGAGAGAGAGTGTAGGACCCTATGCAATGTATGGCTATCTCTACAAGGCTGTGACTGTCTTCGGTACCTGCCAGTGAGTAGTCGCTTATTTTCGTTTCTCATCTACGCCCCACCTGGTTTTGAACAAACCACTTTAAGGGATGATCTCTAATTCACAGCCCATCAGAAGAGAACATAAGTATGTCCAGAGCAAGAGTCCATCTAGCTCAGTATTCTGTCTTCTCACAGTGGCCAATGCCAGGTGCTTCAGAAGGAATCATCTCCTAATCCCAATTTGTAGCAGAGGCTACAGACACCCTCCCTGCTCATCCTGACTAATAGCCATTGATGGCTATTAACCCTGACACAGTCTTGACCTTCACAACATCCTCCACAGGTTGACTGTGCATTGTGTAAATAAATACTTCCTTTTGTTTGTTTTAAATGTACTGCTTGTTTCATTTGGTGACCCCTACTTTTTGTGTTATGAAAAGAAGTAAATAACACTTCAGTATTTACTTTCTCTACACTCCAGTCATGATTTTGGAAACCTCAATCATATCCCTCCTTAGTTGTCTCATTCCCAAGATGAAAATCCCCAGTCTTATTAATCTGTCCTCAAACTGAAGTTGTTCCATATCCCTAATTATTTTGTCACCTTTTTCTGAACATTTTCCAATGCCAAGATATTTATTTTTTAAATGGGGTGATCAGATCTGCAAGATATGGGCATAACATAAGATTTATATAGAGGTAATATATTTTCTGTCTTCTTAACTATCCCTTTCTTAAAAATTCTAAACATTCTTTTAGCTTTTTTGACTGACGCTGCAAATTGAGTGGATGTTTTCAGAGAACTATTCACAAAGAATCAAAGATCTTTCTGTTGAGTGGTAACAGCTAATTTAGTCCCCATTATTTTATATATATAATAGGGATTTCCAATGTGCATTACTTTGCAACTATCACCATTGAATTTCATCTTTTATTTTGTTGCCCTTTCACTCAGTTTTGTTAGGCACCCTTGTAAATCTTCACAGTCTGTTTTGGACTTCTTATATCATTATTGTATCATATCTGGAAGAGCTCAGTTTCTGAAGAAGGTGCCAAGATAGCATGAAATCTAAGGAATGCTACAAAACATTGGCATATGTGTGTGCGTAAGGATGGTGGGTTCATGTGTGTGGGAGAAGTTACATAATACATATATGTGTGTAGGAAGCAGTAAATGTGTTTGTGCAGGGAATAACAGATTGTGTGTGTGTGAGGGAGTCTGTGTTTGTAGTTTGTCCATGTAGGGAGGTAATGCACAGTGTGTGTGTGGATGTGTAGAAAATAGCAGGTGGTGTTGGAGTGGGTAGTGGACAGTGAGTAGTATATGTAGGAAGTGAAGGAGAGAGGGGGCATTGTGTTTGGAGAAACACACAGTACACTCTATACACGGGAGCAGGGGTCTTTTGTGCATTGTCCTCTTCACACTTCCAGACTACAGCCCTGGTCTCAGTATTGTGCTTTTGCCCCACATAGGGTTGCCAGGTGTCTGGTTTTGAACCAGACAGTCCAGTATTTGAGCTTTCTGTTCGGGAAACAAATTGAGAAAATAGAAATGAGAAAATAGAAATGTCCGGTATTTTCTAAATAAAATGTAATGTAGATTATGATGTAATGTCAAGTGTGTCCGGTATTTTTCTTGTAACCATCTGGCAACCCTAGCCCCATATCCTGCACTGTTGTCCGATGACATGAGTCACAACACTGTGCCACTTTCTCCAGTTTGTGGTGGCACTATATGGACTAGGTGCCTCATCCATAACAACCAAGCTCTGTCTGTTTAATCACTGTCTTGAGGGCTGGAAAACTTCTTCAAAGACGTCATCATCAGTGGGACTCTCATAAGCAGGTGGTGGGGTGAGTGGCTCCAGCCGCTCCAGCCTCTCTTCAGCACTTTTGACATCATGGATATCAGAGGCAAACCGCTGCATCCTGGGGGGCAGCACCAACCTAAGATGCAGCCTGGAGCCCGCATCTGCCTCAGAGGCACGCCTGGTCCCTGATGCCACTGAGACGCTGAAGGTCTCCACCCCAGTCTCTGCCACGCTGGGTGGCTCAATGACCACACTGTATGGGGGGGGCTCCCCCACTGTTGAGGACACGGTGCCAGAATTGGAGGTGATTGTCCAGACTGTCGGGGCTGGTGTCATTGTCACCACCTCCTCATAGGCTGGTGCTTCATAGGCAGCATTCACCCTACACACAAAAGATAAGGATATCAGCTAAAGAGTCATTGTGATGTTTAAACACTACATGGAGATAAACCTGTGAGAGAATAACAGGTTTATCTCTGGGTCCTCCAGAATTGGGACCATGCAACAGACAATAAATCAACAGGTCAGCAGTGCTCCGACCATTAGTTCGTATGGTCCTGTATGCCATGCCCTGCTAAGCTAGATCAGAATACTGGTCTTTATAATTCAGTATCCCATCCACCTACTAAGCAGGATCCAAACAATGATTTGTCTAATGTGGTATTCTAACACCTGACACAATGGATCATATCATGTGTCTATCTAGTCTGGTGCCTTCTGATCCACCAACAGAGGCTCAGCTTAGCAGACATAGCAGAGCTACAAACATTTAAAATCAACATGGCTTATTTTGGGAGAAAAAAGACTGCACCTTTTAGCTCTATTATACTAGCAATAACGCGTTTTGTGATGACAAAGAGAAAAATAAGAAATATTGTATTTTAGTTTAAATAATAGGAAATTTCTATTCAATGTATAGTTAGTAGAGGTGTTTCTCAGGAGAACTGACAGCCTTTGTCATTTTTCTCCTAGCCAGCAACATTGTAGATGCATTTCTTTCTAATAATATATAATCTTTTAAAAATCTCTCCTGAGGTATTTGCCTCTAGAATACCCAGTGGCAGTGAATACGATTTGAATTTTTTTTAATTAGTTTTTATATTTTGCCTTTTAAATATATTATTTATTATTATTATTTATTATTATTATTATTAACAACAATAACAATAGCAACAATAATAATGATAATAATAATATATCCCCCCTTATACAGCATTTGAGGATTTGGAAGCATTTTACCAAGATGGGTAACTTATTATTAGCTCTACTTTAAAGATGGGGAAATGGTGGTACAGAGAAGTTAAGGCTTAGTCTTTATGTTTGGGTGCATAGTTATAGACAATTGGGTCTAATTTATGTAGGTGCTGAGCACCCAGAGCTGTAATTTAGGCCAACAGAAGTTGCTGGTGTTCTACATGCCCCCAAATTCAATCCCTATGTGTTTCAAGTTGAACAGTCGAAATACAGAAGCATACAAAATTACAGACTGCTGTTCTAGGGAATAATTGCCCTGGGGTATGTCTACACTACAGAGTTTTGTTGGAAAAATGGCCATTTTTCTGGCAAAACTTGAGTTACATCCACACTGCAATCGTGTTCTTCTGAAAGTAAATCAAAAGAACAGAGGGGTTTTTCCAGAATTAGTAATCCTCTTTCTATAAGGAAGAAGCCTTTTTCCGAAAGACGGGGAAGAGGGAGTTCTTTCGAAAGAAGAGGAAAGAGGAAAAAGCACAAGTGCTTTGGTGGCCACTCCATCCATAGTAATCACAGCTTAAATGCGTCCAGACAATCTGGACGCTATCTTTCGAAAAAGCAGATCACTTTTTTGATATGCTTTTGTGTGTGGATGCTCTCTTTCGGAAGTTTTTTCGGAAGATCTCTTCCGAAAAAAGGTTCTTCCAAAAGAAGCCTACAGTCTAGACATAGCCCTAGAGATGAGGTCTGGAGAAGTGGGCAGCACAAACTTAGCTGAAATTCCCCATAGTATTTCCCCGGTTATTTTTATCTCCTTCCTTGTCTGACTCATTTTGTTGCAAGACAATAGTTGTTGGCTCATTAGTGATTCTAGCATTCAGGAAAGAGTTACAGGGCAGGTTGGAGTACAGCATGATTACATGGGGCAAAGAAGACTGGGCTAGATCTCTGAAATGGTCTCTGAGTCTGTGAATGGAATACCCAGGCTCATAGGCAGGAATTTCTGGGGTTGTGTGGGCTTTTTTTGGGTAAATGTCGGTTCCAAAGATGTGAATACACCCTCCATGGTCTCCCAAGTAAACAGGGAAATTAGCTCCAGACTTCCCCTGGCTGGCCAGAGCACACTTACTTGGGGGACCACGGTGGGGTGCTTTCTGGGCCTGATACCATGATTGTGATTTCTGTGTTCTACTGAATACTCAGCCCTATCTTAACAAAGGTGGATGCTCAAGATGACCTCTAGAACAGTGTTTCTCAATGTCTGGTCTGAGGACCAGCACTGGTCCCCGAGATCTAGCTCCCTGATACAGATTAGGCAGGCAGCAACCTAGTACCTGGTTTCAAAAAAAGTTGAGAACCACTGCTCTAGAGGACATTTCCAGCCCTACATTGCTAAGATTCTGTGCCTTTGGGAACCTCCACCATGGGGGGAGAAGAGATTGCTGTGCCTCCTGGAATGGACTTTGAGTTTTGCCCCTTGGGAGAAGGGTAGAAGAAGGATGAGGAAAGGGAAAGATTCAAAAAGCTGTGGCTGAGGACTGGGTAAATAAAGGGAAGTAATACATATAGTTGCTTACCCTGCCTGGCTCTGCCTCCTTGTGGCTGCCTGAGTTGTCTCCTGTACGTGCCGTTGCTTTAGGAAGCACTCCACAAACACACTCAGCAGGTAGCCAATCAGGCACACCCCTCCCACCCCCAGGAAGAAGAATCCCACTGGGTTGATGTTAGAGGAGATAGCCAGCATGGTGACCCCAATTAGAAGCGCTGCGGTGAAGACAAACAACAGAGCCTGGCGGATGCCTCTCCAGTGTGACTCTACCCACATGGTGATATGGATTTTGATGGCAGGCAATGGGAGAAGGCTGGGCAGCTGGGGGAACAGAGATCTGTAAAAGATATGGAGGGGTTTGGAACATAAAACATGAGTACCAGAAAACATGTCAATATGCGTACATGACTGTGTAAATACATGTGAACACAAGGACACACTAATATGAGGGCTCATTAGGAATGTGAATGGTTAACCAATTAACTGGCACGCATCACCTTTACTGGGTGAAGCCCATTGGTTACGGTTAACTGATGGGCTGAAACAGCCCCTGCCTGATGTGGCTGGGGACTGCTCCATTCTAGTGGAGCCCGCCCACCCGTCCCATTCAAGCAGTTAACTGGTTAAACAGATTAAATGGATTTTTGCATTCCTAGAGCACACATGCAAATACATGCCACCACGAGAATATGCGTATGTAGAACACAGGACACATGTATGTAAATACATACCTAACATCAAGACACATCACCATGAGGACATGCTTATGTAAAATACACACCAAACACAGGCAAGACATGTGCAAATGTGCCTACAGGGCAACATATACATGTACAAATATGAGGAAATTAGAGTGGACAAATGTACACATACAAACACGCAAACACTCTCCCATGAAGGCATATATACAACAAATGGACATGCGAACACAACAAAGTAACAAAAGATCATAGAAAATGGTACACACACACTTGAATCCTTGAACACAGGAATATAAGCTGCCTGAGCTGAATATTAGCTGCATCTGTTGTCAGATAACATGCAATATCCAGCTGCATATTTAGAGCCCTGAGAAGATATAAAATTTCTATCTGCATCTGATCTGTGATCCGTAAAAAATGGCCTGTGGGTATCCAAAGTGAGTATCCACAGATTTGCAGGGCTCTATGCATAGTCCATGGCTATGAGCAGACTCATCTTTGATTCCAGGCAAAATTCAGCACAAAGCTTGGGGTTTCTTTTAGATGCAACGTGGCCCCTCCAAATTCTGTCTACTTGGTCGGTGTACTGTCTCCTTCCAACTAAACTACTTCCCCTCCCCCTGCTGGACTCTTCCTGCCATGTTTTCTTTGCTGTAGGAGACTGATTATCATTGTGTGGTAGCCTGTATGTGAAAAACACCAGGGACCTCTGTTTGGTGCTGAAGCAAAGACCAGAAATAAGGAGTTGTCTGGCCTTCGTCATACTAACCTAAACACCCCTCCCTTCTCCTACCTAGTGGCAAACCCCAGGCGCAATACTTACAGCAGCGCAGCAAAATTACAGTGCAAGGGCACCCTCTACTGACTGATACTAGTACAAGTCTCCTCTAACAATTGGCCAGTCCTAGGGAAATTCACACCTGAGGGAGCCCTCTCCTTGCTTTAGTGACCATTGTTACCACAGGCCAGTCATAAGCTCATCCCAGGCTAGGGAGCGTTTTCCTTATGCGATGACAATGAAAGCCCTGCCTCGATGTCCCACTCTCCCCACCTAAGCGCACTTCAGACTTGGTCGACAAACGTTGACAGTTCCAGGGACACTCTGCAAAGGGAGGGCCCTTGCTTCCCATGTTGCTAGTGGAGAGCTTGACACTGAATGCTGCATACCTAAGAAATGCCAGCCCCATTGGACCTTGCCCCGGGAGAAAGGAGAAAGGGACAGAGGACATGAACAAGACAGAAACAACGACGTAGACAGAAAGAGAAATGGTAGGAAGAGACACCAGTCCAGGCCATTTTCCTGGACCTACCATGAGATGATTTTTGTGCTTCTAATGAAAATGAGATTTTTCTTTATTTAATGCTTACTCTTGCACTCCTGCAGAAGACACAGATTCACACACCTTCAAGCACACACATGCCTACAAGCCAGATACAAAACAACAGTTCCATACATACTCTCATAGGCACATTCTTGCATGTGCATGTATTCACATGCAGGTGAGCACACCCTCACAACCACACATCCCTACAGGTTCATGCATGTACCCAGACTAACTAACATAGGTCAACAAACACATCTACTCTTTAGCACATTCTCAAGCTTTCTCCCATAGACAGGCATACTCACAAACAAACTGTTATATACACAGTGTGTCAGATGCCATGGCTAAATTTTAAAAAAGGATAGATAATATTAAGAGCATTAATAGTTGTAATTATACAAATCAGACTAAGGCTAATCAAATCTTATGCGTCAAGCCAGCAGCTGCTCTACTAAAGAGGTCAAAGAGGGACTATCCTAATAACATTTGCCTCTCTGAAGCACCTCATCAGTGCACTGCTCCAATGGGGCTAACCCTGTGAGCCTAATTACATGTGCACTCTCGTGCTCTTTTTTACACACCTCCCTCCCCCACAAAAACCACACAGCTGTATATACATACACAGTTATACCTATGCACATCTGCACTTCTGCGAGCACATGTTCATACACACAGACCCCACATTTTCCAGCTGACTCCATAAAGACAGTCCTTTGTAGCAGCCTTTGTGCCATCTCTTTAAACATGCACTCACCAGAGACAGCCTTCCAGAGCCAGTACCAGCCATGTCCTCTTGCCTTCTCTCTTCATCCCAAGGAATTGTCTGTAAGCCTCTTTTGACTTTGTTCTTTACCTTCCTCTCCCTGACCTGAGGCAGAGACCTTGGTTCCTTTTGTACTCTGAAGGTTGCTCTTTATATAAAATGCTGATGAGCAGTGAGAGTGGGAAGGTAGCAAACCACAGGGAGACTTTGTTACACTAGCCTGGCCTCCTTTTTCCAAGCACTAAATCTAAAGTTTCACTTCTGCGTGGTCATCTACTTTCTGGTTTTTCTCTCATCTCTTTTCTGCTCCTTCTTGCTCCTTTTTTCTCCTTCCCGTTCTTCCCTTTGCTGTTCAATCTGTCCTAGCAAAGCAGGAAGCTGGCTGGGGGAAAGGGCGGGGTGTGTGGTGTGGGTGTGCTTGTGTATGTATTTCTGGCCCACCCCCCTCTGCTAATACAACTCTCTTGTCTCCAAATGGGTTTTATTCTCTCCTCTTGCCCTGTAGAAAGACCTGGTTCCTACCCAGGCCCAGCCCAGAAGCACATGGTCCATACATAAAACTTTTATGAACTCTATGAAAATGTAAATTACGTACCTAGATTGGCTGCTGGATCTCCCTAGTTTATGCCCTTTTGGACTTTAATAACAAAAGAGGAAAAGCAGACAGGTAACTAACTCCAGAGGGCTACAGTGGAGTTTTGGCTATCCTTGACACATCCGGAGATAATTGAAATCTCCTCAAATCTAGTGATCATTTGAATACTTAGTAAAAATAATCATAAGCTCTCAAACATGGATTTTCCACGTGAACAGTCTGGAGATACCAGCAGCTGCAACGGTCTGTCTGTACTAGGAAACAGTCCTACTGCTGACAATGATTGTTAACAATAGTTTGCACCTTGGACTTCCTTTAGCTGGAGCTGAAAAAATACGTTAGCTGCTAGCATAGAAGGGGTCAAACCACTTTGGCTATGTCTAGACTGGCATGATTTTGCGGAAATACTTTTAACGGAAA
>CM057845.1:123752568-123765315 GCA_030068395.1 Apalone spinifera | reverse complement strand
GGAGGCGAAAATACCGAACTGTCCGGGTCAATACCGGACACCTGGCAACCCTAAGCAGAGGCCAAAGTCAAGATACATTTGCAACAGTTGTCAGCTGTTCCAGGCAACAACCCCTCTTCTGCTCTGCTCAACCCCTCCCTTTCCCATGATAATTCTACCCCCTGCTTTTCTTCTTTGCATGCCCTGGCTCTGGTAGCAAAGCTGCAACAAGTGGGTCTATCCTTAGGTCCTGGGTTCAGTGATTCCAGGGACTTTTAGCCTTTCCGATACTGAGCACTCTTGAGGTGGCTGATTCTTGGAAACCTGATAGTTTTTAATAGTTCAGAGGCTGATCCCAGAGTGGGTATCTCCCGCTCCTGAAAACCCTCCTCTGCTTCCCTGCATTTTGTTCCACCTGGGACTTGCCTGTCTTGTCATTGCAACCCAGCAATTAGATCAGGACCCTGGAGCAGGGAGCTGGTTTGGCTGAGAATGTATATGCAAGGAATTGGGAACGTAGGGTTGCCAGGTGTCCGGTATTGACCCGGACAGTCCGGTATTTTTACCTCCTGTCCGGTAAAAAAAAATCAGAAAATACCGGACACCTAAAATATCCGGTATTTTTTGTTTTTTTTCCCCTGCCAGGAGGCGAAAATACCAGACACTTGGCAACCCTACAAAATACTCAGCAACCGGGCCCAGCCCTCGGACCCTCCCGGGACTCCCTGCTGGGCCACCTGGACCCTCCTGCCGGACCTGCCTACCTGGTTTCTCCGGGGCTTGTGTTGTGGCTGGAACAGAAAAACAAGATGGCCACCGGCAAAAAAGCCTCTTCTTAAAGGAGCCATTCTGACTTCTTATTTTTTTTATTTTTTATTTATTTATTTTTTTGCTTAATAACTGCTGTCAGGGTCCCTTTTTTTTATTTGCTCAACAACTTTGGTCTCCCCCTTTTTTTTCTCAACAGAATTTTTTCCCCAGTGTTTTGTTCGGTATTTTTGGTTAAACCATCTGACAACCCCACATTGGGAAGTGATTTGTGGGGAAGTTGTTGCAAGTAGGCAGAGACAAGGAACCAGTGGCAAGCAGTGGGGGAGAGGCACATCTGAGAGGGTTGCAGGGATATGTGAACCAGGAGTTTGTCTCTTGCTGGGTGGGGAAGGAAGTAGGCCAGGGCAGTTTTGGGGAGGGACTGAGTGCTACACAGGTTAATGGCAATTATCTCCCTTCAGGAGAACTAATGAGGTGGAACACTGCATCAGTGACATCCTAGATTCTCCCGCCCAGGATCCCCAGACTGCACTTACCCCTGCTGTTCACAAGGTAAGGAGCTGCCTGCCCAGAGATGGGAATATGTCTAAAGCATCTGAGAACAGGAAGGCAGGCGACAGGCACCAGAATGGCGTGTGTGTGTGTGTGTGTGTGTGTGTGTGTGTGTGTGGTGAGCACAGGTATGTATTTCTCAGTGAGTGCCCTAAAAACAGGTCCATCTAGTTTAATGTCTCATCTCCTGACATAACAGAGCAGGCCATTGTCTTGCCCTTTCAGATGCAACTGGTCCATGTGGCCCAGAATCCTGGCTCATTCAGTACCAGATCAGGCTGCTCTTCTGCCTTTATCAGTGCAAGGTGAAAACAATGCATCTGGCCAGTTGTTCAGTAATGTGCCATCCATGTAGGGAGAGGGTTTCCTTCCTCACATCCGCAGATGAATAATTTCTGCCCTGCATCATGAGGACCCTTGTGATTTTTGTCATACTGGTGTTACTGCAGATAACATTTTTTCTCATCAAAATGTCAGATCTCTTTCTGTGTCCTTCTTTTCTCTTCACAGACTGTGGACTTGTTTGAAATGATTGAAAAAATGCAGGTAAGGAGCAGTTATTCCATCACACTTTGGGATCTGTAATTTCTGGTAACTGATAACTGACTTCTACTGTTCCAGTTCTGTCCCTGCCCCTCCACAGCAGCTTCATTCGTGTCCTTCAGTCTTGACCAGCATTCTGTGCTCTCCCAGTTTTGAGCTCCTGGCTCCCTCCTGACTTCCTGGTAGGATGGCTTCAGTGCACCTCCCTCAGAAACTCACACAGAGTGTGGGGGTGCACCCAAAATTAATTTAAATGCAAAGATGTGCCCATTAGAGAACTTAAAGATGCAGAGTTCAGCACTCAAATGTCAGAAAATGCTAATGTTAATGTGAAACCTTAACTCTGCTCTTTACATATTTTTAAGGATGATCATTGTACTTCATTGAGAGAGACTATCCGGGGGGCTGTGTTCCCAAGGATTTCCCTTGGGAAACTGTGTTACACGATGGTGGTGAATAGCAATGACTGCTTAGTTGGTGCAGCGTTAGCATAGATTTAGCTATGGCCACATAGTTTCCTGATGAGTAACTAATTGTTAACCACTGTGGACCAGAACTTAAACTGATGTAACTTGGCATAGTTCTGTTGACTTCACTGTGTCACAGAATATATAATTTAATGGCAGGAGTGTGTCATAACAATGATTTCTAGTTGTTATCTAACTTTATGTAAAAATGTAATTCATGTGTGTTTCACATGTGGACTGTGCTCACAGTACCTTCAATTTTGTACTGTGCAGATGCCATTTGCTTTGAGACAGTATTATTTAAAATATTGTTAAACTCCTTCTGAAAGGCCAAATAGTTCCCGGCCCACATGGTCATGCTCCCAGAGTCCAGCCCACTGCACAGTTGTATAAGACCTGCCTGGGTCAAAATACTGGTAGCACAAGGAGAGCAGGAGTTGTACTTACAGTACTCTCTCTGCAACAGTGGGGAGGGGAGGTGACAGGGTGATTCTGCCTCCGTATGTTATTTAATTTGTGTTATTTTGGTGCCTAGGACCCCTTAATGTGCTGGATGCTGTACATTCACAGAGCAGAAAGACAGACTCTGCCCCAAAGTGCTTACTATCTGAGGGTACATCTATACTGCATGGCTATTTCGGAATACCAGAGGTATCCTGAAATAGCTGCCCCGCGTCTACACAAGACACCTGTTATTTTGAAATACTTTTTGAAATAATGGGTGCACTATTTCACCATCCCAGTAAACCTTTGGCGCTGTACCCAGAAACGCAGTTTAATAAATAACACTCTGCTGCAACAGAAGAGGGAATTGTGGGGAAAAATTGTGCTGCATCTACATGCCACTCCATACTCCGGGCTATAACTAAAGGTACATGCTAGCCCTTAGTGAGAAGTTGTGTGTGATATTTATATCTATAAACATCTGAACTGTAAGGGGCAGGTTTTGCCCCCTTTGTGCATGATGAGTAGCAGTTTACTCTGTGAGCAGTGTTGTTGGGATTGTTCAGAGAGTACAGAATGACTCTGTGTGAGTGAAGGTGGCAAAATCTGACCTTCAGCTACCAGCTCTTTTCTAAATGGAAAAGTACAAGTTTAAATTGGAAACAAATTGTTCAATCAATTGATGTAATATTTGTGGTGTTTCCAGGTGCAAAGTATTGAGCTGTATTAAGTAATAATAGTGTATTATGCAGCTCTACTGATAGCGGCCTGGATCTGGAAAGGGACATAGGTTTGTAACGCTCCGAGCTTGTCTTGGAACAGTGCAGCTGCGCTATGAGAGCACTAAGGGCATGTCTTCACTGTGGGCTGGATTGATGGACAGTGATCCACCCAGCAGGGTGTCCATTTATCAAGTACTCCACCAGAATGAGAAGAGTAAGTGAAGTCAATGGGATAGCATCAAGTTCAGCTTATTGTGATGAAGACCCCAATAAGTAGAGGTTGGACCTACCTGGTCTGGCACCCTTGGGACTTGAGTGGTCCTGAAGGTGGGAGTTTGCAGGACCAAGAGAAGTTAAGCCTCAGGCTCTCCTAGGACTCCACTCGTGGCCACTGGACTGGCCAGTGTGCTGTCCCTGGCTGCTGGCAGGACTCCACTCCCAGCTGTTGCCCTGCACAGCCAGTGGGGCTTCTTGCCCCCAGTCGGTGGTGGCTCTGCGCTTGGCTGGCAGGGCTCCCTGCCTCCGGCTGCTGGCTGCTGACTGCTAGCTCGGTTCCCTGACCCCAGGCCACTGGCTCTTCAGGCTGCCTGCTGGCTGAACTCCCAACCCCTGGCAATCTCTGTGACTGAGGCTATCTGGTTCAGCATCTGGAGTCCGGCAGGACCATGTATGTTGTTGTCGGACCAGAGTCCTAGACCACAGAGATTCAACCTGTACATCGACTTCAGCTACATTATTCGTGTGGCTGAAGTTGTATAACTTAGGGTGATTGCCCATAGTATTGTAGACAAGGCTTTAGTGAAGACACTACCTATGCTGACAGTAGTAGCTTTCCCCATTGGCACAGGTACTCTACCGCTCCGAGAGGCAGTAGCTACGTCAACGAGGGAAGCCCTCCCATCAAGATAGAGCTGTTCACACTGGAAGTTGAATTGGTATAAATACAATCCACAAAGGTGTGGAAAATCTCCATCCCTGAGCAATGCAGTTATACTGACATAAATTTGTAGTGTAGCCCAGAGCTAAAGGTTGTAGCACCTAACTTTTAGGCACTGAGAAAATCATAGGAACAACATTGTAATTCACAAAGTCTCGGTCTACACAGCACACCTTACCTCTGCTGCCATATCCTTTGGAGGTGCACTGTGTGGCCATTCTTTGTAGCCAGGAGAGCGCTCTCCCGGTGACAAAATAAAACCACCCCAACGCAGGCTGGAAGCTTTGTTAACAGGAGAGTGGCTTTTTGTCACTTCTCATCATTCAGAGATGTTTTTTCACACCCATGAGAGACAAAATTTTCATGACTAAAGTGCCAGTATAGACATAGTGGATATGTCTACACTACAGTTTACGTTGGCATACATTGTCGTTCAGGGGAGTGAATAAGATGTGCCCTTGAGTGACATAAATTGCACTGGCATAAGTGCTATAGAAAGCTTCTCCCTCCCACATGGAGGTGCTCATGGAGGTGCTTTTATTATTTATTATGTCAACAGGAGAGAGTTCCTATCAGCATATGCCTGTCAGCAGTGGGCATCTCCAATGCTGCAGGGGTGCTGTTTTTTTGACAAACCCTTAGGCACCTGCACAATGTGTGCAGAGAGACAGGCACCTCAGAATGTGATTCACAAATGCCAGCGCACTAGGTGGGGAACTGCCTAGGTTAGCTAATGGGAGATACCAATGAAAAGGGTGTGTCCTAAGTCCCATCCCTTTCATGGGAATAGGGTTCCCAGCCGAAAAAGGACCCTGGTGGCTCTGGTCACCAATACCAATGGACAGGACATTAAAAGCTTGGTTGGTGGGCTGGCAGGCTCCCTACCTGGCTCAGCTGTAAGGTGTAGGGCTAGTCAGGGGGCTCTGTGCACTGCCACTCTCCTGTATGCAGGCTGTTCTGTGGCCACTTGTTGGGAGTCCCCCCCCCCAAGGAAAAGTACCACCCAAAGCCTGCACCCCAGCCTGGAGTTCCCCACAAAGGTCTCCCACCCAGAGCAAACCCCTTCTACCCACTGCACTGTTGCACCAGCCTGAGCCCCCTCCTGCGCTCAGAATTTCTCATTTCTGAACCCATTCTGGAACCCATGCCCCCAGCCCAGAGCCCATATCTCTTCCAAACCCCTTTCCACATGCGAGTCCATGCCCCAGCCCAGAGCCCCCTCCCAAATCCTGAGCCCTTATTTCTGCTCCCACTCCTCCTGCATCCCAATCCACTGCCCCAGCCTGGAAAAATGAGTGAGTGAGGCGGGGGTGGGGATGCAGGTGGGGATGGGGTGAGGTGGAGTGAGCAAGGGGAGCACCTTGGAAAACAATCAGGACAGGGGGAGGCAAAAGGGTTTTGTTTATGTTTGTTAACCCTAACTGCTGCCTTGATGTAGGAGCCTAGTTCTGTTAGCAGTTCACAATTGAGCCTGACTCAAACTGGGGGAAAGGGGGCGGGGAGCAAAATGTCTGGCTGTGGTTTCTCATAACTTTTATCCCAGTGGTTATAGGAGAACAGATTCAATTCTCCCTTCAGCCAACGGGGGAAGAGGGGGGGGGAAAGATTTGAAATGGCACAGTACACTTTGCAGTGGATTTGCTCATAGCTATGGAAGGACATGCTGTACGTGAGTGCAGGTCTTATGTAACTCTGTGCTGGAAGGAAGTACAGAGCTGTTTGCCTAGCTCAAATGCATATTGTAAAGTGTGGAATTTCCCTTCCACCTGCCTTTTAAACTCTGTAGGAAGAGAGTGCCCTAGCATGTTAATGGTTGCCTGGAGTGCAGCCCTTCTTATGAAGATGATGTCATCCACTGTAGTTAGACTCATGTGCCAGAGATTGTGTATAACAACACAGAGCGCTGATGAGAATTTGCAGCTTATATAAGCCTCTTGATTTTGCAGCTATATTAGATTCTTTGTTGTCTATAATCAAGGCTGCTGTGCATGTGTGTGTAGCTAAATTAGCACTATAGTTAACAGCTTCACCCCTGAATTGCACTAAGGAAGGATGTACTGCTGGTTACAGCAAGTAAAATTTAAAAAAACAACTTTTTTTTTAAATACAGATTGAACCTCTCTAATCTGACACTCTGGTCCGGCAACATCCGTAGTCTGGAGTGGTAATGCTGCTAGACAATATTGACCACCCATGGTTCAGCACTGGTCAGGTCCCGAGGGTGCCAGACTAGAGAGATTCAACTTGTAGATAACTTACCTTTTTTAAATTAAAATATCTAACAAAATTGATTTAATTTTTTGTCAAAGTTTTCACTATTATATTTTTCATTTTTTTCTCCTTTCTTTTCTCCTTTAGTTTTTGAAAATTGAGGTTCGGATTTTCAAAAGGACCAAAGAGATTTAGGGAGCATAAGTGAGTGCTGTTGAAAATCCCATGCACGGTGATTAAAAATAATTAACATGTAGAAGGCAAAACATCAGAAGAAAAACTTTTAACAAATGGAAAATGGGTTCATTTCAAACCCTTCAAAACAAAAATAATTTCAGCATTATAATTTTTAAAAAATATTTCAAGCAGCTCTACTGGTGGTTGAAAAGGAAATGTACGGCTATGACTGACTTATTACAATATACACAGTAGAGAGAAGGAAACTATGGGTAATAAGTGTAAAAACCAAAGTTTTTCTAGAGGTAAATGGGTGCAGCTCTACTGAAATCAATAGAGCCAAATTCATTTACATCAGCAGAGATATTTATAAAGATAAATAGGACTGTTATGGCATTTAAATTAGTACTATTAAATAGGAATTAAAATATTGTAAACTATACCAAAATAGTGTAGTATATGATACATAAAAAATAGCATGTGAGTATTTAACCAAAGGGAAGGCAAGAGGTGCATATCTGACCTCAGCTTGGGCATTTCCTGATTATTGAGTGCTTATGCAATCTTAATGTCATCTCAGTGTAATTCTCTGGGTGGAAATTAACCCGGCCACATCCCATTACATGTGCTCAGTTTACAGGTGAAATGGTGTCATTGTTTTAATTGAAAATTCCTGAGAATGAAGCTTAGCTTCATTTTCAGTTTCAAACACCATCACTAGCCGGAAAGGTCCTGCCAGAAAACCCTGCCATGAGCGATACCTGTGAGACTTCAGTGTCTTCAGTGAGTTTGAACAGGTGGAATTTGTAGCCAATTCCATGGCTAATGCACAGGTAGGATAAACTTGGTCTTTGAGCTGTGCTGGCTCTTTGGGGCTAAGAGTAAAAACGAAGTAAATCTGGTTTCTGCCTTCCTTCCAAAAGCTTGTGTAACTCTGCCTTCCCTTCTTATCTGCCTTTATCTCTGATAGTGCCACCTTTACCTCATGTGCTCTGCCAATGATGCCAATATCAGCATCCCATTTGTCTGCTTCTCTTACAACCAACTCCATGTTTTCTTCCACACTGCCTCTGGAGATTATCCTAAATGCCACTATCTTCTCCATGGTCAAGTCCTTCCTAAAGTCCTCCTGTTACGTCTAGAAGAAATTTGCCAACTGCATTACAAAGTTGTGCCATTCATCACCTTTGGCACTTTGGTACATGCTTTCCATTTTTCTGTTTGCCTTTTTAGATTGTGGGAGTTTAGGGCCAGAGTCCATGATTTTCTTTAGGCCTGTACAGCAGCAGAACTTTGGGGATGTTACAAGAAACTATGTATGTTTCTATCTGACACGTGGTCTGTATCTGGCATTCAGTAGCAGGCAAGCTAGTTGAAACTATAGTAAAGAACAAAATTATCAGACACATAAATGAACATAATTTGTTGGGGAAAAGTCAGCATGGTTTTTGTGAGAAAAAATCATGTCTCACCCATCATCTACAGGTTGGACCTCCAGCACCCTTGGGACCTTACCAGTCCCGGATGAGGAATTTTGCCAGACCAGGGGAGATCATATCTTCCCCCCAGCTCTGCACTGACCACAGGCCCCGCTGCCCTGCCGGTCTATTCCCCTCACCTTGCCTGCCATGCCGGGCAGCCCAACTATCAGCATGCCAGGCTCTCGGGCGTGTTGGGTAGCCTAGCTACAGGGAGCCAGGCTCCCAGCCCCACTGGTAACTTGTTGCTAGCAGCCCACAGCCCTGACAGCCTGCAGGGCTCTTAGTCACCAGCCCTCTACCAAGACTTTCTGGTCCTGGAATATACATAGTCCTGTTGGACCACAGATGTTGCTGGACCAGAATGTCCCAATTTACAGAGGTTCAACCTGTAGAATTCTTTGAGGAAGTCAACAAGAATCTAGACAACAGGGATCCAATGAATATAGTGTACTTAGATTTCCAGAAAGCCTTTGACAAGATCCCTCATCAAAGGCTCTTGAGTAAAATAAGCTCTCGTGGAATAAGAGTGAAGCCCTTCTCACGGATTAGTAGATGGGCGGTGGGAGAGAAGGAGGGAGAGGGGGAACGGTAGGAATAAATGGTCAGTTTTCAGAATGGAGAGAGGTAACTAGTAGTGTCTCCCAGCGGTATGTCCTGGGATCAATCCTATTTAACCTATTCATAAATGCTCTGTAGGAAGGGGTAATCAATGAGGTGGTAAAATTTGCAGATGATACAAAACTGCTCAAGATAGTTAAGTACCAGGCAAACTGTGAAGAACTTCAAAATAATTTCATAAAATTGTATGACTGGGCAACAAAATGGCATAAGAAATTCAGTGTTAATAAATACAAAGTAATGCATACCAGAAAACATAATCCCAATTATACATATAAAATGATAGGCTCTAAATTAGCTATTACAACTCCATAGAGAGACCTTGGAGTCATTGATGGTTCTCTGAAAAAATCCACTTGATGTGTAGTGGCAGTCAAAAAAACCAACAGAATGTTGGGAATCCTTAAGAAAGGAATAGAGAATAAGAGAGAAATTATCTTATTGTGTCTTTAGAAATCCTTGGTCTATCCACTTTTTTGACTATTTATGCAGATATGGTTGCCTCATCTCAAAAGAGATATACTGGAATTGGAAAAGGTTCATACAAGGTCAACATAAATTATTAGCCATGTGGGAACAGCTGCCATATAAGGAGAGATTAATAAGATTGGGGCTTTTCAGCCTGGAAAAGAGATAGCTAAGGGGAGATATGATAGAGGTCTACAAAATCATGACTGGTGTATAAAAAGTAAATAAGGAAAAGTCAGTTGCTCCTTCACATATCACAAACACTAGAGGTTACCACATAAAACTAATAAGTAGCAGGTATAAGACAAACAAAAGGAAGTATTTCGTTACATGATGCACTGTAACCCTGTGGAACTTCTTGCCAGATGATGATATAAGGGCCAAAACTTTATCAGAGTTTAGAGAAGAGCTGTTATATAAATTAATGGAAAATAGGTCCATCAATGTCTATTAGCCAGGATGGCCAGGAATGATATGTCTAGCCTCTGTTTTCCAGAAGCTGGGAATAGGTGACAGGAGATGGATCACTTAATGATTGCCTGTTCTGTTCATTCCCCCTGGGGCACCTGGCATTAGATGGACCTTTGGTCTGTCAACCAATTATGGCCATTCTTATGTGCCTATAACATGGGCTGGAGAAATATCATTGATTATTATTGCTGTTACTGATGTCTCACTAGTGCTACCATGTGGCCATTCAGTGCTATATCAGACTTTCTTTTTTCTCTCTTTACTTTCTGTGTTCTATTTTGTCTCATTCCTGAGAATTGTGATAGAGATGCGGAAGTGGGTCTGGCCCACGAAAGCTCATCACCTAATAAACCATCTTGTTAGTCTTTAAAGTGCTACATAGTTTTGTCTTTTGTTCCTGAGAATTGTGTGAGCTTGGTTTTACCTTCTACATCTTTCTTTGTACAGGCAGCAAGGGAAAACAAGGGTAGATGGAGATCCAACTGTGAGAGCTTACTTTATTCTTTTTGAGCCTGATTTAAATGTGAAGTCTACCCCTATGTTGGGACTGTCTACTTCTGGGTCCTGGTGCATGTGTGTGATATTTAACTAAAAGCTGTGTCCGTTAGCTTTAAGGACATGAATTCATTCCATGGCCTGTGTGGGAGCAAGATGAATTGTCCATTTCATGAGGAAAAGACCGTTCTTGTCCCAGTGGAAAAGGGGGGGAGGTTCTCTGGCCTGTCATGTGCAGGAGCTCACTAGATGATCTCAATGATCCTTTCCGGCCGTAAAGTCTGTGAAAATTGCTAAACAAATTGGTCATCTGAAGAAGTGGGCTGTGCCCATGAAAGGTCATGATGTCATCTACATGTTTTGTTAGTCTATAAAGTGCTACCAGACTATATTTGTTGTTTTTTAAGTTTAAACAAATTTTGTCTGCTTCTCAACTGAGAAAATCAGCATTTCAGCGCTCACCCTTCACTGCTCTAAATTGACCATGAGTAAGAAAAGCAAATATGGCAGGCAATCAGCTCGGCTTAGCAGGGAAATCCTTGGTGAGCTTGAACACAAAAAGGAAGGCTACAAGAAGTGGAAACTTGGACAGATGACCAGAGAGGAGTATAAATATATTGCTTGAGCATGCAGGGGTGTAATAAGGAAGGCCAAAGCACAACTGGAATTGCAGCTAGCAAGGGACATGAAAGGTAACAAGAAAGGTTTCTACAGGCATGTTAGAAATAATGAGGTGGTCAGGGAAGGTATGGGAACATTACTGGATGATGGAGGTAACCTAAAGACAGATGATGTAGGAAAAGTTGAAATGCTCAATTCTTTTTTTTTACCTCTGTCTTCACAGACAAGGACAGCTCCCAGACTCTGTGCTAGGCAACACAGTATGGGAAGGAGGTGGCCAGCCCTCAGTGGAGAAAGAACAGATTAAGAAATATTGAGAAAAGTTGAACATACACAAATCCAGTGATCAATGGCTCAATGTCTGGTTGGTGGTCGGTATAATATATAATGCATCCGAGGGTGCTGAGGGAGTTGGCTGGTACTATTACAGAGCCATTGGCCATTATCTTTGAAAACTCTTGGCAATCAGGGGAGGTCCTGGACGATTGAAAAAAGGCAAATGTAGTGCACATCTTTAAAAAAGGGAAGAAGGACAATTCAGGGAACCACAGACTGGTCAGCCTCACCTCAATCCCCAGAAAAATCATGGAGGGGATCCTCAAGGAATCCATTTTGAAGCACTTGGAAGAGAGGAAAGTGATCAGGAATAGTCAACATGGATTCACCAAAGGAAAGTCATGCCTGACCAACCTGATTGCCTTCTATGACAAAGTAACTGGCTCTGTGGAGATGGAGAAGTGGGTGGAAGTGATATACTTTGACTTTAGCAAAGTTATTGTTATGGTCTCCCACAGTATTCTTGCCAGCAAATTAAGGAAGTATGGATTAGATAAGTGGACTGTGAGGTGGATAAAAGACTGGCTGGTTTGTCGGGCTCATCGCGTAGTGATCAATGGCTCAATGTCTGGTTGGTGGTCGGTGTCAAATGGATTACCCAGGGGCCGGTTTTGTTCAACAGCTTTTTAAATGACCTGGATGAGGGGATGGATTGTACCCTCAGCAAGTTTGCGAATGACACTAAGCTAGGGGAAGAGGTAGATATGTTGGAGGGTAGGATTAGGGTGCAGAGTGACCTAGACAAATTGGAGGATTGGGCCAAAAGAAATCTGATGAGGTTCAACAAGGACAAGTGCAGAGTCCTGCAGTTGAGACAGAAGAATCCAAAGCACTGTTACAGGCTGGGGACCATGGCTAAGCAGCAGTTTGGCAGAAAAGGTCCTGGGGATTACAGTGGATGTGAGAAGCTGGATATGAATCAACCGTGTATCCTCCTTGACAAGAAGGCTGCACTAGTAGGAGCATTGTCAGCAGATTGAAGGAAGTGATTATTCTCTTTCGTTTGGCAATGATTAGGGCTCATTTGGAGTAATGCATCAGTTTTGAGCCCCCACTACAGAAAGAGGGCAATGAAAATGATTAGGGGGCTGGGGCACATTACTTATGAAGTGATGTTGAAGGAACTGTGCTTATTTGGTCTTCCGGAGAGAAGAATGAGGGGGGATTTGATAGGAGACTTCAATTACCAAAATGGGGGTTCTAAAGAGGATGCAGCCAGACTATTCTCAGTGATGACAGATGACAGGACAGGAAGCAGTAGTCTCAAGTTGCAGTAGAGGAGATCTAAGTTGGATATTGGGAAAAACTATTTCGTTGGCTAGTAGTGAAGCACTAGAATGGGTTAGTTGGAGGGTGGTGTAATCTCAATCCCTAGAGGCTCTTAAGGATAGGCTTGGTAAGGTGTCAGCCGATGGTCAGGGCAGTGCATGTGTGTGTGTTACACCCGAGTCTTC
>CM057845.1:123697194-123708163 GCA_030068395.1 Apalone spinifera | reverse complement strand
GTTCTTATGTAATGGCAAATAATGAAGGGAACAGGTCATTGATCTGGATGGCTTAATAAGCTGGGTGCAAGCAAAGTGTGTGCATTTTAATATGGATGAATGTAAATTCATTCATCTAGGAACAAAGAATATAGGCCATACTTATATGCTGGGGGGCTCTATTCTGGGAGGCAGTGACTGTATAAGGCAATGTCTACACAAGGAAATTTATTTTGAAATTACATTTGACTTAAGAACTCCAGATTTTAACAAATTCGAACTTGTGTCCTCACTACAGAGAAGCAACGAAATTAGTCTGAGGCAGGCTCCGTTAATGTACCTTGGACTCAGAGTCCCAGGAAGCACTAGAGGGAGCTGTGGGAGGCCTCTTCCAGGCATATTAGTTTGAATTAGTGGCACCAGAGCATCCACACTAACATTACTTTGAACTTACAAGTTCGAAATTAGTTATTCCTGATGAAAGCCAGGAGTTCAGAGTTCAAATTCCACAGCTTGTTATTTTAAAATAACAGGCTTAGTAGTGTGGATGCACCACTTACTAATTTGAACTTGGTGGGAGTGGATATTTTGGATTAAAATCTTAGGGTACGTCTAGACTGTATTGCTCTTTTGGGATATTGGAAGTATCCTGAAATAACAATGCTGTGTCTTTAAAAGCATCAGCTATTTCCCAAAATAGTGGGTGCACTATTCCAGTGTCCCCGTAACCCTCGTTCCACGAACGGTAAGGGATTTGTCGGAATATTGCCTTATTTTGAAACTAAATTTCAAAATAATTTCTTTTGATTTCTTTTAACACATTTTTTGGTATGTAATAGTAGATAGAGACACAGGGATGGTAGGGTTGAAATGGGGGACAGAAGTATGCAAATTTGGAGTGGTTGGAGACACTGATTAATTTGTAATGAGAGGGCCATGGCTTAAGCAATGTTTTTTATTTTAATAATTGACACAGCAAGCTCAGAAGTGCTGGGGCTATGAACTGCCAAGCCCAGAAGTGCCAGGGATATTAATTGGCAAGCTCTGGCACAAATTAAGAACTAGTTGGAGAGCAGCTTTGCCATGTGTGGGCAAGCTAGGGATGTAATAGTGTAATTGGTTAACCAATTAATCAATAAACAAAAGCTTATAGGTTAAATCAGGGCTTGCCAGCCACGCAGTTCTGCGCCGGCTCTTCCAGGGTGTAATCTACTTGCCACAGGCAAGTAGATTACATTGTTTGTCAAGCCCTGGGTTAAATGCTATAGACTAGATGCATTTCCCTTCCACACCCCCTTGCCAGTAAGTTTTTTAGCAGGCTGGCCAGCATCCCAGCTTGTGTTAGTTCTGAAACTTACCCCTGCTGTGGCTCTGCATTTAAAGTGTATTAGGAGCCAGGTGGGCAGGCAGCCCAGTTCAGTTTCAGTTTGCATCGGGTCTGGGAGCTCGGACCCCCTCCCCCACACAGGGGCTGCTGCCACCCTATGCTGTTGCCTCTGTATCAGAGGTAGCAGCACAGGGCGACAAGCAGCTGGTCTGCAAGGAGAGCTGGGTTTTAAACTGGCTCCCCTCATGAACCAGTTCCTGCCTGGCAGTGGCAGGGAGCTCCTTGGGAGTGGGGCCTGAGTGCACATGCTGCTGGGGGACTATAGAATAGTTGAGTAACCGATAAGAACTCATGTGGTTAATTGACTATTCAGTTAACTGATATTTAACATCCCTAGTGTGAGCTTAGCAGACAATGCAAGTGGCTGTAGGGTTCAGATAAATGCGGGGGTGTGATGACTCAGGGGTTGAGGCATATTATGGCTCTCAGATTGAGGTGACAGGCAAGAAACTGGCAGAACTGTTTTTCCCATTCCTGAAAGAGCTCATTTTCTTGTGCTTGGCTCTCTTCTAGTAACCAGACTGCTCCCATCCACCAACGCTGCAGGCTCTGTGGAGAAGGGGAAAAGCAGCAAAGCAGATACTCAGCGATACAGCCCGGTATGTGCCAGGCCTCCATGTTTCCATCCTCACTAGTGCCCAGAGGACAAAGGCGCAGGGAGGAGAGGGGCTTGGTGCAGGAGGCTTTTGTACGCTCAGGAGACCAGGGTGCAAGGGAAGATGCTGCAGGGACGTTTAAAGAATTGCCATTTCCTTGTTCTACAGGCCTCCATTTTGTGCTGTGTGTGATGTCATCGCTGGAGGGGTGTTGCAGTGCATGCTGGGTAATGCACAGGTAACAGACATGCTAGAAGCCTCCGTGCCCCTGCTGGCAGGTGGGAGGCAGGTGGTTTAGCGGTGACAGAAGAAAAGGGGCATTTGCCCCCCCGGCAGGTTCACAGTGACACAATGTCCTAGTGGTCCCCACCCTTTCCATGGCCAACTCGGTGTGCCCCTTTTCATCTAGCCGAGCCTGTTCGCTGGCACCTTCTTCACACCCCACTCAACATCATAACCTTCCCCAACCCCCTCTCCCGCCTCAGTGTACTCTGGCCCCTTCGTAGTGCTGCCTCCACCTCTGTGTACACTCCCTCTACTCTCTTGCCCCCAAGTGCACGTTAAGTTTCTCACTTTGCTCAGACATCTCCCTTGGTTCCCAGGGTTTTCTTATTTTGCTGAACCATCTCTTGCTCATCAGCTAGTTTTGTGTCTGCTGCTTTGTCTGTCTGCTGCTTTGTTTGTCTATCCATTGGTGGGATGTATGTCTGTGGCAATGTGACAGCTTTTTCAAATAGGCATAACTTAACTCTGAGCTACAACGCAAATGGGGTGAGTGGTAGCAGGGCTAGTAGGGAGTTCTGTGAGCATCATGGTTCTTAGGGTTCTGAGATGCAGCAGGAGCAGTTTCTCTGGTTTTAAGATCTTGGTGAGTCAGTAATCCAGGTGACAACTTCTCCCTGGCCTGACAGTGAAGCAGCACAGTGCCCCATGGGCGAGTTGGATGTTAGACTGTGATACACTCCTGACAGGGACTGCAGACTTGGCAATAATCATGGGAGTGGAAAGGGGGAAGAACATGCATAGGGAAGGAAGTACAATAGGCATGTAGAGAAAACTGATTTTGACCCTTCTGAAAAATAAAAAAAACAACCCTGTTTCAGGCTGAACAAGCCCTTTCATCTATTTTGATTTTAAAATAGATTTCAAGTTTTAAAAACAAAGTTGAAATAAAGTTCTGCACAAAGTTATTTAGAATGAAAGCATCTGAATGTTTCATTTTGAAAATGCCTAAACAAACCATTAATCTTAGTAGTAACATGATTATTCAATGGTCTTGGGGGCAGGTCCAGTAGGCAGTGTGCTCCTGGCCCCACTCATCCCTGTGCACACTGGCTCCTGCGTGGTGGCAGCAGCACAAGGCAGCATTAGCCCGTTCACAGGAGGCCTGAGCTCCCTGTAGTCAGAGGCTGTGCTCGCAGCCCGCCTCCCTCCCTTCTAACCCCCATACTGCCGCTCTGATACAGAGGCAGCAGTGCAACCACTGGGTGTGGGGGAAAGGCAGCTCTGTGAAACCAGCATGCACGAATAGCCAGCTTAAAAGCTTGCCCCCTCACCCTCCATGCTCCTCTCTATCAGAGGCAGCAGTACAAAGTGAGGGGGAGGCTTAAAAGCCAGTTCCCCACAGGCACTGGCTCCCACCTCCTCCGCTGCCTCTGAAACAGGCTGCAAGGGGAGTGCGCGTGTTATCTAGATTAACCATATGCCCAGACTCATTGGTTAGTCATTTGCGCAACTATAAGCTAACATCCCTAAATAAGACCATAAGATCTTTAGGACAAGGACCATCTCTGTTCTGTTTCTGTGCAGTTTATGGTACAACAGGATATTAGGCCATGACCAAGATCGCCAGGCATTGCAATAATACAAATAAATAATAAAACTTTTATTTTTACTAAAAGCATTCAGTGAATTTGGCAAATTTTGAGATGTTTTGGTAGACCCAAATCTGCATTTAGGAGTTTGTGCATAACTAGGAGAGGTGTTTAATACCTTGCAAGATTGATCCAGTGTTTTTGGCTTAACGGCTAATTCTGTGGCTCAGTCTACCACAAATTTTCTGTGGCTGTCTCCAGTTCCAAGTCTAACAGCCTGTGCTGCCCTGTCACCCCCTGAGAATGTCTCCTTAAATCCTGATTTGGATTTAACTATCACAGAGGGGACTGCTGGCTGCACCACAGTAGTTTCTCATGAATAACAGTATTTTATCTGGGGTGGGGTGATCAGGCTGAGTTGACAGAAAAAATGAGGACAGATGGGTCCTTCAGCAGCAATGGTAGCTGTAAGATTGAAGTGCGGGAAACTTGCCTTTACTGACTGTATCTGTCTCTCTCAGGATTTGCTGCTGAAGTGAAGGGCCTGGCTACTCCTCACCTCAGAGAAGAAGCTGGATTCCCATGACTGCTGGCTCTTCTGCTTCCTTCAGTGATGGTTGCGTCAAAAGCAGCTAAAAAACCAGCCATGAAACCAAATGTGGCATTAATTCATCCAAGTATCATTCCAATTTAGCCACCTCTGAGGCCAGGAATAAGCTATTCCACTAGGGGATTTCCATCCAGCAGATGGGAGAGTGAAAAGGGAATACTTTGTTTGTTTTTATTCCTGACACAAAACTTTCCCCATTGAGTCCCCTGGAGGTAGGCTCACTCAGCCTATTCATGGTCTTTATTTCTTGAGAAGGCAGCACTTGAGTCTATTCTTGGGGAGGCAGAGAAATCCACTTCAGGATTGCTGTCATAGGACATGGAAAATGCCATTGACTTCCAAGCTCATTATTGTAGTCCTATCATTGAAGACAAGTCCAAGGCCCTGAAACAACTGAGGCTGAGCCTGTCCCCTCAGAATGTCTTTGCTCCTTCCCCCATCTCTCACCACACTACATAGTACTAGAAACACTGGCCAAGTGGGAGGTGGGTTTTTTTTTTTTTAAAAACACACACACACAGTTCCTGATGGGCTCCACAGCCTTGTCTGTGGAGATTGTTTTTTTCCCTGTCTGTGTCTTCTCCCTTTTCTCTCTCCGCACTCTGCTGTTGCTGTACCCTGCAGTAGCAGGATGCGTAAATGTGAATCTCTGATCCTCGCTCCATGCTTGTAGTGTCTGTGTGGCATCTTGAGCTGGCAATAAAAGGAGACTGTGACCAACTCAGCATGGGCTCTGTGTGTCTGTAGCTGGGAGCATTCATATTTGCATGCTAGAGTCCCCAAGAAACTCAAGTGGCCAGGTCTTATGATGTCATGACAGGTCAGTCTTGTGTGTATTTTTGTCATTGATTGTTGAGGAGTGGAATGGCCTGACAGGAGGAAAGGGAGCTGTCTGCACCAAAGGGAGGTGATTTCTTACACGGCTAGTCCCCAATTCCAAAGCAATCATCCTCCCCCGATTGCCTAGGGAAGAGAAAAAAGTCAGTCACCCAGCCTGTTGTGGCTGCCGGCCAAGTCACGCTCATGAAAGGAAGAGCTGTCTCTTGGCCCAAACCTGCTCAGCCAAGGAGGTGGTGACTCTCAGAGGTAAGGCACTTAACAAGACTCCTAGCAGCGTGGCTAGGCAGTTCGCTCTCCCAGCCCAGACACTAACATAGCTTTTACTTCACCACAGCCTCACCCAATCAAGGCTCCTTCTAGCTTACCTCCCCCTGGTGGTGACTAGGAAAGTGACAGAAATAATCACATCAGTTTTCAGCCCCTGCTCTTCTCCCTCTCACCCACAGAGGTACAATATAGGAATATAGTGGTATGAGCTTTCGTGGGCACAGCCCACTTCTTCAGATGTCCGGTCTACACGTTTTGTTAATCTATAAAGTGCTACCAGACCATTTGTTGTTGAAGTTTATCCTGTACAGACTAACTCAGCTACCCCTCTGAAGCTATAGGAATATGGTTAGCTTTATGCTTGTTTACACCAGCTCTTAGGCAGAATTCCAAGTTAAATGTTCCAAAATATGGCAGAGAGATAGGCCACTGCCTCGCTTGAGTTACTGCTCTGGTCTGATAGAGAGACCTAGATATTTCTGTATTTGTTTATTTTGTGTGGCTCTTGCCAGTACACTGTGCGGGATGAGGATTCCACAAGACTGCAGGGAGCTAGCTCAAAGTCACTTTTCAGAGTAGAATTGTACTTAGGGAAGAATAATCAGCCAGTGTGTCCTGAGGTTAACAATCAAATGAAATTTATTTCATAAGTGAAGGAATCAGATAAGGAGAGAAGATTACAACAATACAAGAAGCATTCTAAGTGCAAGCCAATGTGAGAACAAGGCAATGGACTGGCAATACAGGCAGAGTTGGAAGGCACAGACAGACAGGCTGAAAGTTCAGAGAAGTGTCTGAGTCCTGAGAATGATTTCCTGCAGCCAGGTCAGGAGAGTTTGCATATACAACTTAGAGCCGCGGTTCTCTAAGCTGTTCTCACTGATCACCAAATATGCTGGTTGAGACAAAAGCCAGACAGGCTTTCACATCTTATAGGGTGAAATTAATTTTGTGTCTCAGCAGTGTTCTTTTAGCCTTTACACCACCATTGAGAGAAGATTTCACTCACTCTTATTAGAAAACCAGAGCTCTGCATATTGCCCATGATCCTGCATTATCGCTTCACTCACCAAAGTGCCACCACATCCCTATCCTGCCTTGAAAATCTGTTTGTATGGTGAGAAGTGCAAATCAGTCTCAATTTGTCATAGGAGAACTGGAGTCCGGATTATTTTCCTTGAAGAGGATCATCACTACTTCTCTTTTAGCCCTGCTAGGACTCTAGATGCCACCACCCAGGAATGGACATTACTGCTTCATTGACTGAAATGTGAATTTTCTAGTAGTTTCATATTGCACCTGGTTTTCTCACATCCTGGGTTTTGAAGCTGCAGGAACTGGTCCCAGCCATTTCTCTCCTGTAAGACAGACAAACATAAAATTAAATTCTGGTACAGGAGTGGATTGCAGGCTAAGGCTGCCCTTCCTCCCTCATGGAATGGGTAATTGTGCTGAAGTGAGAAATGAATTAATTGGACACAGCTTTTCGCACCTACTGGACTCTGCTAGCTGAGATGTACTGCCCAGCACCAAAGAGAAGCATGACTTTTAAAATCTGGCCTCAGACTGGGGGTCAAGGATGGGATACAAAGACTGTAATCAAGTTGGGCCTCCTTTAGCAGTTTCTACACAGTGGCAGGTGGGGAAAAAAAAGGAGGTAAAATCCTGGTTAATCAGTTAACTGGTTAAACATTTAACTAGCTACCCAACTAAGACCAGCTGGAGCAGCCGCAGCCTATGGTGCTCCTGCTCCCAGACCCATGGTTGGGAGAGCTGCTGGCTTCTAACCCCCCACCAGAGCAGCACCTGCCTGCAGGGTGCCCAGGCCCACCAAGGACAGAGGCTGCTCCAGACGAGAGCAGTCCCTGTCTGCAGTGGGCCCAGCAACCCCCACCAGTTATCTAGAATCGCTAAGCATTACCATTAATGCTTACCATTAACCTCCCTAGTGGAAAAAAAATCACAACCTCATTTCCTGTGACAGATATGCCAGTCTCCAAACACTGCTAAATCTGAGGTCAAAATTCAGAGTTGGGTTGTTGTTTTTTTGGGGGGCAGGGGAGGGAGGAAGGGGGAGAGTGTTCTAGTTAATGCTGATCACTACAAACTATTTCAGTTCTCTTAATTAAAATAAAAGTTATTTTAGAAAGAAAAATAAAAAAGCCATCACAAAATCAAACTATACAGAATACACACCCAGCTAAATATGAAAATGAATCGAAAAATCAAGAACCTCTCATCTTAGTTCTATGGGATTGTGGTAATTGATTATAAATCAGTTTCCATTGTAATCCTGAATTTGTTCTCTAAAATCCATAAATAAGTTTTAGGCAGATTTCCCTTTACTAGGATAGGTCTTGGACTGAGGTATTTTTCCGTCAGCTTTGCAATGAGTTGGACCAAGAGTTCTTCTATTACAGGGGTGGGCAATAATTTTCGCTCAGGGGGCCACGCCAAAAATTTTTGAAGTAGCCCTGGGCCACCCCAGAAGGGATGGGGCCTAAACAGGAAGGGATGGGGAAGCCCCTTTGCTCCCCCTTCCCACTAGGCACCCATGCCCTGGAAGATGCTTGGCACGCTCCCCCACACCCAGGCCAATCAGAGCCTGGGGAACACAGGAAACCACCTGCCCTGTGAGAAGCCTGTGGCACTTTGAAGTGCCACAGGCTCCTCACAGGGCCGGGGCAGGGCAAAGGAATTTTCATGCAGCTTCCCGTCTCCAGGCCCTGATTGGCCTGGGGAGCGCGTGAAGCCTCCTCCACTCTCCCCTTTCCGTGCGAGCAGCACTTCCAGACACCACGTGCTGCTCGCAGGGCGGGCGGAGGCTTTGCACACTACCCCCTTCTCCTTCTGCCAATTAAGGCCTGGAAGCAGGGGAGTGCCTTCTCTGCTCTGCCCCAGGGCAGGAGGAGGCTTCGCACGCTCCCCCAACTCCAGGCCCTAATTGGCTTGGGGTGGGGGAGCAGCAGGGCCTCTGCAGGCTGGATCCACCCGCTTGGCGGGCCAGATCCGGCCCACAGAGGCCCTTTTGCCCACCCCTGCTCTATTACATACTAAAAATACTGGGTTTCATTTGAGTTCAAAAAGAGTTTGTATCAATTAGCTTTACCTGGTTTAGGTAGTTGCAATTTACTGTCCAGCACCTAAATGTCAAAATTCCATATAAGAATAATGTGTCTGATATAACAGTCTTAAGAAAGGGCAGCAGGTGACTGCTGGAGGTTTCAACCTACTTTCGCTAAGAGCTAAATCTTCAGCTGGGATAAACGGGTACAGCTCTACTGATTTGAGAGCTGCACCATTTATACCAGCTGAGCATCTGGCCCTTAATTTTGAGTTATGTTGGCAGCACAGGAAAATCTCAACTTTTAACTTCATCGCTAGAGGGCTGGTGTGGGGAAAAGGAGCATTTGCCAACAAGCTTTTTTTTTTTTAAATATAAACACAGTGGTAACTAAGGAGGATATTGCACAACTTCTCCTAATGTTAAACATTGTAAAATCAGCTGATCTGGAAGATTTTCAACCAAGAGTTTTATACAAGCTTATCCAGGTGCTCTTTGGTCCACTGCTAATTTTTAAAAGCCTCAGGAAAACAAGTAGAAGAAAGCCACTCAAGCCCAGGCAAAAATAGACAGTCCTGTCAAACAAATTTGAAAAGATTTAAGTCTGGTGAGTAAAGATAATTTTATGGAGATGCAGATTTAGGTAAGATATTTGAATTAATACCACCTGATATTCTGATTCAAACAAGCATGTACTCAAAATCAATGTCTGAATGCATAAAAAGCTTGGAAAAATGACAGGTCTCAACACGTGTAGTTACTGAGACTTAAGTACTAGGGATGTCTCCACCAGGATTCTGCAAGGATCAGTTCTTGGTAAGGATGTTACATTTAAAATAATCAACTAATTGATTAGTCAATTAGTCGATAAGAGCGCCTCCTCCTTTGAAAGTAACAAGACACCTGCTGGCTCTTGCTACATCTCAAAAGCAGAAGCCTGCGGTGAGCTGCGGACTCAAACAGTCCCCTGCTGGCCCTGCACTCCCTGCTTTTGAAATATACAAGAGACTCTGGAGGGCTATTGTACATTTCAAGAGCAAAGTGCTGCTGAGAACATGGGGCCAGCAGGAGACTGTTTGAGTCCCCAGCTCGCCCCAGGCCTCCCACAGTGCTTCTGCTTTTGAAATGTAGCAAGAGCAGGGGCTCTTGCTACGTTTCAAAGGCGGAAAGCGCCACCAGTTCCCCGCTGTGCTCCTGCCCCTTATCCCCACGGAGACGGTGCTGAGGGGGAACCGGCTCCCCTTGCTGCCTCTCTCTGATGGAGGCAGCAAGGGTCGGGGGAGCCAGTCGAGTCACTAGTAGACTATACGATCAGCATTTTCTTATTAACTAGTTGTCTAGTTGCTTACATCCCTAATTCTTGTCCAATGCTGTTCAATATTTTTATCAATAATCTGGAGGAAATGTAAAATAATTGATGGTAAAATGTGCAGATGATACAAAGATACAGCCCTCTCTTCCCCTGGCCCAAGAGGGAAGGAGATGCTGATTCTTTAGGTATGCTTACACTGCAGTTAGGCACTAGCTGTGCCTGCTGCCTCAGGCTAGGGAGCTGTTTAACTAAGCCCAAATGTCTATACTGTAATTAAATTAAGCCTGAGCAAGCTGGCACAGGCCAGCTGCAGGTTTTTAATTGCAGTGTAGACATACCCTGAGAGTGTTAATGTGTCTGTTACATTGCACATTGCATTAGAAAAGATGGATAACTGTAAGGGAGAGAAAATAGAAGCAAATATGATTAGAAACACTCACCTATAACACTGCCCAGCAGCTCTAAACGGTCACAGCCAAAGAAGAGGTGAGACTCACCACTAATATGGGCCACAACTGCTGGCATTCCAAAGGCCTAATTCCACCATGGAGACAAAACAGGAGTCACAAAGAGACAAGTATCAGAGGGGTAGCCTCTGACGAAGTGGGTCTTTGCCCACGAAAGCTTATGCTCCAACACTTTGGTTAGTCTATAAGGTGCCACAGGACCCCTCGCCGCTTTTACAAAGAGACAAATAAGCACAAGACCAGTTCTAAGAGGAACTTGGAACAAAGAACAACAGTGGTATCACCTTTCCTCCTCCCTCATGCCTCACTTTCTTTTTCCCTTTCCCTTCCTTCTTTCTCTCAGATCTGGGTCCCATTCACCACACCTGGATTCTGTAGTACTCTTTAGGCCATTATCTCATACAACTGGGAGAAAAGGAACCAGAGTTAAACCAGTGTTTCCTGCATGGTAGTGGAAAGCAGTGATCCCAGGCATTAGTTCTGGTCTGTGGCATGCTGGTCTCCTGAGGTTCCTTTGGAAAGAGCCAGGAATCAAATCTGCAGGAAATTAAAACCCTAAGGATATTGAGCTGGCTTGCAATGAGTGGCTACGTCTACATTGGCGCGCTTTTGCGCCAAAGCTATGCAAATGAG
>CM057845.1:123655650-123666978 GCA_030068395.1 Apalone spinifera | reverse complement strand
GAGGAGGAGAGAGACGGACATAGAGGACAGTCCCGAAAAATCCTGTTGTATGACGGGTTATTGGCTAGTATCTAAATAATTGATGAAGATATTGAACTGTGAATAACATAATTCGTGAATACTAAAGGCCAAGGTGAGCTCCCTGCAGCTCCTGAACTCTCTGCAGGGGCTGGCAGCTGTGGGGAACTCACTGCACTGCTGGGAGTCACGGTCAGTTCCCCACAGCTGCTGGCCTCCATGGAAGGGGCAGGTCTGGGGCAACCAGTTCTCTGTACTGCCCAGAGTGTGTCGTCATGCCCCCCCACCAGCCCATGGGTCTACCTGGAGTGTGGCACTGCCCCAGTTCTCAGAGCCCTCAGAGCTGCCATTGTGATTGTCACTTGATGTGCTGAAAAACCAATAAGCCAACTTTTCCTGACTCTGTAGGCGCTCATTAACTCTGTTGCGCTGATCCAGACCTTCCAGCCTCCTCCAGCACAGACACAAGAGATGGGATCAGAGCCCTATGTAGTTCAATACAAATACAGAAAACCCTCACTATTCACAGTGGACTCATTCCTGGCACCACACAAATAGCATCATCCATCAATACTGGGGGGCATGGTGAACTCCCATGGGGCTAGCTGCTGTGGGGAACCCACTGCAGCTGTTGGGAGCTGCAGTCAGTTCCCCATAGCTGCTGGCCTCCACCGTCACCTCTGGCTGGGATGGGAGAGACACTGCGAATATGCAGAATAGCAATTCCACGAATTGTGAGGATCTATTGTACTAAGATCAGCCCAGCACTGGGAAGGCTCAACCAAAGGGACTTTTCTCATCACCCAAATTGCACAGCCTCAGTGGAGCTTGAATCCCAGATAAATCTGTCTCACTGTGTATATGATTTTACACAGGGTAATCATGTTTTCCCTCTCTCTCAGGGTAAAGGAAGATATGCACAGCCTTCTTGCCTCCTTCCCCCAGGTAACAATTACTTACACTGGAATTATTATTATACAAAAGTGATTGTATTAAGTATACAAGGTAGGATTTAAATGGTCATAAGAGATAGACAGCACAATGTAGGTTACTAAACAAAATATAACCAGAAAGCTAAGCTTAATACACTAAAGAAACTTGTTACAAGTAATAATTTCTCACCCTAGTTCTTATTGAAGGTAAAGTCCTTCTCAGGTCAGAGATATTCTGTCCAACCTGGGTCCAGCAGTTCTCGCCTACGCCTGTCAGCGGTGGATATAAGGCAGAGTGAGCGGGGCGGCTGCCCTGGGCCCCGCACTTCAATAGGCCCCGCGCATGCTACTTCCGGTCGGCTGCTGCCGAGACGCATGTGCAAAATGCTATTTCCGGTTGGCTGCTGCCAAGGTGCATGTGCAAAATTGTGCCTCCCCAGGCCCTGCGGTGCAGCCCTGGGCCCCGCAAAATTATCATCCGCCCCTGACGCCTGTCATTACAGTCCTTTTGTTTCCAGGTGTTTTCAAGTATTTCTTTGCAGGGGTAGGCAGACCATAAAACCAGATGAAGACCATTATTGTTTACTTCCCCTGCCTTATAGAGAATTTTCCTGTCGCAGAATTTTTTTTTGATTCCGTTGCTCCTGTTGTAAAACAATACAAAATTTGAGAAGGATTGCAGCATCAGGTGTCACATGTCTATGTAGCACCGCAGAGTCCATAAGTCAGCAGCAGTGTAGCACAGTTCTCCCTGTCAATTGTCTTTTGCTAATGGGCTATTAGCTCTGTGTCTGGCTTCTTCATTGTTGTTCCTGGTAGGCTGGTAACAGGATTTTCCTAACACAAACACATTGATACTATATCTACAGTAAATCTGTGGCCCCAGTTTCAGATACTGAAATGGTACATACATACAAATGGGAAAATCATGTTAAGCAGATACCTCTCGAGGTCCCTTCCAGTCCTAGTGTTCTATGATTCTTAGTATTCTATGAATCTAATGATACCTTACAAAAAGTATTTTGCAAAAAAGTATATTCTAATTATGCCTTATTCATGTTCATAAGCATCTCTATATACATTTTAGAGATTTGTGCATTTTTCTGTCCATGAGTCCATTTGTCTGAGAGCCCAGTTGTCCTGGAACTCCTTCTAAACGGTAAGAGCTAGGGCCACCAAATTTGGTAGTCAGCTTCCTCTTATCCTAACTTAAAGCAAGGTCAGGGTTTGGTTGTGCCAAGAAAATGGAAAGTGCCAGGTGTGGGACAGTTTGCCATAACATGGAAAGGGAGGGGGCACAGAGAGGAGAGACATGATACTGAAAGTGTTCAGAGGGGGGAGCAAGCCTGCAGGGGAGTGCTATACTGTTTAGTGACTATTGGGGGGGAAACTGTACCATCAAGACAGTGGCTAGTAGTGATGGGGCTCCACTGTCTTGCCTGTCACTAGACCAGGTAAGCAGTCCCCTGCCCTAACTCTTCTCCCCCATCCAAGAGGGGGAGAGAGAAAAATCCCCTGTGGCCTGGGGAGCTGGTGAAAGACAGAAAGCCCCTGCCAACTGGTGGGGGGAGAGAAAACCCTGCTGGAGCCCCCCCCCCTCCCACCACCACCACCCTGGGCTTCTCCTCACTCCCTAAGCTTCACAATCATCATTGCTGTGTACAGTATTACATTATTTACACTCGTTTAAAACTTATACTATATGGCTATGTCTAGACTGGCATGATTTTCCGCAAATGCTTTTAACAGAAAAGTTTTTCCGTTAAAAGTATTTGCGGAAAAGAGCATCTAGATTGGCATGGATGCTTTTGCGCAAAAGCATCCGTGCCAATCTAAACACGGTTTTGCACAAAAAAGCCCCGATCGCCATTTTAGCCATCAGAGCTTTTTTGCACAAAACAGTTCTGGGTTGTCTACACTGGCCCTCTTGTGCAAAAGCATTTGCGCAAGAGAGCTTTTGCCCGAGCGGGAGCGTCATTGTATTTGCGCAAGAAGCACTGATTTTGTACATTACAAAGTCAGTGCTCTTGTGCAAATTCAAGCAGCCAAAAAACTTGCCAGTCTAGACACAGCCTATATGTCTTATACTGCCTTTTGTCTGCTGAAAACATTTCTCTGGAATCTACCCCTCCCTATTTACATTAATTCTTTTGGGGAAATTGGATTCACTTAACATCATTTTGCTTGAAGTAGCATTTTCCAGGAACATAGCTTCAAAGTTAAGTGAGGAGTTACTGAATCAAGACAATGAGGTGTCCAGAAGTAGAAAGCAAATCTTGCCTCAGTACATGTAGAGGCATTCAAAAGGGGATAATTGTTGCTATAATGATAATACCACAAAACAGGTGAGATAGCAGATAAGGAAAGAGATCAGAAGTTTCCTGGCAATAAGAAGATATTGGGGTCCGTAAAATCAGTTGCATTATTTTTCATCTTTCAGCTGTGTCTCCACAGAGAGGTAAGGGGACAGGATAAATGAAATCAAAAACGCAGTGAAGGGAATGGAAGCTATCAGAAGAAGCAGAGCAGTTAATTTAGGAAGTAGAGTTTTGGGGAGAACCATTAGTCCAGTGTGCCCTCTGGTGGATTTTCTGTTGATTATTTCTATGAGGTGAAGATCACCAACTGTACGCAATCTATGACCACAGCTATGCTCCTGGGGTCCCTAGTATCTCCTTGAGTCACCATGATGGTGGGTGATATCAGACTTTCCCCATACACTGATATATTTGGCACAACAGAGATATGACCATAGACACTACTTAACCTGGTCTCCCCATCCCACCCATGCTCCGTATCATTCTCTCCATCTCTTTCCTGGCTCCTGTTCACAAGGACTCCACTCACCATTATAGTGTACAATTTCTCGTGGCTGCCTTGGTACTAGTAGGGGGAAAGCATAGTGGAGCACAGTGGAGCACTGTGCTTGGTGCCACAGTGGCCTGCAGCAGCCAAGAGAAGCAATGGAAGGAAAAGTCCTGCTCTGCTCCTGCAGTTCTGGGCAGAAGCATGGTCAGTGCAGACAGACTCTTCAGAGAATTTAGCTGTAAAACTGTAACAAGTCTCTTCTGAAGAGCAATTTTCCTAGGCTTATAATTTGGCCAAACGTGGAGATTTGTTACTGTGATGGTCAAAAGCACATCCATGATGCCAGGACAGTCCCCCATCTTCCCTGACTGGAATTCCAGTTCCTGCTCCTATGTATGGAGGTGCTAGTATTTCTTAATGAAACACTGGGGTGAATTTTTTTAAACATGAGAAATGGCCAAACTATTTAGTGAAAACATTAATAGCTTGAACAGTTAGGCTGCATCTAGACTGGCATGATTTTGCAGAAATTCTTTTAACGGAAAAGTTTTTCCATTAAAAGCATTTCCGCAAAATCGCGTCTAGATTGGCACGAGTGCCTGTGCGCAAAAAGTGCTTTTGCGCAAAAGCATCCGTGGCCAGTCTCGATGCGATTTTGCGCAAGAAAGCCCCGATCGCCATTTTTGCCATCGGGGCTTTTTTGCACAAAACAGTTCTTCCCTGTCTACACTGGACCTCTTGTGCAAAAACATTTGCGCATGAGGACTTTTTCCTGAGCGGGAGTGTCAGTGTATTTGTGCAAGAACACTGATAATCTTACATTAGATCGTCAGTGTTCTTGCGCAAATTTAAGCAGCCAGAGTAGACGCGGGCAGTTGTTCCAAGCTTGTAAATTTCAAAAAATGACACCCGGCCGGGAAGATGCAAATCAAGAGCAGGATATTTAAATCCCGGGCTTGATTTGCAATTCCAAATGCCTACATTTGCAGCCCTATTCCGAAATAGGCTGCAAGTGTAGACATATCCATAGTGAGCAACATCATTGTATCTGTTCTGATTCATTAGTTTAGTGTTTAGTTTAATGTTTTGACATTTTATTATTTTAATAAAATTGAATCAAATTGTGTCAATTTTTTTAGTAAATTTATGAAAACTTTTGAGATAACCTATTTATTTCTGAATTTTTCACTACATACTTAACCTCAAGGGGTGCCAAAATACAAGTTTGCCTGGGACGCCTTTTCTCCTCAGGCTTGCCCTGGCTGGGGTATACCCAGAACTGATGAGGGAGCTGGCCAAGTGTAGTGGTTGGATTCACACAGTAAGGCCTCTATTGGGACTTACTACAACAGTGCTGACTTTTCCCACAACCTGATATCCAAAAGGCAGGACATCTATTCTGATTTAAACTAGACAGTCCTGCTTCTCTAAAATTTGTCCTCCATCCAGTACTGATGTAACCACCACCAGGCAGATATGAACCTGGGACTTCTGAAGCTTAGTATAGGAGCCTCTACCCTTTGAGCTAAAAAGCCAGCTGGCTCTCAGCCCATGCTGTAGAGGTCTTTTGTTCTTATCTGTTGTTGTGGTCTAGGTGCTACTGCATGGGACAGTGAGCCACACTAGGGGTACGTCTAGACTACATGCCTCTGCTGACAGAGGCATGTAAAATAGGCTACCCGACATAGTCAATGAAGCCGGGATTTAAATATCCCCCATTTCATTAAAATAAAAATGGCTGCCACGCTGTGCCGACTCAGCTGATCGCCGGCACAGCGCGCGAGTCAAGATGCGGATCGGTCGACAAGGGAAGCCTTTGTCGACCGCTCCCTTATGCCTCATGAAATAATAGTGAGAAAATTTTGGAGACAGCAAAACTTGTGCTGAAGCATGATTCTGTGAAGCTTACACAGCAAAGACATGACAGGATGGAGAAAATGAAACACTTGTGGGTCTATATGGCTGCATGATCTGTACAAGCAGAATATGCCCATCAGCCTAGCTTTCATTCAAGAAAAGGCCACGAGCTTGTATAAAAACACTGAAATAGAAGTAGAGACTGGTGAACCTGGGCCTTTTAATGCCAGCTATTGATGTTGGAATCTCATTCTTTGCTTCTCAGTAATGAGGCTCTAGCAGAGTTGGATAAGCAGTGCCACAAAGAAGATAGTGTAGATGAGGACGAGGATGAAGATAAAGATGGAGATGTTGGCCTCACAGTCCCTATCCTCTGATGTGGCTTTGACCTGTACGAAGAGAAGATGGTTGTATTCCTTAAGAGTATCCACCTCGCTGATCATTTTTCAAGAGCATCAGCAATCGTGGCAGATGGCTTGTCATGTTACAGACAGATTTTAGATGCCAAACTTAAACGCACCAAGTTTACAAAAAAATAAACCCAAAACAAACAAACAAACAAACAAACACACACACACACAAACACAAAACAACCCCCCCCCCCCACTGGATGCTTTCTTTACTAAAAAAAAAAGTAAAAAAGGACCCCAAACCATTCAGGGATGAGTTTCAATCAGGATTTTCTGGCATTAAAAAGCAGGAAAAAAACCCATGCAGCAGCAGTTGAAGAGCCTCTAGCAGTGGTGACGTTGTTTGTTATTGACACCAACAAAGCAGGTATTGCTGAATCATCAATTGTCGAGGTGGTAGATGTTTGTGATGTTGAGATGGCTGTTGATGATCCTCCATCTGTTTGTCCAGCCTCATCCTTCAACTAATTCTCCATCAGTACCAACTAGCAAAATTGCTACCTTCTCAAGATCAGATTATTGTATTAAAAACTATAGCAAGATGTCATAAAATCATGTTTGTGTGTTGTTAAAATCAGAACTGTAGCATGTCATAAGTTCTGCAACCTAACCTTCCCTTAACCCATTGATTCTTATGGAGTAGAATTCCCTGCCTTGTGTATTTAAGGCAACATAAAGTCTGTTCAGGAATGCATCCCCCCCAATTTATATGAATTGTTATGGGGAAAAATTCCCCACTTTACGTTGTTTTGCTATAAAGTCCACATATAGCGAGGACGGTCTGTACTGTTAAAAATTGCACCTTATTTTCAGTCTAATTTGTTCTATTCTTAGCTTCTGCATTGGCTCTAGTTACATTTCTTTCTGCTAGACTAAGACCTCTCTACTACCAGGAATTTTCTTCCCATGTAGGCACTTATGTTTCTCAGAGTGCCTCCCTCCTTTTATTTCCTTCCCCCCTCCCTTCTCCTCCTTTTTTCTCCCTTCCCCTCTCTTCCTTCTCCCCTATTTATTTTGGGTCTGCACATTCTAAACTCAAAACCCCAGTCATCTGAAGAAGTAGGCTGTGCCCACGAAAGCTCATGATTCCATCTACATGTTTTGTTATCTCTAAAGTGCTACCTGACTATTTGTTGTTTTTTAATTTTATCGTGTACAGATGAACTTTGGCTACCCCTCTGAAGTTTATTTCACGTGGTCAGTTTTCTGGGTTTTCTTCAATGCAATTCACAAACTAATCAGTATCATTGGCTATAATCCTCCCAGTGGATTCAGGTACTAAAATTATTACAGGGAAAAATGGTTGGAGATGTTAGCAACTCCTACCATCTTTCTGGAGTTTTGATAGACTTCAGAGCAGAAGATGAATGATTAGTATTTAAATCAGCAAACATGCAGTGCATTACGGGTAAAGGATTGTGTTACTTTTTTCCATTACATGTACATATTTTTGCATTTTCCTATCTGGAGCGATCTGTAGGTGACTGCAAACAAATGACTGATTTTACATACACAATAACAACCATTTAGAAATTACAGAGTGTGACCAGAATCTATTCCACATCTGAAACAATTTCCATGGAGAGGATGAAATGATGCCACCCCATTTGCTAACCAAATTGTGCTTTAGAACCTGTAGTATCTATCAAACTATCAGAGTCCTGGGCAATAGGGACACAATTAAGTTTAAAACACTAAAAATAGCTACTATAAGATTCTGTATTAGCAGGGCTTGACAAATTCTGGAAAACCCTACTTGCCAGACAAAAAAGGGACTCATCACCCTCCCCCCAAAAAGTGGTTTTTTTAATAGCATAAATTCTTAATGAGAATAAGAACAGTAATTACTAATAAGTTATTAATAAATATCTTATAAACCTCTACCTTTTCCCTCTGCTGCCATGTCTCCTTTCCTTGCTCCATCAGCTCCCCTGATTATTATATTATAATCAGCTGATTATTTTCAGGCATAACGGCTTTGCGCAAGAGGGTTTTTCTTGTGCAAGAAGGGGCAATGTAGACAGCCCCGTCCGCGCAAGAGCCTCTTCTGCGAAAATGGTGGCTCATTAGCTATGCAAATGAGGCTCAGCAATATTCCACCCCTGAGCCTCATTTGCATAGCTCTGGCTCAAGATCGCGCCAGTCTAGACACAGCCTTTGAGTTTAGAGGCCCCAGTCCAGCCCCAGTCCCAGGCCTCCGATGTACCTAACTTCTCATCCACAGGGTCATACTAAAACCAAAAGAATATATGAAAATGAACACTGGAGACATTTATTAATTAACAATTAAGTCATTATACCAATAGCATGTATACTAAAAATGTAACTTTAATGTGAGTTTCCACTGTAAGCAAAACTCTTTATTTTAGGAATGCTTTTCTGGCTTTGTGGTGTGCAAATGTGTTTATAATTGAAGAAAAATGTAATTTATATGCAACATCACTGCTAATGTTAAGCATTGCGAGCCCATCCAAACACTCTTGTTGTTATGCTTATAAGAAGCACATGGGATCTTTTTCAGGGGAAAAGGCAATATGCTGCATTTACTGAGAATACGGTAGAAAAACAGTTAGCAAATGCTTCATAAAGCCCTCCCTCCCCCAAAGCCCAAGTAGGGACTTGGGAATTGGTTGCCGGCTCCCTTGTAGCCGAGGAGAGCTCAGTGAGAGTATGGGGGTTGCCCATTTTGGCAGCAAAAGCTGTGAAAGCTGCTGGTGCATGGCACAGGGCCAGCAGGGCTTTCCTTGTGCCACAAGCCCTTTCTCCTGTGGCTGCAGCTTTAAAGGCTGCAGGGAAAGGAGAACTATAGAGTTCAAAGGGTGATGTAATGCATGTGGGTTTATTCTGGGGCGGTGAGGCACTCCTGTGTCAATTCCACTCAATTCAGATTTCAAGTTTTTCTTTGCAATCAAGAAGGCAAGACACCATTTCTCTGTGTGTAAAACAAACAAAAGAACCCAAGGCCATGGCCCCCAGGCACTTGCCTTTGCCTTGGTTCAGCCCTACCCAGCGTTTATCCAAATCTCTGTGATAAGGCTGAGTTCTGAGAAGCCCAGCAGTGCTGATACTACCACATCATGATCACCTGAGCAATCTAGCATAGGCAGAATCTTGTCTGTGCATCAGGCAGGTGCAGTCTGGTTTCTGGAGGGTATTTAAAATAGTACCAAAACATCATCTAATTTCTATCTGGGAATATTTATGATGGAAATCTTTGAGTCTGGTTTAGCAACAGTTGACACTGGTTGTATCGCAATTTAACTCCACTGGCATCAGTGGAGTTACCCCAGTTTACACTGATGTTAGTGACAGGAGAATCAGCTCCGCTGTGCTTCTGCTTCTAAATTCAATGGTCAGTTGTACATGGGTGCTAAGATTAGCATAAGGTGCCACCATTTAACTAGCACCCATTCATTCCAACCAAAGGCCATAAGATGTTTCTATGGTTTCACTAACTTTAGAAGTTCAGTAACTTTCATTGATTTCCAGAGGAATCACTTTATCTAGCTGAGGGGAAGTCCAGAATACTCACCAATGGAGTGAGGTGCATTTTTCAAATCCCACTAGATTCCTCCCTCCACGTAATATAGTTTAGGGAATCAAAATAAATTGGTGGGGCGGAGGGGAAGAGGAGAGATTGCAAAGATGGAGAGAAAGGTGGGAGGGTAAAGGGGACATAAGCATCTCAAAATAGCACAGCACTGCTGATGGAAACAGTAAATATATTCAAAATATATGAGATCATTAGTAATAGAATCTTCTGAGATTTGCATCCCTATAAATGCAGCAGGTTCTTCATTTAGAAGAAGATTGAAATAATTCTAGTGTCCAAGACAGGACAACAGACAAGAACTCAGTTCTCTTTTATTAGTCATAGAGAATATGTCAATAATCCAGGTCTTCCTATTCCCCCTAAATATAAGAAAATTGGCTAGATCTGGAAAGTACATTTCATTAACATTATACACATGTACATTTCATTAATGTACCATAGGCATTTAAAGTATTTAAGAATGGTTATAGTATCAATCAAATCCCTCCCTCTCTGAGCATATGGAAGGTTGGGGTGAATGAGGTATGTGCATGAGGCTACCAGAATACACCTAGCTGCCTCATTACTGGGAAGGTCTGGCATTAGTGATTGTGGAGTAAACCCTGGGTCATATTAACTCTTCTTCAGGCCTGGAGCTAGATGATTTTGTAGGAACCCTTAGGTTCCAGGCTGAGGTCAAAATGAGGGGTTCAATGTGCAGGTGGGAGCTGCCAGGGAGCGGGGTGGGGCGTTCTGTGTCGGAAGAAGGGTGTAGGAGCAGGCTGGGTGTCAGGGAGCAAAGTGTAGATGAGAGGTAGGTGTGACACCAACCCTGCACCTCCATCTGCAGCCAGATGTGACTCTCAGCCAGCCAGTAGAGTAGGTGGTTTTATTGGGTGCCATCCCCTCTCCCAGGACTCACCATGTGTTGCAGGAGTTGCTGCTGCACCTTGCTTTGCTCTTTAAGGAAGTCCTGCAGGCTTTGCTGCTGCTCTGCCTGCCAGCTTAGCAAGGCCTGTCTCTCTGCCTGGGGGGACTGCTGGAAGCTTTGCAGGGCTTGCTGCACTTGCTCTTGCTGCTTGATGAGCCATTGCAGGGTCTCCTCCATTTCCAACCATGCTCGCTGGCACTGGATCCCACCCCTGACACCATGTGTGTCAAGGTTCTCGCTCCAGCCCCGGGACATCATCTTCATCCACAAATCATCTGGAGACCCTTTCTGGTGCAGTCACCTGTGCCTTTTATTGTCAATTCCCACCACCTTCTATTTACAGAGTTTGAATTACAACAAACTCAGCCAGCCTCTCTTTTACCTTGGGCACACTCTTAGCCATATCCTGGCTCCTTGCTACTCTGGCTGTCTTATCTAGCCTTCTGGCCAATGAGGCCCACAGCTGCTTCTATTAGCCCTTCAGGCCTGGGCTTGCTCAGCTGTCTGCAAGTGGCCTTTTCAGCCAGGCTGTAGTGGCAGAGCTCAGGCTTAGCCAGCGGTCTGTCATACTTAGGAGTGAATAAAGATCACAGATAAAGTGTGCCACATTATGTTGTGGAGTCTGTGATGGGATTTTGTCATATGCTTCCCCACAGTGAGCCAGGATGGATCTAGTCCCTTGGCTCTCCTGAATGATGGGACTGCACTAAAGGAAAGGACATGGAATAGATGGTACCGTGGCTGGCTAGCCACAGAAAGAACTGTATGCTGCAACTGTTAAAAGGTGCTACACTAGGGCTGCGTCTAGACTGGCATGATTTTGCGGAAATACTTTTAACG
>CM057845.1:123641108-123654111 GCA_030068395.1 Apalone spinifera | reverse complement strand
AGATATTTCTTTAAAGAATTAAACTTTGTTGATCTGGGTAAACTTTTGTGTTTGATACCTCTAAGGCAAGCTTCATTCCATATGTAGTTGTATTGGGCACATACAACTCTCAGCTCCTTCTAACACCTCATAAACTTGAATATATAATGGCTACTAACAAGATGGACACACAAAAATAATGTGCAGATGCACACCCACTGATCTCAGTTTATCTGATAACATAGATGTGTTGGAGCCACATAAGGAGCCACTGCATACCAAAACAAATCTAGTTTAACAATACAACTATTTATTGATTTAGTTTAGATGTCTTATGTGCTATAGTTATCATAATTGGTTGACAAGTATGTTAAAACAGAGTGGTATTGTTAGCTGATTGTAATTGGTTTGAAGATTGATTAAGTATAGCCATAAACTACTTGAGTTTCAGATGTGGCACAAGTTCTCCCTTCTATTTTTGGTACTTAGTTTACATTTCCTTAACTATTTGTGTTAATAGTTTTTCATGCATTCAAGCCGCAATTAAAAAGTAGCCTATTTCTATAAGAACAGTAGAGTAGAGATTTAAGGTACAATTCCCACTCTTGAAAAAGAGCTTTGTGTGAGCTGGAAATCTTGTCTCTGTCTCTGTCACCAAAACAAAACAAAACAAAAATTGCAAAGTGCAAACGTGTAAAAGCCAACAAAAATGGGGTTGGGGGCAGCCAAAATTTTTTTGCTTGGGGCAGCAAAAAACCTAGAGCTGGTCCTGGGTATACCTAGACTTTAGTATGGCATTTGATACAGTCTCACATGATATTCTTATCAATAAACTAGGCAAATACAACTTACATGGGGCTACTATAAGGTAGGTGCATAACTGGATGGATAACAGTTCTCAGAGAGTAGTTATTAACAGTTCACAATCCTGCTGGAAAGGTATAACAAGTGGGGTTTTGCAGGGGTCTATTTTGGGACCAGTTCTGTTCAATATCTTCAACAACGATTTCAATATTGGCATAGAGATTACACTTACTAAGTTTGCAGATGATACCAAGCTGGGAGGGCTATATAACCCCTAGATCCCTCAGACCATTTCTTCAATTTGTCCAGATCGTTTTGAATTATGACCCTATCCTCAAAACCCTGAGGTAAACAGGATGAAGTTTAATAAGGACAAATGCAAAGTTCTCCACTTAGGAAGGAACAATCATTTTCACACATACAGAATGGGAAGCGATTGTCTAGGAAGGAATATGGCAGAAAGGGATCTAGGGGTTATAGTGGACCACAGGCTAAATATGAGTCAACAATGTGATGCTGTTGCAAAAAAAAACCAAGCATGATTCTAGGATGCATTAACAGGTGTGTTGTGAGCAAGACACGAGAAGTCATTCTTCTGCTCTACTCTGTGCTGGTTAGGCCTCAGTTGGAGTATTGTGTCCAGTTCTGGGCACCACATTTCAAGAACGATGTGGAGAAATTGGAGAAGGTCCAGAGAAGAGCAACAAGAATGATTAAAGGTCTATAAAACATGACCTATGAAGGAAGACTGAAAGAACTGGGCTTGTTTAGTTTGGAAGACAGAAGATTGAAAGGGGACATGATAGCAGTTTTCAGGTATCTAAAAGGGTGTCACAAGGAGGAGGGAGAAAAATTGTTCTCTTGGCCTCTGAGAATAGAACAAAAAGCAATGGGCTTAAACTGCAGCAAGGGAGGTTTAGGTTGGACATTAGGAACAAGTTTCTAACTGTCAGGGTGGTTAAACACTAGAATAAGTTGCCTAGGGAGGTTGTGTAATCTCCATCTCTGGAGATATTTAAGAACAGGTTAGATAAATGTCTATCAGAGATGCTTTAGACCAGCGGTTCCCAACCTTTTCCAGATGGGGACCCATTTTGACAATTCAGGAAGACTAGGTGACCCAGGGCAATCCAAAAATGGGGGGAGCAGGGAGGGCAGATCCTTTTGAAATGTAATGGTGACCCATATTTGAGTCCCGACCCATAGGTTGGGAAACCCTGCTCTAGACAGTACTGGGTCCTGCCATGAGGGCAGGGGACTGGACTCGATGACCTCTTGAGGTCCCTTCCAGTCCTAGTATTCTATGATTCTAAGATTCATTGTTGTACATGAAAGGCTAGTGGTGGGTGATTCCAACTTCACAACATATTTTGGTAACACTTGCATCATAAAATTGCATAACTTCATATACAATGATAACACATGAAATCCAATGAGATATTAATGTTAGCAGATTATGACTTTTAGAATAATACCTCACCAAGCACACTTTCTACAAAACATATCATATTATAATTTTAATACTAAGACAGCAGTTCTCAAACTGCACTGTGAACCTCTTCAGACAACATCAATTATTACATGACCCCCGAGGGGGAACTGAAGACCAAGCCTGTGCAGAGCTGCCATCCTGGGGAGGGAGGACCAAAGGTGAAGCCCAAAAGTTTCTGTCCTGGGAAGGGGATAAGTAACATTAAACAGAATTAAAAAGGTACCAAAAATAAAATCACCAGAAGCTGCATGGAAACTTTTCAAGGACACAGCAAAAGAGGCTCAACTTAAATGTATAGCCCAAATTAAAAAACAGTGAGCGAACTAGAAAGGTACCACTGTGGCTTAACCACCAAGTAATAGAAGCAGTGAGAGATAAAAAGGCATTGTTTAAAAAGTGGAACTTAAATACTAGTGAGGAAAATAGAAAGGAGCATAAACTCTGTCAAATGATGTGTAAAAATATAATTAGGAAGGTGAAAAAAGAATCTGAAGAACAGCTAACCAAAAACTCAAAATAATAGCAAACAAATTGTAAGTACTGTACATCTGAAGCAGGAAGCCTGCTAAACAACCTGGGGCGGGGAGAAAGCACTGGATAATAGAGGTGCTAAAAGAGCACTCAAAGGTGATAAGGTCATTGTGGAAAAAAAACACAATAATTTTTTTGCATTTGTCTTTACAGCTGAGGATGTTAGGGAGATCCTACCTGAGCCATTCATTGTAGGTGACAAATCTGAAGAACTGTCTCAGATTTAGGTGTAATTAGAATGCACTTGATGAATACCTGTTCTGTTCATTTCCTGTGGAGCACCTGGCATTGGCCATTGTTGGAAGACAGGATACTCAGTTAGATGGATCTTTGGTCTGACCCAGTATGGTGGGTCTTCAGCTTCAGACTTGATGTGGCCTGGGTCCAACACAAACCTTGGTAATCCCTTTGTGGTCATGTCCCACAGTTTGAGAATCCTTGTACTATGATGAATATGTAGGTCAGTGGCACAGATACATTATCCTACTTTCAGTTTCTCTTCAGCTCACCAATGGTACTGCAATAAAATCAAGACTGCCGAGCAATCAGTTCAGTCAGAGAACCCATCAGTTGATACAAAGGAATTAATTTCTCATTACTGGTTATCATTAATCTAAGATTAAGATATGCTCAAGGCTAATGCAATATGAAATGAGGGATGCCTATGCCTACACGGCAATAAAAAACCCATCGCATGGCTGTGGCTGGCCTGGGTCAACTGACTTGGGGGTTGGGTGGTGAGGCTGTGCAATTTCAGTGTGAAGCCCAGGCTCTGAGAGCCCATAAACAGCTAAACTGCAATTTCATAGCCCCACAGCCTGAGCCCTGTGACACAAGCTTGAGTCAACTGATCCAGGCTTTGGGACTCGGTGCCATAGGTTTTTAACACAATGTAGGCATATCTTATGAATTATGGCTTTGCCACAAACCACAGCAAGGAGCAACGTGTAGTTACAAGCAAACCAGAACTCAATTTTGAGTCACCTTTGCTCCAGGATGGAAGTAATTTGTGCCTGGCCTATATATACTACAGGTTACTTCTACTTCTGGGCTGGTGGAAGGGAAAACGGCAGTTGCAACAGAGGTCTGTTTGGGGTTCGAAAACCCAGGGCTCAGGACATGCCAGTGACCTACACAGGGATTCCTTATGGGTGCACAGGCTGTAATTTAATTTTCCAATTTTCTCTTTAAAAACAGGTTTACTAAATTCATGGGGTTTTTAATGTTTTTTTTAAAAATACCATCACAATCTATCAGTTTTTGTGCAACATAGAATAAAACAAAGGAATTCCATGTTTTGGTTGTCACATATTTTGATTACTTGGCCCCTTCTAGCAATGATTGCTTTCTGTTTTCTCCCTGCTCAATACATTATTGCACCAAATATGCACAGTGAATAATAGTAAGTTAGGGTAGATTGGTAAATGGGTGTAGAGAAGAGAAAGCTGAGGGGATTATCATAAAGATTGCAATGTGTGATCTGTGATGTATGTTAGCTGTACTAATGGTAAGGGATAGAGCAGCAGATAATGGAGAAGCAGGTACATTCTAGCTAATGGTTTAATATTTCATTTCCTTAATTTTGTGAGTTTGAGCAGATAATTGCGTTTCAGTGACAATATTCTATAATGTATATTTATGTACCCTTTCTTCATCTTTGCTTCTCTGTTTTTGTGTATGTGTGTGATCCTGTCCATATAAAAACAAACCAGTATGTAATCTGATCATGCAATCCTGTACTCAAGGAGAAATATAAAATATTAACTAGGCTGAAAGTGAAAATCCAGGGGGCAACATGTAAAATAGTTCTGCAGTTCTAAATGAGTAAAAATGAAATGACCACCTGATGGCAGCACAAGGTTAAAAATGAAAATAGCAGTTACCAGTTTGCAGTGGTCACTTACCAACACCAGCTGATAAAGGATGAGAAGATGGTGGATATAGTATTGTGCTATGTTGGCAAGTCTGAGACCAGGTCTGCACTGACAAGTTACTGCATTGTAACCTGCCTACACTGAAGTTACTGCATAGTAACCTGCCCTTGGTGCTGTAACTTCTGAGTTGTACACATTAGCAAGGCACTAGCGCGACAGTTGCTGTGTTCTAGGTAAGCCACCTTGGCAAGAAACGTAGTGCTTGCTGTGCTCTGGCTACAGTTCAGCGATGTGTGGTGTGTTCCCAGCACATCTCTCCAGCTGGCCATGCCTGCTCCACGCATCAGGAGATTCCTTGCTTGGAGCCATGCTGAGGCACTGGACCTCATCAGCATTTGGGGGGAGGAGGCTGCCAGTCCTAGCCATGCTCCAGCCATTGGAATGATAATACTTATGAGCACCTCTCAAGGTGCATGACTGAATGGGTCCCTGACTGGGAAGCACGGCAGTGCAGGGTCAAAGTGAAGGAGATGAAAAACTCCTAGCACAACAGGCAGGAAGCAAACCTCCACTCTGGTGCTGAACCCACAACCGGCAGATTGTACAAAAAACTGGGTGACATACTTGGGGGCGATGCTACCTCTGCTCCAAAGACCCCCATGGATATTTCAGGAGCCATGCAAAAATGGACCAAGACAGGAGGAGGAAGTTGTGGCTGAGTGTGCTGAGAAGAAGTGGGAACCAGAACCAGGGGAGGAATTGACATCCACAGAGGCTTGCAATCAGGAGCTATTTTGTACCCCCAATAAGGCAAGCCCCTTGGAGGCTGTGGAGGAAGTACCAGGTAAGTGGGTTGGGTTTTGGGAGCCACTCAAGTAAGGCAAGGGGTGGGTTCCAAAAGAGAGGCCTGGTTCTGTGCGTGGCTGCTACCAGCACAGGGTTGTCAGATGGTGAACAGAGCATTAATGCAATCTCTTTTGTCTTAGTAATCTGCCTCACAGACCTCATTGAAAGTGTCATGCAGCTTCTATGCTGTGTCGCAACAAATTAGCTGGCAAAGCAAATGTGATATTTGACCCCGAAGGCTGATGTTCCCTCACCACTGTGCCGTCAATTGGGATGAAGAATCATCCCTGCATCACTATGCAAAGACAAGCCACATATGGTACCAGATGGAACCCGCAGTCTAGTAAAAGACCCTCTTTTTTTTCCTGCTCACTCTAAGGCTACGTCTACACTGTAGCCTTCTTCCAGAAAAGCTTATGCGCAAAAACGGCCCCTAATTAATTATACAAATGAAGTGCAGTGATATTCCACTCGCAGCTCTAGCTCACCCTACTCTAAGGGACAGTCTATATGGGGTAGTAAAGGGCATGGTGAGCAGGGTTAGGGGCCAACCATCCAGAGTCCCTGGGCACCTAGTGCCCACAGCAGGGGTCTACCCCCTCCCCCGCATTCACTAGCATCAATAGGGGAAGTGGAGCAATGCAGCCTCTGTTCACTCTGCTCTCCTGGTGTGTTGCTTGTGGGAGGAGTGGGACCACCCCCACACTCACTGGCGGAAAGCTGAGTGACATAGCAAGGAGAACAGATTGAGCTGGGGCCATGTTTCTCTACTTCTCCTGCCCTTGCCAGTGAGTGCAGGGGGTTCCAGACCATAGTTCCCTTTAAGATGCACACCTGTGCGGGCATGCACCAAGAATTTGTCTCTGCCCACCATCTCTGCTGCTCTGGGGAGAGGGCTAGAGGAGAGGTGGGCAAAGTGGGGAAGGGAAGGGCAGGTGCAGGGGTCAGAGAGGACGGGGAGGTGGGTAAAGTCTTGGGATGGCTGAGGAGAGTGAAAAGGGCAGGAACCAGGACAGCAAAGGAGGGTAAGGGATGGGGGAGGGTGGGGGGTGGGAAGGCAGTGGGAGCACATGGAGTGAGAGGAAGGTGGGAGACATGGCAGCAGAAGGGAAAAGGGAGAGGTTTATAACTTGGGTGCTGTGGTAGCACACACCGAACAAGTGCACACATCTCCATACTGGTGCACAAGACAAAACTCACTCCACTCATGGATGGAAAATCTTAGAGGGATTCTGGCCTCATTAGTCCCCTGGGCTGCATTGTTCACAGGAGGTGGAAGTGGAGCAAAGGTGGGGAAGAGGTGGAGAAAGGGCAGATCAGGGGCAGAGATAGGTGGGGTCTGTGATGGAGAGGGCTATCTTTAGAGAGGGCACTGGCCTCAGTGTTATCAGCATACTGAAGTTCTATCACTGACATTGTTGTGGTCTTGGACTTGGCTCTGAAGCAGACCAGATTGAAAAGACTACCATCCATCCTTTAGATTATTTCAACTCTGCCTGGTAGGTCATCTCCAATAATCTGGAGCATGGCTACCAGAAAGATATTAAATAGCATAGGTACTATCATACATCCTGGTTTGACTACAGCCCTTGTGTCAATTGGTTCAATTGTGTCATCATTCTTGAATATCACAGCTTACATGTTGTAATGTTAGAGACATAAAATAGTGACGCATTTTGGTGGACAGCCAAAGTGTTGCAGGATCTTCCAGAGGGCCTTGCAATTGACGGAGTTGAATGTTTTAGTCAAATCAAAGAATGCCATATACAGAGACTGAAGTTGCTCTCAACACTTCTCTTGTATTAGGCAGGCAGAAAAAATTGTATCAGTCATTCCTTGCCCTGGTTGGAAGCTGCATTGTGACTCTGGAAGAACTTCTTCAGCCAGTGGAAGGAGATGGTGACATCTAGGGATGTTATATTTAGATTAATTGGCTAATCGAATAGCTGATGCAATTTGCTTCAAGTATTCGATTAGTCGATAAGGGCGCCTCCACCTTTGAAGTGTAGCAACAGCTCCAGGGCTGTTGCTACACTTCAAAGGTGAAAGTGCTGCGGCAGCTTTCAAAGTGGCAGCGCCACATAAAGCCGTGGCCATCGGGGGAGTCGCCATGTGGTGCTGCCACTTCCAAACATTGTGTGCAGCCCTGGCCAGATAGGAACTCCCAGCTGGCCCCCGGCTGCACACGGTGTTTCAAAGCACCCTCTCCACGACCCCTCCCCCCACCTTGCTGCCTCTTTCTGATAGAGGCAGCAAGCGGGGGTGGGGGGGAGTGGGGGCCGGGGGACGGGCGTGACTAGTCAACTAGTGTGTCAACTATCTAATAAGCATTTGCTTATTGGATAGTCAACTAGTCATTCACATCCCTAGTGACATACTGTTAACAGATCACACAAGATGAATGAATTATAAAGATTAGAAACAGGTGAAGATAGTTTAATTGTCTTTGCAAGGATGGAAGATACAGAGCAGCAGCAAAGCTAGGTAGGCTGGCCTGGAACCAAAGAGAGCAGCAGCCTAGTGCAGGGACTCTGGTGTGGGCCTTCAGCAACCAAAGCGGAATGCAGTTCATCTTGGTCAGGTGGCAGAGCTCCTAGAGCAGCCCAGGCAGCACTGCCTGTCAGTATCCTTGGCCTTCTCCACCCCAGAACAGCTAACTAACTGTGAGTGGGGAAGAGGGGAGTGACCCATACACATCAGCACTCACAATGGCCAAAGGTTGGGACTAATGTTGGCACCTGGTGAGGGTGGGAGCCTTACATCACATACGTTGTTAATTGATGGAGTTCCCAAATCTATTCTGTTTTCTTCTTCCTCCAGCTGCACGCAGCTCCCTCTCAGTAAAGTTCTCTTAGTTGCAACCTCTAGATTCCAGTGGTAAATAGTTGCCCATTCAGGTACCCGAAGCGGAGAGCTCGAGCCAGTGCTAGTTAAGTCTTTAAGGAAACTCAGAGAAAATTGAATCTGGCCCTTTTCTTTTTGTTGTGGACCATACCATGCATAATGGTTATATGAATAAGAAAAACAGACAGAGACATAAAGCTATGTGTATTAAGTTAATGGGAGTGGTAGCTAGTTGTATCCTGTAGTGGTAGAATAGAGCCATATGTGCTTGGGTTTCAGCTGCTATTAACTTTTTTATTAGATGCTATCGCTTTGCGGCTTGCCACTAATACTGTATTTTACACTCAAAAGGTGGAAATGAGGGGAAACAAGTGGTGGGAAAGAAACCACTTTCTTCCTTGTCTGTGTGTCTTGCTGATGAGCAGCTACATGCTGTGGTTGCTGCACCTGCAATTTACACTTTCAGGGGTTTAATCTTCATATTAATAAACCGAGGGAAACATTTTAATATGGCATTTAAATCACCTCTGGATCTTCAAACCCCGACACCACAGATGTTTCCTCCGTATCCCCATGCACGGGTGTTTGGGGCTGAGTAGCGGGAGGGGAGGGGGTCTGGATTAGTGGATATATAACTATTTAGAAGTAGTGATTATGTAGTGAGTTATATAACTCCCCTTTGCACGTTTTAACATGCTTTACAGAATATATAAACTAAATCGATAAAGAGGTCTCTTTACCCTGTCTCCCTGCAGTCACTTCTGGACTAGAATATTGCAGACATTAGACAGGTTTCAAACCAGCCCTACAAACCAACTTTATAATAGGAGAAGCATAGGAGAATACTAAATCCCATTGATGTGATAAAGCGCTTTAGGCAGAAGGTAATTATCAAAGTTGGAATTAAATCACAACACTTGTAAGTGCCAGGGTATCTCTAATCATCCCAAAAGGTTACAGATAGAATTTGATGAAATTTTTCAGCCAGAATATTTTTCTCAAAACAAAACAAAACAAAAAAAACAGATTAGACTCGTCAGATATGCAGTCCTCCTCCACGGACCCTGCACTGCTGTGGCCAGCAAAGGCCCTCAGCTTCTCCAAAGAGGGATCCCTGTGCAGCTCCATCTGACATTCTGCTGCTAGGCCGGAGGGTTCAGCCCTGGAAAGATGTGCCTCCATTACCCCATCTTGGGCTGGAGGTTCTGTCCTAATCCTGTCTAGCTCCACCCTTGGTGCTCCACCTTCGCCCCCCTCTCCCCATTCTGGGAGGTTCTGCATCCCTCTCTGGCTTTGGGTAAGGACTGGGGCACTTTGAGTGCCCTCTGGCCAGTTCACAGATTGTTACTCATTAGCACCTCACTGGGTAGCTGATCCCCAACTTTCTTAGACTCCCATTTCAGGTGTGTCCTTGCATTAGGCACCTTGACAAGGAGTCCGAACACTCCTCAGGATTTGGTAGGCATTGAGCACTAGCTGGTCTGGGTCTCCCACCTCCGGCCATGCCAGTGTCCGCTCTGCACCCATGTCCCAGAACCCCAGGACACTCCTTGCCCCCATCTCAATGGGGACAATGTGATGATTGTTCCATAGGGCCGGTCCCACACTCACATGGCAGATTAGTACGGCTGCTTTGGGGCTTGCGCCCCACCTTCCCCAGCTGGCCTGCCCCTTCCTTCACTCTCTGGTATTGCGGCACCTTGTGTCCTATTTGGCCCCAGAAATTGCATTTCAGGTCCCTTAAGTCCCATGGGGATTGGCGTGCCCTGGCATTCTGGGGCACCCTGTGCTGGGCTTCCTGGAGTTGCACCTTTGGGGGGGGGTCTCCTGGTAATTCCCCTTCCGAGTCTCCCTCCTGCTCCTGATCTACTGGCCATAAACTCATCCACCAGTGTCCCTGCACTACACAGATTTTTGGGCTTCCAGTGAGCCAACCACACCTTTAGGTCTGGAGGGCCAATGTCCTACAGCTGCTCCAACCCTACCAGATTATATACATCCTCAGCTGGAGAGGCCCAGCACCCTTTCCCGACTTGCGGAGATATTCCCCCAGCAGGTTGGCAACCTCCTTTAGGTGACACCTGGGGTCTTGTGCATACCCAAGAACCGTGTCCTGTCTGCCTGTGGGTCAGTTCACATGTCAGTAGCCAGGCCTGCTTGATCAGCTCATAGTCCTTGGTCTCAATCCCATCCATTTGGCTGAATGCTGCAATGGCCTGGGGCCCTATCAGGGGATCAGACAGCAGAGCCCATCTGTGGGGTTAGTCTGAGGCAAAGCACCTGCACCCACAGCCAACAGTCAACAGGGTGCATCCCTGCTCCCACATTGTCACAGCTCACAGGTCATGTCCACACTTGGCCTGTTGGTCCTTGGGTGGAACCACCAACAGTGTGACAGCCTCTTCTTGGGGAGTCCACTCTCTTCCAGGGATTCTTCCCCTCCACCTCCTGGGCCAGCGACTCTCCTGTCTGTGCCCTGGCCCCCCTCCTGTCTCCCTCTGGACCCCTGGGGCCTCCACTCCCAGAGGGAATAGTGCAAACTTGTTCTCCAGACCAGAGCGACTCTCAGCCACCATAAAAAGAGAAAGGTTTATTGAACTTTGAATGCAGCAAAGGATCCCTCAGGCCTGTCTCTTCCTCCAGCCCAGCACATCTGAGTCTCCCCTGCAGCCAGGTAGGCTCTGCCTGCTCCCTCCCTGTGAGGTTCAGAAATCCCCTTCCTCCAGCTAAGCCTCCAATATCCCCTACAGCAGCCCCTCCCCTGTCCATTATCTTCTATCCAGGCAAACAGGGTCCCCTGGGCCCCTCTCTTCTCCACCTCTCCTCTCCTCTGTCCATTGTTCTCCTTAGCTGGAGCCAGCTGGGCAGGTCACAGAGGTCTCCTCTCTGCACCCCATAGTCCTCCCTCTGGCCAGAACTGGCTGTGCCCTCCAACCTAGGTCTCCCAGTCACCAGTCGTAGAGGATCCAGTTTTGTGCTGCTCCCTGTAACAACAAACTCCCTCTCCCCTCCCCAGTAACACCAGTAACACCCAGGGACACTGAGGGTTCCCCTCTGCGTGTGACCCCTTTAAATCCCCACAAATCCCCCACTTCATCACAGGCCCTTTCCAAGTGTGGGGCTGGTATGGTGGTGCTTTAGTATTCCTGGTACTGAAGCTCAGAAACATTTTTCCTTTTGATCAGGCACTTCTGAAAGATCATATGCACTGCCATACACAGCTTCCTCAGCCCCCAGTTTTCTCATTGAACCGTACACCCATGTGGGTTTACCATTGTCCACAGTGAGCAGAAATTTCATGGTGATCAGAGGAAATTCCCCACAGATTTCTCTACTTCCTCATCCAAACATTCCTATAGCCATGTCTCCAGGATAACCCTGTTTCACCAGTCACTGGCCTGCAGTTTAGTGGCAGCTGCAGGCTCTACAGTGTAGTGCTTCCCTTCTCTATGTCGGTGTTCGGCAATCATTTTTTGCCAAAGGCCTGGCCCCAGGACACACTGGAAGGGGCGGGTCCTGAAGCAGAAGGGGCAGGGCCAGGATACTTCACTGGTTCCCCACCCACAGACCATGACTGGTCTGGGGGCGGGAGAGTGTGTGAAGTCTTTGCCCCTGCCAATCAAGGGTGCTTGGACCTCACAGCTTCCCTGTCCGTCCCCCTCCCTTTCCTGTTGCTAATGGCCAAGAGAATGCTGGGAAATGCAGTCTCTCCCCTGCTCCAGGGCCCGCTCTCTAGGCAGGGAACTGCCCAAGGAACTGCAGCTGCCAGGGTACCTTGGGCTCTTAGCTCCCATGCTGTATCCACATGCTGCTCTGTGCAGGCTGCCACAGCGCTGGGAGAGCGGAGGAAGTAACTGAAGCCTCTCCGGAGCCTGGGCCTGGTGCCACCAGGTAAATCCTCCACTGGTGCTAGGGAGGAGGGTGCTGCTGCAAGTGGTTGGTGACCCATCACTTTTCCTCACAGAGGTGACACTTGCTTTGCAGTTTTGTTTAATCTCTTGGCCACATGTTCCCTGGAAAGCTGCCCAATTCATTTCAGGACAGACACATCAAATCTTGGTAAAAGATTTTAATAAGGAAAAAGGAGAAATTCAACTGAAGAAATTATATGAATAAAAAAGCAAGAAAATTCCATACTGTTTGATCAATGAAAAAATTATAGAGAAAAAATTATAAACTGTAGCAATTTTTCCTAGTTTTTTAAATTATTTCTTCCTGCAATTTAAGAGTCTCTGAATAGTATTATGTCACCAGGCCAGAGCCCAGCTCTTCTCATAGAAAGTAGCTGATGATACAGAATTTGCGGTCTCATGTTCTACTTTATCTAAATGCAGTTATTCCTTATTAATTATCCAGGGAGGCAGTCTTCAGATTCTTCATAGTCTGAGTCACGGAGAGGTTTGCCTTTCACCAACCCAGAGCCATTTTCACTTCTTGGTGCGTGCAGATTCTAACCTGCAAATATTTGATTAAACTATATTATATATATAATATAAAATATATAAATATAATACATTTTTCCATTCTATTTTAGATGGAGTCATATAACAAGGCCATGCACCCTACAGTATGGATAAGATGTTACAGTAAACTTCCGATAATCCGGCACCTTTAGGACCCAGGGGGTGCCGGA
>CM057845.1:123622708-123633033 GCA_030068395.1 Apalone spinifera | reverse complement strand
GTATGTTTAGTTCAGAAACAAGAAGATTAAGGGGGATGTGATACCAATCTTCAAATAATTGAAAAGTTGCCATAAAAGAGACAGAGTAAAATTGTTCTGTTTTCTCAGAGGATGGGAGAAGATGGACTAGATTCAAACTACAGTGTAGCAGATTTATATTATAATAAATTTTCTAATTGTAAGAACAGTAGAACAATAGGGATGTCAAAATGCAGGGTTTTTTTAATAAACATGTAACCCCTGAAAATTTCAGCAGTTACATATTTACACATGGGGGAGTGCTAGGTGGGGGATTGGGAGCAGCCCCATGGGAGCTGGTGCACTCAGAAAGCTAGCTTTTAAGCTGCCTGCCCCCCTATGCTGCTGCCTCTGTATCACAGGCAGCAGCATGGGAGGCAGGAGCAGACGGGAGCTGGTGCTCGTGGGGAGCTGGCTTTTAAACAAGCTTCCAGCATGCACCAGCTTCTGTAGAGCAGCTTGCCCTCCCCCACCAAACTTCTGGCTTTTAAACTGGCTCCCCATGAGCACTGGCTTTCACTTGCCCCTTCATGCTGCTGCCTCTGTACCAGAAGCAGGAGTGTGTGTGTGTGTGTGTGTGTGTGTGTGTGTGTGTGTGTAGAGGGGGTGGGAGTGGCAGGCATTGGTGCTTGTGGGGAGCCTGCTTAAAAGCTGGTTCCCTGCAAACACTGAGTCCTGCCTGTTCCTAACTCCCCGTGCTGCTGCCTCTAATACAGAGGCAGCAGCATGGGGAGGGGAGCCTTGTGTGTAACTGTGAAGGTAGGCTCATTGGTTAACCATTTAAATGTATATACTAACACATCCCTATAGGACAATGGAACAGATTGTAGTATGAAGAGGTCCTAAAACAAGCCCACGTATCACAGTCCTGATGTGAGGCTTGAGACCTTAATAAAATTGGTCAAGACTTTGCTAATAAAAAGCAAAGTTGAGCTGTGAGAAAAAGGAAGGCCCTGCTCACAGAACTTGGCAAGAACAGGGCTGATATTGCCAAAAAGCTCATACTTACGAGGTACTAGGCATAGGCAATAAACACATTCTGTAAGGATGGTAACAGAAGTCCTGGTTAAGAAATATCTTGTTACCAACATATTCCTCCCAGATAACAGAGATTTACCAACCAAGGTTCAGGACAGCGTCTAAAATGATAGCATGAGGCATAGCGATGTTTTGATCGAACCATCATGTACAAGGTAATGGATAGCAGGAAGGTATGTCGGAGGGTGGCACCCTTATGTCAGGACTAATGTATAACTCATTTGCATCTGTGTATAAAAATGTATCTTAGAGAGGCTGTCCTTGTCCATGGCACAGTGGAAAATCCTGCCACTAACTGATCGGTGTTCATTGTTTGGGACATATATGTATTAGTATTCTCTCAGGCTATGTTTACACTACAAGTTTTTGTGGCAGAGAGTATGCTAATGAGGGACTCATTAGCATGAGTCGTGATGTCATTAACATATTTTCTTGCGATGCTTTTTGCACAAGGGGTTTTTGCGCAAAAAGCAGCAGTGTAGCCGCTTCCATTTTGTGCAAAAAGCCACTTTTGAGCAAGATCCTTATGCCTCTCCCGGAGTTCCGTGGAGCACAATTGGGAAACACTGCACTATATCCTTACATCAGCATTTTGATGCATGGTGACCTGGCTTACCACAGCGGTAACATTCCCGGCTCTCCACTGATTTGTGGGTAGGTTCTTGGGACACTTTATGCACCCTAGGAGGTGCACTGAGGTATTGTGCCTCCCATGTGGCCAGTTCCATGAAGACCGCAATATCAACAGCCTTCTGTAGGGTGAGCTGGGCCTCTGTTAATAGACAAGTCTGTATAGCTTCACTCTGCAAGCCACACACTAATCTGTCCCGTATGGTGTCATTTGACATCTTAAATTCAGTGTTCCACAAGCTTTTTCAAATTCATTACAAATTGGACAACTGTTTCACTTTCTTTTGGGTCTCTGTTGTGGAGCCTCTACCTTTCTGCAATTGCCAATGGTTTTGGAGCATAATGTGACCCCAGGATTTCCACAATCCTGATTTCAATTTCAAAGATCTAAGATTTGGTCTCTGACTTAACAGGGCGCAGTAAACTGCACAGCAGGGAGTAGGTCCTAGCCCCTACAACGCTTAAGAATATTGGCACCTTCTTCTCTTCCTTAATGTCATTTGCAAAAAGAAAAAGCTCAAAATGCTCGCATATACTTGACATTGATCTACAGTCTCCTTAAGAGGTCTCAGCAGTCCCATAAGAGTAGCCACGTTGCTGCACCGCCTTTCTTTCTCCTTTTTCCTCCCAGACTCTGGGCTTCACTGGTTTTAGTTTCAGTTTGCACGGTCAGTGTAACAGTGTTTTCTCACCACCACCTTCCAAAGCAGCAAAAAGGTTTGTTTTCTTACACTGACTTCTACTTCTTCTGTTGCTAGAGGCAGCACAGGTAGCCCATCCTCATCGCCACTTTGTTATATTGTTTGGAGTTACCGAACATAGGAAAAAATCGCTTGAAACACAGAGAGTTGCAGCAGTTGCAAGCTTTCAATTTATTCCTCAACACATAACTAGCTAGAATCGGCCAAAATTGGTTGGCCTAACCCCTTATAACCTAACTCAGTTACTATAACAACAATATCTATCACTATGACAACCTAATACAAAACAATGTGCAACACACCGGGGAGCATATGACCAAAGGGCTATCATCATTGGACAGAGAGAGAAACCCATCAGCACACCACACTGGTAACTTCTGACCTCACAGATTATCTAGGGAGGTTATGGAAACTCCTTCACTGTAATTTTTCAAAGGATGCTGGATAGCTGTCTATCTTGGATAGTTTCAACACAACAAATCCTACATCTTGGCAGGATAGATCAAATGACCCCTGAAGTCCCTTTTAACTGGATGGGTCTATGATTCTATGATTCCAGATCTCATAATTGTTAACCAGTTTCCTGATTCATAGAGTCAGAATCATTATTTATGAACACTTGGGTGTGACAGTGTTAGAAAGGCTGATTACCATTCCACAGGAATATAAGTCAAAAGAATAGTGTGACCAGCAAGAAGATTCTCCACTGGCGTACTCAGGTTCTTTTCATTTCATGCCTTTTCTGTTAGTTAATAGCCACCTTTTATATTAACCCATTATTAATTAGAATCAATACAGCATTCACAGAACAGACCTGAGCAGAGAACGCCAGCGTCTTCTCCATGCCCACAATTATGCTGACCCCATCCTCTGGAAGAACAGTTCTGAAGATTGGATTCACTTCCAGAGCAGCTCACATCATCCAGCCAAATCTGCCCTGATCCCTGCCCATAATAAGCAGAGCCAGGTGCATCGATGGCTTGTCCACATCCCAGTTCTTTGCAAACAACACCGGCATCTGATAGATCCCAGGAATCATCACAGACTGTCCCCCAGGAGCCACTGTGATGAATTTCAATTCTCCCAGAACAACGATCTGCCCCATTCATCAGTCTGATCTGTTTGCTTCCTGTAGGAAAAAATTTGAGACAGTAATGTCATATTCCAATAATCTCACTAATTTAAATACATTCAAGTCAATGGAGCCCAAAGTTATTGACCTGAAGTGCAAAAGGAATTAGCTGAAAAAATATTGGAGCCACTGGAAATAACATTTTCAAACACAGACATGACAGGAGAGGTCGTAAACATAATACCCACATTTTAAAAGGAGAAAAACAAAGAGCTAGGGAACTACAGATAAGTCTGGCTGTCTTGGATATCTGAGAAGCTACTAGAGCAATTTATAAAATAACATATAATGTCTTGAGTGGTTCAGACACATCTTGGTAGGAGAATTAGATTAAATGACCCCAATGATCCCTTCCAACCCTATGGCTCTATGATTATACAACTTGGAATCACATATTTTTTAATCAATTTCCTGATTTATGGGCTCAATCTCATGATTTCTGTACTCTTGGGTTGGCAGCCTTGCAAACACTAGTTATATTTCCACAGTAATATATGTAAAAAAAAACCCCAAGCAACCCTATGTTATGTGCAAGGAGATTCTCCAGTGGCATCCTCAGATACCTCTTGTTCTATGGCCTCTCAATTTGTTAACACCCACTTCTTCTAGTAACCCATTATTATCAGCATTCAATACAGCATTCACAGAACAGACCTGAGCAGAGAACTCCAGCATCTTCACCATGTCCACAGTTATGCTGACCCCATCCTCTAGAAGAGCAGTTCTTAAGATGGGATTCACTTCCAGAGCAGCTCACATCATCCAGCCAAATCTGTCCAGACCCCTGCCCATAATGAGCTGAGCCAGGTGCACTGATGGCTTGTCCACATCCCAGTTCTTTGCAAACAACATTGGCATCAGATATTTCCCACGAATCATCACAGACTGTCCCCCAGGATCCATTGTGATGAATTTCCACTCTCCCAGAGCAACGATCTCTCCCATTCACCAGTCTGATCTGTTTACTTCCTGTAGGAGAATGTCCAGCTATTAATACCTTAATTCTATCTATGACCTTCTGACTCATATGGATAAAGACAGCGGGCTCCAAAACTATTGACACTAAGATGCAAAAGGAATTATATGCATAAATCTTGGCACTACATGCAATAAGATTTCCAAACACTTGGATGACAGGAGACACCCTGGAAAACTGGAAAAGGGATAACATAGTGCCGACTTTAAAAAAGGAGAAAAAGGAGGAAGTAGGAAACTGCAAAATGAGGGCAACCAAAATGATTAGGGGTCTGGAGCACTTGACCTATGAGGAGACGCTGAGGGATTTGGGCTTATTTAGTCTGCAGAAGAGAAGAGTTAGGGGGGATTTGATAGCAGCCTTCAACTTCTTGAAGGGAGGTTCCAAAGAGGATGAAGAGAGGCTGTTCACAGTAGTGACGGATGGCAGAACGAGAAGCAATGGCCTCAAGTGGCAGTGGGGGAGGTCTACATTGGATATTAGGAAAAACTATTTCCCTAGGAGGGTGGTGAAGCACTGGAAAGGGTTACCTAGGGAGGTGGTGGAATCTCCATCCCTAGAGGTTTTTAAGTCTCGTCTTGACAAAGCCCTGGCTGGGATGATTTAGTTGGGGTTGGTCCTGCATTGGGCAGGGGGCTGGACTCGATGACCACTTGAGGTCTCTTCCAGCCCTAGGATTCTATAATTCTGCCACCACCCATCCCTTAATGACTTTGGGTGAAGGGGACGGATCACATGAGGATTACCTGTTGTGATCCCTCCCTCTGGGGCATCTGGTATTGGCCACTGTCGGTAGACAGGATACTGGGCTAGATGGACTTTTGCGGTATGTCTACACTATTTTTTTGTTTCAGGAGAAGTATGCAAATACCACGGCACCTTTGCATACTTCCTCCGGTTTTTTTTTTTTTGGAAGAGGCTTTTCTGGTATTTGACCCCATCTACACAGGGTCACATTTTGGTAAACCCTCCTATTTCAAAAGACCCCTTATTCCTCCTACACTGAGATTTATAGGGTCTTTCGAAATAGGGGGTTTTTCCCCCAAAATTTGACTCCATGTAGATGGGGGCAAATACCAGAAAAGCCTCTTCCGAAACCCCCCTCCCTCCAAAATGGATGAAGTATTCAAATACACAGTGGTATTTGCATACTTCTCCCGAAACAAAAAAATAGTGTAGACATACTGTTGGTCTGACCCAGTATGACTGTTCTTATGTTCTTATGCTAATGAACTACATGTGCAGCTCAGAGCCAGGCACTCTATCCTCTAGACTGTCAGAGCCTGCAAGCTATCTCTTACAGTTCCATTAACAGAGGCATAGCATGCACAACAGAGAAAGCTATAGTACTGGCATGTTTGGTCCTGGTTAGGTCTCAGCTGGAGTATTGTGTTCAGTTTTGCTCACCATGGTATAGAAAGAGTGTAGGAAATCTGGAAAGGATCCAGAGGTGATTAACAAGGTGGTCAAAGGGACAGAATTCACATTGTATGAGCAAGGAAGCTGTGTATGATTAGATCAGAAATGGAAAGATTAAGGAATGCTTGATATCAGTCTTCACAGACTTGAAGGGCTGTGTTGGGGGCAGGACCACTTGATGGTCGGGATGCCCCAAAGTCAGTGTCAATGTCCCTTTTTCGCAGGGCAAATACGGCCTTACAGGCCTAATCCCAAAGTACAGTTCCCTCTAACCAGGGTAAACACGACCCTGCAGGCCTAGTCCCACACACATTCCTCTCTCTGGGTATGTCTACACTTGCCCCCTAGTTTGAACTAGGGAGGCAAATGAAGCATACCGAAGTTGCTAATGAAGCGTGGGATTTAAATATTCATTAGCATATTTGCGGCCGGTCGCCATTTTAAAATGCCGGTTGCCCAATTTAACTTGTCGTGTATAGACGCAGTAGTTCGATCAGAAACTCTTCCCTCGAATTAACTGTAACTCCTCGTGCAATGAGTCACTGCTCCGCAGGCCCAGAGACCTAGTCCCTGTTCAGCAGTATAATCCTGTATCCCCCCCTCTGCGTTACTCGTGCAACGAGGAGTAACAGTTAATTCGAGGGAAGGGTTTCCAAACGAACAACCACGTCTACACGAGGCAAGTTAAATCGGGCGACCAGCATTTTAAAATGGCGACTGGCCGCGAATATGCTACTGAAGCGCAGGATATTTAAATCCCGCACTTCATTAGCAACTTCGGTATGCTTCATTTGCCCCCTAGTTCGAACTAGGGGGCAAGTGTAGACATACCCTCTTAGAGTTATTCCAGCCTAGTGGCCTAGTCCACAGGTAAGTCTCTTCAGGTTGTTAGGGAGCAGGGTACTGGGGAGGAGAATAGGGGGACCTGGGCCCTCCTGCTCCACCTGGTCCCAGCCCTGGGCCCTGTTGGCAGTGGAGGATTTCATTGCTTGCTCAGTGGGGATGCCGGCCGAAATGTGCTGAGCTTCTGGAAGACAATCTTCCACCCTGGGTCACTTCCTACCGTCCTTGGCATGCCGCTCAGCTCTTGGGATATTGCTCAGTGTGTCCTACTGTTGTGGATGGCCTCCCTGGTTGGGGCTGTTACTGGGGCTGAAGCAGCTGCTGCCAGAGTCGCTGCGGCTGTGGCGGCTGCAGCTGTGGCTGATGCTGCAGCAGCAGTGGTGGCTGCTGCAGCTGCTGCAGGGGAGGCTCAGGAGCTCCAGCCTGAACTCCTTCTCCTCTGGTGGTCCACCCCAACTGAGCTGCTCTGCTGCCTCAGATACTACTCTAGCACTTGGAGCATACCCAGTCTGGAAAAAGTGGTGGGACTTCCTCTGCCCACAGTGTCTTAGCCCCCCCTTCAGTGTGGGGTACACTCTCCCCATCACAGGCTGCCATATACTAGATGGAGAAAAATTGTTTTTATTGCCTCAGATGAAAGGAAAACAGTCAATGGATTCAAACTACAGCATAGCTGATTTAAATTAACTCTGAGGATACATTTTTTCTAATTGGAAGAGGTTTAATCCTAAGGTTGCAAAGGACCAGCAGGGACCAGGGAGCCTCACTGCAGGGTCTTCAGAGAGGTAGTTCATTGGGGGTAGTGGCTAGTGGATGGAGCAGCCTCTACTCATAGGGGATGGACCCAAGGCTGGCTGTGGGAGTGTTTAAAGAGGACGCGAAGCAGTATCCCTCTAATTTTATCCACCTCTGAATGGAATTAATTTTCTTATGCGTACCAATGTGGAGGTGTTATGTGACAAAATTTGTGTGGTGGGGGGTATTGTCCAGGGGTTCTGAGAGTGGAAGGGAGCTCAGGCCTGGGGCAGAGGGTTGGGGCACAGGATTGTGAGGGTTCGAGATGGGGCTCTATGGTGGGGCTGGTGTTGAAGGGCTCAGGGCTGGGACAGAGGGTCGGGGTCTAAGAACTGTGGGTGAAGGTGCAAGTCTGGAGTATGGCTGGACAGGATAGATTTGGAGTACAGAAGGGGCTTCAGGTTTGTGGAAGGGCTTAGGGGTAGGAGTTAGGGTGCAGGAGGGGGTACAGGCTCTGGGGTGGGGGTGTGCATTTTGGGGTGCAAGAGGATGCTTCAGGTGGGACAGAGGGTTGTGGCTCAGGCTGAGAGACTCCCTGCTGAGATCGTGGCAGCTCAGTGCTGGGGCTGCATGGCCATAGCAGCTCTACTCTGGGGCCAGTTGGGAGGGGCTGCTTTACATTGACCATGGCAGCTTGGTGCTGGGCCCAACAGGGAGGGGGCTCCTCCCCTCTGGCCCCAGATTTCTCCCTTCTATAGCCCTGAGCCCCTGTCTGGGGGAAGGGTCTGCAGTGGAATAGGTCCGAATAGGCTGGAAACCGCTCTCTGTGTTCCTCCAGTGCCACTGTGCACATGCAGTGCTCTGGATCCTCTTGGCCCATGCCCCAGGCCAGAGGGCTTTCCTGAGGCACTGACCCAGCCAGAGGCAGTGGGGAAAGGAAGAAAGAGCAAGGCTGTTGGTGAGCTGAGCAATCTGGCCAGAGGCTTATTCTGCACCCAGTGCTGGGAGTAGGATGCACCATGCTGGAAGGAATATAGAGGACCATCAGGACTGGGGCTGCTGAAGCGTCTTGGCAGAGAGATGCTAGGGAGAAAAGAGGCACGTAAAGGGCTGTTGCGTGAGCAGCAGAGGTGACACTTTACCAGCCACTTCCTGGCACCTGCCCACGTACACCAGAATCCACATCTCATAGCACTCAGCCAGTGCCGGCCAGAAATAGGGCGTGGGAGCAGAGCTCTTCTGACCAAGAGCTAACGAATCAAGGGCAGCTACTGATGGACCAGCAGGTGGAGCAGCCAGCTTTACATGCCACACCTTTGACTTGCCACCTGCCTTGCATATCCACCTTCTTAGCCAGCTACAGGAACCCCCTACTCACCAACAATGGGCAGGTGACTGGTAAGCAAGGATCTGACCACCAGAAGGACCTGAAAGTTTGATGGGGTGGATGACAGAAAATACAGGAAAATTTTCCTGTTTTTAAAGAAAAAGTTGGGATACCTACAGAAGGGCTTAAATATAGGGTTGCTCTTTTAAAAACAGGATATCTGGTCACCCTTCTCTTATATTAATCCATTATTAAAAATATTCAACATAGCATTCAGAGAACAGACCTGAGCAGAGAACTCCAGCATCTTCACCATGCCAACAGTTATGCTGACCCCATCCTCTAGAAGAGCAGTTCTTAAGATGGGATTCACTTCCAGAGCAACTCACATCATCCAGCCAAATCTGCCCTGATCCTTGCCCATAATAAGCGGAGCCAGGTGCATCGATGGCCTGTCCACATCCCAGTTCTTTGCAAACAACACTGGCATCTGATAGATCCCAGGAATCATCACAGACTGTCCCCCAGGAGTCACTGTGACGAATCTCCACATTCCCAGAACAACGATCTGGCCCTTTCGTCAGTCTGATCTGTGTGCTTTCTGTGGAAAAAATTCCAGATATTAATATCATATTTCTGATGGTCTCCTTGAAGATGTGAATGCAAGTCAGCAAGGCCCATTGCTAATGACATTTGGATGCAAAAGGAATTAGTTAAGGAAACCTTGGAGCCATTGGAAATAATATTTTCAAACAGATGGATAAGGGGAGCGGTCCTGGAAGACAGGAGATAGGTTACATTGTGCCTGCCTTTAAAAGATAAAAAGAAGGAGACCAGTCTGTCTGTCATCAATACCTGAGAAGCTACTAGAGCATTTTATAAAATATCTAGAATATTTACCTGACATTGCTTGGGTTCTTAACTCAATTAATTTTTGTTTTTCTTAATTTAAATCATTGCTGTGGGATGGGCCTCGGGGGTCACTGCCCCAAGGGAAAGAGGACTACCTCAGCCCTCTCTCACACAGCAGCTTGGGCCAGGTGAGAAGTGCCTGTCCATGGCTATTGTAGCTCCAGCAGGCACAAATGGGGGAAGAGGCATATATCCTCTTTGAGGCAGGTCCAGGTTCTTCTGCCCCCTGCATTCCCCAGCCAAAGTGAGGATTGCAGTAAATTGTGCATGTTCCCCTCGCTCCCTGATGAAGGGAAACACCCAGCAATGTTCCTATATGAATTGGGGTGGGGGAAGGGTGGGAGGAGCTTGAGTAATAAGAACATAAGAATGGCCGTACTGGGTCAGACCAAAGGTCTGTCTAGCCCAGTATCCTGTCTGCCGACAGTGGCCAGTGCTAGGTGAACCAGAGGGAGAGAACAGAATAGGTAATCAGCACAGGATTCCTCTCCTGTCATCCATTTCCAGCCTCTGACAAACAGAGGCCGGGGCACCATTCCTTACCCATCCTGGCTAATAGCCATTGATGTACCTAACCTCCATGAATTTATCTAG
>CM057845.1:123603139-123616285 GCA_030068395.1 Apalone spinifera | reverse complement strand
GATGATCATAATGGTCCCTTCTGACCTTAAAGTCTATGAGTCTGAGTCTATGAGTCATATCCTCATGGGCCCCAGTACTGACAGTGTGTGCCATATGGCACGGGTGGTGGCATCCAGGAATGTGGCCCCCGGGGGGGATTATGGGCCCCACTGAGTGTCTGAAATTGGCATGTGAGGACAGTACAGAAGCCTCAGTGCCGGGCTAAAGTTGAGGTGAGAAAGATAACTCCACTGTGTCATACTCATCACTAAATACTAGCGTGGGAGAGGAAATGTTCCTTGGTGCCGCTGTAGCCTATGATGTATCAGTGCCAAGGAAATGGGAATTAAATGTAGAAGAAATGGCAAGGTCCTTGCTCTGAAGGTACCCATGTAGACAATGCCAATGATAGTTGAGCATCTGTCGGTACTCATAGCTGTTGCAGTGCCGTGACAGTTAAGGCACCAGTGGTTGTATTGACAGTACCAGGATCCGGTGCCGCTAGGAGCTGTGGTGCCGACTCGTGCTGTATTATCTGTACCGATGGCTCTATTTCTTGTTTTTCTGGTGCTGCGATGGGCACCAAGGTTGTTGAGGCAGGCACGGTATGGCCTGTGGCCTCGGTGTGGAGTTTTTGTGCACCCTACTTGATGGTGCTGCGCTGGTGCCAGAGGTCCACGGTGCATAACAAGTGCTGAGGCACAACACGGCCTCAACTCTCGGTGCCGACTTCTCAGTCTCACGCTGCCTAGGTGACTGCAGTTTCTGAGGTAAGGAAGAGGTTCACTTCCTTGGGGATTTCTTCCCCTTCTTGAAACTCTGTTTTTCAGGCTGTTGGGTTCCTGGATCAGACGCAGGCTGTTGGTCCCTTTCAAGCTGTAACATCTTAAGGCAGAGTCCTCTATCCCTGGGTGTATGCGCCTTAAGTTTAGCACAGTGGATTTTGCCTAAGCATTTTACACATTTAGGGTGTCCGTCAGAGATGGGCATTGCATCATGACAGGCAGAGCAGAGCATTTAAAACCTGGGCATCCACGCATTTCTTGTCCAATTAAGACAAAGGGAAAACAATGTGGATAACAGGTTGTTTTTTTTAAAGGGTTTTTTTGTAGGAAGATGAACAATGAAGGAAAGAACGAGAATGGGTGAAAACAAACTGAGTGAAGAGCACTGCTGAGCTATGTCTTAAGCCAAGGACAGTAAGAAACTAGGGTGAGGGTGGCCGCACATGTGTTGCTGCACCATGCGGTGCTCACACGGCCTTTTAGATGCACATGCACAGCACCCCCTAGGCACTGCTTTGAAGAGTCTGGTCTGAGGTGCTGGGATGTCCCTACACATGCTGTGGAGCACCCAAAGGGACATCTCCTGGCCTCCTCCTGGGGAGCTCCCTTCCACCCTGAGCTGCAGCCTCTGATATAGAGGCAGTAGTGTGGGGTGCCAGGCGGGACCAGGTCCACAAGGGGAGTGGGTTTAAAAACAGCTCCTCACACAGACCAGCTGCCTGCTGCCCTGCACTGCTGCCTCTCAGGGCTGGATTACCCAATAGGCAGACTAAGCACGTGCTTAGGACACCAGCAAAGCAGGGGCACCAAAAAAAAAAAAAAAGATTTTACAGTATAGTATTGTTTTTATTTTGAATTACATATGGGGGAGGGAGGGCACCATAATCTTTTCAGTGCTTAGGGCCTCTAAAGGTCCTAATCCGGCTCTGCTGCCTCTCATACAGAGGCAGCAATGGAAAGGGAAATGTGTGTAGTCGTTAGGATTAGCCAATAAGACCCGTGGACAGAGGCTGTTGCCAAGGACCAGCTTCTGTCCGCAGCAGGCCCAATCTCATTGCAGACAGAGGCTGCTCCATGGAATGTCAGTGCAACCTGTCTGCAGGGAGCTCAGACCCCCTGAAGACAGGAGCTGCTGCCTAAAGCAGCCTCTGTCTGTTGTGGGCCCAGGCTCGCAGTGGACAGAGGCTGCTTTGAGGTAGCCTCCCCCCTGCCCTCTCCCTCCTGTGCTGCTGCCTCAGATAGGAGGCCGCAAATGGGGTGCAGGCGGGTCTGTGGGCACTGATACTCACAGGGAGCTGACTTGAAAGCTGGCTCCCCACGCAAATTGGCTCCAGCCTACCCTCTTGGATGATGAATCACTAGCACTCAGCATAGATTTACAAAGAGCATATCATGCCAAAATAACTTGATTTCCTTCTGTCACGCAGTAGCAGGTTTGACAGATAGGGAGAATATGGTGGACATAATATAACTGGACTATACCACTGCTTTTGACACACTCCCACATGACATTCTAATAAGTAATCAGGAAAAAATGCAGGCTTGGTGGAACTACCATTACGTAGATCCATAATTGGTTAAACAACTGCAAATGAAGAGTAACGGAATGGTGTCAGATAATAAGCAGGCCTCAAGCAGGGTTACATGGGAACATGTTCTGTGTCCAGAGTTATTTCACAGTTTTATTAATGGTAAAACAAAAAAAGCAGTCATGTGGAATATGGACAAGAAAAAAAGTCAACCACATCAAATGTAAGGGGCTACATTTAGAAAAGGAAAACCCAACATGGAAATACAGATCAGGGGATGTTTGGCTTGGCAGCAACACTGCTTAGAAGGAGCTGGTAGTTGTTGTGGATCACAACCTCAATAAGAGTAAAAAATGCAGTGCAGCAACAAAACAGCAAATACATTTTAGGATGCTGTGATGAAGCAGAGAAACTGCCAGCTAGCACAGCAGGGATTATAGAGAGCCTATGGGCCTACCTAGCCCTGCCCTGCTATAACTGCAGCCAAAGACAAGCCCGATTGTTGGTAGAGGAGACAACAGCCCGCCTCAATCCAGGGCTCATTAGCGAAGAGGCAGGTGCTGGCTGTATCCCTATGTGAAGGGAAGGAGTACTAGCTGGGCAGCCATCTAGGAGGAAGCACTGTCTCTCCACCCAAGAGTCTTCAGCAGCTGAGGTAAGTGAATGAGCAGACTTCAAAGACATTGCAGGGCTCTGACTCACCCATTTGCGGCTGTCCCCTTGAAGGAACTTGGAACAGCAGCAAGGCATGGGCCAGAACCCAAAAGGGAACCCTATGAAGCAAGTTACGAGCCAATAAGACTAGAATGCCATGCCCAGAAAAGGGATTTAATAATATAGTCGATTAATTGATAAGCAAAAATGTATAGGTTAATGTTCTAGACTACATGCATTTCCCACGCTCCTGCAAGTGAATTTTTTAGCATGCTGGACAACAGCCTGGCTTGCAATGAGTCTGGAACCTATCCCCACTGAGGCTCTGCATTTAAAGTATATTAGGACCCAGGCGGGCAGGCAGCCAGGCTCAATTCCAGCTCACTCCGGGTCCAGGAGCTCAGACCCCACCTAGACAGGGGCTGCTGCCAACCCGCACTGCTGCCTCTGTATCAGACACAGAGGCAGCAGCGCGGAATGGCTGGGGCTCCTTGTGAGTGAGGCCAGAGCACACTGGCTGCTGGCCCCACTCACGGGGACTACAGAATGATTGAGTAACCGATATGAATTCATGAGGTTACTCTATTATTCAATTAACTGATATTTAACACTTCTAGCCCAGAACTGAACAGATGGGTAGGAAATAGCCCAGAGCAGTGAATTCTGACTCCCTGACATGCAGGTCTTAAAGACTGGGGCTACTCAACCAAGCAGGAGCTCATAGACAAGGTCTCTAACCACTAGACTGCATGACCCTTTAAGCCATCTGTTACAGCTGCATTAACAGAGGCACAGCATGCATATCAGAGGGTGATAGTGCTCGTATACTCAGTGGTGGTTAGGTCGATTCTCTAGGGGCGGGGATAGGAGGAGAATTGTCCTGAGGCCTGCCAGTTCAGAAGGGTCTGGGGCTCCCAGCTGCCACCACTGCAGGGGCAGCCAGAGCGCTGGACTCTTTAAATTGCCTTCAGAGCCTCTTTTAGCACATCTCAAATCCACATTCAGTACACTCTGGGTGGTGCTGAAGGGCTAGTGAGGGGGAGACTAGACCTAGCCTCACCAATTTCACTCAAGGCTCCTCCTCTTCTGGCAACATGGAACCATCCTGCCTATACCTGGCCCAGGGACCAGGCAATTCTGTCCACCCTCCAGATGGAGCAATTTTGCTCACCAAAGTATAGAAAGGATGTAGAAAAACTGAAAGGGGATCCAGAGGTGAGTGATAGTGTGATTGAAGGGAAAAAATACACATCATATGACCAAAGGCTGAAGGAACTGTGTATGTTAATTTGGAAACAAGGCGATTAAGGAGGATATAATACCTTTCTTTGACCCCTATAATCCTTTCTAACACGATAATTCTATGATTCTGTGATTTGGAATCTTGTACTTTTTGACCAATTTACTAATTTATGTAAAAAAATATGTGATCAGAAAAGAGATTCTCCACTGACATTTTCAGGTTCTCATTTTATGGATTCTCTATTAGTTAATACCCACCTATTATATTAACCGGTTAAAAATAAGATTCAATACAGCATTCACAGAACAGACCTGAGCAGAGAACTCCAGCATCTTCACCATGCCCACAGTTATGCTGACCCCATCCTCTGGAGGAACAGTCCCGAAGATTGGATTCATTTCCAGAGCAGCTCACATCATCCAGCCAAATCTTCCCAGATCCCTGCCCATAATGGGCTGAGCCATGTGCACTGATGGCATGTCCACATTCCAATTCTTTGCAAACAACATTGGCATCGGATAAGTCCCAGGAATCATCACAGACTGTCCCCCAGGTGTTGTTGTAATAAATCTCCACTCTCCCATCACATCTATCTCCTCCATTCATCAGTCCGATCTGTTTGCTTCCTGTGGGAGAAATCCAAATATTAATATTATATTCTCATTATCTGACTAATTCGAATGAATTTAAATCAATGGGAGCTGATGCTATATTGACCCACGAATGCAAAAGGAGGCTACTGGATCCACTGGAAATAATATTTGCAAGCTCATGGATGACAGGAGAGGTTCTGGAAAACTGGAGAATGGCTAATGTAGTGCCCATCTTTAAAAAAGGATAAATGGAGAAGTGAGGGAACTAAGGATTTATCCACTCAACCTTGATACCTGGGAATCTATGACAGCAATAACACTTTTTGGATGAAAGGGAGCAGCAACTATTTACTATTTACTAGCAGCCAGCAAGTATTTACTATGAAGAAATCATACCAAATCAGGCTGACTTCTTTCTCTGACAGGGTAACTAGCTTGGTAGATTGGGGGAATGGGAGGGGGGAATGACACATAATATGTTGGACTTTATAATGACTTTTGACACAGTCTCGCATGGCATTCGGATACGTGAGATGGAACGACCATAAAATATATACATGGTTGGTTAAACAACCACAAGCAAAGAGTAAAGAATTAAAGAACAAGGTCCGAAGTAGGGTTCTACCCATCTGTTATATTAGTCTTGTATTAATTAGATTCAATAAAGCCTTGGAAAAGCAGACCTGAGCAGAGAACTCCAGCATTTTGACTGTGCCCACAATTATGCTGACCCCATCCTCTGGAGGAACAGTCCCGAAGATTGGATTCATTTCCAGAGCAGCTCACATCATCCAGCCAGATCTGCCCAGATCTCTGCCCATAATAAGCAGAGCCAGGTGCACTGATGGCGTGTCCACATCTCAATTCTTTGCAAGCTACATTGGCATCGGATAAATCCCAGGAATCATCACAGACTGTCCCCCAGGAGCCACTGTGATGAATTTCCACTCTCCCAGAGCAACGATCCGGCCCATTCATCAGTCTGATCTGTTTGCTTTCTATAGGCAGAAATTTCAGATATTAATATCAGATTCTTAGTTAATATCAAATTAATAGGTAACCTGAGCAGACGAGCGTGAATGCCTGCTTTAAGTGAGAAGCGGAACACAGCTTTAAACATGTTGGCCTGAATTGCACCTCTGAAAGACTCAATAGGCCATTTGATTCATACAACATACCTGAGCAGAGAACTCCTGCATCTTTGCTGTGTCCACAGTTGTTCTGACCCCAGGTACTGGAAGAACACTCCCAGAGATAGGATTCAGTTCCAGAGCATTTCACTTTATCCAGCCAGATCTGCCCTGATCCCTGCCCATAATGAGCAGAGACAGTTGCACTGGTGGCGTGGCCACATCCCAGCTGTTTGCAAATGACATTGGCATCTGATAGGTCCCAGGAATCATCACAGACTGTGCCCCAGCTGCCATTGTAAGAAATCTCCACTCTTCCGGCACAGCGATCGGCTCCATTCACCAGTCTGATCCGCCTGCTCCCTGCAGGAAAGAAGCCCAGCTATTGGTATAGCATATTTGTTCTGAAGATTTCAGAACAAAAAACTCCTGAACAAAGAATGCCAATATTCTCAGGCAAAACTGTTATTTCTCTTAATAGCATAGCATTAATGATGGAAAATCCTTTGAGTCAATACAACAGTAAGCAGAGTTTAAGGAAATGTGTCAGAGTTCTGGTATTAGATCTCATGACTTGTTGAACCCTAAATGGGTTTGAGGCCTTTTTTCTGCACACGAACACATTTATTTATGCATAATACTAAAATTGTTCTTTTGATGCCTTTGTTTTTTCATCATATGTTCTGTTTTTTAATACATATTAATTTAAAATGGCATTACACCAAATGAAGAAATAAATGGGGAAAAATGGAGAACAGGGAAATTATGTGGATTCTATACCAGAGGCCTTATCATTCATTTCTTGACAGAGATTACTTGGAGATAGACTAGTGCAACAGTTAGATAAACCTGGATATGATCAAACAAGCCATTTTTTTAACTGAAAAACCAGGATTCTCTAATTTATTTGAAGTTTTTTGAAAAATTCTGTGAGAAAGATAACAGAAGAAAATAAATAACCATGGTGTAAGGGGAAATAGCCTTGTAACAGATTTTTTAAAAGTTTAAAGGCTAGGAAACAAAGAAGCATAATGAAGGACTATGTCTCAGAATGGCAAGAAAGAAAATACAGTCCAGTGCTTTACCACTGACCTGGGAGTTGGGAGATCTGAGCTTAATTCCTTTTTGTGTTATAAGCTATGTGTGTGACCTTAGAGAAGCCCTTTGTGCTTCAGTTCCTCATTTGTAAAATGGGCCTAACAGCACTGCCCTATGTCACAGGGCACACTATCCATCTGCACCAGTTTTTCCTCGGGGACAGTTCTCAGATATTTCTGTGGGAATGCAGAGAAAATGCTGGCTGGCAGGTAGGGGTGGGAGGGATGGGACTTTCACTGAAAACAATCTCCATCCTTCCCATGGATTTGATTCTCAATTCTAGGGCCAGTGGCTGAGTGTTCTCTCCTCTCATGTAACTGTGTGTGGGGATGATGAAATGTGTGTGTGGAATGACTGGGGAAGATGTATTCAAAATGAAATGTGTGAGTAAAGATGGGGGGATGTAAAGTCTGTGGGTATCGAGGGTGGAAATTGTTGTACAGAATGAAAGGCTATGTGTATTCAGCGTGTATGTATACAGAAAGATGTGTGCATGGAGTGCATAGGGTTATGCAGTGGAGTCAGTTTTGTCAGGAGAGTATGTGTGTTGCCAGCATGCAAGTGGAAAGATGGGTTGCAGTGAAAAGTGGTGCAGGATGAATGCTGATCAAGTTGTATGGAATAAATGTATGGAGAAGGTGTAAATAATACAAACCAGCAGTGTGTTCATAAACAAATGCATGTTTATACAAGTTAATTAATATTTATACAAATACATGTACATTAGAGCATGCTGGGATTTGTTGGCTGGTTTTGTTGGCTGGTATTTAGACTTCTCAATAGTGAGATGTGTGAGAAGTCTAAACTGGAGCCAAGTTTACTTAAGATATTTAAAACAACACATTCAGTAGCCAGATATTAAAGCTGGAGGTGCTATAGATAGAAAGCTGATAAGGTTTGTTATTAACATTAGGGACAACATTCTGCTAGTGCTATATGATGTGATTTAAGGTAGGGAAGAACTAGTTGTTGAGTGGAGGGTGCTGAGTATGATGTATCTGTGATGGATGCCCTTGTCCCACTGCTCTAAGTCATCTGAAGAAGTAGGTTATGCCCACGAAAGCTCATGATCCCAGATACATGTTTTGTTAGTCTCTCAGGGTTTGTTAGTCTCTAAGCCCGAATTAACTCTCCGCATGTAGACGCGGTAGTCCGGTCCGAAACCCTTCCCTTGAATTAACTATTACTCCTCATTGCACGAGAAGTAACAGTCAATTCGAGGGAAGGGTGGATCGGACTACCGCGTCTACACGCAGAGAGTTAATGAGGACTACCGGCTTTTTAAAATGGCGACCAGCCGTGAATATGCTAATCAAGCATGAGATATTTAAATCCTGTGCTTCATTAGCAACTTCGGTATGCTTCATTTGCCTCCCTACTTCGAACTAGGGGGCAAGTGTAGACGTACCCTAAGGTGTTGCAGAGCTATTCGTTGTTTTTTAAGTTGCTCTAAGTAAGGCAGGTAAAGGGAGTCAATATTTGGAGCATGTAGAGCAGGGTTTCCCAACCTATGGATTGGGACCCAAATATGGGTTGCCATTACATTTCACAAAGGTCACCAGATGTCTCCCCAGGTGGCTCTTAAGGAGCCATCACACATTTTATGAATTGCCCTGGGTCACCAAGTCTTCCTGAATTGTCAAAATGGGTCCCCATCTAGAAAAGGTTGGGAACCGCTGCTTTAGAGTTTGTTGAAAAACCAGGCTTTCTTAGTGCTCATCAGTAGCAGAGACACTCAGTGGACCACTCTGACAAACTGGCTATTTGTAGGGGACAGGTATAGCATGAATATAGTATGGACAGGAACTGTGCAAGCTTCTCTTCAGTACGGGACCAGCTCTGCCAATACACCTAATTTCAAATCTGCAGTCTCTATTCGGGGTCACTCTTTGGCTGCTGTAAAGCAGGGAGGGAAATCTGTGTTTAGCAAGCTGGATCCAGCCTGTGCTTCATTTCATCCGGCTCATGGCAAGTCTCCACCCAGCACTGGCTTCACAACTCCCTTTGGAGCTAATCTACTAGATGCCAATATGTGCATGTGATGAGCACGAAGATTTTTGTCTACTTCTCTTCTTATTGTATGGCTTCTCTGTCATTTATATTAATCCTAGCATATCAATTTGAAATCAGCATCCACAGAACAGACCTGAGCAGATAACTCCAGCATCTTCACCATGCCCACAGTTATGCTGACCCCATCCTCTGGAGGAACAGTCACGAAGATAGGATTCATTTCCAAAACAGATCACATCATCCAGCCAGATCTGCCCTGATCCCTGCCCATAATGAGCTGAGCCAGGTGCACTGATGGCGTGCCCACATTCCAATTCTTTGCAAACAACACTGGCATCTGATGTATCCCAGGAATCATCACAGACTGTCCCCCAGGTGTTGTTGTGATATATCTCCACTCTCCCATCACATCTATCTCCTCCATTCATCAGTCTGATCTGTTTGCTTCCTGTAGGGATAAATTCCAAATATTAATGTCTTCCCTATAGAAGACAAGGATGTTTGTAAGATTTCAGAAAACACCTGGGCATATGAAAACGACATTCACAGCAATTTATGAGGGTGAATATCTGCCATGGAGCTGTTACAGTGGCTGATGAGTCTCATTTTCTACATTCCTGGCATTTTGATACTCCACAGACCCATTCCACATTCATGCTTAGAAATGGTTATAAGCAGGGTTGTATATTTTTTCAAAATTCATGATGTTTAGTTTTTTCACTCTCACCAGCTGGCTACTGAGCTAAAGTCCTGTACATAGGTTACATATTTGTCCTTTTATTGACTTGTGTTTCAAAGCCCATTGGATTTCAAGAGGTCCTGGAGTAATTTTTTAAAATGGTCTTAAATTGCTAGTTAAAGATTATTAAATGATTTAAATCAATTTTGCATGAATACAGATTATTTCACTTCTCATGATTCCTAATAAAAAACAATTAAAGTTCTGTGGAGCACTAATTTTATTTTAACTAAAAAAAATGCACAAAACACAGTCTTAGTTAAAAGCTTTCTCTGTATCTCTGCACTACCAGTATCTGCACACTGTACTGGCATTATTAGTGTCATGCAGATTATCCAGATTTCTAATCCGCAGTATGCAAGAAAATTAATTTTTTATCAAGCCAATACCTTAGAGCTAAATTTGGCTATTCTGAGTCCATTTCATATAGCTACAGTTCCAAGAACATAACCCAACTGTATAGAAGGGCAGAAAATATCAACCTTTGAAATAAAAAGAAAAACAGAAAAACACAACATTGGCCAGAATCCTAAAAAAGTATTATTTGTAGGGCTGTCAATTAATGCACATTGACGTCTGCGTTAATTGCAGGAACTTGCACAGAGCCCAGAATCAGCTGTGCGGGGCTGCCCCTTTGAAATTCTGCCACATTTCAAAAGAGTAGCGCCACACAGCTGATTCCTGGCTCCTGCTGCGCTGCCCTTTTGAAACACCACCCTGGCATTTCAAAGGGGCAACATTGCACAGAACCCAGGGTCAGCTGGGGATTCCAGATGATCCTGGGCTCCCCACTGTGCTGCCCCTTTGAAATGCCACTATGGCGTTTCAAAGGGGCAGTGCAGCAGGCAGCCTGGGATCAGCTGTGCGGCACTGCCCCTTTGAAACACCACCACAGCATTTCAAAGGGGCAGCGCTGCACTGAACCCGGTGTTAGCTGGGGATTCCAGCTGATCTCGGACTCCCCGCTTTGCTGCCCCTTTGAAATGCAGTGGTGCATTTCAAAGGGGCAGCACTGCAAGGAGCCCGAGATCAGCTGGAAACTCTAGCTGATCCCAGGTTCCATGTTATGCTGCCCCTTTGAAAAAAAGCAGTGCAACACAGCTGATCACGTGGCAGCATTTCAAAGGGGCTGATCCCAGGCTCCCTGCCTACAATATTTCAGTGAGGTGAACTGAAGTTTTTTTCTTACAGTGTAAATGTTTTGTAATAAAAAATAAATATAAAGTGAGCACGATACACTTTGTATTCTGTTGTAATTGAAATCAATATATTTGAAGATGTAGAAAACATCCAAAAATATTTAAATAATAAAAATAATAGATTCTTATTATTGTTTAACTGTGTGATTATGCAATTAATTGTGATTAATTTTTTAATCATGTGATTAATTTTTTAATCATGTGATTTATCGTGATTCATTTTTTAATTGCTTGACAGCCCTAATAATTTGTTAATATGTAAAAGACAAGAGATCTTTGAAAACTTTAGTAAAATATTGACTTTTTGGTAACGAGCATTCCTTCTAAATCTGAAGGAAAGGGATTAGAATAATTCACTGGCAAGTATGTTACAGCCCCGCTATGTGCCTGATCCACAGAGGATATGAGTCTGTTACAGCCTAAGCTACAGAGCTTTAGTTCGTGGCAGTTCCTGCTTTGGGTTCTAGTGGTCTCGATTCAATTCTCAATGTGCTGGCCAAGAGGGCAGTTGTCACAGATGATATTACTTGAAAGTATTACTTTATTATTGCATTCTTTAGAAGAATTCAGTTCTTCCTCCAGAAATTGAACATTTTTACAATATTAGATAATTGGCTTCTTTCCGCAATACTGCTGCTGTAATTTATATCTGTATTTCAGCAGGAAGATGTGATGAGAGCTAATTGAAAGAAAAGAGAAATCTTCTATTTAATTCTGATTATTTTTTAAGGTAAAATGCTTATTCCTGTCCAGATATTTCTGGGCCACACAAGTGAGATGTAATTAATTATTAAAATTCAGGGCAAAGTAAGAAATATGTTACATGTTTCAGGCCTCTTTCCAGTAAAAGGTATACCTGCATAATTATCAGAAACAATATATATTTTTAACTACCATGATGGCAAAGCTTTTCCTATATTTCAGATCAAAATCAAGAGGATCCTCTCATGAGTTGAATGTTGATTATGACACTGAATATTCTGAGCTGTTGAATCTTCACTGTCCTTTTATATACTTTAATTTTTGTTTATTACACTTTCTTATGTTATCAACAATAACATATTTTTGTTTCATACCTTTTTTCTCCAATAGTGATGTGCATGATTTTCCCGTTAAAAACTCTCTTGTGTTCATTTTGCTATTTTTCCATTTGTGGGGGGGGGGGGGGGGGGGGGGGGGGGGGGGGGGGGGGGGTTGTCTATTCATGCTTATTACATTGATATAATATTTTAAACTGATAAATAAAATTGAAAAATATGACAAATGAGGAGATAACAGAGATTACACACCCAGGGCAAAATCCCGATCCCTCTGAAATCAATGGCTAAATTCCCATTGACTTCAGTGGGTTAGGATTTTGTCTTATAGTCTAACTTTTTGGGGCAGAGGAGCTTGATACTTGTTAGTTTAATTAAAGACAGGCTTGTGTGACAATATGGATAAATATAAGTACATATAGTTGAAAAGGCATTTTTTATGGAAGCACACTGCTCTCACATAGTTGACTTTTGAACAAGAAGTCCTGTGGCATCTTATAGACTAACAGATTTATTGGAGCATAAGCTTTTGTGGGCAAAGACCCACTTTGTCAGATGCATGTAGAGGAAATTCCAGAGGCAGGTATAAATATACAGGCAAGAGAGAAGAAACTACTTTTGTAGTTGGATAGCCATTCACAATCTTTTTTAATCCTAAATTGATAGTGTTAAATTTGCAAATGAATTGTAGAAGTTTCTTCAGGTTGGCAGGTTGTCTGTAGGCGAGGACTGGCCTGCCTCCCAAGGTCTGTGAGACCGCTATGCTTACCTATATGCCTCCAGCTTCCATCCTGGACACACCACAAAATCCATTGTCTACAGCCAAGCACTAAGGTATAACCGCATTTGTTCCAACCATTCAGACAGTGACAAACACCTAAAAGATCTTCACCAAGCATTCTTAAAACTACAATACCCACCTGAGGAAGTGAGGAATCAGATTGACAGAGCCAGATGTGTATCCAGAAGCCTCCTGCTACAAAATAGGCCCAACAAAGAAAATAACAGAACACCACTTGCCATCACCTACAGTCCCTAGCGAAAACCTCTACAATGCATCATCAGTGATCTACAACCCATACTGGACAATGATTTCTTTTTAAATCCCTTCTGCAGGACAGCACAGATGGATAGTGATGGTTATGC
>CM057845.1:123572600-123596752 GCA_030068395.1 Apalone spinifera | reverse complement strand
TTTTCCGTTAAAAGCATTTTCGGAAAATCATGCCAGTCTAGACGTAGCCTATATATTTCCAAATGTCAAAAGACTTGTTGTTCCTCATTTAGATTTTAGGGCTTATAAGTAAGGTATACTTTATGCCCATAGGTTGTGAGACAAATTTATGACATTTAAATATTTGTTCTCTTTCTGAATCACAAAGAGCATGACAATACAGAAAACTTCCATTCAGCAAGAGTGTTACCTACCAGCCCTGTGCTTTTGGGAGCCAGGGAGTGACATTCATGGAAAACCATCTTCCCCCCCTCTTCCCCTAAGCCTTTGCTGGAATCAGACAAAGCAATGAAAAGGCCAGGGAAGACACACCTAAACTAATTAAGGAAACACCCCAGCCTCATCTGCATTGAAGATAGAACTCATTAGCATACAGAATGGAGACCAGCTCTTCCAAGGAAGGAACCGCAGTGAACTATGGGATACCGAAAGCAGAGGAGCACTGCCTGATGGGAAATCTCTACTCCACATGCTAATGAACCTAGGCCCGCTCACACCCAAATTAGTCATTATCAGACCAATTCTAGTAACGAGCCTATTGACATCTAAAATACTGAAACTGCCTAGTTGCATGGTGAGCTCGTTCAAGGAACATCACCCATAACCAGGGGTGATCAATCTCTATTGTCTCGCCTCTTTCTCTTTGAACTATTGCTATAAAAACTCCTATCCTTGCCCCAAGAAAAACTGTTCTGATACCTGGATTTAAATTGCATCAGTTCCATTGAGACTTCTTCATCTCCTGTCTGATCGTGCTGGGGGCTCTGCTCTGCTTGTCTCCTGCCCTCTGGACCCCCCGGCTACCATCATCATCATCTGGGAACCCCAATCAGTGCAAGCTCCATGGAGTGGTGAGGTCTCTTGCTCTCTTCCATCAACTACCTCTCTAAGCATAGCCTCTTGACCCTGCCCTATATAAACTGTTATATGGTTACCTAACATTTGTAATCAGTTTCAGTTTAGGTTTAATATTGTAACTGTTAGATTTAATATTGTAACTTTTTGATATCTATTCATTACTCAGAAATAAATAACTTTCATTGTTAAGCTGGTTGCTTCTTTCTCTTTCGCTCACTCTTCCTTAAGAGGTGGTGTTTTGGCTTCCCCCTTCGCTCTGCAACAACGCTTCTTGTACCCAAGCTAAAGATCCCTGTAGTGCCCAAAATCCTGTGGAGTTTGCTCATCGTGTGGTTTACCAGTGAATGATTGTGGTGTGAAAGTGGGGATAGGGGGTGCTGAACCTGGGGGCATATGAGGATGGCAGCCCACTGAGTCCAAAGGCACATGAAGGTGTAGTGTGGCACTGCTGTTAACCCAGCTTGCTGAATCCAGAGTCATATGAGGGGGTCAGCTTGTGAGTGCTCATTACCCAGTCCTCTCAGGCGTGCTCTGGTAGTGGGTGTGAGTGTCTGTGTGTGTTGCTAAGTTGGGAAGAACCCCATCCTGAGGAACCTAGTTCCTGCAGGAGAGCTCCAGTGGCCGGGGGAATTGGCAGCAGGGAGAATTCAGCTCCATATGAGAGCACAAGTAAGCACAAACAGCACACTGATAGAATGGTTAACCTTTCCCCAGTCCCATAAGAGTAACCCTGATAAATGAGCATACCCCAGAGTATTGGGTAAATCTGGTAACAAGAGTCCTCCACAAATTTGTCTCTTTATATGTCCAGCACAGTGGAATAAGTGGCATTAAGCCAGGAAAGTATTATAAAAGGTTTTCATATTTTTCTTGTATGTTTTTAAATACATTTTTTTAAAAAATTTTGAACACAAAAACCTTCAGAATAATTATATGCCTCAGATTTTCCATTTTTAAAAATAAAATAATAAGGTTTTTCAACTTTTTGCCTCAACAGACTACCAGAATTAGTCACATGTTTCCTTCACACCTCCCTATTGAGTCTGCCTGTACATAGCACTGGCAGATGATCCAGCATGCTTCCCCACAAACCACATTGGCTTTCGCTCACTTATCACGCTGACTCTCTCCTTTTCAAAAGGCTGAACGTTCAGAATGACTTGTGCTCTGGATGGGAAATAGAATAACACTCACATAGCTTCCAACATTTTATGCAAACTGTCTAATGAACTGAATAGCATATTTGCAAATAATTTCACATTACATATACACAAGCACACAAACTATGTTAAAAGACTATTATTAGGGTTTCAAAGTCAAGCATTCAAATGTTAGGAAGTGCCAGAAGTAAGATGCAATATTATTTTGCCCCCTTATACATATGCATTAAGATGTTCTCTTTAATTACATAATCACATGCTATTATTTCACCATGACTTCTGCTTCATTCAGTGCACAGGATGAATAGTGTTCATGGAATGAGCCAGGAAGTGGTGAAGGTGACTGTTGTCTACAGGCTCCCTGCCTATTTCCTGCAAAAGTTGGAAGGTCTGATGTAAAAAAGGCATGAGGCTAGTGGGAGAAAAAGGATAGTTAGTTGGCCCATGCATAAAGGTCTGATGCTTCTTGTGTCTTCACAGACTAGCGGTGGCCCATTCTGAAATCTTGTCACTTGTGGAGAAAAAAACCCTCCAAGAATTTGTGTCATGAACAGGAGGAGTGCTGACCAGCACCCAGTGACTAAGGGGTTAACTCAGGTACTTAGCAAAGGTGTCGGCCAGGGGCCGGGTGACCCAGTTGAGATAGAGGGTTGAAATTTAAGTTGGATATAGGTTCCCCCCCTGCTTTTTTTGCGGGAGAGAGTTAAACCAGGAGTTGAGAGAGACAGAATGATTTAAACCCAGGGAGGACTGCCATGCTCTGCCCCCTCCTTCCATGCAATTCAGGGCATGGGAGTGGACTGAACAAAGAGAAAATTAGAAGTGAGTACCAGGGAAATGTGAATCCAGCCACGTTCAGGGTAACTTTTCTTTATTTTGTGGTTTGGTTTGAACTGCTCTGCGTGATTTTATGCCTCTCCTCTCCCTTTACCATCTAAGCATTGTGCCAGAGTTTTGTTTTCTTGGTTTTAATTTGGTTTCCTCAGTTGCTTTGTAACATCTAGCAACCAAGTATGCTTTATCAAGTTTCTTTTGTTTTATAATAAAAATCACTTCTTTTAAGGTGGTGATTTGCTTCTTGTGTCCTAGAAGGTCTGTCTGTGTGCGTATCTGCATGCCTCTGACTGAGCCGTCAGCTACCATAGACTGCAACTTGTTTTTATCTTTTCTTTTTTGCAAGTTCTTTTGGGTAAAACAGCTTGGGGTACCCCAGGCGGTGATTTCACCACCGGTTTTAGAGGAAAAGCAGTTGATGGTGGCAGCAGTTCCCCAAAATCTATATATTATGATTCTGAGGGGAAGTTTTTGTAACCAGTGGCTGTAGAGGCAAGGTTTTGAAGCTTTCTTATGAGCCCCCACCTTCTGCACTCAGGAGTGCTATCGTGGGGGAACAGCCCTGACAACTGCCAATACCATTAATACTGTAGACAACAAAGATAAGGGCCTTACTGTTGTAGGCACTCAATAAAAAATAGTAACAGGCAGTATCTGCTGTGAAGAGTTTATAATCTAAATAGATGATACAGACAAAGATTGGGAAAGGCAATAAAGGCAGAGGAGATGGGTGGCCAGGGCTATAAGCAATTGCTCAGTGCCTTTAAGAAATTATGGCCTAGATATTTGAATTATTCAATCTCTTAAACTTTGTGGGCATTGAACAGTTTGCAAATGTTGGTCCTGATCTCTGAAGCTGTCCCTCGCATGTAAGTTGGGAAGGAGACCCCACTACCTCACTACTGGCAGTCTGCAAGTAACAGTTTTATAGGGGAAGAGTTCCAACCCTCTTGGCAAGGTGAAGCACAACAGTCTTTAGTGCACAGCCAACCAGCTGCTGCAGACAATAAAAACAACCTACAATTAGCAGGTCATCTGGGAATTCTGGCCCTTCGGGTGGGGTGGAGCCACAAACAGTCTTTAGCTTGCAGCAACCTGGCTATTGCAGATAACAGACTCTGTATAGACCATTTATAGCTAGGCAGAGCCACAAGCAGTTAGGGCTCTGACTTGTATTCAAGGCAGAGCTGCAGCCCTCAAGCAGGGCAAGGCAGCAAAGAGTTAGGACTCAGGCAGGAGTGAGCACCAAAACAGTCTAGGGGCTCAGGCAGAGATGGGTAACAAAACAGGCCTCTTGGCCTAAAGAGGAGAAGCACTGCCATCCCTGGGGTTGGCTGTCAAAGGGCCGGGGGACATGGGACCATCCAACTCCACTGCATTCCATCCAGGGCTCCAACACTGCTGGAGTGGTCCTCCACTGCGTCAACAGGAATTTATCTACAACACAATGACTCACACTTAGCAGCAGAACTGGATGAGAGTTTGGTCCTCCTAGACTACTTCCTTCCAGTCTGGGGCTACGTCTAGGCTGCAGAGCTTGTCCTGGTATCCCGGAAAAGCTCTGCCATGTCCAAGGAAAAAAATGTCGGAAAAGCGGACACGTTTTGTCGGCATCCCTGTAAACCTCGTTTTACAAGGAAGAAGGGATGTTCTGAAAGAGGGTGTTTTTTCCAAACTTTAGCCCCATGTAGTTGGTTCAAATTTAGGAAAAGCCTCTTTCAGAAGTAAATCAGAAAAAGATACGTAATTTGCGTACCAAAAATTGCATTTTTTCCCCCAATTTATCTTTGTAGTGTAGATATAGCCTGGGTGTAGTCCAGTGGGCCAATGATCCTCCATTTCCTTGGGTCTTTGAGCTGCTGGTAGTTCTGGCAGCTCCTCAGGGTCCTCATCTGCCTCCCCTGATGGCAAGGTGTCAGTCCATGCCAGGGGGAAGTGTCTGCTCCCTAGAAGAGATGTCCAGAGTGTCAGCAGCAACTGAGCTCCAGGGCTCTTCTTTTTTACTTCCTATCCCACCCTGATACTTCCAGTGACAAGAGCAGGGCAGATTTGTCCCTGCCTATCAAGGGAGTTTTGTAGTGCTTCCTCACACACCCATTCAGAGGGAGGCTACTCTACTGCACTACAATCTCTCTATGCACAAAGATTCTCCCTGCATGAAGAATGGGAATAAAACCTCCTCACTAAGAAGTGATTAAGATTAATTTATTAAAATGTGTCGGACATTCAGATACTACAGCAATGAGTGCCACAGAAGAGCTCTTCAGAGATTTGATAATACGATATCCAGTGGAGGGTTTTGTTGGTTTGCAATAAATATGGCTGGGAGACAACTGAACAATGAGCATAATAGTTGAACAATGAGGATACTGAACAGTTGCCCCATCCTGTGCACTGAAAGAGAAACTTTTTCTTTTGGAACCTATTATGGGATTATATAAAAAATGGTATCATAATGCATATGCATAAGGCGGCAACATTAAGTTTGTACAACAAGCAACTAGTTCTGCAGCACTTTAGAACCTAACAAAAAATGTTGATTGGTATCATGAGCTTTAGAAGTGGGTTGTGCCCATTAAAGCTCATGATAGCATGTACATTTTTGTTAGTCTCTAAGGCTAAGTCTACACTGCAAGGTTTTTGCAAAAACCTGCGGAGTGTCCACACCTCAAATGCGCTTTTGCGCAAGTAAATCGGCAGTGAAACAGGAGAACAGAGGGCTTTTGCCGGTGTAGGTAAACCTCTTTCTACAAGGCATAACTCCCTTTTGTGCTACAGCTATTGCACAATAAGGTAAGTGAGGATGCTATGGGTAAAAGCACAGGTGCTCTGATGGCCATTCTGTAAATGGCCATCTGAGCTTTCTTGTGCAAGCGCATCCAGGCAGTGTGGACGCTCTCTTATGCAAAAGCACATGGCTTTTGCTATGTGATTTGAGGTGTGGACGTGCTCTTGCACAAGAAGATTTTGCGCAGAAACTCTTGTGCAAAAGGCTTCTTGCGCAAGAAGCCTGCAGTGTAGATATAGCCTAAGGTGCTGCAGAACTATTTGTTGTTTTTAAATTTTTTTCAGTTACAGACTACCACTCTGAGACTTTTAAACGGACAAGTAGATTTTCCAATTTGAATTGACACATGCAAATGGTTACACACACTAATCCCTTCTACAACTCCCAGAATTAGGATAGATTGCCCAGCACATGCAGCTTTTTCAAATAGATCGTGATCTTCACTAGGTGGAAGAGCACTAAGGGTACTTATTTTATCAATCTGATCAATTCCACCTCTACGGCATCAGGGATTACAGCAGAAAAAAAATATGCAAAGGCACCAGAACCCAAATTTTAAAAAGTCAAGTAAGTATCTAAAAATGCAGCTAGGTGCCTAGTGGGATTTTCAAAGGGTCATTAATGGAAATGAGGCATGTAAAATCCATTTAGTCAGTTAGCTGGCTAAACGTTATGTTAAATCGGTTAATCACTTAAATGGGAGGAGGGGGGCACTACAGCCTGGCTAGATGCTCTTGGCAGAGCTGAGCGCCATGGCGGTGGGAGGCAGAGGGCGGCTTCTGCCCACCCAGGTGCCTCTGTTCTTCCTACTGCTGCTGCTGGGCGAGCTGGTGGGACCTGGCGCCAACAGGCAGAGCAGCCTGCGCTGGGCAACAGTGGCAGCTGGGGGGGCATGCAGCCTGTGGGCTGCAGAAGGTGAGACAAGCCCCCTCAGCGAGTCCCTCCCTGCTGTGGACCCTCCTGCTAGCGGGGTGCGGAGAGCACCCTACGGGAGACCCCGACTCCCGCCATCCCGCCCCACCTACCTTTCAGTCCGCTGACCGCCTCGTTCCTGCCTTCGGGTGCTCCCGCAGGCCCGCTCTCCCTGCGCTGCCCCGGGGGGAACTAAGGCTGCCCAGGAGCCACAAGGCGCCTGCCGGAGTGGAACCAGGAATGAAAGCAGCATGGAGGCCACTTCCCTGCATTGCTTCCGCACTCCAAAGCGTCTCTGCGTTGGTTGCATGGAAGGCTGGAAGGGGGAGGCTTGGCTTGTGCAGCTTCCCACATGGTTTGAGAGCTGGGAAAGAGCCTCCTTACACGGGAAAGGGCCTCCTTACACACACAACCCCAACCTTGATGGGGAAGTTTAAAGTGGCAGCCTGCTGTGGAGTTGGTTAGGACTCTGTCCCAGCCTTGCTGGGCCACTGGGAAGGCTTGCCTCTTACCAATTAACCATTAACATCCCTTGCCTAATGCCTGGTTAGGCACCTTTGAAAAGCCCTGTAGGGGTCTATTTCCCTCCACAGGCCATACCCCATTTCTGCCAGCATTTCTCATTCCAGACCAGGACCACACAGCACTATTGCAGTCCTAGGTTCCCATACATTTCTATCCATTCACTTCAGCCCTGATCTATGTCACCCACTGCTTTTCTAGCCCTTTGCCTCTCCTGGGCAAAAATTGGCGGCTGTGCAAAATTAAGAGGTGAAATCTGTGGTTTCAACCAATTGGGATTCTGGCAAAAGACTCGCCAGACTCTTCACTTCTGAGTCAAACCTGGATTTGAATGCTACTCTCAGGATCTAAAAGACAAGTTACTCCACCGGAGTAAAAGCCAGAAAGAATTCTGATCAGCAGGGACATTCTCCTTTACCATTATCAGCAGCCTTCTCATATCATTGATTTTGTATTTGTTAACATAACATAAGAATGGCCATACTGGGTCAGACCAAAGGTCCATCTAGCCCAGTATCCTGTCTGCTGACAGTGGCCAGCACCAGGTGCCCCAGAGAGGGTGGACCAAAGAGAGTGATCAAGCAATTTTTGTCCTGCCATCCCTCTCTAGCCTCTGACAAACAGAAGCCAAGGATACCATTTTATCCCCTCGCTAATAGCCTTTTATGGACTAACCTCCATGAAATTATCTAGTTTCTCTTTAAACTCTGTTATAGTCCTAGCCTTCAAAGCCTCCTCTGGCAAGGAGTTCCACAGGTTGACTACACGCTGTGTGAAGAAGAACTTTCTTTTATTAGTTTTAAACCTGCTACCCATTAATTTCATTTGGTGTCCTCTAGTTCTTCTATTTAGGGAACTAATAAATAACTTCTCTTTATCCGCCCTCTCCACACCACTCATGATTTTATATACCTCTATCATATCCCCCTTCAGTCTCCTCTTTTCTAAACTGAAAAGTCCCAGTCGCTTTAACCTCTCCTCCTATGGGACCCGTTCCAAACCCCTAAACATTAATCTTTTATATTAATTCCCTAATAATTAGGTTAGAGAGGATTTGTAGAACAGACCTGAACAGAGAACTCCGGCGTCTTCTTTGTGTCCACAGTTGTGCTGGCCCCATCCTTTGGAAGGACATGCCCAGAGATAGGATTCATTCCCAGAGCAGTGTAATTCATCCAGCCAGATCTGCCCTGATCCTTCCCCATAATGAGCAGCAGTCACATTGATAGAACGGCCACATCCCAGTTGTTTGCAAACAACGTTGGCATCTGATAAGTCCCAGGAATCATCACAGATTGTCCCCCATGTGCCTCTGTAATTAACCTCCACTCTTCCCTCACAATGGTCTGCTCCATTCACAAGTCTGACTTGCCTGCTCTCTGTAAAAATGTTATTAATATGTTCTGTAATTGATGAAAAATGAGGATGTTTTAGAAATTCAACAAGTGAGAAAATGATGAGGACAACCTTAACAATTCTTCACTGTATTGTCTCTGACTTGGACATAATGCATAGCGTTACATGGGCTCTCACCTCATACATTCTTCAGTTTCCAACATACTCAGGACCTGTTCTTCAAAGTAAGTAAGGCTGTCATGGCTAAGATTTTTTGACAACATTTATGACTCTCATATTCCCACCCTGACCTGCATACATAGTCAAGTTCTTTGTCATTGTTGCTAATCTCAGGCTCAGCATGTGCAAAGGATAAATAGTGAATACGTGATTAACTTATTCCTCTCTGTGTCTTTGCTTCTACTAATATATATTTGTTTAGACCTGCAGGACTCCTGCTATTCAGTCTGTAAGCCATCATGAAGTAATGTTCAATACTCCTCTTGAATAGAAATTGCCATTTGTGGTGAAATCTGTAGCATGAAACAGTGGGGACTAAAAGAAAAGAGACACACTGGACTCCTCACTTCTGAGCGAAACAATAATTTGAACTCCTCCCCTCAGGAGTTGCAAGGCTACTTATCATTCCACAGGAATGAATGCCAGAAAAAAATTCATGAATCCCACATGGAAATTATCCTTTATCAATTATATATTTGTTTTATTGCTGCATTTAAATTTAAAACATAATTTATAGTTTTTAATTTTTTATGTTATGGTTTACATGTTATGAAATATAATATTATTAATTAAATTAATCTCTGTCAACACTTGATTGTTTGAATTAAAACAGTGAACTTGGACAACCTACCTGAGCAGATAACTCCTGCATCATTGGTATGTCCACAGTTGTGTTGGCCCCAGCCCCTGAAAGGACATGCCCAGAGATTGGATTCATTCCCAGAGCAGTTCACATCATCCAGCCAGATCTGCCCAGATCCTTCCCCATAATGAGCAGAGAGAGTTGCATTGATGGCACGTCCACATCCCAGTTGTTTGCAAACAACATTGGAGTCTGACAGGTCCCAGGAATCATCACAGACTGTTCCCCAGTTGCCATTGTAATAAATTTCTACTCTGCCAGAGCAATGATCTGCACCATTCACCAGTCTGATCTGCTTGTGTTCTGTAAGGATAAATGTCAACCATTAATAAGTCATTATTATAGAATTGGAGGGTGTCTGTAAAATTTCATAAATAAAACACCAGAATAAAAGACAATGACATTGTCAGCAATTCCTTACTGGGCTATATCAGGTGTGGAGATTGTTACTCAGTGACTTGTCTCCATCCTTTTAGCCCTGGTCTACACTAGGGAGTTATTTCAAAATAACCTCCTTTATGCTGAATTTATAAGCAGTGTCCCACACTACCAACCCCATTATTTTGAAATAAAGGGCCTCTTATTTCAAACTCTGTACTTCTGTTTTTTTCAGGGAATAACGCTAATTTCAAAACAGTTATTTCTAAATAGCACTAGTGTGGACACTCTGGTGCTGCTATTTCAAAATAACTATTCCCCAGAGTAATTTGAATTAATTACTTCCCAGTGCTTCCTGGGGTTCTAAATCGAAGTAGTGTATCCACATTAATGGAGCCTGCCTCAGACTAATTTTGAGGATTCGCTATAGTGGGGACACGTTATTTCAATTTATTTCAGGAGTTATGATGTTGATTTTAGTTATTTCAAAATAATTTCCTAGTGTAGACATGCCCCAAGGGTCTGTTAATCTTTCAGACCTTGAAAGGGTTGAAAAAGAGGCTATATGTTTGTTATGGTAATTAATTCTGTGACAAAATCCATGATATTTCCCCCACAAAAATTAACGCTGTGATTAATGCTTGCTTGGCATCCTGATACCAAGCAAGACTTTTTGAATTTTGGTTCTCCACCTGGTCAGTGCAGTGGAGGAAGTGATTAAATTTTAGACCGTCAATGAATTATGGAAATTATTTTAGAATTATAGAGCTGGAAGAGACCTCAGAAGGTCATCAAGTTCAGCACCCTACCCAAGGCAGGACCAATCCCAACTAGATCAACCCAGCTAGGGCTTTGTCAAGAGGAGATTTAAAAACCTCTAAGGATGGAGATTCCACCACCTCCGTAGGGAACTCATTCCAGTGCTTCCCCACCCGCCTAGGAAAATAGTTTTTCCTAATATCCAACCTAGACCTCTCCCCTCCTTATTCTGCCATCCGTTACTACTGAGAACAGCTGCTCACCATCCTCTTTGGAATTTACCTTCAGGAAGTTGAAGGCTGCTATTAAATCCCCCCTCACTCTTCTCTTCTGCAAACTAAACAAACACAAATCCCTCAATCTCTCTTCATAGGTCATGCGCTCCAGCCCCCTAATCATTTTGGTCACCCTCTGCTGGACCCTTCCAATGCGTCCACATCCTTTCTATTGTTGGGGGGGGAGGGGCCCAGAACTGGACACAATACTCCAGATGTGGCCTCACCAGAGCTGAATAAAGGGGAATAATCACTTCTCTGGATCTGCTGGCAATGCTCCTCCTAATGCACCCTAATATGCCATTAGCCTTCTTGGCTACAAGGGCTCACTGTTGACTCATATCCTGCTTCTCATGCAGGTCATTAATAAAGATGCTGAACAAAACCAGTCCTAGAACCGATCCTTGGGGCACTCCGCTAGAAACCGACCGCCATCCTGACATCGAGCCGTTGATTGCTACCTGTTGGGTCCGACAGCCTAGCCAGCTTTCTATCCATCTTACCGTCCATTTATCCAATCCATATTCCCTTAACTTGCTGGCAAGAATATTGTGGGAGACCGTATCAAAAGCAGGGGCGGCCTGTGAGCCTAGGCAGACTAGGCAGTCGCCTATGGCGCCGCCAGCCTGGGCACCCGATGATGACGTCACGGCCATTGATGGCCGTGCAGGCAGGGGTGCCGATCGCGCCTTCGGCCTGGGGCACCAGCTGCCACAGCTGGTCTCGGGCCGCTCCTGATCAAAAGCTTTGCTAAAGTCAAGATATATCACATCTACTGACTTCCCCATATCCACAGAGCCAGTTACCTTATCATAGAAGCTAATCGATTGGTCAGGCACAACTTGCTTTTCATGAATCCATGTTTACTATTCCTAATCACTTTCCCCTCTTCCAAGTGCTTCAAAATGGATTCCTTGAGGATACCCTCCATGATTTTTCTGGGGACTGAGGCAAGACTGACTGTCTTTCTAGTACACCATACTGGCTGTAAATATCTTGCTGGTACAGCACACCAGACCCTACAGCCCTACTTGCACTGATGTTGATTCTACATGAAGAGTGTCTATGGGCTCCAATATCACCTCACTTTAGGGGTGTGTCTAGACTACATGGCTCCATCAACGGAGCCATGTAAAGTAGTTTACCTGACATAGTCAATGAAGCGGGGATTTAAATAATCCCCGCTTCATTAAAATAAAAATGGGTGCTGCGCTGTGCCAACAATCCGGCTGATCCGTTATGTCTCGTGAAACGAGGTTTACCGGAGTGGTCGACAAAGACTTCCCTTGTTGACCACTCCGCTTCTAGACTGCCGCGCAGTGCCAGATCAGCTGATTGTCTGCACAGCGTGGTGGCCATTTTTATTTTAATGAAGTAGGGATTATTTAAATCCCAGCTTCATTGACTGTGTCAGGTAAACTCCTTTACATGGCTCCATCGACAGAGCCATGTAGTCTAGACACACCCTACGAGATCTATGTTCCTGCCTCATTTCTCTTGTCAGTGTTGCTAATAATGTGTAGTGGATCCAAGGGGGCAATTCCATGGGGAGCCTTTCAAGAACATTTATCAGCTATCACCAACAGAATTGTTGCATGCAGTTTAGCTGTATAAAGTGGAGTCGTGACTGAGTTATTACTGGTGCTGCCATGATTCCAATGAAGAATAAGATTAGCCTATTTGTAGGAGATATATTCATAACAATTAGATACAAAAATAGATACTTCAAACAGTGTATGCACAAAATTTTAATAAATTTTAACTACAGAGTTTGGAGAGTCTATTTTATTCTGTTATTAAAATAATTTGGGACAAATGCAACGGAGTAAATGCAACAGAGAGGTAGCTGTGTTAGTCTGATTTTGGTAAAACAAAAAAAGCAGTCATGTAGCATTTTAAAGACTAACAAGATAGTTTATTAGGTGATGAGCTTTTGTGGGGCAGACCCACTTCTTCAGATCATATTCTGCAGTAACTCAGGGGATGATGTAATATAGTTTTCTTACATAACAAAGAGGTTGAACACTGGCTTTAAGTGCAAAACAGAATTCAACCTTAACAATGAAACTGACTGGTGTATCCATAAGTCTCTGTCCCACAGGTTAAATAGAGCAAAACAGAACTAACCTGAACAGAGCACTCCTGCATCTTCATGATGCCCACAGTTGTTCTGACCCCAATCTCTGGAAGGACACATCCAAAGATTGGTTTCACTTCCAGAGCAGTTCACATCAGCCAGCCAGATCTGACCTGATCCCTGCCCATAATGAGCAGAGACAGTTGCATTGATGGCATGTCCACATTCCAATTCTTTGCAAACGATATCGGAATCTGTCAGGTCCCAGGAATCATCACAGACTGTCCCCCAGGTCTCTTGGTAATATATTTCCACTCTGCCGGCACAGGGACTTGCCCCACTCACAAGTTTGATCTGTTTGCTTCCTGTAGGGTTAAATCTCAGCTGTTAATAGGTCATAGAAACAAGATGATGATTATGGGATTTCAGAAGTAAAATAGCTGAGCAAACTACACCAACATCTTCAGCAGTTTCTTATTGTGCTATGACAGATGAAGGGATGTTGGAGGTTGTCAGACTGACTCTCATCTCCTTCATGCTTTACAGTTCTATCTCTCATATTGTTTGTTCCTCATTAACGCTTCAGAAGATTGGTGATAATGGCCATAATGTCTAGGTGAAAATTAAAGGTATTTAAGGTTGCTTCCCTGCTCAAATGGCTGCTCTTTGTCATTCCAGGATGTCAGCTACTGAGCTGGAGTCTTCCACGAATTTGGAAATCTGGCTATCCCTAAGTCTATTTGAAAACCTATATATGGTCAGGGTGACTTTTTCCATTTACTTCATAAGTCTTTTGGATCAAAACTGTTAGGTCTGGTGTAGTGCAGAATGGATTTAATAAATTATTTTAATCAGAGAATTATAACATAGCTTCAAACAATGTTTGTGCTGTGTGACTTTTTGTTCACATATTGAAGTGATGACTTCTACATTTTTGCTGTAACAAACATGCAGGCTTTGTTTTGTACTTTCTCTGTATCACCTCAATGTAGCTGCCTGCACACCACACTGGAATAATTAGTGTTGCACAGTTTACTCAGGGCATAGTATTGAATATCATGGAGATAAACCTTGACTCTCCCATCACTCCAACTTTCACCATTCAACACTCCGAGCAAACCAGACCTGAGTTTTTGAGCGATGTGAATATATTGAATAGTATTTACTGCAGCACATTACAAATTATACATTGTATATTATGAAGTTATAGTTACTAAACAAATGTCTACAATATTGAATTTGTTATAGTGATAAAAGGAGCTGCCTCTGCCACAAGGTCACATTTGTATCCAGAACTGGAGAATAGAAATAGTTAAAGAAGTGTGGACCTAAAGTGATAAAGCAATTAAACCCATTCTTACTTTGCAGAATTGAGGCCGAAGACAGGAAATTATATCATTGAATTGAAGCCTCATTTTATTATTTACTTACTTAAATTCTTAAAGTTGGTTGACATTTTTTGATAGATTATCATTGTTGCTTTTTCTCCCCAAGGAGAATTCCCCTCCCCCCCCCCAATTTTTCAATGGGAAAGTTAGACATGAAACATTTCATTTCAAATTACCATTCTGAAATTTCAAATATTTCTATACAGAGAAACAAAAATATTCAATTTCAATCAAAAATGTCAAAAAAGTTCATGTCAACATTTCTGAATAAAAACTCTTTGAGCTTTTCCTTCCATGAAGATGGTTGCGGTTTAATGTTTTTATCCTGTTTCCAAATGAAAACACACAGAAATATCTGAATTTCTGAAGGAATGGAAATTCCATTTTCTGGAGAGCTCTACTTGAAATTCACTATCATGAATTTTATTTCCACAAAAGAAAGAGACAAGCTGCCTGCCCAACAAAAGCCCTACCCAACAACCCCCAAAAGCAGTCCTTGTTGGGATGGTAGTGGGGAAATGAATTATGCTCTTGAACTGAAGAGGCATTCCTTATTTATTTACTTACATTTTTAAATTTCCAGATTTGAATGTGTTCTTGGATGAACATTTGAATAAAGCCTGTTAGAGCTATGGATTCCTAGACAGAGGGCCTATAGTTATACTTTAAAAATTTGAAGAAATAAATAAATAGTGTAAATGATATTGACATAGAATGCTAACTAGGAAATAGAGAAGATTTTGAACCGGGGATCTATAGCTCAGTACTGATACCAAAATTGCCTACTCAGAATATTATAGAATTAAAGTGAGTACTGTACCTCTTTGTAATAAGACTGATTGGATTTAAAATTTTGACTTGATATTTCTTGATAATTTCAACACTCTATGTTAAATTCAATATCTGTGTCAGCCACTGCCACTCTCAAATGTCTCTTTTTCTGTCTGTAATTTATTGAGCAAATATTATAGCAAAGGAACCTTAGTTTTCATAAAATCTTGGTGTAGATGGTGAAAGTAATAGTTTAATTAAAATCTGATGAGGTTCAACAAGGACCAGTGTAGAGTCCTGCACTTGGGACGGAAGAATCCCAAGCATTGTTACAGGCTGGGGGCCAACTGGCTAAGTAGCAGTTCTGCAGAAAAGGAGCTGGGGTTTACAGTGTATGAGAAGCTGGATATGAGTCAACAGTGTGCCCTTGTAGCCAAGAGGGCTAATGGCATATTAGGTTGCATTAAGAGGAACATTGCCAGTCGATCCAGAGATGTGATTATTCCTCTTTACTCAGCTCTGGTGAGGCCACATCTGGAGTATTGTGTCCAGTTCTGGGCCCACAATTACAGGAAGGATGTGGATGCATTAGAGAGGGTCCAGTGGAGGGCAATCAAAATGATTAGGGGGCTGGAGCATATGACCCATGAGGAGAGGCTGAGGGAGTTGGGTGTATTTAGTCTGCAGAAGAGAAGAGTGAGGGGGGATTTGATAGCAGCCTTCAACTTCTTGAAGGGAGCTTCCATAGAGGCTGGAGAAAGTCTGTTCACAGTAGTGATGGATGGCAGAACAAGGAACAATGGTCTCAAGTTGCGGTGGGAGAGGTCCAGGTTGGATATTAGGAAAAACTATTTCCCTAGGAGGGTAGTTAAGCACTGGAATGGGTTACCTAGGGAAGTAGTGGAGTCTCCATCCCTAGAGGTGTTTAAGTCTTATCTTGACAAAGCTCTGACTGGGTTGATTTAATTGGGATTGGTCCTGCCTTGGGCAGGGGTCTAGACTTGATGGCCTTCTACGGCCTTTTCCAGCTCTATGGTTCTATGATTCTATGATCTTATATATTATGGATGCTAAAATTTGTGGATGAAAACTCCAATGGCATATCTTTCCCCCTACAATTCCCAATCTAATACTGGCAGCATATGTGAATTTCCAAATGGATCATGGTTTTCCTGGGAAACTAGGGATGTCAATGTGTAGTTGAGTACATGATTTACCGATAATCCTGGGTTTATCAGTTAATTGTGTCAACTACACACACATTCCCCCACCTCCTTGCTGCCTCTGTGTCAAAGGCTGGGTGGGAGAAGGGAGGAGTCAGTGCCTGTGAGGAGCCAGCTCCCCACAAGTACTGGATCCCACGGAGCAGTCTGCTCCCCCCTTTTGCTGCCTCCCACAGAGGCAGGGGGGCAAGCAGGAGCTGGTGCTTAGGGGGAGCCATCTTAAAATCTGGCTCCCCACAAGCACTAGCTCCACTTCCTGACCCCTCCCCCCCAGGTGCTGCTGCCTCTATCAGAGGTAGCAGCATGGGGGTGGGAGAGCAGGCTGCTCCGTGGAATCATGGGGAGCCGGTTTAAAAGCCAGCTACTCACAGGCACAGATTTTTGCCTCCCCATCCCCAAAGGCAAAGGCAGCAGCGTGGGAGGAGGCAGGTGAGGCTGTTCTGTGGGATAACAGCGCAGCCTCTGTTCCTGGGGAGCTTGCCTCCCCCCCTTGGACAGGGGCTGCCGCCACTTCCTGGGTGACAGGCAGGAGATGATATGCATGGAGAGCTGGTTTTTAAACTGGCACCCTTCACAGACTGGTTTCTGCTTGCTATCTCGTGCCGATGCTTCTGATATAGAGGCAGCAGCACTGAGTAGCAGGGGACTCCCCAGGAGTAGGGCCAGGAGCACAGTGGCTGCTGGCCCCACTCCCAGAGAGTATCAAATAGTTGTGTAACCACTGAAATTTGATAGTTATCTGATTATTCAATTACATGGTATCTAACATCAATACTAGAGATACCCATTATACTGGTTTGATTAACTTTAGCTCTGTGCAATGAAGCACAGGACAAATATGGTGAGATACTGATTAACCTTCATACCCCAAAAACTGTCAGTTCTGACAGTTGCCATAAATCAAGATACTGAGAGTCACATAGTATTTCTGTTCTGGGCACTCCTGGAACCTGGCCAGGCCACAGTACTTCTAACCGGCAGCAATCTATGCTATTCAAGTCTTTGGCCTCTTTTGATCAATGTTTTGTCTTTTTCAGATTTAGGTGATGAAAGCTAGAATACAAACAACAATGACTAAGAAAAGAGACACAGTAGGTTGTTTCTCACTTCTGACCCTTATGGCTATGAACTCAGCTCTCAGGATCTGAAAGACAACAATGTCCAAAATTTTTTGTGACCAGCAAGGAGAAAGTTTTCTTTATCAGCTGCCTTCTCATTTTATTACATTTAATTTAATCAGATTAAAGAAAACATTCATAAAACTGACCTGAGCAGATAACTCCAGCATCCTCATGATCCTCACAGTTGTACTGACCCCATTCCCTGATAGGACACACCCAGAGACTGGATTCATTCCCAGAGCAATTCACGTCACCCAGCCAAATCTGACCAGATCCTGGTCCGTAACGAGCAGAGACCGATGCATTGATGGCTTGTCCACATCCCAGTTGTTTGCAGACGACATTAGCAGATGACAGATCCCAGGAATCATCACAGACTGTCCCCCAGGTGCCATTATAATAAATCTCCACTCTCCCAGAGCAGCGATCTGTCCCATTCACCAGTCTTAGCTGTTTGTTTTCTGTAGGTATAAATCCCATCAGTTAATATGGTTTTTCCTATCCTACAACAGAAGGCTTTTTGTAAGATCTTAGAAATACAACCCTTGAGCCAATGCTATTGACATGACATTCTTGGCAATTTCTGACTGTTCCAGATGTGAAGGTATTGCAGGTTGCCAGATGGTTTTCATTTGCTATATGCTTTTTAATTCTCAGTTCCTACAGGACCTATTCCTCAGTTTTGAGGGAAGAAAGGGTTATATTTTGTCATGTCCGTGACTTGTAATAAAATTCACGGGCTACGTCTAGACTGGACCCCTTTTCCGGGAAAGGGATGCAGATGAGACAAGTCGGAATTGCAAATGCAGCGGGGATTTACATTTTCCCCGCTCCATTTGCATGAACATGGCTGCCGCTTTTTTCCGTTTCGGAACTTTGACGGAAAAAAGCGCCAGTCTAGACGCGGCTCTTGTGGAAAATAAAGCCTTTTCCGCAAGATCTCTTATTCCTTTTAAAACTTGAAAACTTGAGAGAACAAGGACATTGCCCAACCTACTTGAGCTGGGACATTTACTCATGGAAAAAGGGTTGCATTTTTGGGGGCTCAACCAGGATCCTGGATCAGTACCCCTCACAAGTACACGGTGAGTGATTTCCTAAGTGGGAAGCAGTGAGAGATAAAAAGGTGTTGTTTAAATAGTGGAAATTAAATCCTAGTGAGGAAAATAGAAAGAAGCATAAATTTTGTTAAATTACGTGTAAAATAGAATAAAGAAAGTCAAAAAGGAGTTAAATCAGCTTCTATACCTAATGACTGGAAATTAGCTAATGTGATAGCCAGGGCTTGACAAGCGGCAGTGAGCCCCGCTTGCCAGCCGCGCGACTTGACACACTGCGCATGCGCAGACCGCGCTGAGCATGAGCTGATCACGCTGCAGTGTGTGCTGGCTTAAAATCTACTCACCCCGGGCGAGTAGATTGACTAATTTGTTGAGCCCTGGTGATAGCTAAGGATTCTAGAGGTGACCCTGGCAATGACAGACCGTTAAATCTAACATCAGTATCAGGCAAATTAGTTGCAACCATAGTTAAGAATAGAATTGTCAGACACATAAATGAATATAATTTGTTGGGGGAAAACTCAACATGGATTCTATAAAGGGAAATCACATCTTACTAAACTATTAGGCTATGTCTACACTGGCAGCTTCTTAGTGCTGTCTACACTGCATGAGCGTTCTTGCGCAAATAAATTTACAGTACAGCGTTGTAAAACAAGGCTTCTTCCAGAAGAGTTATTCCTCTCCCCATGAGGAATAAGCCCTCTTGCACAAGAGCTCTTCCACAAGAGGGCAGTGAAGACAGGCAACATGAATTTCTTGCGCAAGAAGCCCCTATGGTTAAAATGGCCATCAGAGCTTTCTTGCACAAGAGAGCGTCCACACTGCCATGGATGCTCTTGTGCAAAAGCACATGGCAGTGTGGACGCTCTCTTGTGGAAGACCTTTTGCACAAGAACTCTTCTGTAAAAAGAGTTCTTGCACAAGAAGCCGCCAGTGTAGACGTAGCCTTAGAGTTCTTTGAGGGGGTCAACAAGAATGTGGACAAGGGGAATCTAGTGGCTATAGTGTACTTAGATTTCCAGAAAGTCTTTGACAAGGTCCCTCACAAAAGGCTTTTAAGTAAAGTTAGGTGTCATGGGATAAGAAGGAAAGTCCACTCATGGATTGATAACTGGTTAAAAGTCAGGAAATAAAGGGTAGGAATAAATGGTCAGTTTTCAGAATGGAGAGAGATGATTAGTGGTGTCCCTCAAGGGTCCATCTTGGGACCAATCTTACTTAATCTGTTTATAAATGATCTGGAGAAAGGGGTAAACAGTGAGGTGGCAAAATTTGAAAATGATACTAAACTGCTCAAGATAGTTAAGATCAAAGCAGACTGTGAAGAGCTTCACAAGGATCTCACAAAACTAGGTGATTGGGCAACAAAATGGAAAATGAAATTTAATGTTGATAAATGCAAAGTAATGAACATTAGAAAAAATAACCCCAATTACACATACAAAATGATGGGGACTAATTTAGCTATTACCACTCAAGAAACAGATCTTGGAGTCATTGTGGATAGTTCTCAGAAAACATCTACTCAATATGCAGTGGCAGTCAAAAAAGCAAACAGAATGTTAGGAATAATTAAAAAAGAAATAGAGAATAAGACAGAGAATATCTTATTGCCTCTATATAAATCCTTGGTATGCCCACATCTTGAATACTGCGTACAGATATGGTCGCCTCATCTCAAAAAAGATATATTGGCATTGGAAAAGGTTCTGAAAAGGGCAACAAAAATGATTAGAGGCTTGGAATGGGTTCCATAGGTAGAGAGATAAAAAAGACTGGGACTTTCCAGCTTAGAAAAGAGGAGACTAAGGGGGCACTGTGATAGAGATCTATAAAATCATGACTGGTATGGAAAAAGTGAATAAGTAAAAGTTATTTACTTGTTTCCATAACATAAGAACTAGGGGTCACCAAATGAAATTAATAGATTGCAAGTATAAAACAAACAAAAGGAAGTTTTTCTGCACAGAGCACACAGTAAACCTGTGGAACTCCTTGCTAGAGGATATTGTGAAGACCAATAATTTAGCAGGGTTAAAAAGAACAAGATATATTCATGGACATTAGGTCTTTCAATACTTCTTGGCCAGAATGGGAAGGAATGGTGTCCATAACCTGCTTCTCAGGAGCTGGAAATGGATGAGAGGAGATTGATAAATACCTGTTTCTGTTCACTTCCTCTGGGCCACTTTCAGAAGACAGGATACTGGGCTAGGTGGACCTTTGGTCTGATTCAGTATAGCTTTTCTTATGTTCTTATGGATGGATGGACAGACAGAGTCACAGACAGGCCCTCTCTCAAATATATAGTAGATAATATGTTTATAAACTCCCTATGTTATTTGTTGGCAGAATTTAAAAGAATCAGGATGCAATTTTGATTTAAATGGAATCTAAGCACATACTCCACTGTTTTGCTGAATAGGGATAATTTGCTGAATTGAAGTTTTAGGGTATGTCTACACAGCAATCCAAGCTGTGACTACAACATTGGTAAGCCATATCCACAATAGCACAGCTAAAAGTAGTGTAGACATGGCAGCACAGGCTATCAATGTCAAGGACCATTGAGAGTTTTTGTACAAACCAGGATGAAGTCCACTGTACCACATTTACAGTGCTATTTTTACCTAATATGGGTATTGCTCGTGCTGCAATTATACTGCAGGTTGCAATGTAGTTATATCCTTAGTTAATATTCACACAATATATTCCCAGTTAAATGTGCTTAATAGAGCATTCTGAACAGACCTGAACACACAACTCCTGCATCTTCATTGTGTCTGCAGTTATGTAGACCCCATCCTCCAGATGGACATTGCCAGAGATCAGATTCATTCCCAGAGCAGTTTACATTATCTAGCCAGATCTGCCCGGATCCTTCCCCATAATGAGCAGAGACAGATGCACTGATGGCCCATCCACATCCTAGTTCTTTACAAACAACATTGGAGTCTGACAGGTCCCAAGAATCATCACAGACCGTTCCCCAGGTGCCATTGTAATAAATCTCCACTCTCCCAGCGCAATGATCTGACCCATTCACCAGTCTGAGCTGTCTGTTTCCTGTAGGAATAAATTTCAATTGTTAACATGTCATATATCTATTGAACAAAAGGGAGATTCCAGAAATTAAACACATGAGCAAATGTTAGTGTCATATTCAACAATTCAAGACTGTGCTCTTTCAGATGTGGAGATCTTGAAGGTTGTCAGATGGTCTTGTCTTCTATACATTTTATGCTTCTCAACTCTGAGCACATTCCTTATACAGACTTAAGAGGATTAAACTGTATATTTGTAATAGCTATGAGTTCTGTGACTAGGTCCAGGACATTTAAGTCTTTTGCAGAACAAAAAAAACATGCTGTTTGTCATTCTTAGCCATGTAGACGGTTCCTTTTTGCACAAAAGCCTCTCGCACAAAAATAGAGCCTCACTAATTATGCACATGAAGCATGGTAATATTCCACACTTTGCCTCATTTGTATATTTTTTTATGCAAGAAGGGCAGTGTAGATGTAGCCGGTATCAAATGTTACATGTAAAATAAAGACTAGCTGATTTTGTTCACGGTTTTGTATCATAAATGACTTCATAGTATGTATCTTGACTCCTTATGGTTTTTATAACTAAAATCAAGACTTTTGCATGTTTTTTTGACAAAAATCTCACTTTGATTGTAAACTTACTCTGCATTCTGACACAAAATGTTCCACAGATCATCCAGGACTCTGACCAACATAAGGAAGAATCTCATCTTACTCCACAAACCAATTATTTTCATTAAAAGTTTCAACTATTCAGAATGCCCTATGCTTAGAGCCCTGTGCAGATATCTGCTGATTTCCAGGGCTCTATCTTTGCCCTTGAGTGGTAACAGTATAGTCCTTATTCATGTAAGCCCTTCAAAATATGTTCAGGTCTCAGTGAGTTGAATGGGATTTAAGTGCTTTTCTGAATTGAGCTCTAGAACTCTAACTACTACATATTGGATGTAGTGTACATATGTTTTACTGTTATATATTACTGAATCAGAGGGCACCCAATTCATTGTATTGAGAAAGGGGCCTGCTTGTGTCTCAAGCAGGAGCAGATTTACTATGAAACATACTGTGCGGTGGCATGAAGCCCCAACAACAGCCTTCTTCCCCGCTCCCCATGCAGGACAAATCTCATCTGACAATCTGCCCCTGAGTCCTGGTTGGCAGTGTAGAAGGCCTCATGCAGGCGGGCTGCCTGCAATGCCATGATCTGATACCACTCCTGGAAGTGGTCAGCTGCTGGCATGTCACTTCACACCTTGCCAGGGAGGGAGCGGCTCCTCAGGCAGTGCATGGAGATGCACTGTCTCCACCTGAAGAGGTGCACATAAATGTGCCAACAGCAGGGCTAAAGGCTCCCTCTCTCCACACTGTGCCATTCCTGGAAGTGGCTGGCTTGTCCTTGTGGCCCCCTAGGAGGGTGCCTCCTCATGTTGCCTCCTCCCTGAGCACCGACTCCACAGCTCCCATTGGCTGGGAACAACATTTAGTGGGTGTTGTGTAGGTGGTGTCTGCAGACAGTTTTCAAGGAGACTGCTTGCCCTCTTTGAGGATCCACTGCCAGAGGGGCGTGCTGGTCACTTTCAAGCACCCCACCCATAGTAAGCACTGACCCCCTCACACACTCTAACCCTCTACCCCAGCCCAGAGCCCACAACTCATGCTCAAACTCCCTCATAGAGCTGGACCTCTGTACCCGAACCCCTGCCCCAATCAAAGTACCTCACTTAATTTGTATTTACTTCCTATTACTTATAATAGGATGAAGAAAAAAGAACGAAAAACTGGAGGAGGGGGATAAGTGAGAATGTTCTTTTTCTTGGCTGAGTCCTGAGGGGGGCCCCAAAATGAAGCTGCACACAGGACCCTACATCCACCACTGGTCTCAAGAGTTCCATTTATATCTACATGTGAATAGATGGGAGACTCAAGTGCAGATGACTGGCACTAATGGATTCTGGAGGAAGTGAAGTGTCAAATAGTGGAATTAATGAAAACTTTATGAACAGCAACTGTTCTCAAAGTTTGGAAAATGACTAATGTGGTGCCTATTTTTATAAAAAGAAGAGAAAAAGAAAGAAAAAGGAAACATGTACACTGTCCCAAATGTGAAGAGAAAGGTTCAGTTGTACCCCCCCCCCAACCTGCCTACTGCTTTTGCAGCTGGATTTAGGATCCAGACTATTTTCCTCCCTGAAAGGCAGTATATCACACTGAAGGGTCGATGTCATTAATCCTGCATTTCTCCTGTATTTACCTGAGCACACCACACTGGCCTCAGCATCATGTGGGCACTGAGACGCCTTGAAGGTGGTAACAAGGCTGTGATGCAAATGGGATTCAGAACTGTTACAGTGAAGCGAGTCAGTCCAGTGAGAGCCATTTCCTTTTCCAAAATATTCTTCTCTCACTGCCAATACGGAGAATCCACAGTCGAGCTGATTGCAAAGGGCATTGGCAATGGATAAGTCCCAATGAGAGTCACAGAGGGTTCCCCAGGCACCACGCACCTGGATCTCCACCTTCCCAGAGCAGCCTGTGCTGCCATTCACCAGCCGCAAACCTGTGTGTCCTGGGGAGAAGAGAGAAGGGTTTAGAGAGGGAGCCTTAGAACTAATTTATACAAACTATTATGAGGGAATTGCATCCATTTATGCCATCAAAATGTTTGTGATAGAAATGTAGCCGTGTTAGTCTGGTGTAGCTGAAACAAAATACAGG
>CM057845.1:123541663-123561068 GCA_030068395.1 Apalone spinifera | reverse complement strand
GGGGGGGGGGAGAAGGGACCCTACCCCGCCCCCCCACAAGAGGGAGATTGGCAAGCATAGTGAGCAGGGGGCACAGCCCCCTACTGTTTGTTAATTACTCTTTTCTTACTGTTTTCTTCACTCTAATTTCACACACTTTAATTGCACAAACATTTTTAAAGACAGGTTATGCTTGAAACATACAGATCAGAATTTTCAGATATAAGTGCCTAAAATTTGACTTACACATTTATATTTAGCTACCCAAATAAATGCTCTTAGTGAAATATGCCACTATGGATTTAGTATATTAACTTTAGATACTTATATTTGAAAATGTTGTTCTTATTTCACAGATATGGGTTTTACAGGGACACAAATATTGTCTGCACTAGAGGTGGGCAAGAGGCAGCTAGTGGGCTAGCTGCAGCCAGCCACACTGCCAGATCTGGCAAGCGGCTGCCTCGCCAGCACCCTTACTGAAGAGAAGGAGCACCCCTTTGAATAGCAGGCTGCTAATTGCTCTGCAAGCTGGAGCGGGAGGAGCAAGCTTCGTGCGCTTTCCCCACCCCCTAGCAAAATCTCCAAGCTCCCATTGACCAATTTCTGACCAATAGGAGCTGAGAAATTTTGCTGATGGCAGGGGCAGTGAATGAAGTCTCCTCACTCCTCCTCCCCCATCCCCTTATTTCCCTCCCCCCCTTGCTGTGTTGGAGCAGAGCCACATGGAACAGCCCACAGGAATGGAGACTGCAGCGCTGCTGGCTCAGAGCCACGTAGGTAAGCTCCTCCCAGCCAGAACCTGCCTCTGGCACTTCACCTCTTCTCTCCCCTCAACTACCTGCCCCAGGCCACCACCCAAACCCTCTGTATCCCCTCTCCCCACCTCCTCCAGGTCACAGCTCCTGCCCAGACCCTGCACCTCTTCCTACACCCCTCCCCAGGTCAGAATCCTCTCCTGCACCCATAATCCCTCCTGGACCCTGGATCCCAAACCCTTGCCTCAGACTATAACCCCTTCCTTCACCCAAACTCCTTCTCAGACCCCATACTCCCTCCTGCACCCCCGTCCTCTATCCCAAGTTCCCTTCTACATCCCACCCACTGTCCCAGACCCTGCATCCCATCCACAGAAGTGCAGCCCTTGACCACTTACCAAAATCGTGGAGTGCACCACCCCCATTACAATGATTGCCTACCCCTGGTCTGCACATGTCTCTACTCACTGTGGAATAACTCCTGCCATGGTTGAAGAAGATCTGACATTCACTGGAGTCCATTTGTTTTGGGGGCAGAAGCAGGTGCTGAGAATCTTGGGGGTGGGGGAGGGAAAGGGTGTCCTGTTGCCCTAAAGATCAGAGTTTCTTTGGAGTGTATCAGCTAAAGAAACAGAGGTGCTAATCCACAGGCTAAATCAGTCATAAGAGGAGGAGGGGACAGCTATCAGTCCTGAAGCTGCAATAGGAGCTCTGGATCAGTGCCACCAGGGGATGCAAATGTTTAACACTTGCCAGCATCTGCTCCTCAGCAGGGTTTGAATGCTCCAGGAAACTTCAGCAATTAGATCCAAGAACACCAGTTCAGTCCTCAGCCTGGTCTGCAACTTTTCGTCCGAACCTCCTCACTCTTTAGTTCCATTCAGTCCCTTGAGCTGGTTGCAGCTTGCTGTTCACCCATCTCCACCTAGGCTGTCCAAGATCCACCCTCCAAGACGATGCAAAATGACATCAAATCAGATAGCTCTGTGTTCCATTGCTTTGGAAACAACACATTGAGTGAAGCTGTTTCTCCAGCAGGTGGCAGTAAGAGTAGCTGTGCTATCGATTCCTGAAGCCCTCACACAGCAGTTCAGAGAAAACTGCAGTGATAATCACAAATGCAGAGGGGAATGAACCACCATTTGTCTGGAGAGGAGCCTACCTCAGAGTCCCCCTTATGATAAGCACCTTTATGCAATGATTTGAATTTTGCATGTTTTAGAACCATTACATATCTCTGATGGCAGCATTTACACCAGGACTGTCTCATTATCCAGGCTCAGAAATAACAGTTACAGGAGTTAGTACAGATTGTAGTCATTTCTCACTCAGGTTACAAATGTGATTCACATCATTTTGCCTAGAGGAAATGGGGTAGTTGATTTCTTACCTGAACAGAGCACTCCAGCGGCATAAGGGCAAAATTTCAATTCCCATCCTCCGTGTTTGCAGTCCCAGAGAGCTGACTCATTACCATGACAAACAACTTCTGAGAGCCACGTCAGTCCAGAATATTTTCCAAAAATTAAAGCTTCAGATGTTGCAACAGCAGAGCCACACCCTAGCTGTTTACAAATTACTGAATGATACTGCCGCTCTGTTTCATCATTATCACACACCATCCCCCACTGGTCCTGGTGTTTAACCTCCACTCTTCCAGCACAGGGGCTGCCTCCATCTACCAGCCTCAGCTCATCAGCACCTTCAGACAGACACAGAACAAGAGAGACTGCATTCTTATTGTTTTCAGTTATCCCACCTGACTCTGTCAACATCATGCATCAGCTCCAGAGGGGCTTAATCTCCTCTCCCAGTCAAGTAGAGGTCCCTCACTATAATGTGGCAGTGAAAGGTGTTCCCTTCCCAAATCTCACTCCTCACCTCCTATACCATCCAGTTGGGCTGTTACACATTGAGCATAGCCACAGCTGAGAGATACTCAGCAAAGTTTCCGGTAGCCCTCAGAGACCCCCTCACTAGGTCCAATTCCTCCAGACCCCAGCCTCTTCCTTTCCCCAAATCACTGAAAAACAGTCTTATTTGGCACCAGCAAACCTCCACTATATCACTAAGGGGGGAAGGAGGGAAGAGTTATGTCTGCATGTAGACCATTATACATGAGGATATATCGTGCAAAGTCTGTGTGGGAGGAATGAAAGACATAGGACATCTACGAAAAGTTAAGGGTGGACAACTGTCCTGATTGCAAATGATACCCCTGCTCCTCATTTCCCTCACTACCTTCTCCTTAGTACCTGGCATAACCCATCTCCTCAAATTGCCCATATCTCCTGTACCCAGCCAGAGGAGTCCAGCTTCTTCCTCATGCCCACTACTTCCCCTTTACATTCCCCATCAGAGCCCAGAGAGTAGGGTGACCAGATTTTCAGAATGAAAAGTCAGACATTTTATTCATGCTAAGAGATTAGGGAGTTTCCTATAGGATGATTCGGTGAAGGTCAGGGAGGGGCATACAGAAGGAATATGGTAATTGGAGAGCGGACTAGAGTGCAAAAAACTTGCCAACTGTCTCCTTCCTGCATGACCAGACTCTGTTCCCCCAATCTGCTCCTTTTGTGTAGCTCACGAGTGTAGAGTGGCCACAATCTGTTGCTAGCTGCCCAGCTCAGAATCTGGTTCCTACATAAACTCTGCCAGCCTGGTGTGGGGAGCATGTTGGAGATAGGAGGGGAGCACAACTGGAGCACTGGAGCACAGCTATGCACTACGGGTATGTCTAGACTACATGCTTCTTTCGAAAGAAGCTTTTTTGAAATAATCTTTTGAAAAAGCTTCTTTCGAAAGAGTGTCTAGACAGCCACCACTTTTTTTTGAAACCGTGATCCGCTTTTTCGAAAGAGAGCACCCAGGCAATCTGGATGCTCTCTTTCGAAAAAGCCCTGTTTGCGTTCAAGAACGCCTTTTTTTGAAAGAGCTCGTTCCAAAAAAGGCATTCTTCCTTGTAAAATGAGGTTTACCACTGTCGAAAAAACTGCCACGTTCTTTCGATTTAATTTTGAAAGAAGACGGCAGCAGTCTAGACACAAATGAAGTTGTTGTTTTTTTAAAAAGGCCACTTTTTTTGAAAAAAATCCTGTAGTCTAGACATAGCCTATCATTTTCCACGTTGTATAAGTTAGAGCAGTCCTTAGGCCTTCCTTATTCCTTGGTCTTGTACTGAGGAGATAATCTAGCTCTAATGCTGTTACTTGACGGGTAATCAGTTCTGGAGTCATTTGGTGTGCTAAGGAAACAGCTCTGGGCTCACAGTGCTCCAGGAATGAAATATTTTGTATAATATCTGCAAGTGATAACAGATAATATTTAAATAGCTAAACTTTCTCTCTAGCATTCACCTACAGGAGAGAGACACATTTAGTTTAATTTTCTTTCTGAGAGAAACCATTTCTTATTTTACATCATTGGCAACTAGAAGAATAAGTGCCCACTAAAACCCATTTCTACCAGACCCCAAATTATAACCCTTCAGGTCAATTATCTCTGTTTATGTGTGAACTAAAGCAGGTACTTACTTCTGGTGGAGTGAAAAGAAAGGAGAAGCCAAAGCAGCTGAGTGGATAGAAGTCCCTTCATCATTACCCGAACCCGTCTTCTGACATTGGCTGCACCTAATCACCCTTCCACGGCTTCTCTGTGTTTGAGATGTGATCATAAAGTGGGAGGGAAATATATAGATTCAGCTACTGCCGTCAGTTGCAGAGGAAAAAGTCTGAAAATTCATATTCGCAAAGCAAAGTGGGAGTCACCTGCAGCCACACACACTCCCACCATAGAATGAGAGCTGCCTTTTTAAAAAATATGGTCATTACTGGATGAGCAATGTTAGAAAATAGTTTCTTCTGCTCCTTTTGTGGTAGTGTTAGAACTTCATGCATGGACTATGAATACCAGTAGTGGAATCAGAAGTTCTTAAGATTTCCTGTGTAGCCTATCAATTATAGTAGGGTCCTTAGAGGTAGAGGAAGTTTTTCAGTTATTGTTCTTAAGCTGTGAATACTGTAGATCAGGTGTGGGAAATCTTTTTTGGGTCGTGGACACTGACCTACAGAAAAATCAGTCTGGGACCCCACAGAAGTAAGAAGCAAAATACAACAAAGCAAACAAAACAAACGCCTCACTGTGGCCCCTGACTGAGAAGGAGAAAGACACTCCCCATGTTCCCTTCACAGACCAGAGTCTTGGGGGGCCCAGCATAATAGATTTTGAGAGCTCCAGCCCCACAGTGGAGGGAGCTGAAGCACCAGCGCAGTCTTCCCAATACTGGAGCGGGGCGATCCTTGGGGGCTGGATCCAGGCATGCGGATCCAGGATTCTGTCCCCAGGCCTGAGGTTCCTGCCCCCCTTGCATTGTAGATAGTGGGGACTTTGTTTTGTCTCATCAAGAATGATGATACAGTTGATTTGTCTTGGTGCATTTTTTTCAGTAATTTTTAAATGGTTGAAAAACACTTTAGATACATGCTACACATGTGTAACTGACAACTCTCCACAGTCATCTGAGGAAGTAGGTTTTGCCCATGAAAGCATGATACTATATATATATATATATATAAAATGATAACTCTATTTCACCTTTTTGGAATGGAACATTTCAATGTTTTATATTTAGAAAGTAATTGTATTTCATCTTAAAAAATCAAAATTGGAGCAAAATGTTTTGATTTTATCAAAATGAAACATTTTGCTCAAGCCAAAATTATTTTTTCACCAGAATTTTGTTTTCGGATTTTGTTCCATTTTGTTCAAGATTGCAGGATGTCATGAAGTAATCTGGTTCCTGCCCCATTTTAACTTTTCTTTCTACATCATTTGTGGTATATATTATTTAACATAGTATTCAATGTCCCTGTTCTCCCAGCCCTTATTTTCAAAGTGTGCAATCTTGCAGCATGCCAGCTGATAGATGCTGAAACCCAATCTGGCTGTCCATGATGTTCTTCAACTACCATGCATTATTTCCTAGAAATTTTCTTTATTTTTTTTCAGCAGGTGACCAGAACCCATACAATTTTTATATCAGGAGGGCAAAAGTGAATGTATCAAAGCTCAACAAACTTAAAATTAATTCACATTCATAAAATCTAAATCACAATGTAAAACTTAAGAATTAGATTGCTATCTGGTACCCACAACATGCACTATACAGCACTCCTTAAGGATGTAGTTATCATCTATCTATGTCCTGAACACCCATTAGCATGCCTATAGGTATGGCTGGTTTGGGCATTTGTTTCACTGAAACTGAACTTAGTCAAGAGACTCTGATTATGCCCTCACGTGACAAATGTGGAGAGAAATAGGTGAATGACCTGTTGAGACCAGAAGAGTGTTCTTTGAGCTTTCTAACTCCTTCTCTGCATAACTGCAAATTCTGCATTATTTTCAGAAAGCTACCTGCCTTGCAGCAGCCAGTGGCTGGCAAAGAACGATTTGTTCAAATGCATGGGAGGAGCAGGGGGAGGAAAGGGGAAGCCCATAAAATCCTGACATGAGTAACTGCCCCTGAAAGGGAACTGGCTGAAAAATAAAACTAAAAAGGTGAACTGAATGTGCACTAGTCATGGATATTCTCCCATTAAGATGCCATCCCTCAGCTAGAAAATGCAATAACAGGATGTAAAGTTTGCTGACATTACCAACACCAGCTGCTGTGCTCTGGGGAATGCCTGAAAACATGCTCAACAAGTTTCCCCAAGATGTTAGAGAAAGAAAGAATTTGAAATTAGTATTTATGCAGTGTATTACAATAACACTAATTTGACCATAAATTCCTTTATTAATTCCAAAGGCTGAACTATGTTTATATATCTAAAATGCCCCAAAAGCTTAAACAATAAGCAAAGCATTACACTAACATGAATAAAACATTAATAAACATTTGATCAAGATACTTATAAAGGGCCTGGGGGGGGGCTAAGATATATTCTCAGTTCCAGCTTGGTCCGAGTTAAGTAACTCAGCAGAGATCCTTCAAAGTACCAGTGTTAACTTAAGGTTAATTACTAGCAGGCAGCTATTAGCAATGAATCTTTTAGGAGTTTATTTTTTAATAATCTTTAGCACACAAGTGATGTCATTGCCAATTATCAGACCTTATCTGAGGCCAGAAAAAGCAACTTCTTATATAGCCAGTTATTTACTGTACCTGGTATCCAATTAACCATGTTTGATTTCTATTACTTCACCCCAAACCTTAAGTTAACACTGGTACTGTGAAGGATCCCTGCTGAGTTACTTAACTCAGTAATTCTTCTTTCTCATGATTTCATTTGGTTTGGTCACATACATTGGGAATAGTAATAGAGATGTAGCTGTGTTAGTCTAGTCTAGCTGAAACAAAAAACAGGACTATGTAGCACTTTAAAGACTAACAAGATGGTTTATTGGGTGATGAGCTTCCAACTCAATTAAAAACCATAGCTTGCCTATATCTAATGGGGGCCTATAATCCTACAGAAGGGGATCACGCTTAACATCTCATTTTGTGCCCCAAATGGAAAAAGAGTGATCACATGATAGGCCAATATGCATGTGGTCAGACTGCCGGGACTTCTTCCACTCTTACCTCTTTACTATAATTTAACTGGAAACAAAGGCTAAGGGCACTGTGAAGTACAGAGGAACAGGGACATTGACAGGGAAATAGAAGAAAAGTGGTATCTGCAATGGCTTTGGAAGTAAATACTTCAGTCATTAACTGCAGCATAAACCTTCCTGTTTAACATGCACATTACCTAACATGGGCATATATGCCTAGCTCTGCACTAGACCAGGCAGGTCGGCTTAAGGTATGCCACCCAACTATGCAAAATGCGTAGCTGGATTCAGCTTAACTTAAGCTGAACTACCATAGCATCCATACTGTGGGAGGCCAATGGGAGCACATGCTTCCGTCAGCTTCTCTTAGTCCTCACAGAAAGGAATACAGGACACCAGTGGGGGCTGCCCTAAGCGTTTCAACTTATGGGTTTAGACCCGCTAAATCCAACAGCAGAAGATCATCAATCTTCTCTGTAGTGTAGATAAGCCCATAGTGAACGGAGGCAGAATAAGGTTTTCTGGAGCCATGGGTCAAAGCAAGTGGGGGGCCTTCCACCCTCCCACTGCAGCCCCACAACCCGTTTTGCTCCTTTCTGGCCCCACCCATAGCCCCAAGACCACAGAAGTTCTGTCCTAGGGCCACAACTTAGCCCTCAGCAGGGACTGAGAGCACCTTGTGTCCCAGGGCCACAACAGGGATCTGGGTACTGGGGCTTCCTCTGCCACCCACCTGATGTTTCTGAAAGAGAGTGGATCTGGCCAGAAATGGGTGGGAGTGCTGGTGAAGGGTTTCCCTGTCCCAAAGCTTCTGGGGTCAGGAACTGCTGCAGAAGGAGGCTTCTGTCATCCTGTAGCTGCTACTAGGATAAAGGGCTTGTGGTTGCTGGGGTGAGTTGCCCCCCACGCAGCACTGCTCCTACAGAATGGAGTCAGAGTGCAGGGTTTCCCCCCACTCTGCTTGGCTTCCACCAGTGGTAGATTTTTCTGGGAGACTGTCAGTTGGTCAGGGCCTCTGGCCAGGAGTCCAGTCAGTCCAGTGGCTATCTGACACTGATAGTGAATAAGCATACTATTGTACAATGATAAACTTAAAAAAAAACAAATGGTCTGGTAGCACTTTAGAGACTAACAAAACATGTAGATGGGATCATGAGCTTTCGTGGGCACAGCCCACTTCTTCAGATGACCGGAGTTTTGAGTTTCGAATGTGCAGAACCAAAATAAATAGGGGAACATTAAAACAGATAGCATAGGACAATAGGTATAGCTGCTGGATCTAGGGATGATGGAGGTGCTGCTGCACCGTATGGCTTGAAGGGGTTTCCATTATATTCAGGGTTTATCGTTTGGTTAAATGGCTCTTGGAACCTGTCATGGGATAGTGCACCTTCCTCCCCCCCCCCAGGGGGAGCTGTTGAGTCGCTAGAGCTCTTAAAATCATACCCCAACCCTGCACATTCAGTAATTCAGCTCCTGTCCTAAACACACAGCCCTCTCCCTAGGACAGTGAGGCCTCATGGCCAGAGTCCTTCTCACTGGGCAGTGTGGCCTAGCAGCTGGAATCAATAAAAGCAGGTGCAGAGCCTACAGGTTGGGGATTGAGGAGGCGGTAGGGAGATCCAGGGCCTCCCTATTCCACCAGGTCCCAGTCTGGGGCTCCAATAGCAGCGGTGTGGTCCACCACTAACTTGGTGGGGAATAGGGATGTTAAATATCGGTTAACTGAATACTCAAGTGACCTCATGAATTCTTATTGGTTAGTCAACTATTCTGTGTCACCAGGTGTGGTGTAGTGGGGGTGCTGTCTGCTCTGTAACCCAGGGTCCCCCTGCGCTGTGATGTGTGATTCCCACTGACTCACGCAAATGTGTATTAACCCAGACACCTAAGCTCAGCCTGAGGAGATAACAGGGGATTCCCAGGGGGAGAGACCAACAGGAGGCTTAGGGGGGAAGGGTCAATTGCTGGCTGAGGAACATGACGGAGTCAGCCTAAACTGAGGGCTGGAGGTCTACGGGGATGATAGCCCTCCTCCCCCCAACCCAAAGGATCTGAGGCATCCTGGCCCAGACTCCTATAGCCACATCACGTCTATGCTGTGCTGTAGCCTGGAGGAGCAATAAACTCTCTCTATTCTCTGGCTGGTGGAGTCTGTTCTTGCTGCTATGGGGCTGCAGGATTTGGGGGAACCCTGACTCGGTGTCACACTGGGGCTGGGGCCAACAGCCAGTGCACTCTGGCCCCACTACTGTGGAGCCCCCTACCACTCCACACTGCTGCCTCTGTATCAGAGGCAGCAGCATGGGGTGCCAGGCGGGATCTGGCCCATGAGGGGAGCCATTTTACAAACCAGTTCCCCTCATGGAGTGGCTGCCTGTTACTCTGTGCTGCTGCCTCTAATAAAGAGGCAGCAGCACAGGGTAGCAGCAGCCCCTGTCCAGAATGCTGTCCAGCCTGCTAAAAAATGTACTTGGGGGGGAGGGGGAGGGAAATTCATGTAGTTTACAGCATTAACCTATAAGCTTTTACTTATTGAATAATCAGCTAATATACTATACTGTTACATCTTTAGTGAGGAATCCGTCTGCAACACGCCAAGTTCCTTGGGATTCAACCTCCCACTTTGGGCTACTTCCTACCAGTCTCCACCGGACTCTCTCCAGGGCCCTTCCTCCTGATCCTTGACAGTGTCTCTGGTGTCTTGCTGGCTTTTCTCCTGGTCCAGTCCAACTGGCAGTTTGACTCCAGGTGCCCTGGCAGTACCTCCTTCCTCCTTGGCTTCCAGCCCAGACTGGGCCTGTCTTCAGGCCTTTATACTCAGGCTGCAGTCTGAGCATGCCCAGCAGGGCTGGGAGAGTGGGACGTCCTCATCCAGGTAAGTCTGGTTAAGCCTTGCTTTCCTAGTGCAGGGCTGATACACCCCATCACAGAAACTCTACTATGAAAATTGTTCTGGAATCCCTAACAATAGGCAGAAGCTGTAGATATCAGGGTGGAAACTCACTACAACAGTGTCATATGAACATTTTCTCTCACTTTCAGGTGGCATTGTAAATCATTGGCCAACATTATCTTCCATAGTTGTAAACAAACTTGTTTGTTTTAGAAATTGGCTGAACAAGAAGTAAGACTGAGTGGACTTATAGGTTCTAATGTTTTATATTTTATTTTTGAGTGCAATATTGTAAAAAAAAATCTGCATTTGTAATTTGAACTTTCACAGTAAAGAGATTGTGCTATACTACTTGTATGAAGTGAATTGAGAAATACCATATATTTTATTTTTTACAGTGAAAATATTTTAATAAAAATAATGTAAAGTGAGCACTATACACTGTATTCTGATCAATATATTTGAAAATATAGAAAACATCCAAAATATTTAAATACATTACTTTCTATTATTGTTTAGTAGTATGATTAAAACTGTGATTAATCACCATTTTTTAAATCTAATAATTAATAATGGTATCCAGGTTAGTTAATTTTTATTTGCAGAAACATTTATGAAAAGTCAAATTGTGTTAGGGAGAATACTTCTGCAAATATCTAATTCATGCAAGTATTCACATGGCAATTATTTACCCAATCATCTGGAAAGATTTTGATTTACTTAACATAAGAACTTAAGAATGGCCACACTGTATCAGACCAAAGCTCCATCTAGCACAGTATCTTGCTTCTGACAAGTGGCTGGATCCAAATGCTTTAAAGGGAATGAATATCTTAGGGAAAGGATCAAGTGATCCATTTCCCGTAGTACAATTTGAACTTCTGGCAATAAGAGAGTTAATGATACTCAGAGCATGTGGTTGCATCCTTGACCATCTAAGCTGATAGCCATTGATGCATTTTTCCTTCTTATCTACATCTTTTCTGAAGGCAACTATGCTATGACAGTCAATCTCGTCCCCTAGCAATGAGTTCTGTGGGGTTATGCATTGTGTAAAGAAGGCACTTCCTTATGTTTGTTTTAAACCTGATGCCCATTAATTTCATTGGGTGACCTCTGGTTCTTGTGTTATGCAAAGGGATAAATAAAATTTCCTTATTCACTTTCTCCACACCATTTATGATTTGGCGGATCTCTATCATATCCCCTCTTAATTATCTTTTTTCTAAATGGTACAGTCCCAGTCTTTTGACTCTCTATTCATATGGAAGCTGTTCCATGCCCCTAATCATGTCTTGGGACTTCTCTGTACTTTTACAAATTCTAACATATTTTTTAAGAGATGGTGTCATGTTGTCTTCACATGCAGGCTTGTAAACCTAAAGAGGAGGGCTTTAAACTAGGTTTGTTGGGGGATGGTGACCCAAGCCTTGAGGTAAGAGGGGACATGGGATACCTGGAAGAAATACAAGGAGAAAGGTGGAACAGAGGAGGACCATGATTTATATGGAGAAGGTAGGGCAATCAGCTAGTTATCTAAGGTATTTGTACATGAGCACAAGAAGCCTGGGAAATAAGCAGGAATAATTAAAAGCCCTGGCACAGTCAAAGAACTATGATTTGATTGGAATAACAGAGACTAGGTGGGATGATTCACATGATTGGAGCACTGTCATGGAATGGCACAAATTGTTCAGGAAGTACAGGTGGGGAGAAAAGGTGGAGGAATTACACTGTATGTAAGAGAGCAGTATGATTGCTCAAAGCTCCAGCATGTAGAGGGAGAAAAGACTGTGAATAATCTTTGGGTTAAGTTAGAAGTGGGGATAACAGTGTTGATGTTGTGGTCAGTGTCTGCTATAGACCAGCAGATCAGGTAGATGAGGCTTTTTTCAGACAACTAAGAGAAGCTTCCAGATCACAAGCCCTGCTTCTCACAGGGGACTTTAATCACCCTGACCTCTGTTGGGAGGACTAATACAGCAGTACACAGACAATCCAGAAAGTTTTTGGAGAAAGTTGGGGATAACTTCTTGGTACAAGTGCTAAAGGAACTGATCAGGGGCCATGTGTAGCTTGACCTGCTGCTCACAAACAGGGGGGAATTAGTAGGGAAAGTAGAGGTGGGTGGCAACCTGGGCAGTAGTGATCATGAGATTGTCAATTTCAGGATCCTGACCAAAGGAAAAAAGGAGAGCAGCAAAATACAGCCTCTGGATTTCAAAAAAGCAGATTTTGACTCCCTAAGGGAACTGATGGGCAGGATCCCCTGGGATGCGAACATGAAGGGGAAAGGAATCGAGGACAGCAGGTAGTATTTTAAAGAAACCTTTTTGAAGGCACAGACCTTCCGATGCACAATAGGAAAACAAATATGGTAGACAACCAAGCTTGGCTTAGCAGTGAAATCAAGCAAGGGATATGAAGGGTAACAAGAAAGGTTTCTTTATGCATGCTAGCAATAAGAAGGTGATCAGTGAAGGTATGGGGCCCTTACTGGAAGGATTTAGGGTTATTTAGTCTGCAGAAGAAAAGAGTGAGGGTTATTTGATAGCACCCTTTAACTACCTGAGGGTGAGTTCCAAAAAGGATGGAGAAAGGCTGTTCTCAGAAGTGACAGAATGAGACGCAATGGTCTCAAGTTGCAGTGGGAAGGTCTAAGTTGGATATTAGGACAAACTATTTCCCTAGGAGCGTGATGAAGCACTGGAATGGGCTACCTAGGGGGTGGTGGAATCTCCATCCCTAGAGATTTTTAAGTCTCACTTTGACAAAGCCCTGGCTGGGATGATTTTGTTGGGGTTGTTCATGCTTTGGACAGAGGGCTGGACTTGATGACCTCCTGAGGTCTCTTCCAGTCCTATGATTCTATGATTGTATAAAAATGGCATGGAATATTCAAGTTACAGGCACACCATGGATTTATATAGTGGTGCTGAATTTTTTTTTCTTGAGATATAAAATGCTTCTATTACTCAGGCTCCCGGGGCAGACGAAGAAATTAACACAACAGGCATAAAAAAAATCTAAAAATAATAACATAATTAGATTTTCAATTGTCGTAAGTTGAGAGTCAGTAACATGGAGTCAACAGGCCTAAACAGAGGCCTGTAACATGAAAACAGCAACAGGCCTCCAGTCTAGTGGGCAAAACTTTGGTTCAGCTACACAATAGTCAAGCGAGGGAACTGAGGTTTATGAGCTGAACATGCCCCTGCAAAGTTCCTCTAGCTCACTCTTCCCCACACCCCCACAGACACTGGAGAGAGAGACTCCCTGCCAAGAGAGGTGAGGAAGGAAGGTAAAATGCTGATGAATGCAGAGGATGCCAGCCAGGGAGAGCATCTAACTGCTCTACAAACTTCTGCTTGCACCAAAAGTGTCAGGAAACCAGCTAGGCATTGGGACCCCATAGAAATGAGTCCCCTCCCTTGAGACTTCAAGCAGGAGCAGCGGAACATGAGGGTGAACATGCCTGCAATGTATATATTGGGGAATGAGTCTATGTTTATGCCCCTCAATGTTTTCTACCCCCACGACAGCTCATGGAGGCAATAGGGGCTGCAGAAGCTGCCACCTGTGTAAAAGCAGATTGGTTACCACAGAAAAGGTATGACTCCCTAGCCTAGCTGCTCCTGCTTTTCAACTATTGTGGGTCCTGACTGAGACGTGCAGCCCAGAAAGGGGGCCAGAGCACATGCACCAGGTGGGGCAGCCACTGACACAACCCCAGAATATAGGGACGTCTGGTAAATCCAGGAACTGGGGCTTCTACCCCTTCCTGCATCATCCTGCCCCCATGGGAAAGCTTTGTACACACAGAAGATGCAAGGTCACACTGGTGGGGGTGGAGCAATGTTCTCTTCCCAATGTATGTTGGGTGGCCAATGGGGAAGCCTTGGAGGCCCAGCCTGAAAGAAGGGTGAACCTGGAGAGCCCACAGGGAAGATACATAGATTGTGGAGGCTAAGAAGTGGTTGACAGTGCGCCCAGGAAGGGCTGTGGAAAGGCCTGGTGAGAGGCTGATATATGAAGGAATCCAGGGCAGTGGTGTGTTTGTGAGGATCTGAGTTTGCCTGATCACTATAAGGCCTTGACTGGAATCCAGAGAAGAGGATTCCTGGTTCTCTGAACTGAATTCTTCAGGCTAAGTCTACACTACTAGGTTATTATGAAATAAGTTATTCCTCTTCACAAGCAGGAGTTGTTATTTCAAAATAACAAGCCCCTTTTTGCGAAATAACACCCACCCTGTTATTTCCCAGTGTAGACATGCTGCCCTCAAAGACCCCGGAGACCAAAGGTGGAGGAATTGGTAAGTATGGACAGGTGTGAAGCTGTTGGACTTTGTTTATGGAGCTCTCAGTTACCCTGCAAGGGAGGGTCTACAAGTGATGTGGCAGGTTTATGCCTGCACAGAGGGTCCTGGAGAGGGTTGCCAGCTACTCCACAGTACCAGAGTTGGTGACTGATAACTACAACTGTCCAAAAAGTTGGAATTTCCTTTAATGGGAAATTCCTAACTCCTGGGGAGGGGAAAAACGGGGGGATTGTTTCTGAACAAAAGCCTGAAATTTCCCATGAGAGGAAAATCCTGAAAAAAATAAATTTTTCTGGGAATGTGTAACTGAAGTTGTCAGACTAAAGCCCAAGCTCCAAGGCTCCTGGTGCAGCCATAGCTCTCAGGACTTGCAGACTCATAGTTCTCTGTCAGCAAAAAGGAAGAACTGAACATCTTGGCTTGAGTTGAAACTCTGAGACTGCTAGTTTAGCTGGGAATCAGGGAACCCTGGCAGGCCTGGGCTTCCTGGCCCCATGACTGTTTGCATGGCATGGTAGATCCTGAGGATCCTGGTTAGCTCATGGTGGGGTTGCTGGAACCACAGACTCTGAAGGTTTGGATTCCATAGCAGCCTGTCAGACAAGCTGGTAGCATAACAAACAGGGTCCCATTGGAACCTGATTATTTTGGGCCATAAGCTGGTGAAAACTCATGTTTCAGTAGAACACTATGTTGCTACCGCATAAGCATTTTCTGACCCCCAAACCCTCCTTCACTAGAAAATTCCTGACCAGCACTTTGCTTAACACACTCAATGTGCACTCAGCATGAGCCTAAATACACAAGCAACACAAAACTGCAGCCACTGGTGATAACACCCTCCTACTGCTCCTGCTCCACCCTGAGCAGTCTGGGCTCCACAGAAAGGAGCCGGGCTTGTTCTCTGCACTTCTGATGCTGCTGATCGCAGTGGTAACAAATCCTGGTCTATGGCTTTAGTGCAATGGCTAAAATTGGACCTGCGCATCATTGTGGGGTTGAGTTTTAGAGGGGTTTTTTCCCCTGTAAAATTTTCTTAATTGTTTTTTAAAATGAGCAGCAATTGAGGCTCTGCATTTATTCTCCTAATAAGGCAAAATCCTTTTTCACACTGTTCTGCCCTATGCCGCAGAAGGCGATTACATGATGATCTGAGGCTGAAGCAAACTTGACATCAGAAGCGGACTCGTCACTCATATATGGTCACAGCTGGAGTTTTAAGATTGTATTGGATGTTTCGACTGCATAAAAGTTTAGATAAACTCTATGATAATGGCTAAAAAGGTGAATGTTGTTTCTATTGGTTCTTTCTGGCTGCTGATGCCAGCACCTGAATCTATATATTTCCCTGCAACTGCTTTGCTGTCACTTGTCAGATGCAGAGAAGCCCTGGCAGGTGCTCTGGTGCAGCCAGTGCAGTGTCAGGAGAAGTCGTGTCAAGATGGGAATGAAGGAACATCTCTCCAGTCAGCTGCTTTGGCTGATTCTCCTCTCTCTTCAGGGCCCTGTGGGTAAGTGCCTGCTTTATTTCCCTTACTTAGCTGGGCAGACTAGAACTAGCAATTCAGTTTCAGTTCCACTAGAAGTTCTTCTTATTCCAGAAGATAGTGAGAGAAAGGGCAAGAGTTAAAGTAAATTTATGATTCTAGTGATCTTCTGTACATTATCCTTAGAGATGAGTGGGGGGGAGGGGGTTATAGATAGGCAATAATCAAAAATTTGACTCCTAGTCACAGACTGAGATTACTTTATAAGTTATCCCATTTTTGTAGCCCTGTGAGCACAGAGTTGATTTTAGTGACACTAATGGCTTTGATGCTTAAAAATTCCCAATAAACAAAAAGCCAAAGTAATTAAAAAAGGGGAGGATCAAGGGAACTCTAGCTTTATGTCCCTGGCCAGCTCTGTGCCTCTGCATGAAACTTGTAACTAATTGCAAAAGCATAGACTATATATCTAAAATAGTGTTACTGTGCTGTGTGTGTCAAATATACTGGGTCAATTTTTGAATGACCTATGTACCAGGACTTTGAATGTAGCAGAATATGGCTGTGAATTGCTGCAGTGTCAGATGCTGCTGTTCTGGAGCTGAAGTATAAACCAGTTAAGTTGAAGATGAGAATCAGTTTTTAGAAACCTCAAACATTTTGCTAGAGACAAACAGTGATATCACACCTGGTATGTACAGATCTCAGATAGCTCTGCAATGTTTCTGTGCCTGGGAGGGTAGGAACTGGGAATTCCAGAGCAAGGGTTTTTCTAGAGCAGCTAATGTGGGATTTATATGTGAAGTTGCCAAGAAATTCAAACAGAATTAACTAGAGTTTCAAGAAATCAAAATCAAGAAACTGGAAAGGATTTCATGGCTATTTTCATTATAACAAAAAATCCTTATGAAAATTCCTTCCTGTCTCTCTTCCTGACATTGGTGAGACCTTTGTGATGGGAGCAATCCCAGTGGGACTGTGTAGTCAGTGGGATGATGCCTATGAGCAAGGGCTCACCAGTGCCGCACAGTCTGGTCTTAAATAAATATGGGGATTCAAAGACGGAGAGGACAAAAATGCACTAGTACCTGCAGATTGAACGGATTTAAAAACAACATGGCCATCTTAAAATAAACTCCTCAGTCTAGGGTGAGTCTCAGAGAGGCAGCCATTTTAGTCTATATCTGCAAAAACAACAAGGAATCCTGTGGCAACTTCGAGACTAACTGATTTATTAGGGCACAAGCTTTTGTGGGTAAAATCCACTTCATCAGATGAATTGGACTCCTCATCATTTCTGCAATCTAGAACAGTTAATGAAAGCTCCCTTCCAACACAGTTTTTTAAGAGAGGTGTAACTTTAAGCACATCTTATTGTCCCCTGTGATTAAGTGCTTTGCTGGATGAGGGCCATCAAGTGCATGGCATTGGTGTTCAATGATGATGCCAAGTCAGTGTCTGAATTCTAATGTATCAGCACTGCAAAACATGAGCCTCTGCATAACATAACCATTGGTTCCAGAGCATCTAAAAGGTACACTTCCCCATACTATCTTCCCCAGTCACACACACACAATCACCCTACCAATTAACAATCAACATTAACTTAATACAGAATTCCAAATACTTAAAACTGACCTACTAATGAAGCTCACTAGCAGCATTCAGTTAATCTTGGACATGTCAGACTCTGATGCGTCTACCTGTGGATCTCCCCCCACATATCAGCAGTGCCACTGTTGCCAGGCAGTGCTAAGTTTATTAGCTGTGGTTGTACCATGTCTAAGGATTCAACCTGCTGTGGCTGTTGCCCATCTGAGACCGTGTTGGGACAGATGCAGACACAATGCACGTATTTTCCTCCCTTCTGAGATTTGGAGAAGGTGTTGCCTATTCCTCTTCAATTAACATCTGTCTGGAGTGACAACTTCACATGATTATGGGGTTATCTCTTGTAGGGTGACCAGATTTCTGGATTTTATTGGGACAGTCCCAGAATTAGGGTTTGTCTCATATGCAAAGTATTAAGCCAATTATTCTCAACCCCATTCTGATTTTTCATATTTCCTATTTGGTCACCCTAATCTCTTGTGATACCACTGCTGTTTGCAACCATAAGAACATAAGAACGGCCATATTGGGTCAGACCAAAAGTCCATCTAGCCCAGTATCCTGTCTGCCGACAGTGGCCAATACCAGGTGCCCCAAAGGGAGTGAACTGAACAGGTAATGATCAAGCGATCTCTCTCCTGCCATCCATCGCCACACTCTGACAAACAGAGGCTAGGGACACCATTCCTTACCTATACTGGCTAATAGCCATTAATGGACTTAACCTCCATGAATTTATCTAATTCTTTTTTAAACCCTGTTATAGTCCTAGCCTTCACAACCTCCTCAGGCAAGGAATTCCACAGGTTGACTGCACTGTGTGAAGAAGAACTTCCTTTTACTTATTTTAAACCTGCTGCCCATTAATTTCATTTGGTGGTCCCCTAGTTCTTATATTATAGGAACAGGTAAATAATTTTTCCTTATTCACTTTCTCCACACCACTCATGATTTTGTATACTTCTATCATATTCCCCTTTAGTCTCCTCTTTTCTAAGCTGAAAAGTCCTAGTCTCTTTAATCTCTCTTCATATGGGAACCGTTCCAAACCCCTAGTCATATTAGTTGCCCTTCTCTGAACCTTTTCTAATGCCAATATATCTTTTTTGAGACGAGGAGACCACATCTGTATACAGTATTCAAGATGTGGGCGTACCATGGATTTAATAAGGGCAATAAAATATTCTCCATCTTAGTCTCTATCCCTTTTTTAATGATTTCTAACACCCTGTTTGCTTTTTTGACTGCCGCTGCACACTGCGTGGACATCTTCAGAGAATTATCTACGATGACTCCAAGATCTCTTTCCTGATTTGTCATAGCCAAATTAGCCCCCGTCATACTGTATGTATAGTTGGGGTTATTTTTTCCAATGTGCATTACTTTACATTTATCCACATTAATTTAATTTGTCATTTTGTTGCCCAATCACTTAGTTTTGTGAGATCTTTTTGAAGTTCTTCACAGTCTGCTTTGATATTATCTATCTTGAGCAGTTTAGTATCATCTGAAAACTTTACCACCTTTCTCTGTTTACCCCTTTTTCCAGATCATTTATGAATAAGTTAAATAGGATTGATCCTAGGACTGACCCTTGGGGAACACCACTAGTTACTGTCGTACTTTAGTGTTCTGTATTGTCAGTGTCAGCATTGTCTGGCCTGGGTTGTCCTGGTGCGTTCCTGACAGGACCTCTACTCCGTTGGTGATAATAAACTTTTGGCTGTGTGTGTAACAATCAGTGCTCCCTTTATCTAAAGTGTTAGACCCCGTGCACTTGGGTCAACACAGGAGA
>CM057845.1:123498657-123510251 GCA_030068395.1 Apalone spinifera | reverse complement strand
TTGCATAGCTTTGGCGCAAAAGCGCGCCAATGTAGACGTAGCCTGTGTGTTTTCCTTTTCACACAGCACACCAATTTTGGAATTCCTCTTCTCAAGTGAGGAGCTCCAACATTAATTACAAGTATTAACAGTGAATTAGCAGTGTCACAAGGCTTTTGAACATACAGTGTGTCCTTGGGTACATCTTTTAACCGTTTCCAGGGTTCTGGCACAAGATTATGCACAGTGGACATTGTTACAATTTTTAGTAACAGCAGTACAGTGGATACAACAGTTGACATCAGCAATGGGAACAAACCCATCCCAGGTGTACATTGACAATTCTGGACTTTTAGATTTAAAAAACTGCAGCCTTTCTGGGCAAACACAAGTCTTGCCCCTCCCCCTTGCCCTGTGTGTTCAAATTCAAAACTCCCTGTCCCAAAGACAAAGGACTGGCTGGGTGTGTCTCCCCTGCTTACAATGGCTATGGAATTCCCTTGCTCCCCACAGCTAATCATGAAGTAAGCAGTTCAGACATTAATTTGGCACCCTGCTGTTTCCAATCTAGTTTTCCATCTGATTTTCCAAGTGGGCCTCTGCCTCATAGAGACAGGGCCTGGGTGAACTAGCTTGGTAGACTTATGGATCTCTGGTCCCTTCAGAGAATCAGACTGGAAACATCCCTGTTTCAGCAACACACACTCTCCAGCAAGCTGGTCAAATACAGTCATTTGGTTACCAGAGGGCTGTTTCATTCCCTGGCTGTCTCCACTCCATCTGAAACAGCCTCCTGTCCCTCACCTTCATGCCCTTCGGGCACAGCAAACTGCTGACTAATATCACCATAAGGATCCTCTTCTGTATGATCTTCTGCAAGCAAAAGTTCACCTTCCCCTGGCCCTATAGTAGCATCACCCTGCTGAGCCACCACCAACTCCTCCTGAGTTCCAGGATGCTGGCTAACCCTTTGAGGAGGAGAATGTGCAGCAGGCAAAGGAGGCCCCATTCTCCCCAAGAGCCAGGATCTTTTCCTAATTGCGAAGCCAGCCCCCACCCAGGGCCAATTGTTGCCACACTGTGATGGTGGAGAAGACACCTCTGGTGCATGCACATTTGTAATCACACTGTAGGGGCTAAATGCCACTGGTGTTTGTGTTTAATGAGGTATATAATTGGGCTATATTGGTGGCCAGTCCAGGTATGCAGAGGGAGCTCCTTGGAAAAGGCTGTTTATGTGCCTGGGCATGGGCTAGGAATCCTCTGTGGATATCTCTAGGTAGCTCTCATGGAGGTGCTCTGCAATCATTTGCAGAAAGGTTTTGGGGATGGCTGTCATATTATGTCTACTGCGGTAGGACATTTTCCCATGCCAGTGCAGTACTTAGTGATCTGGCATCACTACAGCGCACAGCAGAGCAGCAAAAGGTCCCAGTTTCTGCCTAGACAACTGCAGCATTCATCCCCTTTCTGCCTCAGATATCACACGTGGTGAAATAGGGAAAGTTTAATAAATGCCAGCCCTGAAATAATCCACCACTGTTTGCTGATCCCTGCCAAAAAATGTCCCCGGCTGTGCCCTGTTTCTGCTCAGTTGGATCATCCCTGATCACAGCAAGCATGCTCAGGATGGGGGTGGTGCCAGCTCTGTCTCTCTCCACCCCAACCCAGTGCTGCTACTTCACAAAAACAAACACACTAACAAACACTCAAGCAACATCCAGGTTGCCGTAGGAAAGGGGACCAGACTTTGCACCCATTCGTTATAGATATTTGAAAAGTGGCAGCAAAGGACCCCTTCTACCCTTTCGTGTGTGCTTACCATGCCTGTCTGCAAACTGAATTCTGCTGCCCGCTGCTCTGCCATGTGCTGGACTTTGCTGGTAGACGCTTCTTTTAAAAGACAAAATTTGATCTTTTAAATAAAAGCAATGTATTTAAGGCTGTGAAGTGTTTCATTCATTGCAAAAGTTAACCTTTTGTTTTCAACAATGTGGGTTCCATGAACCTTGTGGGTGTTTCCTGCACACCAGCACAGAGGCTGTCCCAGATCAGAAGGCAGAAAAAGAAGACTTGGGAAGACACTTTTTGTGATCTGATGCATTCCTCCAAGACTTACAAAGTCCAGCTCAATGTATGGAGGCTTACACTGTCAGAGTGTGCGAACAGAATGAGAGGGCAGGAGACCATGCAGAGAACAAGAGCGTAACACGCAAGACAAGTTGTTGCAGCTTATGGGGGAGCAAACATGTTGAGGCATCTGGTTGAGATACAGGGACCTTAGCGTCCCACTGCACTCAGTGATGAACCTGCTGCCTTCAACCCCAAGTTCCACATCCTCCTCTCCCAGGCATCCTAGAATGCATGGAGTGTGGGTAAGGAGAACCTCTGACATCCCTTATACTAGGGGTAGGCAAAATCAGGCCCAGGGGGTGGATCCAGCCCACCAAGCTGATTCTTTCCGGCCCACCCAGCTGATTAGCAGAGAGTGCTTCCTACCTTGCTGTGTCCTGCAGACAAGTTGTTCCCAGGATTCTCCTGCTAGCTGTGCAGAGGGGGGGAGGGCAGGGGGTTGGAGTGCTGAAGTCAGGGTGTTTTCCCTGCCTCTGTACCCATCTCTGCAGAGCAGGGGTTGGGGAGAGGGAGACACACAGATGGGGAGCAGCTGCAATCTGACATGGATGGGAAGTGACCCAGAATACAGAGCTGAGCAGGGTTTGGGGAGACAACAGAGCAGGACAAATTTCCCTTAAAGAGATAGAGCGTGGCTTCTCTCAGAAACTTACCCAGCAGCAACCAGTGCACACACTTTCTGTGTCATTATCAGACATACGTCAGTCTGTGCCACATTGTCTCTGTGCCACACACACACAGTCCCTGTCACATACACAGTCATTCTGGTTCACCAAGTCTGTGTCTCACACACAGAGTCTCTCTCTCTCTCGCTCTGTCTCTCTCTCTCACACACACACATTCACTCACTCACTCACTCTCTTTCTCTCAATAGCTCCAGCCCCACCCCTTCCACAGGCCCAGAGCTGGCCAGCGATCATGTACAAAATTTGAGAAGTGGCCTCCCACCATAGACTCATAGACTCATAGACTTTAAGGTCAGAAGGGACCATTTTGATCATCTAGTCTGACCCCCTGCACAATGCAGGCCACAGAATCTCACCCACCCACCATGAAAATTATTGGCTTATACTCAATTCCAGGGGAGGGTTCATGGAGGGGAGGGCTGTCATTCCCATAGCTTTGATTGCTACAAGGTACAATTGTAAGCAACATGTCTTTGTCCCTCACTCCCAACCCTACTCCCTTATTACCAGGCCTTTAGCCCTGGGTTATTTTTTACTATTCATTTCTGTCTTTTTTCAGTGTTTGTGAGCATAATAAAAATACATGGCTTAAGGATAAGAGGCTCTTTATTCACTAAGCATGCTTTTATTGCTGGGGGTCTAGTTTACAGGGCAGTACCACTTTTGCATCAAAAAAGGGGGCTGTTTGGTAAGGAATAATACATGTAACTGTCACATTGTGTTTGGGTCATTCATTAAACTGGTTTTCAAAGTCTCTGGGAGACACGGTGTACCTCAATGTCTGCTTCTTATTGCCCTAGTGTCTGGCTACTCGTTATTCACTGCCAGGAAATCTGCCTCAATGCCCCTCCTGCCAGAAACATTTCCCCCTTTGTTTCACGGATACTATGGAGCACACAGCAAGCAGCAACAATGGGAATGTTGCTTTTCCTGAAGTCGAACCTAATGTGCAAACTGCACCAGCGGGCCTTTAAACAAGGCCAAAGGCACATTATACTGCTATTCTGCACTTGCTCAGCTTGTAGTTGAACTGCTCCTTACTGCTGTCCAGGTGCCTGTGTGTGGCTTCATGAGCCATGGGAAAGAGGGGTAGGTTAAGAACATAAGAATGGCCATACTGAGTCAGGCCAAAGGTCCATCTAGCCCAGTATCCTGTCTGCCGACAGTGGCCAATACCAGATGCCCCAGAAGGAGTGAACAGAACAGGTGATTTCCAGCTTCTGACACAGAGGCTAGGGACACCATTCCTACCCATCCTGGCTAATAGCTATTGATGGACCTACCCTCCATGAACATATCTAGTTCTTTTTTGAACCCTGTTAAAGTCCTGTTCTTCAAAACATCCTCTGGCAAGAAGTTCCACAGGTTAACTGTGTGCTGCATGAAGAAAAATTTCCTTTTGTTTGTTTTAAACCTGCTACCTATTAATTTCATTCGGTGACCCCTAGTTCTTACATTTTGAAAACAAGTAAATAACTTTTCCTTATTCACTTTTCCCACACTGGTCATAATTTTATGGACCTCTGTCATATCCCTCCTTAATCTCCTCTTTTCTAAAATGAAAAGTCCCAATCTTTTAAATCTCTCTTCATATGAGATCCATTCCAAACCCCTAATCATTTTTGTTGCCCTTTTCTGAACCTTTTCTACTGCCAATATGTCTTTTTTGAGCTGAGATGACCACATCTGTATACAATATTCAAGATGGGGCGTACCATGGTTTTATATAGAGGGAACAAGATATTCTCTGTCTTATTCTCTATCCCTTTTCTAATGATTCCTAACATTCTGTTTGCTTTTTGACTGCCACTGCACATGGAGTGGATGTATTCAGAGAACTATCCACAATGACTCCAAGATTTTTCTCTTGCATAGTTATAGCTAAATTAGTCCCTATCATTTTGTATATATAGCTGGGATTATTTTTTTCCAATGTACATTACTTTACATTTATCAATATTAAATTTCATTTGCCACTTTGTTTCCCAATCACTTAGTTTTGTGAGATCAACTTGAAGCTCTTCACAGTCTGCTTTGCTCTTAACTACCTTGAGCATTTTAGTATCATCTGCAAAATTTGCCATCTCACTGGTTACCTCTTTCTTCAGATCATTTATAAATAGGCTGAATAAGATTGTTCCCAGTATGGACCCTTAGGGTCACCACTAGTTACCTCTCTCCATTCTGAAAACTTAGCATTTATTCCTACCCTTTGTTTCCTGTCTTTTAATGAGTTCTCAGTCCATAAGAGGACCTTCCCTCTTATCCCATACCAACTTACTTTACTTAAGAGTCTTTAGTGAGGGACCTTGTCAAAGGCTCTCTGGAAATCTAAGCAGTATTCCCTCTAACATGCAGGGCAGCACAGTTTCACAAGTGATTAATCAGCCCCCACCCAGTCAGAGGCTCAGGGCTCCTTGCACGGAGTTGACTGACTGGGTGGGGCTGATTAATCACCTGTGAAGATGTGCTGCCGCGTAGTTTAGAGGGAATACTGAATCTGTGTACACTGTATCCAGTGGATCCCCCTTGTCTACATGTTTGTTGACCCCCTCAAAGTATTCTAATAGATTAGTAAGGCACGATTTCGCTATACAGATATCATGTTGACTTTTAACCAAAAATTATGTTCACCTGTGTGTCTGACAATTTTATTTTTTACTATAGTTTCAACTAATTTGCCCGGTCTGTAATCGCCAAGATCACCTCTAGAGCCCTTTTTATATATTGGCATCACGTTAGCTATCTTCCAGTCATTAGGTACAGAATCTGATTTAAAGGTTAGGTTACAAACCACAGTTAATAGTTCAGCAATTTCCCATTTGTGGTCTTTCAGAACTCTTGGGTGAATGCCATCTGGTCCCAGTGACTTGTTACTGGTAAGTTTATCAGTTTGTTCCAAAACCTTCTCTAGTAACACCTCAATTTTGGATAATTCCTCAGATTTGTCACCTAAAAAAGTTGGATCTCCAGGAATCACCATTGGCATTTCAATATCTCTGATGGTAATTTTCTGGTTTGGGAAGAAATTTACTTCTTTCAGCTTTGTGAACAGACTGGAGTTCTTAAAGATGTGGGTGTCATGCACCTTTCCCAACCATCCCATATCGATACTAGGAAAAGGGCCCTTGTGATCCACCAGTGCTTGCAACACTATTGAGAAGTACCCCTTGTGGTTTATGTACCCTTTGGCAAGGTGGTCTGGTGCCAAGGTGGGGATGTGCATTTCATTTATACCCCCATCATAGTTAGGGAACCCCAGCGTGGCAAAGCCCTCCACTATGTCCTGCATGTTTCCCAGAGTCACCACCCTTTGTAGCAGAAGGGTATTGATTGCCTTGGGTACTTGGATCACAGCAGCCCCCACTGTAGATTTACCCACTCCTAATTGATTCCCAGCTGACCAGTAGCAGCTTGACATTGCAAGCTTCTATAGGGATATTGCCACTTGCTTTTCAACTACCAGAGCAGGTCTCATTTTGCTATTGCAGCACTTATGGGCTGGGGAAAGCACTTTGCATAGTTCCATGTGTAAGCAGGGGCTGAATTACTGCTTGCTATCAGCCAGCTAAAAGGAGAGAGCTGCCCTGGAAGTGGGTATGCTCACTCCAATTGTTTAGCCCTGCAAGATAATTAACTGTTAACTGTTGATATGTAAATACAGCTCATGCCAGGAGGGGGAAGGAATCCAAGGTATGGTTATGTAAATCCAATTCAGTCAGGGCTGATGGAGGATCAGTGTTGGAATGGAATGTGATGTAATTGTAACTAATTTGGGGCTGTTGTGGGGGGTCACAAATCATGTTACCCCTAAATGTGGGAACTGTAAAACATGACACTAGTGCTTGCAGGAGAGATACCCTCATTGTAAGAGGTCTCAGAGGAACAAACTTCCCTCCTTCCAGAGTTGAGTGAAGTGAGTTGGGGAGGGGAAAGGGCTAAAGGGCTTGAGTCAGCCTACTTCATGCCTGCCAGGTGTGAGCTGTAAGACTGGCTCAACCTGCCTCTTACCCCCTTGTTTTAAGGATAGACCTAAAGCAGACTCCATGAGGAATCTTTTTGCCAGTCCAGTAGAAGCTGGAATCTTTTGCCAGCCTAGGTGGTGGCTAAAGAGTTGAAATCGCTAAGAGCTGAAGTCACTGGTTTGGCCAGGAGCCAGAGCCGGAGCCAGACCCATTGCTGCCAGCGGAGTGGCTGGCAGGATCGACCAGTGCGTGGCCGGTAGGAGCGGCAGCAGGTGGCCAGCGGAGCAGCTGGAGGGAATGACTGGTGGGCGGCCAGCGGAGCATCTGGCAGGATCAACCAGCGGGCGGCCAGTAGGAGCAGTGACAGGAGGTCAGCGGAGCGGCTGATGGGATCGACCAGCAGGCAGCCGGTAGGAGCAGCGGCAGGCGGCTAGCGGAGCAGCTGGCGGGAACGACCAGCAGGCAGCAGGGGCAGCACACAGGTGGCATCACATCAGGCTCTATGAAGGAAGTCATCAGGGTGATGTGTCAGGGTCTGCACTGACTGGACAGAGCGGTAAGTGGAGTGTTTGAAGTGGGGTACAGGGAAAGTTTGGGTAAGTGAATGGAACCCTTACCTTGTTGGACTAGTGAACCTGAGAGGCCAAGGACATTGCTCAATCCATTTGAGTTGGGACGGTTACTCGTGAGGAGTTATGAACTCTGTTCATGGTATTTTCCCAAGTTAATGCCATGTCACTTCTCTCTCTCTTTCATTAAAAGTTTCTTTTCTACACTGAGACTCTGTGTTTGCGAGTGGGGAAGCATTGCCTCTCAGAGGCACCCAGAGGTGTGTGAATTTCTCAGGCTACTGGGTGGGGACTCGAGCCGGTTCTGTGTGAGATGGGCCCCTAGATATTGAACCTGACCTTGGTTGCTGCCGGCCCTATCCGGCAGAAGGATTACACATGAAAGTGCCCTTATTCATGTGAAAGTTCTGCAGCCACTGCTTTTCATTCCATAGATGCATAGCTATGTGATCTGACCAGTCAGTGCTTGTTTCCTGGGCCCAGAAGCAGGGTTCCACTGTGTCAACATGAATGAGTATTGTTACCATCTGTGAATTTCTCCGTTCCATGGCTTCCAGCATTCCTCTTTGAGTGACATCACATTCTTCTGAGTGGTGTTTCCACTTCGTAAATACCAAAGGATAATGCATGAGGTGTTTGTGATACTCACAAGAACAGTGTACAGATGAGAGGAGTCCATGCTTGCCATGCTATGGGGGCTGCACAGGTAACCCAGGCTTAATAAAAAAGACACAAATATCATTATTTGCTGTTGTTTTCAGGAAAGAGGGAGGCAAGTGCATCATGGGAGGCTGATGACATGTTCACCCATGAACATGTTTTCATCCCATCAGGCATTGGGATCCAGAATTCCAGTTGGCTCCAGGAACTGTGGGATAGCTACCCACAGTGCATCCCTCCATAAATCAGTGCAAGCCCTCGTAGGGAGGAAGGTGGTAAACCAACCAAATGTGGGGACATGAAGTATCGACTTTACTAAATCTGAGTCTCTGTCAACTTAAATAAAATCAACCTAATTTTATAGCGTAGACATATGTTGAGTCTCAGCTCCTAGATTCAAGCAATTCCCAGAGCATCTCAGCTTTTGTGTAAAAAGAGAAGGAAGTTTCTACTTCTCATGGTTGCAGAGAAAAGTTTGAAAATATGAACATAGTGACTCTGAAAGGTTCAGAAACCAGATGTCAAATGAACCAACATTTAAAAGCAAATAATATATCTCCTATTTTTACAGCAAATTCATGATTTTGTGGTTTGGTAAAACTATACGTCTACACTGGCGCGTTCTCACGCAAAAACTCTTTTGCAGAAGAGTTCTGCAAAAACTCTTCCAGAAAAGAGCATCTACACTGGCATGTGCTTTTGCTCAAGAGATGTCCTTTTGCGCAAGAGCATCCATGGCAGTGTAGACGCTCTCTTGCGCAAGAAAGCTCTGATGGCCATTTTAACCATAGGCTTTCTTGTGCAAGAAATTCATGTTGCCTGTCTACACTGGCCTCTTCTGAAAGAGCTCTTGTGCAAAAGGGCTTATTCCTGAGTGGGAGCATCAGAGTTCTGGCGCAAGAAGCCCTGATTTCATACATTAGAACGTCAATTTACTTGCGCAAGAACACGCGGCCAGTGTAGACAGGCAGCAAGTTTTTGCGCAAGAGTGGCCACTTTTGCGCAAGAGCGGCTGCTTTTGCGCAAGATGGTGCCAGTGTAGACACAGCCTTGTTGTATCTCTGCTACCCGTCCCTTCATGCCAATGAACACAAGCCTTTTCCCTGATGAGGACAAGGTACATTGTTGCATAAGAACAGAGAGTATTCTAGGATGTGTGTTATATAAGCACAATTCACAACATGTGGCCATAGTTTATTTTGCTTGCAGGACAGCCCTGTGCTGCATTCTGGAGGCCAGGGGAGGTAATGGGAGAAGAAAGGAATGCAAAGCCTTATTAAAAATAGAGTTTTTGTACAGGAAAAAGGAAAAAAGCCAATATTGGCACTACTACAACTCCTGTCTCAACCCCAGGCCTCAAGGGATCCAGCTGTCCTCTGCAGCTCACAGATAAGAAAAAAGTCAGCTGATAAAATGTCCCTGTGACGTCTCCCCCTCTGACACCTCTGCCTCCAGCAGCGACTAAGAGAAAGTTTCCAGGGAAAAACATTTTGTCTGCTCTTTCAGTAGCTGATAAAGTGTCTTCAAAGAAATTCATGAGTTAGCAGCAAAAACAACTTCACATTCGCAGCACATTTCCTCTCAAAGGAGCCCAAGCTCTCTGCAGGCTGTATAGACAGTATAGGCATCACTCCCGCAGCGCTTCCTCCAGGCAGTTCTCTGCAGCTATTTAAACTCACACCGTAACACTACACAACATTCTAGACGATGAAGAGCAGAAGACTCCACTATCCAGTAGAAATATGGACAGTTGAGAGAGGTACTTGAAATTTGGAAAGGACACTGGGCTTAAGAGCCTCTATTCCTGGAGAAAAAATGCCATTCAGCACCCCAAACTGAGTCACCCACAGTGGTGCGGCACAGCACCCTCTGTTGCCATGCTTGGTCATTGCAGCGAGCACTGATAGGGATGGCACTACTTTCTCAAGCACCCTAGATCCCCATGGAGGTCTTTTGTCCAAGAACTGCTGAAGATTAGCCTTGAGCTCACAGTCATCTCAAGCAGTATGGATGCTGTGCCAGGGAGAAGACATAGCCGGGAGCATGCTAATAGGAATAATGTCTCCCATTGGTAGGAGCTTCAGGGGGTAGCTGAGTTAATCTGTTACAGAAAAAAGCAGCAAGCAAATGGTCTGGTAGCACTTTATAGACTAACAAAAGTCTATCTGAAGAAGTGGGCTGTGCATGTCTTGTTAGTTTATAAAGTGTTACCAGACCATTTGCTTGCTGTTTTTTCCCATTGGCAGGGTATACATTAAAAAAAACTATCAGCCCTATTATCTCTTAAGAGATTCATTTAAACAAATTATCTCCAGTCTCATGCTTTCATTGATATTATCCAATCCAAGGGCACCATTTTGGGATGGCAGAGGAGCTACAGCCACATGTACCGGGACACTATTTGCTTTTTTTTCCCTTTCCCCTCTCTGTCAGGGAGCGAGGAGCTTATGTGCATTGCTCTTACTCCTGGCTGGGGAAGGAAGGAGGCAGCAGTAGCCCCTGTTACCTCCCAAAATGGCACCCTTGAGCCAGTGTTGACTGTTGACCAATTCAAGTTTCTTAGTAATTTTTAAAACAAATGTGTCTAGGGCCTCATTTTTACAGGGTCTGAGCTGCAATAGATCCCAGGGACTTAAATCAAAATTGCAGGGCTTAAATTTTCATAAATTATTTCCCATTCCCCTCTCCCTGCTCCTGACATGCTGTAAGATCTCCAGGATACAGCAGAGATGGGGGCACACTCAGGGCCCTTGCCTTCAACCTCTGAGCTGGGGTGGGGAGCGCAGGTGTTCTTCCCTGCACAGGGTGGGTGTGGGGTTTAAGGGTTTCTACCCTGCAGTGTGACAGAATGCTGGGTATCAGCTGCAGTTAATAATGTCCCAGGGCTTAAGCCCCATAGCAGGGGCACATGGGGTTCAGGGCTTCAGCCAAATGTGAGCCACTGGGGCTCAAGGCTTCTGCCCCGTAAACTTAAAAGTATTTTCCAGAGCTCCACTTCAGACACCTCTGGCTGAATTTAAGCTGCAAAGTTGTAAGATATCTGAAAGCTGGATCTCTGCTTCCTTTACTTTGTGGGTATGTTTTCAGATGGTTTTGTTGGCAGCTATTCCTCCAGCTGAGTTTTCAATGTACTTATCAAACTTGTTTTTCAAGGGTGTGGGTAAACTTCAAGGAAAGGAAATAATAAAATGTTCTTTAAAAGACAGGGCCTATACTAGCATCATAATGTCTGGGTCAAGAAAGCTAAATCTAGTTTGCTGAACAGCAGAAGAATTGATCCTATTTAGCAAACCAATTTGTTTTAAATTTTATCATGCCCAAAGCATTCTAGGCACTTCACATACAAAAAGGGAAATAAGGTCTGTACCCCAAAGAGTGCTGACTGGGCAGGGAGAGGTAGATATGACTTTATTCCTTAAGTTTAGGGGTCTCTTGGGTACTTCAGTGACAAGCAGCACTGAAGTAGCTAGCTAGGGAAACTGTCTGAATGTGCTTTCTTCTGGCCTATATTGATGAACTGGGGGCAGAGACTTCAGTAGTATCAGTATAGCTATGTCTACATTGGCGCACTTTTGCGCCAAAGCTATGCAAATGAGGCTTAG
>CM057845.1:123485714-123498557 GCA_030068395.1 Apalone spinifera | reverse complement strand
GCTTTGGCGCAAAAGCGCGCCAATGTAGACATAGCCTATGTGCAAAGAAATGCCTGGTCAGCAGAGACATGATTTGCCAAAGTGATGGATGTTGGCTGTTTTGGGTTAAAATCATGTTAATCTTGGAGACAGGGATAAAGAAATGTTATTATACTGACTCTGACTAAAGAGCAGCAGAACTTAATAAGTCCTAATGGAGGGGGTTTCCCTCACTGTAACCTCACTCTCTTACCTCACTCGTTAAGCCAAAAATAGTGATTCCAAATCCAAGTGAAAGTCAGAGGATTGGAAAGAATGTTCCTACTGGGTGATGTGGAGTTTTTCAAAGAATCTGTATCAGCTGATCCTGCCCTCCAGTATCTAAATGCAGAGCTGATCAGACTGAAAGGAGAGTCCTTGTTTCTGCTCACTAATTAATCATTAGAGGTGAAATCACTGATGGATAGGTCTAGGAGGTGAATCTTAGATCTTGTGTAGGGACAGCAGTGCACTTATCCAGCAGTGAGGTTGCCCACTACCCAGTGAAATTGCTATGAACTGGACTGTGTAGTGGACCCCCCACCGCTAAATGCAGAGGTGGTGGGCAGCTGTGAGCAGCAGCTAAGGCATTGCTCAGTGCTCCCTTCACAGGTGGGAGGTGAACAAGATAGTGCCCCTAACTTCAGGGACTTCACTGATTTTGGACAACTGACTGTAAGTGGCGTGCAGCATGTTAAAGGGACATTTGTCTATCAGGCTTTCTCACTACCAGATGAAAAACTGAGGCAAAGGACATTGCCCAAGATATTGTGGAGCAGATGTTCACTTACAGTTTGCATTTTTTTGAATCATGGTTGCTGTGCTTTCCCTAATTATTGCTGGGTTTCTTTCTCCATGTAGTAAAAGGTTTCTTTTCTTATTTAGTGACTCAGTGCTTGTGAGAGGGGGATATTGCCTCTCAGAAGTGCCGGGGTGGTGGTTAGTTTTCCCAGGGTCTGGGTAGGGGCTCACAGCATTTCTCTTTTGTAAAATTAACAGGTTCCTCTAGATATGGAACCTGGCCCTGGTTTCTGCCATCGGGGCACTGGAATAATTTGCACAGTGTGGATGCTGAGAGCCATTGAACCCTACTGTAAACTATGGCTATGATGGAAACCACTTCCAGCCAGTTCCAGAACCTGTGGGTAGCAGTGTGACAGAAGGACAGAGTCAGAGAACAAATAACAGTGAACAAATTTGGCCAGTCTACTCACTGCTATTGAGAGGTAATTGTGGAAGATCTGTTTTGAGAGGGGATTAAAGGAGAAGAGGATTGAATGGGGGAGCTATGGATGAAGAGGTATGGAGTGTGAACCCCTGGGTGTAGGCCAGTCCAATGGGATGGGGCAAAGGGGGCAGTAGCCTGAGGCCTGATGATTCACAACAGCAGCAGCTTTGCCCCATGCCCTTTAAATCACAGTTGGAGCTCTGTACTGCACACACCGTGTGGCTCTGAGGAGGTATGCCACATTCCGGGTAGTGCTGTGAGCTGGCTGCCCCTGTCCTTTCTGCACAAGGTCCCACCCCTTCTGGGAGTGCAAAGCCAGGGCCCCCCACCTTGCCCATTTCACAGTTATTCTCCCTACACTGGGTGGAGGCAATAGCTTTTGCAGCTCAGGAGGCTGTGCAAAATAAAGCTATTATGATGCTGAAGTGGGTTACCTAGTCCTACCTCTTTATTCAGAATCCTGGTTCAGTGTTCAAGGGCTCTGTATTTGAAGAAGAAAGGGGGGGTCTGTCAAAACATTTCTCAGGTCATACCAAGTCATGTGTCCCTGCATCTGCAAATGATTTTGAACATCCTTGGGCACAATGCCCTCAGTCACAGAAAGTTGATTTTGGGTGACCCAAGAGCTATTTTCTCATACATAACTAGTTACATATTCAAGGGAGTATTTGTAAAATGGAGTGTGACCCTAGGATGACATGGGGTAAAATAGCACACACGTGCGCGCGCACGCACACACCCCCCGAAAACTTCTACAGGGACCTCCATGTTCCAGGCTAGTCAAACCCATAAGATGGATATGGTGATGTATGACTAAGGGAGACCCAAGAGGTACAAGTAATTGGCTTCAGCTTTATAAGGAATCTAATTATAAAATTGGAGTGTCTGTCAGAGTGCCATGGTAAGGGAGGATCTTGCCACTGAGTTTTAGAGGTCTTGAGGGAGGTAACCTAGATTCCCACTGCACTCGTGAACTCTATCAGCTAGTTTCTCCAATGGGAGGAACTACCCTCTTAAATCTTCCCAGGAATGCTCTTCGGAAAAAAGGGCTGCTGCTATTTTGTACCAAGCGGGAATGTGCACATGGTACTCCTGCCACCCTGGAGTGGATTCTGAGTGCAAAAGGAAGAGAATCAGAATTCCATTTCTGTTCCTGCTGGAAATAGATTCTGGTGCTGTTGTGGAAGCAGCAGGAGAAGCATATCTGGATTTCTGCACCTTCTGGGGAAGGAGGAGCATGAGAATCTGTAAGTCTCATTATCTTGGAGGTTAGCAGAGGCCTCAGGCCCAGAACAGCAGGTTCAAACAAGCAGTGAAGCAGGCATTTGAAGTGGAGGGAACAGCAGGGTAGCTGGGGGAGGAAGGAAGAAGCGATGAGATGGCAGGGAAAAGAATTGCATATTTGTGTCCAGGCGTGGTAGGGAGCGGGCAGGTGCACAGAGTAACTCAGACACATAGACAGACAGATTGTGGTGGAAACTTGCTTGCCCAAAGCTGAGTAGAAGGTGAAAATGCACTGTTGGGGGAGGAAGGGTTGTTAGGAGAAGAAGGTGGGTGGGGAACTGAAGAAATGTGTCCATCTCTCTCTCTCTCTGCCTCCTGTTTTCTTTAAGGGCGTTTTTCAAAGCCCTTTTCCTCTATCTCCTCCTCCTCCTCCTCCTTCTCAGAGCACTCAGCCAAGGTGGGAAGGAAAGACTGTCTGTGATCTGAACTGTGTTCTTTACCAGCCCTTGGGGAGGAGTAAGGCATAAACAACCTGATAGCAGCAGCAGTAACTACACAGAGCAGGACAGTTTCCACAATGAGAGGCATAAGGACTCCTCAGCAGGTAGGGAAAGAATGCTAGTCACACATTCATATAATTTCGCTCACATGCTCCCTCTCTTCTCCTTCCTCTCTCTGTCTCTCTTTCACTCTTACCCTGCTTTGTGCCCTAAGGGGGAAGGGGGGTTGAACAGCTGGTCTCAATTGCTCTTGAGAATTGGGCTGCAGTAGCACTTTCACAGGACCCAACACTAGGGGTTCAGATTCCAGCATAGGGGTCTTTGCAGTTGGAGTTTCAACTTTATTTTGAACTTGCCTGACTTACCCCTGGCTCCTCTTCCCTGCGGTCAATGAGACAAGATATTAGAGTTTTCACTCTGTGTATTTATCTATCTCCTCTGCTTTGCTAACATTTGTCTCTAAGAGTCTTTCTTTCCATAGCTCTGTGTCAGAATGAGTGAATTGGCAGACAGGGGGTTCATTTTGTGTTGTTCCAGCAGGTAACTGCTGCTAAAATCACCAGCTACAATTCAGAGTCATCCCAGTTGGTAGTTTTGTCTTGGAGTTGTTGTTCACAGTTAAAGGTTATAGTAAACCAGTTCCTATTTTGAGGTTATGCTGAGACCTAAGTGAACAATTTACAACAAATAATGTATCGGATGAGTTTCTTTTTTTAGAGTATACACAAATTGTCCACAAATGAGAGAATTCCAGATGCTCTCTTTATTCAGAATTATTTGCAAATTTGTTCAACAAATTGTTGTGTTTGTTTCTTTTTTAGTGTGGAGGTGGTTCTTCAATTGGAAATATTTGAAAATTAGAAATCAAACTTTAATTGGCTTAACTGTATGTTATGTACAATTGTTTCTCTTTCCTGATTAGATATCTTATATAATTAAGTGACATAACTGCAAATTTTGTAATCTAATCCACATTTGACAAGTGGTGATAATTTTCTTAATTATGTAAGATCCAAATTGAACAGTGAGTTATATAACTAATCAACTTAATATAATTTGCAAAATATTTATTAGATTATAATTAAATCTGTTGACTACAACAAAAGGCAGAGTTCACAAACCTTTGTTTGTATTCTGAATGGCTTCTCCATTTGTTAGTGTTCATACCTATTTTTATTTTCTGTTCATACAAATGGAGTTTTGTTTATTGAATGGCTGTTTTACATACAGATACTCACATTCATATGAGAACATACACTATTTTAATTTTTTATAGTCTGTTTTTATGCTTCACACTTTTCAGTTTTCCAGGCCAGGGTTCAGCAAACCATCTGTGTGCAGAAAAACACTTTAGCATGTGCTTCACTTTCAATGTGTACTTCAATCCTATTGGTTTTCCAGGGACTTATGCACATTTAAGTGCCTTGCTAAACAGACATGGATTTAACCAGGTGCTAAAATATTTCGCTGGATTGCAGCCCCAAATCTGAGAGCATAAGTATTACCATGAGATGAGAAGGCAGGTGTAGTACAGGTCTATGGATACAAGTTCACCTACAGAAATCAGGCCCAGATTCATTGAATCTTAGAAGAAAAGGGTTGGAAGAGAACTCAGGAGGTCATCAAGTCCAAACACTAGTTAAAGCTGGACCAATCCCAACTAATTCATCCCAGCCAGCACTTTGTCAAGCCAGGACTTAAAACCTCTAGAGATGGAGATTCCACCACCTCCCTAGGGATCACATTCCAGTGCTTCGCTGCCCTCTTAGTAAAATAGTTTTTCCTAATATCCAACCTAGACCTTCCCCACTGTAACTTGAGACCATTGCTCCTTGTTCTGCCATCAGTCACTATTGAGAACAGCCTCTCTCCATCCTCTTTGAAACCTCCCTCCAGGGAGCTAAAGGCTGCTATCAAATCCCCCCTCACTCTTCTGAAGCCCAGTTCCCTCAGCCTCTCTTCATGCATCATGTGCTCCAGCTGGGGTAGGGACAATGTTTGGATTGCAGGGAGGTGAGGGTTTCAGCTGGGGTTGCAAGCTGGGGTGGGCCAAGGGGTTCAGAGTGCAGGGTATGTGTGGTCTTTTGGAGGGAGTTTAGGTGCAGGAAAGTGTTCAGGGTTGAGCCAGGGTATTGGGTTGCTGGAAGGAGTGCAGTGTGGGGCTGTGGGAGAGGGCTCAAGTCTATGGCGGGGATATATCAGGGGGCTTGGGTGCAGGCTTCAGGTGGTATTTACCTCAGGTGGCTCCTCAAAGTGGACTGCATGTCCCTCTGACTTCTAGGCATAGGGGCAGCGAGGGGCTCCATATGCTATACCTGCCTGCAGGCATAGCCGCTGAAGCTCCCATGGGCTGTGGTTTCCGACCAATGGGACCTGAGGAGCCAGCACTCAGGCGGAAGTAGCCCTTGCATTTAGGGGCTGCAGGACACTGGTCACTTTTGGGAGCCATGCAGAGCCAGGGCAGGCAGGAAGCCTGCCTTAATCCTACTGTGCCACCAACCAGACTTTTAACAGCCTGGTCTGCAGCAGACAGGGCTCCTTTTCGACTGCTTGTTCTGATTGAAAACCTGGCAACTCTATCTGTAATATGCATATGACAATACTTTTCTCCAATCTGGCACTTCAAGTGCAGAAGGTGGGAGCTCACAAAAGACTTTAAAATATGTTGCCCTTTAAGGCCTGTGTTAAAACTCTACAAGGTTACAAATTCTCCAGACTTGGATGGGTTCCACTGCCACCACCCAAGTGCAAAACTCCTCAGAGAACCCAGGAAGGTGCACTTGGGATTTCCTTCCTAGAAGGGACCCTCTTTTAACCCTCCCTCTGGGCAGAGTTGGAAAACCCAGATGCTGCAAATCAACTGAAAAGGGAACTTTAGTTTCTCTTAGTAGTTTGGCTGTGCAGTTTTAGACATGTGCACACAGAATCTCACACTTTCCAGGACACAGGAATAAGAACATGGTCTTAAAAGGATGGTTTTTATTAACAAGAAAAAGGAAACATACTTGGTGAAACATTACTTGGTTGCCAGCTGTTACAGAGGACCTGAGAAAAGGAGTAAAAACACAGAGAATTGCTTTCCTAGGATTCAGCTTGGAAAGTTACAGTATAAGGGGGTAGTTACATGCGGCCAGCACAGAGAAGACCAACAAACCAAAAATAACCTGATTGTGTCTGACTAAATATTCTCCATTCTACTCACATAGCTATAGTTCAAGACTGAGTCCTTCCCTAGGTATGGATGATTCTGGATTCTCCATGCCTGGCACCCTGGTTTCTTACAGAGCTCCCAGATTCTCCTCTGGCCACAGAAAAGAAAAGGAAAGGACACTGCTTCTAATTCAAAAAGCCCCTTCCCCCCCCCCCCCAGCCCCACTGTTTCCACTGTCTCTCCTGCCAATTCACTTCCTGCTTCCCTAGAATTCCTGGGGACTCTCTAGGATCCACTGTTGATGGTTTTAATCCTTATAGGCAAAGTAATTAGGGTGAGGTCTAAAGAATTAAAAACTACAGAGAAAAAACTTTGGCTAACTGAATGGCTGCAACACCTGGAAAATAGCATGCCCCTCCCCCTTTGCCACAGCGAACATAATTTATAGAGAAGAGGATCTATGTCTCATTCCCATGTGCCCAGCCTCAAATATCCAATCCCCACAAAATGGAGCAGCACTGGAAATGCTGAGCCACTCAGTCTCTTGCAAACATTCAGACTCCCCATTCCCTTATTAACTGAAGCTAGTGATGGCTTGGATGGCTAGTGAGGGCTCTCTCTCCCCTTCCTAAATTTCCTTCAAACCATCCATTTTTCCCATTCATTCCTACCTGAGGCTAAGTTGGAAGAGTCAACCTGCACATGATAGGCTCTGTTCCTCAGTCCCCTGCAAGCTATCCAACTGTCTTGTGCCTCATAACTTCAGGCCAGGCTGGAATAAGATATAAAAGCTTCCATATCTCATTGCCAAATCCTTTTGTGTCATCTAGATCTACCTGAGCTAAGACCAGACTAAACCCAGAGACAGGCCTGACCAAAGAGTTTGCAGGGCCCAAGATGGCATGCTGATAGTGGGGCCCGGTCTATGTATGCTCTAGTTTAAGTCAAACTCAGTTGAGGAGTTATAGAGTCCAGCCCAGGTAGCACAGGTCACTTACTGGATATATTCCAGACACACTGGGCAGGTCAGATTCTCTCCTCCTTACAGATAAAACACAATCTATGGCAGACAGGGAGAAAGGGGAGTGGCTTCAGGATGCATCCTGGATCAGTAGGACTAAACAGCCTACAGCTGTCAACACATACACAGGCCGAGCCAGCTTTTGCAGCATTGCCAATGCAGACAGGCTGGAGCCCAGACACCTGCAGGGCAAGGCGGGAGGCTCCAGCTGGGACAGTGTCAGGGCTGCAGGGCTGGCCAGGTGGGTACCTATAGTGTATCTATGAAGGCCAGAGAGATGAGCAGAAGTGGCAGCCTCACAGGGATGCAGGTGACTAACTTGTCCAGCACCAACTCTCGCCGCAACTCCTTATACTTGGATTCTGCACAGCATGGAGCCCTGGAGGCACGGGGCCCAAGGCAACTGCCTTGCTCACCTTGCCCTAAGGCTGGGCCTGCCCAGAGACTGAGATTTGAAAAAGTCTGTAGATCAGTAGCTCCCCTTCCCATATTGTTCCCCAGAGACATTTCATCCTCTTTGGATCTAAGGTCAAAGATGGTTCGTTTGTGTGGGTCCACATGCATCTAGCAGTGTGAGGCAAAGTTCTGTATTCATTCACCAGTTCTGTATTCTTCTGAGAGCAGTAAGGGAGATCAATGTCCTTCCAAAACAGACACAGGATGTTGTTATTTCAAAAGTCTAATGCCATTCTTTCAAACCCAGCATCAAAAACAGATAAGCCAAACTGTTTAGGAAATAAGAAGTGTTTTGGGAACATTTGCTCTTGACATATCCCTCAGTGCACAGAATTGACAGACCCTAAAATCTTAGCTTCCTTGCACTGTTTAGAATTGAGGCATGGGAGCATTCTAAATGTCAGTTTTTGTTTTGTTTGCTTACTTGCTTGTTTGTTTTAATCACTGATATTTAACAGAGGCATTATTTAATAAGGAAAATATTACTGCACTGCTTATATGAATCATAGATTCCACAGAAAATGGAAAGTCACATCTTGCTGCTTCCTGGCTGTCTTCCTAAATCTCAGCTTTCAGCATTTGAGGAGGAGATATAGGTACCCTTTAAAAAGAATCCAAGTCCAAGGTACTCCTGGATTTTGAACACCTTGTAATCAGGGTACCAACCTGAAAAAGAGAGAAACATATTACAGTGCGAAGGAGGGATCACAGGGGATGGTCTTGGAAGGAGTGAAGGAGTAGTACATGAAAGAAAAACATACCGACTCTCTGTTTGTAAGCCATACAAATTCTCCCTCCTCCTTTTCCATCCCTTCCCTGAGGCTGTCTTCACTTTCAGAGTAAAACCCAGCATGTGTAACCATCACAGGGGAACAGAAGAAAAATATTTTTCTCTCTTTGCACCTTGTAGTTGGAGCAGAAAGTGGTCAGCTTTAGGACAACTTTAGTTTCTGTAGGAGTCCACACCACATTCTCAATTCAGCCCCTGAGAAGCTCTGTCTCCTGAACCGATGACCTTACCTGTCTCTTTCTGTACCATCTCCACATTCCTCCTCCCCACCTGGGTTTCCGCTTCTTATCTTTGCTCTATTCTTATTATGAGCACTGGTAATTATAAATTATGTTTATGTCTGTAGTCCCCAAAGCCAACCCCCCATTGTGCAGGGTGCTGTACAAACACCGAGTAGAGGATAGTCCTGCCCCAAACAGTTTGCAGTCTGAACAGACCAAACAGTCACAGAGTGGGGGGAAGAGAGTAAAATGCAGGTAGAATGAACAACAGGATGGCAGTATGTTAGTACCGAGATGGGGAGGAGTTCTGGGAGTCAGGTAAATGGAAAGAAAAAGAAAGATCACTGCAGCTGGTAAGGCTGGGGAAAAGGACGAAGGGTAGGAACTGTTGTTGAGGGTTCTGCAAGATGTGGGTTGAACTAGAAGCAACTGAGGAACTGGTACAATTATTAATGTCCCTAATTCCAGCTCTTCTATGTAATACTGATAGAATGGGTAGAGCTGGGAAGGCATATGACTGGAGTAATCCTAATAGGAATGTTTCTCTCTACGTTTCCCCTCTTTTCTTTTCTTCCCCTTTTCAGGCCCATGAGGAGGATCTGAGAGAGGCTGCAAAGAAAGGGAGATGCCTTCGGGGGAAGAGCCTCCTCCTGTGTGCTCTCATGCTCAGCGCTGTCCTTGGGTTTGCATTGCTTCTTGTCTACACCATCTTCACCTGTGGCCTGGGTACAATTAAGGGTACAATTAAGGGTACCTCAGTCCTTCTCCCTTCTCTTGCACCCAACCTGCTAGTGAGACCCCTTCCCTTCTCCTCTCCCTTAATTGTCTTTTGGGTTGAGCATCTGTGTGAGGCCCAGGCCATGGTTGGTTCCGAAGACTTAGGAAAACATAAATGTCTGAAATAAATAAAATGTAATAAAGACTCATTGCTGTACCCACTCCAAGCCTTCCCCACCATGTGGAGACCTCTTCACTCCCAAACATCCTGCCTACCTAGTGTGGCCAGGCCCCGCCTCCCTGAAGAGTAGCACTGAGCCTTCTAAAGACTATCGTATTACTCTCATCCCCTCCCTCTTGTCTGCAGCTTCTGTATCCCAGACTGGGTCTGTCTGTAGTGTCCTAGGAGAAATAGGGGTAAGTCCGGAATTTGGGACTGGAGCTTGAAATTGTCCCTCCTTTCTGTCTCTGTCCCTGTCCCTATCACTATCACTAATAAGACAATTAGAGAGCTCCAATCAGTGGCAAACCTTAAAGCAGAGCCTATGAATCCAGATCCACAAGCAGTCCACTTTTCTAACCACTAGGTGGATATGCAAAATAAGAATCTATATATATATATGAAGAGGCCAAGTCATATCCTCTTCCATAATTTATTTATCTCCCTCTTAGTTAGAATCCCCCTTTAACTCCTCTCCTGACCTTTCCCCTGTCTGTAAGGGCTAGGAATCCCCTAACTTCAGACCCCTACAAAGGCTGTATTAGTTCAAATCTTCTCTATCTCCCACTATTTCCCACATACATCATACCAATCAATGAAAGTCTGAGGCCTAGTTGTATATTGTTCAGAACTTTGCTTAGGCCAGTGTCTGTGTCTTAAGAAATGACAGTCATCTTGAGACATTAAACCACACTCTATGGCCCTGTCTAGACACAAACTTGAATGCGTTTAATTAAAGATGTATTATTATTTTGATTTGAGAGTGACTTATTTCAGCAAAGAATTAATTTAACTGGAAAACAGCATAAGCTACTTGTAAAACAAAATACGAATGTTTATCCAGGAGTTTACACAGGCTTTATTAAATAAGTTTTTAAATCAACATAAGTTGGACTGGTAGAAAAGTTCTGACAGATATCATTCTTGGGAAATGTTTTCTGATATATCATTGTTCAATTTATCTCCTTTCCCCTGCCTATGTCTTTCTCTTCCTCTCTGCTAGTCCTACACTCTCTAGCCTTGTAGTAGTAGTTATATTCCTGGGAGATCACTGCTTGGCCAGACTCCCACTGACACACAGTGAATGTGGTAAGAAGATGAAAATGGGAGAAGTTTGTTGATAATCAGCTTTGTGGTTGATTAGATTGTGCCAAGATGGGACCTCATCCCTGGGTGACCATTCATCCTTTATTTTAAATGGTGTCCCTTACTTGGTGCCTATTTTCATCTATTGCATAAAGTCAAACATAGGATACACTTTATCTTCTGATCAGCAATCATTTTCCAGATAATTCAATATTGTGCCAAAAGCATAGGATTTTGTACAACAAATTAAACTGCAAAATAATCTTTCTCCATGTATTTTCCTGAATTTCCTTCATCCTGCTAATAAAGGCTTCTGTCTGTGCTTCTTGCCCAGAGCCCTGTAACACCAAGGAGTGTCTCACACTTGTGGCCAGACTCCTGGAGACAAGGAATACCACCATAGATCCCTGTGAGGATTTTTATGGCTATGTCTGTGGCAACTGGGAAACCAACCACTCGCTCAGGTTGACTGTGGAGTCCTCAAATGTGTTTGACGTCATGCTGGAAGAAAACGAGCTGATCCTGAAGAGGCTCTTAGGTAGAGGGGGGACATCCTCTGCAGCCACAGCTTTGGTTACTGACATACAACAGGGCAGCCACTCCCAAAAGGGACCAAACTCAACCCTTGGTACCTCTCTGTCACTAGCATGCACCAGTGTCACACCAATGGGAACAAGTCCTTTCCCTTGTCACCATAACCCCCAATATACATCTCTACAACCTTCCCCAGAAAATGCACTTTCACTCACCAGAGCCAGTGTAACAATCACATGGTCTCTCACGTCTGCTTCTTGTTTCCAAATCATTTCCCTGCCATCTCATACCATCACCACAGTGAAGCAGGAACCCCAGTCGGGCAGCAATACAAACAACTGTGCTGTCACAACCACCCCCATGTTATCGCCTTGTCACCACAACCAGAGCTATAATCATCCTAAATGGGAACATAACACTCTCTTGGGAAACTGTAGCGCTGACTTGTGATTGTATCCTTCTGTTTGCTAGAGTTTGGATGAGTCATGTCTCTTGTTACTCTCTGGGCCCCTAGAAACTTTAGCAGAAACCTCCTTGCTCACAGCTAACGCTACTACTTTGGTTTTAGTGATTGTGGGTTGTACATTTTAGTGTGAAAGATCCAGATTTGATCTGTACTGGAGACCATGGTGCCTGTCGATGCACCCCAAGAGTGTTATATTGTGTCATGGATTATCAAACAAGTTGTAGTTCCTGCTTCAGGATGAACATTTACCTATTACCAACCCCACCTCCTCACCTGATGCCTCCTCTTGGTTTTCTTTAATTTTTGGCTCGTTAAGTGTTTTGTCTTTTTCCTTATCTCAGAGGTTCCACGGGTCAAGGTTGGAGGTTCAGCCAAGGAGAAAGCCATCCGGTTCTACCACTCCTGCATGAATACCCAACGGATAGAAACAGAAGGGGCTCAGCCCTTGAAGGAACTCATAAATGAGGTGCTTGTTGCTCACACACACTATTTCTGAGCATCCCTATGTACTTCAGAAAAGAGCTCTACTCTGAAAAGGATAGAAAACAATGGGGGGAAAGTAATAATCTGCTTTGTTATTTGCTCCTTCATTATTACACTTGCAACCACTAAGTCAATGGTGACTAAGATGTTAGTGATGGCAGGTTAGTGGCTTCTGCCCAGGGAATGAGCCTAATTTGTAAATGATGAGACTCCATGGCACAAAAATCATTTCCCTAATAGATACTATGGACTGGGTACTCTGATTTGGCTGCCTGATTTCAGACCCTGAATATTTATTTATTACCTTAATATCTGTTCAGACACATGAGGCCTTCGAATTTTAGAATTCCTCCCATCATGTAGAAGGGGTACTTTTCTTAACAGGAACTCAGTGTAATTCAGTGAGATCCACCCTGCAGGTTAGGAAACTCCCTGCAAGTAAGATGGAATTTTAGGGCCCATGAAAGGTAAGGTAGGATTTAAGCACCTGAATCCCCAAGTATGAAAAATGAGTCCTAACTGCCCTGATTGAGGATGGCAGTGAAATGCAGACACTTCCTCTTCTACCTTCTTCTGCCACCTGTTGCCCTTTCAGGTGGCTCTCTTATGCTCTTGCCCTCCTTGGCCTCCTTATATAGCAATTTTATGGCATTCCATAAACATAAAGTGACAGGTGAAACAAAATACAGGACTATGTAGCACTTTAAAGACTAATAAGATGGTTTATT
>CM057845.1:123414108-123456815 GCA_030068395.1 Apalone spinifera | reverse complement strand
ATTTAAATCGCCGCTTCATTTCCCTTTGCCAAGTAAACTCATCTACATGGCTCCATCAACGGAGCCATGTAGTCTAGACACACCCAATCTGAATTTCTAATATAAAAGAAGAAGATATAGAAGACGAAGAAGAAGAAATAAATAATCCCATCCCAGTCAGCAAAATTTGACACAAGCCCAGCTGTTAAAAATCTTTTACAGGTCAATTTTAATAAGTCTTGTATGCTTTCTATTGGTTATTCTGGTGGATTTTTTAAATAATTAGTTTCTCAAAGTCTATTTAATTATTTTACTCATAATTTTAATCTAGAAAGATTTTATGTCCCCAACAAACCTATTTTTATTATTTAAACTGATTCTTATAATTTTGACTTTTTATACCTTGTTAATTAGGAGGAAAACATTTTCTCTGGAATATTAGTTGAGAAATATGTAAGTCATTCAGTAGTTTCTTTTCCAGAAATGTGTATTCTGTTCTGCCATAAAGAGTAGGAGGAAATAGAGGATGGAGATCCTGAGGTGGTCAAGTCTAGTTTCTAAGAGACTAACACAAGCTTTGGACTGAGGATTTATTGCTGTTCTCAAGGGAGTTGGAAGATGAGACAGGTCTGGCGGATCGGGAAGGTGCCTGCTGTTGTCATTTGGTGTCACAGATTCCCTGGGGTGTGTGCATTGGGGGAAAACACTGCTGCCTAGTAGGCAATCATGAAACGCAGGTAGATGTTCAGATTGTCTTCATCCATGAGTATGGCAATGATTTCCGGTTCTATGTCACGCATAAAAAAAAGAGCATGATGCTGCCTGTATTCAGGGAGATGGCCAGATCCAATAGCAAATCCTTCACCACTGCATTCCTCAGTCTTTGTGCATCCTCGCTCTGCACCATGTCAATCATTTCCATGCCTTCCCCTGTTGACGAGGCCACAAAGGTTTCTTCCATTTGCCCCCAGCCTGCAACCCGAGAGAGGGACATAAGCTCTCCTCTCTCTACCTCTTTCACTTTGTCCCTCCATCCTGTCCATTCTCTCATCCCTTTTGCTCTTTCACTGCTTCTCTGTCTGCCCCTCCCTTCCTTTTACTCCTTTCTCCATACTCTCTCTCAATTCATCCTCACCCTATCTCCATTCTCTCACTCCTTCAGTCCCTCAACAGCACTCAGGTTTATCCAGTTCCCCTCCCCGACTGCTGCTTTACCTGTTCCTCTTCATCTCCTCCCTCTCCCCTTAGCCTAGCTTTCACCAGATTGTTATCATAGCTCCCAGTCTATGGAGCTCCTTATATGACATTCTTATGGATACGTGTGAAGTGAGTGAACTTTTCCACACAGAAGAATCTAGTGCTAATAAATAAAAGCTAATGCTATAAAGTGAATGCTAACACTGCCATCCCAGGCTATGAAGGTGCTCTTAAACTGCTTTGTAGATGGGGAAACTGAGGCAAAGAGAGGGGACAAGACTTGCCCAAGGTTCAGTGGCAGAGCTTGGAAGGGTACTTAGGAGTTCCAGGCCTGTCTATGATCCTACTTGTCCCTACAGCATCTTCCCTTCACACTTTCCTTCTCTCAGCTATAATCTCTCATCCCATTCCTCCCATCTTTTTTCTTCATGGTTGTGCCTCTCTCTTTGCTGTCACCCAGCCCTTCCTGCTCCTTTTTCCCACTCTTTCTCTTTCCACAGGAATCTGGGGCCTCCAGGCCTTGCTCCCCCTGAATTTCTTGTAAACTTTCCTCAGGTTTTTTTTATTGTGCAGCAGTCTTCTGCTGGTGGTGATGGAATGTGCTCAGGCTCATAGTCTGCTCATCTCTCCCTGACACACATGTGAGACTGGAATCACTGAGGCTAAGTGAGGATGGGGGAAGGGGAGGAAACCTTGGATGCCTGCTCAGAGAAACTCTGAGAGCAAACCTTGCTGGGAGGAGGAGCTGAATGGATGAAGGAGATACCTTGTTTGCTGCCTGTAAGTGATATTTCTACTGACTTGAGTGAGAGAATGATAGGAGTGCATCATTTCATAGTTATATTTGTAATGCTGACACTCCCAGATGGGTTGTCAGCAGCAGGGAGCAAATCTGGGACCTTTGGATCTGAATGCAGGAGCATCTGCTGCCTGAGCTACAAGAATGGTTGCAGCAGCCTCACCAGTCTCTGAGTGGCCTGACCTGACCATGGCCAGAGAAGAGGGTGAAAGTAAGCATCATCCACACCCAGAAGCCCTTGTCCAGAGCAGGGCACCATTGAGCTGAGGCATTGTACATATGGATATCTATAAACCAAGCTCCTCTGAAATCCCCTCTCCTTATATCTACCCTCCTCTTGTGCAGCCATTCCTGATCACCCTTCTTCCTTCTCCATCTCATTCCTTTCCCCCTCATTCCTCTTTGCCAATCCCATTCCCACTTTTCTATCCAATCCCCTCCTTCTTTCTCCATCGCTAGCCCTCCCCTTTTTCTAACAATCACATGCGAAGCCTGATCTCACCACATCCTTCCTTCCCTCCCGTTCTGCCAGCACTTGAGTCCATCCTCTCCCCTTTGGCTTTCCATATAGGAGAGACTGAACTAGACCCTCTCACCTGGTGGTGGACTCCTTCCCCCATGCTTTCTGTCCTTGGCTCCATGGAGAATGGCCTCGCTTTTTGAGGGTATGATTGCATCAGAGAACACCAGGAAGTGGGTAGCCAGGAGCATGGCCAACAGATAGATGGTGTACCCCAGGGAAACCATCAGGATTAGATCACCCCTCCTCCACCTCTCCCGTCCAGCAGGAGATGCCTGTACTCATTGCCCCTGGAATTAATGAAGGACTCCGGATCCTCCCAACAGACTGACTCTGGCCCAGGGTGAGCTATGACATCACCAGACCCTTGTGACATACCATGATGAAATGCTCTGTTATGCATCTGCCTTGTGAACAGGAGGTCGGGGAGGGAGAAAACAGTCCCTTTTGAGAATGGAGCAAAGCCTCACAACTAACAAAAACCTAGGATGTGGAGAGAATGAGAAAGCACTTTAGGAAACTGTGGAATTATGATTTATAGCAAACTGTAAAACCATAATTAAAGGGAGATTATTGAGCTGAAAAGAACACTCTGCACATATTATACCTTTTATTGGTACAGTTTCACTTGATACACTGTAATAGAAAAACATATTCCACAAATAATATTTTCCCTGTTTTGTGGAAGAGGGGTTGTTAGAACTGTTTCCTTGTATTACCAGTAAACTACAATTCCTGTTGTTTGTGTAGGTTTTTCACAGAGCACCAATGAAGAGAAACACATTTTAAATATTTTTAAAAGTAGAAAATGTGAGAGGGGAGGCCGAGGACAGAGGTGGGACCTGAAGCTAGTTTTTACTTAAAGAGATGCCTAGATTTCGGAATGTAACTTTAAATAAAAGTATACGCCCTAAAATAGCCTCTAGATGGTGCTCTAGCACCATCAGTGAAGAGACTCAGCTGCTGTTATTCAGTATTCCATCTATATTATAGATGAAACTTTTTTTTTTAGATCATGTCTTGTGAATCACTTAAGCCTTTAGAAGATTGTCCACTATGATGGACAGGCGTATCCTTCAGGTCTTTGTCTGAACCATGTTTAATGTAATGGGGTTTCCAGCACATGGCTTGGGAGGCAATATTCTCTAATCATTTTCAAAGTAAGGATGTAATGCCAACTTCGTTAACCTTAGAGGATGCCTACAAAGATTGTGGGATTTTAAACAAAAAGTTTTGGATAGGCTCTTCCTCAGCCCTTTCCCCTGCTATGCAGGTTTTTTTATTCCTCCTATTTGGTTCACATATTCTAAAGGAAATAGATGTAGTTTATGGAGAGCTGAGTGCTAGGCTAGAAGCTCATGAACTTGTGAAATGGGGAAAGGATGACTGTCTTATCTTCCCCTGATTACACAAAGTTCTGGCCATTTTGCTTTTACTTGGCCCAAAGAATAATGAATCTGCCAGCAGAGCAGAAGCATAATTGAGATTCATACAGAGATGCTGCAGAGACTGACAGGATGGGGGGCACCAAGCGGTGAGGAAAAGGCAGATTGCCCAAGTGGCCTTCTAAGATGGAGATGCACGGGCACCACCCTGCCAGCACTTGAGTGCATGTTGCTTGGACTCTGTGGTCTGACCCCCAGATGCAGGCAGATACTTGGGTCAGAGGGACAGGGGTGGTAAGGAAGTGTGAGGTACTCTGAGTAGTGGGATGATTTTATCTAGGTTATTGTGATAATAAAATACTCAACAGAGGGAAATTATGAACGAGGCAATACACATGGTAGAGGAGCCTGGTCATTTCATAAGGCTCCCATGCAGCTAGTATGGAGTAATCTAGTGTTGTCCCACATTTTGAAAGCTGAATCACTATTCAGGAAAATGACCAGTTGCTAAAAACGTCCCCAGTTAAACATTTACATAATCTGTTCTTTTCAGATAATCCCACTCCCATGTTGGGAAACGCTGATACTAATTTTCCTAGTCTTTCCTACCTGCTAAGAAGAACAACGTTCTCCTTTGGCAAATCTGCCTTGGTTCACCATAGGCCAACTGCCTAGCTGACTTTAGCAAGTTCATCATCCATGCCCCCTGCTGTGGAGGGTAAAGTTTCCCTTCCAACCCTTCACCTCCATCAGAGACCTGCACCATCTGCAGCAATAGTGCACCTCCAATAAAGTGCTCAAATGAACAACCTTAGCTCTGACCTTGTATTTTCTCCTGTACAGAGAGCTCAGTGTAGCTGTTTCCACTATTTGTTTCTTTATGCCATCAGGCCATTTGAATTTTGAATTTTTATTAAAAGAACAACAAGGAGTCCTGTGGCACTTTAGGGTAATAGAGCTTGAGCTTTCATGAGCTACAACTCACTTCCTCATATGCTAAAGAAAGAAAGAAAACTTTTTTTTCAGTGAAGGGGACATGGGTCATTTCTGAAGCTGGGATCTGGATTGAACAGCGGGCTGTTTGTGTTCCTCTTAAAGTTAATGAAAATAAGCGTGCGGATAAACTGTATAAATTAAATGTAAGCCTAAGAGAGAGAAAAAAATAATGAAAATGCACAAACCAATCAAAAGCCTAAAATAGCATAATTTGAAAGACTTCAAAGGAGTAACAATAACAGCGCAAGTATGTGTTGGGTAGGGAGGTGAGTGTGAAAGACAGAATGTGTTTGTGTGAATGACAGATGCACACAGAGTGTGAAAGTGACAGAAATTCACATTGCCGCTTTAGGTATGCTGAACATGTTCAGGCGTGGGAACAGCTGCCAGTGAACTGCCTTCATCTTGAGCCCTTTTGTGTCCCCCCATCTGTGGAAAAAAGGTACAGGGGGGTAGGGAGGGAGGCATCCTGATTTCAGCACAGCAAGCAAGCAGCAGGCTCCCAGCGGGGAGCTCTAAGGCAGAGGCCATGAGCAACATGGCAGTGCGGGGAGGGGCAGCTAAAATGTGAATACTTGATAGCCTCTTGGCCAAACCAATCAGGATCTCCTGTCAGAGGCTCAGGATCTACCAGAAGATCCTGAACTACTGGTTGGGGACTACTGATCTAAAGAAAGGGAGAAACAAAGGCTGCATCTCCCAGACACTCTCCAAGAGAGGCAGATCTAGCCACTTCCCATGGATAAGCAGAGTTGGGGGAGGAGGTTAGGATAGAAGGGTTAAAATGCCCTCTCCCCTACCAAGGTAGGTGAGCAGGCATATGAAATCCAGTCAAACAGCTCTCCAGTCCAGTGGAGCACAGAACCATCAGCTGCACCAAGGGGCTTATCGCTCTCCACATCCGATGACTCTCCTCTTTTGAGGACAAACTGCAATACATTTCAGGAGGGAGGTAATGGAGGCTGCAAAGTTATTCCCAGGATGGGGGAGTGAAGGCCTTGAGGCAAGAAGGAGCTAGTGGAGGGAAGAAAGAAATGGATTGAGATCATAATCAGTGAGTTTTATGCATCCTCCCCACAGGCACTGGCCCTCAAGGGACAGGAGGGAGTTAAGCTACACAAAGACACTCACACCTGTGTTTAAGCACTAGTGCTTCAGACTGGGGCACTGGCAGAACTAGGGGACTATGGGGGCTCAGGGCTGCAATAGCAGGGGACTGCAAGGCAGGGCTGAGGGGCACTGGCAGACTAAGGGAGAAGGAAGGAGTTACATGGGCCAGGAAGTGAGGCAGACTGAGCTGCAATTAAGCAAAACAGTGTTCCCGTTGGCACAGGTGTTTCAGAGCACTGCACTAGGGGGTGCTGCATGTCATAGACAGGTACATTAGGAAAGCTCTGTGGGATCCCCACACAACTGGACTAGTAGGGGATGCTGCTAATATACACAGTGGCGTTAGCAGAGCTGTGGGAGGAAATGTAGCCAGTGTTAGAATAGCAGTTGGTGTTGCTGCTTCAGAATGCAAAATCTTTGGGTATGGAGGTGAAGGAGTTCATACCGGGCTCCAGGGGAATTGTCAATTAAGTTCCTCAGTGCAGAACCCACAGTAAGAGTGGGACAGTGATTACAGACTGTAACAGGACACTATGGTTTCTACTGGAAGTCAGTGAGTACACTTCAAGGTCTCAGTGGCCATTCTTCCTGCGGCATATAATCCATTACATCGCTCTGTCCTGCTTATTATCATGGGGTTAAGAGGTTCTGCCAGAATCTGTTTTCTTGCCCCACATATGCATTCCACATCAAGGCACACCTTTCTAGCTCTTTGTTTTCTTATGCCACATTCAAGGTCACCACTACAGAAGGAACTTGGGAGAAAGGGCAAAGTAGAACAGAAATCTGACATGGGACAGGAGCTTCAGCAAATAACTCCTTTTCAGCTCTGATACAGAGAAAACATCCTGCTGCTTCTGTTACTGCAAGTGTCAGCAATTGGCTGATGCCTTCATGGTAAAATAACAAGCCTGAGACATGGTTATGCTAGTGTATGGCTTGTTTCTCTTTCTCCTTGCCTTGCTGCAGCAATGTGATGTAAGTTATGGTGATTTGTGAGCTATTGGAAGGTCATTTTAGAAGCTTTGCGCAGAGTTTGTTTCCTCTGCAAACTCATCTTTCTCTTCAGCATTGTGCATGAATGCTACTTTCTTACCTTGACCTCTGCCTTTCTCATCTGGGCTCCATCTTCTCCTCTTGCCCCTGTTTAGCATTATGACAGGTTTTAAAATATAATAGAAAGGGGCACTATCCAAGCCAACAGAAAAACTTAAAAAAACAACAGTCTAGTGGCACCTTAACGACTAACAAAACATGTACATGGTATCAGAAGCTTTCGTGGGCAAAACCCCTTCTCCCCCCTGCACCCACGTCACAACCCCCCCCCCCCGAATGTATACCCCCACACCCCACCTCCAAGTTAGAATCCTTTCCTGCACCCATACCCTCTTCCATACCCCGCACCTCCTCCTACATCCCAACCCTCTGCTCCAAGTCACAACCCCCTCCTTTATTCAAACTCCCTCCCAGACCCCACTCCATCTCCTGCATCTTAGCTCCCTAACTCAAGTTCCCTTTTACACCCAACCTCCATCCCAGAACCCACAACTCCTTTAATATCGCAGAAGAATGTGGATCTTTACCACTTACCAAATTCTTGGGGTGGCCCCCCATCAAAAATTATTGCCCACTCCTGCCCTGGCCTCCATTTGCCAGAAGGTGGGAATGGGCAATAGGGAATGGATCATTGGTGATTACCTATTCTTTTCATTCCCTCTGGAGCACCTCGCATTGGCCAATTTCCACTAAAATGTATCTTCTCTCAATTGAACATGAGGCAGCTTGACTGAGTCGCTCAAGCACAGGACTATGGGTGAGTTCTCTCCCCCAAGTCCAGACAAGCATGATTTAGTCCCTTTTCCAACATTAAAACACCAGTAATACTCTGTAGCTGGTAGTGGGAGAAGGAGAGGATTCCCTTCAGTACAGGTACTGCATAACCCACCCTAGAGTAGTTCTCTGAAGTACCCTGCACCAGCCAAGGTAGTGGGCATGCTAATTGTAGAGGAAGCTGAGGGCAAGGGGTAGAGAAGGAGTGAGATGAAGAATGCAGCATGCCCTTAGCACACAGATTAATGACATTCCCAGTAGTGCTACTGTCCATAGGACAACCTGGAAGTTTGCTATAGCTTAGACTCCTCCTTTCCCACAATGTTGCCCAAAGTGTCAGAAGCCCAGAGGTGGATTAAAGACACATTAACTCTGTACATTTCAGCATTGAGTTCTGAATTGTGCCTCTTATTTTCAGGGATTCTCTGTCTGGTTCTGCCATAGTCTTCCCTGGTTGAGTTCATAGAGTCATAGAATCCTAGGACTGAACGAGACCTCAGGAGGTCATAGAATCCAGCCCCATGCCCAAAGGAGGACCAATCCCACCTAAGTCATCCCAGCCAGGGCTTTGTCAAGCCGGGACTTTAAAACCTCTAGGGATGGAGATTCCATCACCTCCCTAGGTAAACCATTCCAGTACTTCACCACCTTCCTAGTAAATAGTTTTTCCTAATATCCAACCTAGACCTTCCCCACTGTAACTTGAGACCATTGCTCCTTGTTCTTCCATCTGTCACCCCTGAGAACAGCCTCTCTCCATCTTCTCTGGAACCACCCTTCAGGAAGTTGAAGGCTGCTATCAATTCCCTCCTCACTCTTCTCTTCTGCAGACTAAGTGAGCCCAAATCCCTCAGCCTCTCCTCATAAGTCATGTGCTCCAGCCCCTTAATCATTTTGGTTGCCTCCACTGGACCCTCTCCAATGAGCCCACATCCTTTCTATACAGGGTGGGGACAGAACTGGATGCAATACTCCAGATGTGGCCTCAACAGTGCTGAATAAAGGGGAATAATCACTTCTCTAGATCTGATGGAAATGGTCCTCCTAATACACCCCAATATGTCATTAGCCTCCTTGGTTACAAGGGCACACTGTTGACTCATATCCAGCTTCCCATTCACTGTAATCCCCAGGTCATTTCTGCTGAACTGCTACTTAGCCAACCTCTTTGTATTTTATTTGAAAATTGGGGGAAAAACCCTACTTGCCCACTTCCCTGGGAACCTGGCTATCTCTGTTTCCATGGCATGGCACAGGGGAAAGCCTCTTCTGTCTCCTTTCAATTGCTCCCCAATCTGTTTGTTGCAGTGCCTTCTCACTCCCTATGTACTCTTCACCTAACCCAAAGGGAGAACTTTGTTTGTACAGGGGAGCCAACAGTATCACAGGACAGAGCTGGCTGGAACAGATGACACAGGGCCCTGGAGTGTGCACTGTGGCACTCCAGCCACAATTCTAAAGGGCCTGGAGCTCTAGCAGCAATTGTCCCCATTGCCTTCCCCGTGGACAGGCCTGCATTTGAGAAAGCAGCAGGAAAGTAAGCAGTGGGTCATGTACTGGATTATGGGGTAAGTAAGATGAGATGCTAGGGGGTAAGCAGAGGCACCAAGCGTTCCAAACTCATGTCTAACTTTCCAAAAAATCATGAGATTATCTGTAGCATGATGAGAGAGCTTTTCAAAAATATCAAGCTCGTTTTGCTTGCCCTTTGTTTTTCAGTCAATGATTTCAAAATTTGTCTTCACAACCAGGAGGGCTAGAAATTTGATTTTTTTTAAAAAAGAAATCTGAGATTCTGATGCTCTCAAATGGTTCCAGGAGCTGTTGCTTCAAGAAAACACTAAACATTGTGAAATTGAAGATGAAATCATTGTGAAATTGAAGATGAGAACTAGCAATGTCAAGATCCATTAGGGATTTGGGAGGCCAGGGTACACAATGGTATGCAAATTTCCAGGTCATGTGAGGTAGGGAGGGTATTATGGGCAGTTTTGTCTAATGGATGGAGCAGGAGTCATGCCTACTGGGCAGAGAGAGGATTAGAACCAGAGTCAGAGTCTGAATGCAAAAGCCCAGGGACAAGGCAGAATCAGAGCCAGGGGTCAGAACTGGCAGTCAGAACCAAAGTATTTGGAGTCAGAGAGGCAGGAGCAGATTGAAAAACAGGATTGGAATGAAGCTGGTGCAGGGTAGGGTCTAGGTTGGAACAAGGTTACAGTCTCTATCTAGGCAGGAACAGATCTAGGAGCAAGACAAGCATCGGGAGGCAGAAAATCTGTAGGCTTGGGCATTGAGGAGCCAACAAGTTCTTGCCGCTGCATGTAAGAGCCAGCCTTTTAGCTTGCTCAGCCAATCAATCAGAGGGGTGTGCTAGGCAGCATCGCTGGCCTGTGTGACCATCTTCCTGACAGCAGGGAACTCTGAATTGTGTTTGGGGACCTATCCAAAAACTGTTAATGCTCCTACCCTAAAGTGAGATAACCATAGACTAAGAATGAGAGTCAGGATAATACTTTGCAGTTCTCCCATCCCAAAATACTTGGCAAATTGATATACAAGCTATATAAGGATCTCTAACATGCAACACTGAAACAAAACTTTCTCCACAATGAGACTCAGCAGATGTATTCTACAAATTCTTTTTGCTTCTAGATCTCTTTTCCATTTGTGTGTCCAATCTCCCTGTGAGATAGGCCAGTATTGTATGTAGCTATATAGAGAGGAACAATGCAGCTACCCAAACTGGTGTTTAGCCAAGATGGCTGGCGTAGTAACACCCTCAATGTTATGCAAAGTTCTGTGAGAGCTTTAATGTAATGAATATGCATGTTGAGGACTTCAGTTTTATGTCATACCCAACACATGCATCTCAGAAGAGGACTTAACAGTCTCAGGTTGAAGGCCACAATGACAGCATAGGGCCCCAGTTAGGAAATGCATGAGTACAAAATCTTACTTGAGGGTGCTTGGGGTTGAAAGCCCTGCATTCAGAGCATCTGTTTTGGAACAAGGCTATAGGGCCACAAAGGGTTAATTGCAATAGGCATGTAAGGCCCTGATTTGGGGTCTGTTGCAATGGAAGGATCATGACATAGGCAGGTGGCCCAGGGTTCTATACAAATCTTTCTTTGGAACCTGTGTCAGAATTGTTACCTTATGTACCTCAAGTTTGCCCTCTGTGAGAGCTGAGAATAATGATGCTACTTCTCCTCTGTAAAGTGCTCTGAGCTCTATGGATAAAAGCACCACGTAAGAGGTAGGTATTGTTATTGCTAACAGTAGTAATTACTTAAAAAACAATGAATGGTCCTGTAGCACCTTAGGGTATGTCCACACAGCAACATTATTCGAAATAACTGGCATTATTTTGAAATGATTTAGTCCATGTCTACACAGCAGGCAGTTATTTCAACATAATGTCAAAATTCTGTCAAGCTGGAGGACTTCTTACTTTGACTCCTGTAACCCTCATTGTACAAGGAGTAAGAGAAGTTGGAGGAAGAGTGCTCTGTTTCAAAATAAGTGCTGTATAGACACTTCCTATTTCGAAATAAGCTATTTCAAAATAAGCCATGCAATTTGCATAGCTTATTTTGAGTTAAGCCCTGCTGTGTAGACATACCCTTAGAAAATAACCAAAAATATATAGATATGATACTCTCCACATTTTTTGGTTAGTCTCCAAGGTGCTACAGGACCATTTGTGGTTTTTTAAGTTTTTTTAGTTACAGGCTAACACAGCTCTCCCTCTGAGTAGTAATTACTATTATTGATATGGGGGCCACTGGAAAGGGTTGTCTGCTTGGGCTCCCTTAGGACAGGTAGGAGGTTGGTGCAGAGCTGCTGCACAGAGTCACTGAGTGCGCTGGCAGGCCACTGCGTTCATTCCTCCCGGGCACAGCATCACTGACATTTTTCTGACATGGTTTCTTTATGAACAGGCAGTTCTGCTGGATTCTGTCTGCATTTCCCTTAAGCCTGTTCCAAAGGAGAGCACATGATTTAACTTTTCATTCGCTAAAGCATGCAAATCGCTGTTGCAATCTTCTTCTAGGCTACAATTAGGGTCAGATGAGTGTGGGCAGTAGAATAGTAGGCTCTGGGTGCCAAGGGAACCTGATGTCTATGACTGGTGGTGCGAGGATTCACTTGAGATCTCGGCTGCTACCATAAGCTGCCTCTATATTAGTGAGCTCCATTACTGATACATTTAGATATCTCTTTCCAAAAAGAAAGAATTCCAGGGTTGAAAAGAGCTAAGTACACAAATAAATCTGTGTTTAAAAGTGAAATCCTGATTATCAGAGTGATTATTCTTATTTAAAGTTCATTATTCTAATCACATTCTCCAAATAGCCACTGAACGGTATAATTTAACTCAAATTTACCTTCTGAATTAGTTACAAAATTGAAATCACTCCAGTTTCCTTCTACTTGGAGAAGTTCCTCTTTCTCTTTCCTAGCTTCTAACTCCGTATTTCCTATATCTGCCATGCCCATGTGGTTATGTAAATGTTAGGGTGATGAAAAAAATCTCTTTTCTGGGAGTTGTATCTGTAATTATAAAGGATGAAATCCTGGATCCATTGAAGTTGATGGTAAGACACTCACAACTGTGAAACATTTCAAAAATAGCTGGTATGCAGATTTTGCCACTGTGCACTTCCACTTTATGTTTGTTCTTACTTTATTTAGTTGCTTTCCTTACTCTTTATCATGCAACAGAAGACTGAATGGGAATGTTCTGCTATCTGTGGATGGGAAATAGAACCATTTTAATTAGGCAAATGAAAGTACTTTGAGAAAGAGATAGGGCTTCCCACTTGTATGTCATTCAAATGCATTTTCAACATTGTATGAAAAGGCAGATTGTGTAAATGGTTGTACAGCAATAAAAAAAACTAACCTTACCAAATACTGTCACTCCTGGGACATACAGTTTGTAAATTTCTCTACTTGTGTGTGCATCTCTGTCTATATCTCCTTCTCTTTCATGCCTGGAACGCTCTCATCTCCTCCTTCCAGATGTTTCCTATACAATAATTATAAAATAATAGTCAGCAGTTAATACTTCTTAGCTATAAATGAGATATAAAATGTGCACCATATGCTGAACTTCTGAAATATCTTTTTATATTTGGCCCAAATATTCTCCAGTACCATGGCCCACCTTTGCTGTTCTCACAGCACCATGATAGAACACCATTCTGGAATATGTATTGACAGTGTGACCTCTAAATATCTAATCTAATCTATATGTCTTGGAATTTGTACTATGCTCATCAGTGAGATACCTGTGCTCAGATATATACTAAGTTTGTTTATGTTTGCCTCATAGCTTTGCCCCAGGATACAACTAGCATGGGGGTGGTTGTGGTTGTTTTTTGTGAGGAAGTGAAAGGGGAGTTGGTTGTGAGGGTTTTTTTTTTTTTTTTGGTGGTTGCAGGGTTGATCCTTCATTCCAGAGTGCACAGAATCATAGAGGTAACCAAGTTCAAATTCACTGTTTGTTGTAATATTACACTTTTGCCCTGAGACCTTCTTATCATAGTATATGACAACTGACCTCAAAACTCTCCATTCTCATCATAGTTAAAAGGTGTGTCCCTGGTATTTTTCCATTAGAATACTTATTTATAACTTTGAAAGGTTGTCAAATAGTGTACAATCTAAGCATGCTGTTATTAAAAGCATGCTTTATTTATATAATAACATTCATATCAATCGATCTTGAAAGACTTTAGAGATTTAGTAAAAGTGTTACAGAAATTGCATGCATAATAGTGCTGTAAGATTAACTAACAGATAATAACAGAAATAATTATAATATTTGCTTGGTAGTATAAATCATAGTTATACTGGAAAATGGTATACTCTTATGGTTTGTTCGTTGGGGGGGGGTTGCTAATAACTTTAAAAGAAATATTCTATTTGTGTTTCCTCTTGGAAAAAGAGCATACTAGTCTCTATCTTCAAGTGTGAAGGAGATCTGCAAGAATATTATAATTACCAATCCATCAAGTTCATTGTTCATATGATAAAATTATTAGAAAAAATCATTGAGAAAAGATTTTGTAAGGAAGTGGAGCTCCAAGTAGATGACAACCAGTTCAGGATATAGTATTTGAAACCTGAATATCGCAGAAGTACAAGGAGACATACAAGGAATTGCATTTAGTGTTTATGGCTTTAGGGAAGGCTTACAACAGAGTTCCTAGAGAAAAGCTATGGTGGTGCCTGCAGTTGCACAATTGGCGAGAATATATATTTAGTCTATCATGGACAAGAACAAGTCTAGTAGAACACTAGTGAAAAGAAGCTTTGGCTGAAGTGAAGCATTCACTATGGCTACGTCTAAACTACCCCCTCTGTCAGCAGAGGGATGTAAATTAGATGTATCAAAAGTGCAAATGAAGCTAGGATTTAAATATCCCGTGCTTCATTTGCATAATGACGGCTGCTGCTTTTTTTCAAAATGGGGCTTTTAAAAAAAAATGGCGGTTTAGACGGGGCATTTTCAACAGAAATGCCCTGTTTTGACAGATCCTGTACTCCCCATAATTGTTATTTTTTTAAATTATTTTCTCTGAAGTCTGGACTTAAACTATACCCTGCCAAGAAAGTTGGGCCTTGACAAAAAATAATGGACAACCCCAGAGCTATGCAATGAAATGATATAAGCTATTGTGCAGGAGGCAAAGATGAGTTTGTATTGACTGAGATGATTGGGTCACATGAAACAACAAGATACAGGATATATTGGTGAAAGAGTACAAGATATAGTGGTCACAGTCCAAAGATCAAAGGAAGACCCAGAAAATAGTAGTTCAGAACACAGCAGGAGAATATGAAGAAAGCAGGAATGGGGGATGACATGGGTAAAGGGGGCACTGGCCATATGACATCCCCCATCCCAGGGAAGGGCTGGACAACCCCTACACCCTGGGCCCTACCTCCCCCATCTAGTCTCTGACTCCTCCCCACCTCTTCCCCCAACTGATGCAGCCCGGGGGACTAGCAGGGCCAGGGGCCTGGCACCAGGAACAGCGGTCTCTTCTCCTCCACTCACCGGCAGTGGCATGGGAAGCAGAGCAATGTTGTGGCAGCCCCAGCTCATTCTGCTCCCCTGGCTGTGTTGCTCAGATTCTCACCGGTGAGTGTGGGGCCAGTCCTGCCCCTCCCAGGAGCGATACGCTGGGAGAGCAGAGAAAACCGGAGCCGCAATTAGTATGTTTCTTCCACCATTGCCAGTGGGGGGGGGGGGACACCTGCTGCAGGCACCAAACCCCCAGCCCCTCTAATTACCTCAGATACCCAGCGACTCTGGCCCTGACAGCTGCTATCAAGCCCTTTACCCCTCCAGCCCATGGTGTCTGGGGGGACATGTGCACCTTCGTTCCCTCCTTTACACATCACCCCATGAAGAAATTTGGTATCAGTATGAAAGATGAACACAACAAGAACTCTTAGAGACAAAGACAAAAGCAACTGACCCTAACTGAGAGGACAAGGCAAAGAAGATCCATAGAGGCTGAAAATTTCCATTATGGTATGTAGTTTGGGGAAAATCTCCTGTGTCATTTTGGAATTCTGTGTGGCCAAATACTGTATAAAAGAGAGAGAGAGAGAGACTATTTCCACACTTTGTTTTCCACACGGGTAATGAAAGTCTATACAATGCCAGTAGGTAGTATAAATCAATTCATAAACCTATCTCAGATATTATATTTAGATTTGATTACATCGTCTCAAAAAGGACATAGATTAAAAAGTTTCAGAGAAAAGCAGCAAAATTGGGAAAGTTAAAGCCATAGAAAGAAAGGTTTCCACATGAAGAGAAGTTTGGGGGAAAAAACAGAGAGTGACGTGATAGAGATGAGATCTGTTATGACAGGAAACAAAATGTGGCTTGGATAAGCCAATAATGTTATTTGTTAATGGTAGAAATTGGAATAGCAGATTAGATGGCTATTAACTGAGCATTGACCAGGAATTAATGTTTATCTGTGATTGATACATCAGTTATAAAAATTAACATATCAATCGCAGGAAATTGGGAGTTAAAGGGAAAAAGTTGCTGTTAGAATGACTCTTGCCTCATGAGCTAACAACTATAACCTCATGATAAATTTGACAGAGAGGAAGATGTGAGTGAAGAGACTGCATTTGCTAAGCATGTCTCTGGATAAACTCAGTGACTCCAGAGAATGTAGTGTGGAAAAATGTCCTTGAGTGAATGGAGGACGCCCAGATGGAAAAACACACTAGTCTCTCTCTAGACACTGGGTCTGGATGACGGTCCCATGGAACAGGCCATCAATCATTGACCTACAGTATGTTTGGGGCAGCCCCAGGAGATTTGCCATGTATCCCACAACTTTAGAATTAGAAGCTGGGAGGTAGTGAGGACCCCCAATGCCAGCCACCCAACCGCTTTCATGAGGAATTGAGCACCTGGGAAGTTCAGTGCACTACAGGAAGAGGAACCACAAGTCCCTACTACGGTACCACATAGGTTTGGGAAGTGAGGAGTGACTCCATCTCAACAATAGACATGACAGTCCATATGCAACTATCACTTATAATCAAGCATCCTAACTTCCTTTCCTTCTAGGTATACTTGATCCTGCCTCAGCGTGGGGGGATGGACTAGATAACCTCTTGAGATTTCTTCCAACCCCACCTTTATATGATTCTTTCAACTCTCCCATCACCCCCAGAGGGCTCCCAACTCAACCCTGTGTCCTCCCTGCTAGTTCCCTCACTCTCACCAAGCCTTTCCTTCAAACATTTACTCCAAGCTGAAACCCCTCCTTGCTGTGGTACCCTAACCCAGGAGGTATCTGATTAGGAAGGAGATGGATTGCATGGTGTTCTTGGGTCCAGGCAAAGTTAGGAGGGTTTCTAAGTGGATCAGGGAAGGTGTGGGACCCTTACTGGATGAGGGAGGTAACCTAGTGACAGATGATGTGGGAAAAGCTGAAGTACTCGATGCTTTTTTTTTTGCTCCTGTTTTCACAGACAAGGTTAGTTCCCAGACTGCTGCACTAGGCAACACAATATGGGAAAGAGGGGGCAGCCCTCAGTGGAAAGAGAACAGATTAAGAACTATTTAGAAAAGCTGGATGTACAGAAATCCATGGGGCCAGATCTAATGCACCTAAGGATACTGAGAGAGTTGGCAGATGTTATTGCAGTCTTTGGCCATTATATTTGAAAATTCGTGGAGACTGGGAGAGGTCCCAGATGAATGGAAAAAGGCAAATGTGGTGCCCATCATTAAAAAAAGGAAGAAGAACAATCCAGGGAACCACAGACTAGTCAGCCTCACCTCAATCCCTGGAAAAATCCTGGAAGGGGTCCTCAAGAAATCCATTTTGAAGCACTTGGAAGAAGAGAAAGTGATCAGGAATAGTCAACATGGATTCACCAAAGGAAAGTCATGCCTGACCAACCTTTGCCTTCTATGACAAAGTAACTGGTTCTGTGGACATGGGGAAGTCAGTGGATGTGCTATTCCTTGACTTTAGCAAAGCTTTTGATACGGTCTCCCACAGTATTCTTGCCAGCAAGTTAAGGAAGTATGGATTAGATCAATGGACTGTAAGGTGGATAGAAAGTTGGCTAGATTGTCGGGCTTATCAGGTAGTGATCAACAGCTCGATGTCTGGTTGGTGGTTAGTTTCAAGCAGAGTGCCCCAGGGGTCGATTCTGGGGCTGGTTTTGTTCAACATCTTTATTTTATTAATGACCTGGATGAGGGGATGGATTGTACCCTCAGCAAGTTCACAGATAACACTAATCTATGGGGAGAGGTGGATATGTTGGAAGATAGGCATAGTGTCCAGAGTGACCTAGACAAATTGGAGTTGGGCCAAAAGAAATCTGATGAGGTTCAACAAGGACAAGTACAGAATCCTGCACCTGGGACAAAAGAATCCCAAGCACTGATACAGGCTGGGGACTGACTGGCTAAGCAGCAGTTCAGCAGAAAAGGACCTGGGGATTACAGTAGATGATAAACCGGATATGAGTCAATAATGTGCCCTTGTAGCAAAGAAAGCTAAAAGCAAATTAGCATATGAGGAACATTGCCAGCAGATTTGGAGAAGTGATTTCCCCCCCTTATTCAGCACTGGCGAGGCCACATCTGGAGTATTGTATCTAATTCTGGGCCCCCCATTACAGAAAGGATGTAGTAGACGCATTGCAAAAAGTCCAGCGGAGGGCAAAAAAACCTATTAGAGGGCTGGAGCACATGACTTAAGAAAAGAGGCTGAGGGAATTGGTCTTATTTAGTCTACAGAAGAGTAGAGTGAGGGGGGATTTGATAGGAGCCTTTAACTACCTGAAGGGGAATTCAAAAGAGGATGGAGAGAGGCTGTTCCCAGTGGTGACAGATGACAGAATAATGAGCAATGGTCTCAAGTTGCAGTGGAAAGGTCTAGGTTGGATATTTGGAAAAACTATTTCCCTAGGAGGGTGGTAAAGTACTGGAATGGGTTACCTAGGGACGGTTTTTAAGTCCCGTCTTGACAAAGCCCTGGCTGGGATGATTTAGTTGGGCTGGTCTTGCTTTGGGTAGGGGGTTGGACTTGATGAACTCCAATCCTATGATTCCATGATTCTGTGGTTCTATGATTATGGATAATCTACAGGCTAAGAGAATTGGTGACAGTTTCAGGCATTGGATAAAATGTCACATGAGAATTACATTCCAGGTAGGACAGATCAGGAAAGATTTGTCTCCTACATAGTAAGGTGTCCAGGGCATGGATTATCTGGGTATATTGTTGGATGCTTTCTTCTTCTGAAATCATTGGTCATAGTTGTAAGAATTACACCTGGAGTCAAATAAATATTCACTCCAGACTTGTGACAGGAGTTATACTTTATAATCTTTTGTAACCCTGAATACCTAAGGTAACTAACACCAGGAAATAAATAAAACTCAAATATGATTTTTTGTAATCTGTATTTTAAATAATCTTCTGTACCAAATGACTGAAAGATAGCTAATCAGAATGTTAGGAATAATTTTAAAAGGGATAGAACATACATCCATGGTATATCCGCATCTTGAATACTGAAAGCAGATGTGGTCACTTCAAAAAAGATATATTGGCATTGGAAAAAGTTCAGAAAAGCACAACTAAAATGTCTAGAATTTTGGAAGAGCTGCCATAATGGAGAGATTAAAAAGCCTGGGACTTTTCATTTTAGAAAAGAGGAGACTAAGGAGGGATGTGATAGAGGCCTATAAAATCATGACTGGCTTGGAGAAAGTGAATAAGGAAAAGATATTTACTTGTTCCCATAACACAAGAACTATGGGTCATCAAATGAAAATAATAGGTAGGAGATTTAAGACATACAAAAGGAAGTTTTTCTTCCTGCAACTCACAGTCATCCTGTGGAACACCTTGCTAGAGGATGTTGTGAAGACCAAGACTATAACAGGGCTCAAAGAAGAACTAGATAAATTCATGGAGGATAGGCCCATCAATGGCTATTAGCCAGGATTGGCAGGAATGGCCCCTAACCTCTGTTTGTCAGAAACTGGAAGTGGGTAACAGGGAATGGATCACTTGATGATGGCCTATTCTGTTCATTCATTCCTTCTGGGGCACCTGGCATTGGCCACTGTCCGAGGACAGGATACTGGGCTAGATGGAGCTTTGGTCAGATCTATTATGGCTGTTCTTATATTCTTATGTAAATCATAATTCTTCTGTTATAAAAGTTTCAATTGTCCATCTAAGGTCTAGAAACATTAGAGATAACATATAACCAGTTGGACCCAGAAACAGCAAAAGGCCAAAGACATCTGAAACTGCTAATTTATGAAATTTACTTATTGAAACAAGTCAGTAAATATTTGCAAATGCTGAAAAGTGTCATAGATATTTGGGTAGGTTTGCAATTAATTTATGAGCAGCAACAAGGGCCAAATTTGTTCTATAATTTTATTTGCAATGATTAATACACTAAATTCCAGCAGTCAGTTAGCATGATGATGCATGAAGAAGAGCCAACCCACCAGGATTTTAAAGCTTATGTCATATGATGAAACTTCCAGGAATATGTACCAAAACTGGCAACCCTAACTGCAACTATTGAGTTTTGATAAAATTAAAAAACAACAAATGGTCTGGTAGCACTTTATAGACTAACAAAACATGTAGATGGGATCATGAGCTTTCGTGGGCACAGCCCACTTCTTCAGATGACTCCATGGTTTCATCCGGAGCAAAAATATATTTGAGTCAGTGAAGTTGGCTCAGGTATAAGTCAGACACAGTGGTAGCAGATATGTTGAATAAGAAAGTGCCATTTTTAAACAGCTATCATTTTATGGACCTTAACCACACTTTGAAGAAGTTCATAAAAGACAGAGAAACATGATAAAACCATGAGCCGGTACTCTCATCAACCCACTAGAGGGCAGTAAATCACTTCTTGGTGCAGCAAAAAGAGGGGTTGCAAGGAATATGAACTGGTATGCCATATTGCAATCATGCCACCCCTGAGCTGTCATCTCATTGGGCCTTATAGCTATGTACGATCAGAGGAAGACACTTGGATTGGATACTTCCATAAATAACTTCAGTACAGTAGGGAGGCATGTTGGTGAGTCTGTAGTCGGTGTCTGTAGTCTCTGAGTCAGCCTGAACTAGGTTTGTAGAATACTAGACTGTGCGGTGCTCCCTACCACTATGGTGGGGCATTAAAATCAATACGGAATCAGGGAGAAGCTCCTACTAAGTCACCTTCAAATATAGCACTGTCTAGTATTATACTATGTTATTACTTTAGTGCTGACTCTGTGACATGGGTGCTCTCTATTGCATCACTAGCACTACCATTTGCAGCATCCCCAAAATACTAAAGAAACTAAAATACTGAAATACAATGAATAAAAATCATTTGCACCACAGCAATAGGAAAATGTAAGGCTTATTAGAAGCTGCAGGGGGCTGATTACCAGGAGAATATCTGGAGTCATATCTATGAAAGGAGAAAACAACCTATTCAGTATCCTCCTATCTCAAACCCTATCCTCCCAAGCTTCCAGCCCAGGGAAAAGTTTGTCCTTACAATTTATTTTCCAGCACTTTGTCCAGTCTAGTTTTAAACAATTTAAGTAATGGCACTTGCCCCAGCTAATTTAAGAAACTATTCATAGATTGTATATAATCACTGAGAAAAGGAGCTCGAAATGCTCTTACTTTTATCAGCATCAGGGAAATTAAACACCTATGCATCCTATAAATCTCCCAAAGAGCTGATCTCTGAAATTGAACACTCATGGATAAAAACAATCTCCTACTCAAATGGGAAAGCATAGACACTTAAATTTGACTGCAATAATGTCAACCCTAGGAGAGCTGGGGTTTGGGTTAAAATGTTTACCCTTTTCTCATGTTCCTAACTATTCTGTTGGTGTGACAGTTCAAAGCTTTTACTACAACATTGATTTTTTTAAACTCTCAACAGACCTTAAGATTATTGTCTTAACTGCAGCTAGACTAAGAGTTTTTTGCCTTACTCTGCAGCATGTGGCATGGATTACTTGCAGGTTTAAACTAGAGTAAAGGGTGAATTCTCTGTAACTTGAAGTCTTTAAACTATGAGTTGAGGACTTCAGTAACTGAGCCAGAGATTAGGGGCTTTTTCAAGAGTGGGTGTGTAAGGTTCTGTGGTCAGACTAGATGATCGTGATGGTTTCTTCTGACCTTAAAGTCTACAAGACTACTTTGGAATCTTGTAATTCTAGCTTCATCAAATTCCTCTTGGATTTTCAATTGGATACAAGTTGCTTCTTCAAGTCCTAACCTAAACTGTTATGTATTTGGCATTGTTCAACTGCTGCCAAGCTCCATGTCAGGATAGCTGCACTTTACTGGTGGTTGGTGAAGTGAATGATCTATGTGCATATACCACTCTTGGACCCCTCAAGATGAAATTTTGTAAATAAAGTATTATTAGCATGCTTGTCTTAGAATCTCTAAAAAAAACTTTAAAAATAGCAATTAGTCCTGCAGCCCCTTAGAGACTAACACAAAAATGTAGATGGTATCATGAGCTTTCATGGATACTACCCACTTTTTCAGATGAATGGAGTTAAGGGATCTAGGTTGCAGGCATTGTACACTATATTGTTTTGTTTTACTGAAATACATATTTTATGCTTTGAATATTTTTTACAGGAGCATAACTTGACTTGATGCTTAAATAAGCTGCTATAACTTGATTGAGGTACTATTGTGTTGTAACACTATCCTCTAACATGGTAAAAATTGCAGTGTAAATCAAAACCTGAAGAAATGATCTAAATAACTTATTGGCTGCACTTTCACTTGTTTTCTGAAGGTGGCACCATATCCCTGACTGTCTGAAACATTCCCGTGCTTATACAGTGCTCACTCTGGAAGGGCTCTCTCTCTCTCTTTCTCTCTCATGATTTGTGAAATAGCCACTACCTAAAAAGAAAATTGTAAGAGGTGTGAGATGGAATGTGCTGGTGATTTCGATCACAAACAAAATAAATCCTGTTTCAAGCAAGTTGAAGATGAAGGAGAGATTCAGAAAGGAGGGGAACAAGAGAATGTGAAAGAGGAAGTAAAAGAAAGAGGGCTCTAGAAAGTGGACAGAGCACAGGACTGGGAGCCAACAGCCTTAATCATGCTTTCTCCATACTCCATACGCCATACTCTCAGCCTGGTCTAGGGCAAGTCATTTGACTTTACAGCACCCCAGTTTTTGCAAGTCCAGAATGGGTGTGACTATGCCACAGAGATGATGCGAATATTAGTCAAATGACTGCTCAGTGCTTTGAAGATGTAAAACCTGTTCTAAGTGCAAGGTATTGTTATGGAGACAAAGAGCCTCCTATGTCTATTAGGTGAGTGGCATGGATTGGGGAGAAAAGTTAAAGTTACATCTAAGTAAAACCACAAAAGAATTTAAATTTACCAAAATTAGAATCTATTCTATTCTTTCATCACAAGCAAGTTCTGCTAATACCATCAGTTACTACATGGTCTGTTCTGTGTTGAACAATGATCTAAGTTTCTTCAGTAGCTAAGAGGGACTCTTGCAGCATATAGATCAGTGGTAACCAACCAGTAGATTGGGATCTACTGGTAGATCTTGGAGCCTCTGACAGGTGATCCTGACTGGTTTGGCCAAGAGGCTATCAAGCACAGCACTTCAACTGCCCCTCCCCCTACTGCTGCACATCTCCTGCCCTTTGCCTTGGAGCTATTCCCCTCAGGAGCCTCTGCTTTCTGTGCAGGGCAAGGGAGGGAGATGAGGGGTGCTGATATCAGGGTGCCCCTCTTTCACCTTGTATCCTATGTCCACAGAGCAGAGAGCGGGCACAACAGGGCTTGGGATGGAGTTTGCTGGCTGCTTTTGGGAGTGGTGCAGAGCCAGGACAGGGGTGAGCCTGCCTTAGCCCCACTGCACCACCAACCAGAAGCCACGTGAGGTAAGCAGTGCCCAGCTGGTGCCCACATCACAAAACCTTACCCCAGGCATGAACCCCTCCTGCACCCTAAGCCCTTGCCCTAGCCCTGAGCACCCCTGCATCTAAACACCCTCCCAGAGTCTGCACCTAGAACCTCCTCTGGCACCCCAACTGCCTGCCCCAGGCTTAGCTCAGAACCCCTCTTGCACTCCAAATCCCGTAATCCAAGACCAGAGCCTGCACCCCAACCCACTGCCCCTGCCTGGGGAAAGTGAGGGAGGATGGGAGAGGGAGGGAGGATGGAATGAGTGTGAGCAGGGTCTCGGAGAAGGGGTGGGAGGGAGGCAGGGCAAGGGTATTTGGGTTTGAGGTAGATCTTGGTTTGCACTTAAATTCAGATAGTGATCTCGTGCTTAAAAAGGTTGGAGACCATTGATGTAGATACACATAGCTTCTTTCTTAGATGAATAGCCTCCTTCCCTCTACAGGCCTGTACACAGGAATTTCTATGGGGTAGTGGGTGTGAGCCATGGGAGGTGCTGGTGGCTGCCCCACCTCTGCCCCGGGCCTTGCTCCTGGGGGCAGGGAGGGGAGGAAAGCAGTCCCAAACTTCCCTCAGCCGTCTGGCCAGAGCATGGGGGAGGGAGACTGGGGCAATGTGCTGCTTCTGCCTTCTCCCGGCCAGCTGGAGCACTGGGAAAAGGAGGCTGGGGCTACATAGTACCCCATGCTCATGCTTACTCGGAGCATGGAGGGGAGTGTTCACACCTGCCCTGCGTACTGGCCTGCTCTAGTAATATCCTCCATCACGCCCATTAGCTGCTTGTCACATTGCAGATTCTTGTAGGAAAATAAACTCCTCTCTGGAGTAATATTTGAAATATCTCTTCCCTCTTGCATTTGTTCCCTACTCCTAGGGAGATGTATGGACAGTGAGTGAAAGGAGAAAGAGAGAAAGAGAGCTCTCATTCTGGCTTGGAACCAATCCTGTATTCCTTGGGCACTCAAAAATCCCACTGAAGTCAACAGGAGTTTTGTGAGAAGAAGGAAAGCAAGGGTCAGAGGCATTTAGAGTGACAAAAGGAATCTATACCCTATAGTGAATGACTCATGTTAATTTAATTTGCATATGCTGGCATCAATGATATTTTTATTACAGACAAAAAAACTGCCTCCTCCATTGGCCTTAGTTCCTATAGGTGGTCAATATCCAGTGGCACAGGCTCTAGCATTCCTCTATCATGCTGCAAGCATACATGATCCTGATGTTGTCTTATGACAACGCTGAAATCAATTTTAAGAGACAAGGGTCCAGTTTGTTCTAGGATAGTACCTGGCACTCAGGTTGGCTGTTGAGTATTCTAACTTGGGTATAGAATAGGCCCTTTGAGCCCAATAATTAGCCTCTCAGTACCGCTGAGATTAAGGGAAATATTTTACTGCTGAGAAAACTAAGGTACAGCGAGGGGAAATGACTTGTGCAAGGTCTTCCGTGAGTCAGTGTCACAGTTAACAGTAAAAGGTAAAACTTTTGACTCCCAGTCCACTGATGTAAAGCTGCGTTTCCTCTCACTGGAATGGAAAACAGTGAGATTGATTAGCTCCTATAGTGCAACTCCATACATAGCAAGACTGAATGCACAAAACCAAGAATGGGAATAGCTGCTCAGTTACTGCTCCATATGACTTATGAATAGGCTACAATTTGTGGTGGTGACAGATGCACACCCTGTGCAGAAGACTGCAGAAAGACTGTTGTAACCATGGCAAGACAACATGACCAAACAGCATGTTCTCAGTGGTCACTGTGATTTTACAGTTCCTCTTAACTTGTAGCAGACGCGAGCAAAGGACCATTCTCTGGCCTTGTTGCAAGTATCTCTGCTTTTCATTTGCTTCTCTACAGAATAGTACCATCTCTAGTGACTTACCTGTGCTGGTCCACTTGCTTACAAGGCCAGGACTGTTCTGGGTTTGCTGTACACAACACTGATTGTGCCTCCCACAAATGACAGAGGATCTGAATGTGTGCCAGCACACAATCACCATCCCCTCTTGTCATTACAGCTTGCTCTGGGCATTGTGTTGTGTGCCACCTTGCCAGGACATCACTGTTGTATTTGTTCTGCAGCCTGTCTTCACCCACAAAGGCCTTTACAGCTTTTTGTCTGGCAACCAGCCTTGGCCTCTAGAATGTTCTTGCATGGTGTGGCCAGCTTCCATCTGTTGTCCATGCTGCTAATTCGCCTTGACCACATCCACTGCTGTAAGCAATAAAAATGCCCTCTTGCAATGTCTGGCTGTTGTGTCTCACAATGCCCTCCAATGGCAGAGCCACAAAAAAGGATGAGAGATCTACAATTATTGTTGGAATTCTTATTTAGCTCAAGTGTGTTTGGAGCTGAAGAATCAGCTCCCTAAATATGTGTGTGTGTGTGTGTGTGTGTGTGTGTGTGTGTGTGTGTGTGTGTGTGTGTGTGTGTGAGAGAGAGAGAGAGAGCGTGTGTGTGTGTGTGTGTGTGTGTGTGTGTGTGTGAGAGAGAGAGAGAGAGAGAGAGAGAGAGAGAGCATGGCTGAGCTAGTAAGTGTTTCTAGTCTGCAGATGCTATATGTGTTTTTATCTGCTTTCATCCCTAGCTGTGTTGTGGACTCATTGCAAAGGGGCAGCACTTTGAGCTGTGTGGAACAGCATTGGGAAGGAATGTATACTGCTATCCTTTACCTAGTCACATCACCTTTTGAAGAAACCACATCATCACACTCCACTGCCCACCCTTCACTATGACCTTGGGCAGCACTGCTTATACAACTACATATCTTTTCCCTCCATTGCTCAAAAGGGACACATTTTCCCTACACAACACAGGGGAAACCCCCAGAGAGAAAGAGACACAGAGAGAGAGACAGACAGAAACAGAGAAAGGGGCCTTTCCCATTTCTGGCTTGTGGTGGCTGTACAGTCATCATGGGGTTTAACTATTTTAAATTGGAGGTGTAACATTTACACACTAGAGTCCTTCTGATTGTTAGCCTGCAGGTATGACAGCCCTCCCTCACCCTCACAGAGAGAATGCCAACTATGCAACAAGAGCTAGTAAACCCAACAGAGGGGGTGGGGAGATCAACTCAACAAAATGGGGACTTATCTCTCTGTCTATCTTAGATATTTATAAGGTACCTCTCATATTGATATCTAAGAGCCCTATCTAATTTCAATCCTGGTTCACCTACCTTTCCCACTTTTCAGGAAAAGCAGGAGGGGTATGCATTTTGATTTAATTATCCAAAGGCTACACGTCTCCCACCTCCGGCTCTCTCCAGGCCAGCATTAATCTCTGAGCCCTCACTGCAGTGAGGAATGAATGTCCCCTCCCCCCAAAGTTCAGAGATTAGTAAATACCAAGACCAGAAGGGATTATTGTGATCATCTAGTCCAATGTCCTATATAACACAAGCCACAGAACCTCCCCAAAATAATTCTATGGTATCTTTTAGAAAAGCATCCAATTTTGTTTTTAAAATGGTCAGTGATGATGAATTCACCTTTTCCTTTGATATATTGTTCTAATGGTTAGTTTTGTTCACCATTAAAAATGTACACCTTAGTTCCCATCTGAATTTGTCTAGCTTCAACTTCCAGCCATTGGATCATATTATACCTGTCTCTGTCAGACTGAAGGGTCTTTTATTAAATATGTATTCCTCATGTAGGAACTTAATAGACTGTAACCACATCACATCTTAGCATTTCCTTTGTTAAACTAAATAGGTTAAGCTCTGTAACTCTATTAGTATAAAGCAAGTTTTCTAATCCTTTAATCATTCTTGTGTTTCTTCTCTGAACCTTCTCAAAGTTATTAACATCCTTGTACTGTGAACACCAGAACTGGACACACAGTTCCAACTGTGGTTGCCCTTGTGCCAAAAATAGAGGTAAAATAACATCTCTGCTCTAACTCTGTTCCTATGTTTATGGATCCAAGGATCACATTAGCCCTTTTGCACACAGCATCACACTGGGAGCTCTCACATTCAGCTGATTATCCATCATGCCCCCTTAAATCTTTTTCAGTCATTGGTTCCCAGAATACAGACCCTGATTGTAGAAATATGGCCTACACTCTTTGTTCTTAAATACAGACATTTACATTTAGCTGAACTACAACAAATACTGTTTGATAGTCACTAGTTTAACAGCAATCCAGATTTCTCTGTGTCAAGGACTTCTCAATATTTAACACTTTGCCAATTCTTATGTCAAATGCAGTTTCATCAGTGATGATTTTATGCTTTCCTACACTGCACAGTTATTTTGGAATAAGCTATTCCAGAATAGTTATTCCTAAATAGCTTATTCCAAAATAGCACATCTACACTGCAGGGAAGCCTCAAAATTAGTCTGAGGCAGGCTTCCCTAAGGTAGATGTGCTATCTTGATTTAGAGCCACCAGGAGGCACTGGGGAAGAATAAGTTAGAATGGCCTGGTGAGGGGCTATTTCGAAATAGCAGCAGTAGAGCATCTACACACGCCTTATTTCAAAACAGCTATTTCGGAATAGGCGTTATTCCTCATAGAATGAGGTTTACTGGGTTCTGAATTAGCCACCTGTTACTTCAAAATTATTTTGATATAACAGAATGGCTATGTAGATGCTCACATTGTTATTTCGAAATAACACTAGTTATCTCAAAATAACGGTACAGTGTAGACATACCTTTCTAGGTCAGTTAGACTGCAAGATTCAGTGAATCCTAGGAGTTAAGAGATCAGAAAGACATTTTCGGTCACCTGCATCAGCTCCTGCAGATGAATCCCTGTTCCTCCTTCCTTGGGTTATTTTGGTGATTCATTCACTTTCTTCCCCACAGCCTCCCTCTTAAGATTTTAGATTTCTGCTTCTGATGGTTCTGCTTAATGTTCAATGCCAAGTCCTTCAGACTTTTCTCAGACAAAATCCCCACTGACTTGAATGGGAATATAGCCCAAGTAAAAACAAAGGGCCCAGTCCTGCTTCTATTGAAAAAAATGGCAAAACTCCCATTGTCTTTATGGATCAGGGTTTGACCCATAGTTTCTTTACTCTCAGGTAATAACCCGTACTCACTCAGTGTGGCTTCTGCTTATCGATATCCCAAGCTTAAGCAGTCCCTTCGTGTTGTTTTCCAACTGGTAATTTCACTCCCCTTCTAAATACATTTTATTGACAAAACAAGGCAGAGAGAGGAACTAAGAGAGAATGCAGAAATGAAAAGAAGAGGAAAAGGAAGAGGGAAAGTCCAGAGGCTCAAGTCTTTCTGTACAAATATCTTTAAACTCTTCTCTCACCTCTTAAAAGATTTGGAGATTGGAAATGATTTTGTGTGTGTGTGTGTGTGTGTGTGTGTCTGAGAGAGAGAGAGAGAGGGAGAGGTGGGGACTTGGGATGAGGCAGGCCAGCTCCTTAAACAGAAGCTATGTCTCTGATGTGATTTGTAGAGAGGAGAGTTGGGAGGTGTGGCTTACTTTGCATTGCCTTCCTGGCAGCTAGTATCTTTCAGGACACACTCTCACATGCTCACAGAACTAGGTGCTTCTCTGCCTGATCTGCGCAGCTCTCTGTCTATTCCCAGGTTTCGCTGCTCAGATGCACCTCATCATAGGTGGCCGGGGTGGAGAAGGAGGAAACGTCTCTAAATCTTAGGTCTTAGAAATGACAAATACATAGTAGGAGCTGAAGAATTAGCTATTGTTCAGCTATTGTGCAGGGTCAGAGCACCTGAAGCATAGGATCCCAAGTGTCTGTCTCCATCAGACACACTTTGGGGGTGGGTTATTTTGGAGAACAACTGGCTGCTCTTTTTGTCTTGTTTTATTCTGATGGGGGAGGTAGCCAGGATAGCCTACTATCCAGAGGGGTTACATTTTTCTTTCTAGACGAATGCATCTGAGCTAGCTTTGCACAGGACACTCCGGGCAGAGTGAATAAACAGCGAAAAGAGGTCAGCCCAGGGCCATTCAGTGAGACTGCCTTAAATCTCTTTGGGTGAAGGTTGCTGGCTTCTGCTTTGGCATAAAAGGCTGCTCCACCTGAAGAAAAGAAGGAAAAAGGAACAAGTAATGGGGTTGCCTCTGCCTGGGAATAGGAAACCCTTTATCCAGCTCTGGAACAGGCTCCGCCACAAGTTACAGGGCAAAAAATCCTGGGTTCGTCGTCTGGATGAAATCCACATGCTGCAGCAGAAAAGGTACAGTGCCGCTCAGTTTCTTGCCATTCCTCCTACCCGTGCTGCTCTCTTTGTTGAAGCTTGTTTGTGTCCTTGTCCAGGCATTTCTGACTAACCTCCCCCACCCCCCAGCCCTCTCTCTTTCATATTTTGTTTTTAAGGAGGAATATCTCTGGAGTTCACATTTTATCTCTGCTTGTTGGTGAGATGAGTTTAGTGGTTCTCAGTTTAGTCTGCATTAATGCACTGTGTAGAACCTACTGCAGAACTGGGAACAATATGCAATTTCTAGAATAGCAGAGGATGTGGTAGGCAGTGTTCCTTGTAAGTTGTGTGCTTGTGCAGCAACTCAGAAGAGATTCCAGTATGGCCCAATTGATTAGCAGAGTGCCCACTGCTAGATTTGTGTTTCTTCTGGTAGTGCAAATTCATACATGCCTCAGTGCACATAACAAAATTTATTCCACATAGGATGGAAAAGATTAAAGAGAAAATTGGTTAAGACAGCGATGTATCGGCAGAATTGTGCACTAGAATAGCCAGGGTAATGTCTATAGGGCGGGATTTAAAGGACAACTGATTGGGGTTCACAAAGCTGTAATAACGGGGCTGCAGGATAGGTGTGGGGCCCCTCTTACACATAACTGTGGGAAATAGAGCTCAAGTAGGGGCTAGCCATTGGGTTGCTGAAAGTCAATATCAGGCTGCATGTAGGTACAAGAACTGAATGTGAGGTTTTATTCATAGTGCCTGACTCCCCCTGACCATTAGTACAATCTGTTCCTTGCTTTCTCAGGTACTGATTTCACTTGCTTAAAAATTTGCCGTTTATGCTTTTTCTCATGCTCCAATTCAGAAAGATCATGTGGATATGGGAAGCATTTTTGTGCAAAACACCTTATGAAACATCAGCATGAAATGCATGTACTTCACTAATTGTGTGTATTAGTGCTTGTTTCAAAGGAATTGCTTCCTACCTCTCTAAGGCCCTTTGTATTTCTTTTTTTCTCTGAACACAACAGGTCTAATTCATTGTTATCCTGTCCCTGCACAGCCATTTGTGCCCCAGGGAATTAAAACACTACTGGATCAGATTCATGTTTTGCACCCACTAGGCAAAGGCGGAGGTGCAGAGCAGCAATGGGTCTGATCTTCCTCTCCAGGGTAACTTACAGGTGCTTAGAGCTTCTATCTGTATAGTGGCCATCACCATAGTAAATATTCGATCTTGCCCTTTGCTGCAGTTTTGCTGCTTGCTATATGCAGAGATGCAAGAGCATTTCAGCAATGGAGTGAAGGGTGCACTGTGCATCTTGGTGCACTGTGGAGTTGTGAGATCTTTGGATAACAGACCTTACAGAGATGATAGTCTTTAGGCCAATGTGTTGTATACATTCACTTAGAGAGCTCTAGTATCTTCGGAGAGCTCATTTTTTATAATGGTCTATTTAAGATCCCTTCATGCATAATTTCTGAATGTTCACAGAGATCCAAACCGACTTATCCCTTCCAAATGCACACATTGGATAGTTGTGATGGGATGTGGCCATTACTTCCTTTTTGATACCTGTTTATACAGCTAATGTCACTTTGAAAGCAATATAAACAGCTCTAGCATAAAGTCCTCAGAGGAAGTTATACTGACATAGCTATACCACTAGAGTTCTTTCAGTCACTTTCCTCATGGAGAGAAACCCTGAATCTCATCTTAAAAACTTTATTCTCTCACAATGGTAGTAGTAATAGTAGTAGTGTGTGTTGGACCTCTCTGGTTCGGCACCCTTGGGACCTGACTGGCAAAAAGAATTTGCCAAACCATGGGAGATCAGTATGGTTTAGCAGCATTACCAACACTTCTACTGTTTACTGGGCTCTTAGAGACATGTAGGGGTAAATTAGAGCAAAATAACAGCACAGAACACTGAGAGCCAGAACTGGTGGCTGTAAACAAACTTTATGGTACTACAGGACTCTTGGCCACACCCGTGATTAGTAGACATCCAGCTAACTAAAATCATGTTAGCCAGACCACGGATGTTGCTGGACCAGAAAGTGCTGGACTAGAGAGGTTTAACCTGTAGTAAAATAGCACCTAGGAGCCCTGGTGAGAGAGCAAGACCACACTGTGCTAAGCACTGTGTAATCAGAGAACAAAAAGGTAGCCCTTAGAGAGAGCTTAATCTCCTAACTGCTGAATAAAGTACCACTGAATTTGATCAAGTCTTTAATACAAAATATTACATAGAGGTAATATTACAGAAGAGAGAGAAATGTGCTTAAAGGTAGAAAAGTTTCAAATCATATTGGCATGTGGAAATTACCCCACAGAAATAGGGAAAGATCCTTCTCCCCTACTCCTCATATATCGGCTTACCTATTCCTTTCAATAAAAGCTCTATCTAGTGCAACTTATAAGGTGTATTTCTATTATAATTTTCTTGCCAAATCCATCTAGCCCCTTTCTTTGGGGAGAGGGAGGGAATGTTTTACAAGGACATGGAGACTGCTTTGAGGATTTTTTGTAATTCATGTACAGACAGAAATTAAGGCAATCCATGGAAATCTTCTGATTTGGTGACTCACTCATTGAACGGTACCTAGAAAAACCTTCCGTGCTCCAAATTTTTGGGGAAAAATTAGTATAAGTTAGTGAGGCTTGCACTGCATTTGAGTAACTTTGTTTTTGTAATGTTGGTGGTCAGATACTATCCCCGACCAGTCTTTGTGAACTTGTTCTACCACTACATTAGAGAACACATACTGGATGGACCATAATAATCTCTTTTGCTTTGCACTCCAAACTATTCCATTATAATCAGTGCTGAAAGTAGTGCAGAATTAGGCTCTGAATTTGTCGGTCTAGTCTGCAATCTTATCTCTGATAACAGCAAATTTTATAATTTGCCTTCCTGTGAAATAGTTATCTGGAGGGACAAGAAGAGAATTTCTTCCTAATCTCTTCCAGTTGACAAAGCAGGAGGATTGATAGTTGTAGTAATTTCTCATGTGTGTCCATCCGTCTTTGAATCTTACTAAGTTATTTCTACAGCTTAATCTTGCCTTATATAACAGGGCCCACAGGGGTATCAGAGTGTAGCAAACATGACAGCATTTCACACTGAGTCAGAAGGGTCTTTGAGTTCACTTTTCCTCTCCCCTGCCATTCCTTTACTGCCAAGCAGCATTTTCTTCCCTGCACAGCGTGCAACTGGGCATGGGATGCTGGGAACTTGGCAGCTTACATTCATGTGTCTGCTTTGTCAGGTTATCTGTGGAAGTGAACTTTGAAATTTGCATAAGATGTAGATGCAACTTATAAAAAAGCAAGTATAAAGGAGATATGCAAGAATGCAGCAATTACTAGCCCATCATGTTAATGAGTCACACTGTGAAAGGGCTGGAAAGAATTATGGAGAATGGGGAGGGAGGGAGCAGGAGCATCAGGTATGAAACAAACCGTTCAGGTTTCTGCCAAGAAGGTCAGTAATGGAGGCAGTGTTTGCATCCTGAATACTGCAAGAGGCAGAGGGGGAGAAACACATGGAACTGTTTCTGTATTTAAAGAAGGCTTATGACAGAGTTCTTAGAAAATCATTCTGGTGGTGCCTGCAGTTGTACAATGTGCCAAAAACATATGTTCAGACTGTCACAGGCATATCTGAGGATAGCACAACACTAGCGAGAAGCAGCTATAGTTGTAGTGAATCAAAATTACTCAATTGGAGTGCAAGCCTCACTGTGAGGGTACGTCTGGATCAAAGATATGTCTGAAATCCATTCCTATTTGCAAAAGTGACGAGGAGTCCTGTGGCACCTTATAGACTAACAGATTTATTGGAGCATAAGCTTCTGTGGGCAAAGACCCACTTTGTCAGATGCATGTAGTGGAAATTCCAGCAGCAGATATAAATATGCAGGCTTAAGAAAGGAGTACCAATCAAGAGTAACGCTAGAGATAACGAGGTCAATTCAGTCAGGGAGGATGAGGCCCACTTCTAGCAGCTGATGTGGAGGTGTGAATACCAAGAGAGGAGAAACTGCTTTTGTAGTTGGTTAGCCATTCACAGTCTTTGTTTTATCCTAAAATGATGGTGTCAAATTTGCAGATGAACTGTAGCTCAGCAGTTTCTCTTTGAAGTCTGTTCTTGAAGTTTTTTTGTTGCAGGATGGCTACCTTTAAATCTGCTACTGTGTGTCCAGGGAGATTGAAGTGTTCTCCTACAGGTTTTTGTATCTTACCATTCCTGATATCTGATTTGTGTCCGTTTATTCTTTTACATAGCCACTGTCCAGTTTGGCCGATGTATATAGCAGAGGGGCATTGCTGGCACATGATGACATATATTACATTGGTAGATGTGCAGGTGAAAGACCCCATGATAGTGTGGCTGATCTGGTTAGGTCCTGTGATGGTGCCGCTGGTGTAGCTATGTGGGTAGAGTTGGCACCAAGGTTTGTTGCAGGGATTGTTTCCTGAGTTAGAGTTACTGTGGTGCAGTGTGTAGTTTCTGGTGAGAATTTGCTTCAGATTGGTGGGTTATCTGTGGCCTGTGAAAGTGAGGGATCATTGTCCAGGATGGGTTGTAGATCACTGATGATGTGTTTGAGAGGTTTTAGCTGAGGACTGTAGGTGATGGCCAGTGGTATTCTGGTGTTCTGTCAATGGAGGGAATCATTAGGAATTCTCTATGATAACACTATGTCAAATAAACTAAAAAGCAAAGTGTAGGATCATGATTAAGCCAACCATGATGTACTGGTCAGAGCGCTGTCCAGTGAAAAAGAATGAACACCAACAACTTCACACACCCAAAATGACAATGTGTAGCAAAGTCATCCATAGGATTTATGGGGCCCTACACAGTACTGTTAAACTGGTGCTGCCCCTATGCCAGTAGGCAGCTGGAGCAGGAAGGGTGGTGATTTTTTAGAAATGTGATTTTATAATCTTCAGCAACACAGTAGTGAAATATTTTTAAAACAAATGTTAAAGTAAGGTCCTGTAGACTAAATCAGTAAAGTCAGAAGCTGACAGGTATTAGCAATGGCCTGTTAAATGGCTTTATTGCCACTAAAATGGCTTTCACAGGTTCAGTGTTCTGCTAATAGATCTGGCAGGCTTTTTCACTTTTACACTAGCTAGATCCTCTCTGAGGCTACGTCTGTACTGTAGCCTTCTTGCGGAAAAGCATATGCAAATGAAGTGCGGTGTGAAATATTGCCGCGTTTAATTTGCATAAGTAATAAGCCATTTTTGCGCAAGAGGCTTTGTGCAAAAACGAGCTGTGTAGACAGCTCCTTTTTGCGCAAAAAACCTCTCTTGCACAAGAGGAAGAACGGCTCTTTAGCAAAAATGGCTGCTCGTTACTTATGCAAATGAAGCACGGCAATATTCCATACCATGCTTCATTTGCACATGCTTTTCCACAAGAAGCTACAGCATAGACATAGTTTGAGAGAAGTAGAGCCACAGAACGGGGATAGGAAGAAGTGGATGGATGGACAGTAAGACGCAGTGATGCCCTAAATCATGGGTTCCCAAACTGAGGGAGAGTGCCCCCTTGGGGGGGGTGAAGAAATTCCAGGGGGGAATTTTTGCTGCCCCACTCAGTTCCTTTTTTTTTTTGCTCAACAAGTTTTGCTGCTATTTTTTGAGGGGTGGGAGTGGGCGTGAGGGTTTTTCAAAAATCAAAAGGGGGGGCGTGATGCCAAAAAGTTTGGGAACCACTGCCCTAAATTATCTGGTGCTTTATCCAACTGCTTATTCTGTGCATGGGTAAGGATGGCTCTGATGATAAGTGGACAGCAGACGAAATGAATGCTGATAATCTATGCAACAAAACCATATGAGCCATAATGCAGATGAAAAACAATGTTGAGGGATATCAATTGAGACAGTTGTGTCATTTGAAAGAATGAAATCTGAGATATGTTGGCCAGAGGGTACAAGAACCAGTAGTCATGGGATGAGGGAGACTTCAGAAAAAGGTAGTTTGAAATGCTGAAGGAGGACATGAAGAAGCCTGGTTTCAGCTTAGAAGAAGCCCTTGACAAGAATTTTTGGAGATGAAGAACAAGAGTTTCCAACACCAAGGCAAAAAGGCAAACTGATAAAAAGCATCACTTAGCCTGATTGTTGAGATCTAGGAGCTAAAAATAATTGAGATAAAAATAATACTTGTACCTCATGGGACATTGAAAGGCTGAATTAATTTATTTGTATGAAAAGATTTGAGATCATAAATTAAAAAACACACCAGAAATTAAAGGTATAATTATAATTTCACATAAATGGCTTGGGGTGTTATAAAGATGCTGTTGCCATGAGTTTTCAGACAGTCTATATAACTTGCAGAAAGACATGCAGGTCATTCTGAAGTAGTCACAATAAGAAGTTTATACCTCTCTACACCATCATATGGTAATGCTTCATATTTGCCTTAATTTATTGGCAGGGTGGTTGTATGACTCTTTATTCTCAGACTGTTCAAGGGGGATGGCAATCTAAGGGAAATCACACACCTGCAGGATCTTGGTACAGTATAGCAGCAGTATTTACTTGATCTTAGCTGACTCTCTAGGGTAAGTAATAAACTTATACGAGATGTCTGGAATTTGCATATAGAATCAGTGCTATAAGAGAATTCCACTATACACAAAACCAATACAAATAAAGAAAACTTGGATATAAAGTGCACACTAAGGCTATGTCTACACTGCATGATTATTTTGGAATAAGCTGTTCCAGAAGAAATACTCCAAAATAGCTTATTTTGAAATAGCACGTCTACACGACAGGGAAGCCTGGAAATTAGTCAGAGGCAGGTTCCCCTTATGAGGATGCACAACCTTGATTTAGAGCTCCAGGAAGCACTGGGGAGTAATTACTTTGAATGGCCCTGGGGAGGAGCTATTTCAAAATAGCAGCAGTGGAGCATCCACACTACTGCTATTCTGAATAGCTATTTTGGAAGAGATGTTATTCCTCATGGAATGAGGTTTACAAATGCTGAAATAAGCCACCTGTTATTTTGAAATAACAGGCTTGCTGAGTAGACGCTCAAACGCTGCTGTGTAGATGTACCCTAAGAGTTAGAGCAAGTGTGGACTGGTAACCAGGACTCCTAGGTTCTTTGTCTGTTAGTCTTACTGACTCGCTATGTGGCTTTGGCTGGGAAAATCATTTCACCTCTGCATGCCTCCTCTGTACCATATGAATAGTAAAGCCTATTGTACTTCATGGAACTGTGTAAGGGTTAATTAATTAATCTGTGTAAAATACTTTGAGATCATCTTGAGGAATTAAAGGTATTATTATAATTACATGTAAATAGCATGGGGGAGTTATAAAATTTCTGTTGCTATGAGTTTTGGGACAACCTACCTAACTTGCAGAGAGCTATGCGGGTCATTCTGAAGTATTGCCAATAAACACTTTATATCCCTCCCACCATCATGTAGCTTGGTAATGCCACATATTTGCCTTAGTGTGTGCGTGGCGGGAAGGGGTTATTTGACTATTTACTGTCATCCATGCAGTTTTTTTACAGTTGAATTACTTTAATTATTAAGTACTCAGTGTCATAGCTGTATAAAATAAACTCATCTTGATGTCATGAGATTGGATGGCTTAAGATTTGTGAAGAACTATACAGAGTCTTTTGCCTCTAATCAATAGATCCAATATGCCCTAGTCTGGTGGCAATGACAGTAATGATATTTTTCATCTGTAGAGCTCAGTGCAATTTACAAAGGAAGTTGGTAACATTTTAGAGACTGGCTTTTCATTGGCCAAAGTGAAATGATCAGAGACTTGAACGCTAAATGTGCCATGGAGATACAGTTTGGCTATGTCTAGACTGCAGGCTTCTTTTGGAAGAAGCTTTTCTGGAAGAGATCTTCTGAAAAATCTTCTTCTGAACGAGAGTGTCTACACAGCAAAAGCACATTGAAAAAGCAATCTTGCATTTAAGCTGTGATTATTATGGACGGAGTGGCCATGAGGGCACCTGTGCTTTTTCCTCTTCCCTCTTCCCCATCCACACACGCCTTTTTCCGAAAGAGCTCTTTTGAAAAAAGGCTTCTTCCTCGTAGAAAAAGGTTTGCTGCTGTCAGAAAAACCCCTCTGTTCTTTCGATTTTTATTTTGAAAGAACAAGATTGTAGTGTGAATGTAAGTGAAGTTTTTTTCGGAAAAAACGCCATTTTTCCGGACCCCCCCCCTGTAGTGTAGACATACCCTTACATGCTTATCTTTAGGGCCTTAAAGCGCCATTCCCTGAGTCCTGGTATCTGGCTGATATCTTGTTTCACTCACATTCCCATCTCTCTATTCTTTCTTTCTTTGGTGCGTAGCTTATTTTGAACTACGGGTGCAGGATAGACACACCCTAAGTGACTTGATGTTCCAAGATGCTGGGAAGCACCATTCACTGGTCTGTGGGGGTGCATCTACACTGAACCTTTAGCTCGAAATAAGCTATGCAATTTGAGGTAGGCAAATTGTGTGGCTTATTTTGAGGTAATTTCGATATAGAGAGTTATTCTGAAATATCCCTTAATCCTTGTGGAACAAGGTTTACAGGGACGTCGGAATAGCGCGCCCATTATTTGAAAGCTATTTTGAAATAACAGGCACCCTGTCAAGATGTGGAATAGCTATTTTCGGATACTGGAAGTATCCCAAAATAACGCTGCTGTCTAGATGCAATGTGCGGGGTTTTGGGGTGCCTCACGTGGGACCATTTTAAAAATCTAAATATGGACTGAGGAGCTTAGCACAGTTCAGCCAAACTGTTAAAATATTAGCCTTCATATTTTCTGTGGGGAAGAAGTAGATGCTCTTGTCCACCACAAGTAGCTGTCAGGGAGTGGGACTGTTCTAGGACTCGGTGGGAAGGTTAATGAAGAAGACCTACAAGAAAGCCGTGTGGGTCCTGCAATTCAGGTCTAGCTGGTTCTTATTGAAGGGGTTAACATCTGAATTGCAGGATAGCAGGTAAGTTTTGGAGAACAATTTAAGCTTGCTGTTGTCTTGGCAAACATATAAATGATATGGCCCAACCTTAGTCTCTGGGTCCCGGGTATGCGTTTGAAATCCCATAGTGGAAGAGTCCAGGATTGTGGGTCCTGACTGGTAAGATTGTCCCCAGGGCACAGTTTCTGTTTTCAAGCAGAATGGGTAGTTTAGCCTTCAAAGAGGAGGAGGAGGGGTGTATGTGGGCGGAGGGGGGGGGAGAAGATGCCTTGGTTTGCAACTTCTTGTCTGTAAGTATGTGTAATTAGTAACTCGGCAACACAATGCATTTTATTTATTCTGAGTTTTATTGCTACACTTTGTTGTCACATATTCATGCTGATAGGCTCCTTAGAAATACCTGACATGCTTATGGTAACAAACCTGAGGCCATCGAAGGCTTCACATTTGTCAGAGTGCTGGAACATGGCTTTTTGGTGATTACAAGTGACAACAAGGATAATATATGGATTCTTAGCCTCCTGTCTAAAAGCACAAGCCCCAAGACTTGAAGTATAGGAGAATCTTTGTTTGCATCTGACATAAGATTGGGTCATTCTCTTTCACTCAGGTGTAGTTCCCAATATCTTATTCTTGGAGCCTCTATTCCAAAGCATTGAAGTTTGGGATCCCCCGTTCCCTTGTTCCATGTCTCCATGCCCCCAAACAATTACCCCATTCTTTTCATCCCATCTCGGCTTTCTAAATGAACAAATAGTTTTACCCCTTTTCTTTCTTTTTTTCTTCCTTTTTCATCATTCTCTAACTCACTGCTGCTGGGGGAGTGGTGGAGGGAGATTGGTGGTAGCAGGAAGGAGAGGGGGAGATGTCTGGTGGTGAGTCCGTGGTGCTAAGCTGCTTGTGCTGAGGACCATATGTGTAAATGCATGAAGCTTGGGCCAGAGGATATTTCTGTATCTGTGTGTTAGCCCTGTTTAGGTCACAGCTGTCCTGTGGTATTACATGCTGCCCCAGAAGCATGGAGTAAAGGTTGGTAGGTTTTAAGATTCTGATGATGCTTTATCAGTAGCTGTCAGAAGTGAGGCAGAGGTTTGGGGTGGATCCAGAATCAGGGATGTCTCTGCTCTTGCTGCTCCTTTTTCAGGCCTCATCCTTTGTCTGATTCCCCTATGGAGAGCCTGGCCGCGGGTGTAAAACCCCTGGTTTTTCATTTCAATCAACACATAGCCTTTGCAAACATACCCTGTCCCTTCTTATCCTGTCAGTTGGGGTTCAGGCTGGAGAATCTTCAAAGAACTGGCTAGGAGGCTGTTCAGAAGATATTTGTGAAATCCTGTGTTTGGAGCTATTTCTATTAGGAGGATACAGTGACGCTCCCAGGTAGTAGTTGACCCATATTTTCCCACCTTGCTACTTCCTGCTGAGTTTTCCCTGCCTTACTTTATCCCCATCCAGCTGATGGAAAACAAAGTGTCTGAACCACTTATTAATAACTGTATGTTATAAATATTGCATAGCCCTGATGCAGGGCATACAAACTCAAGGAGTACCTTGCAAACAGCTACTTTCCTTCTCTTGCTACAAGGATGCCAGTTTTAGTTTCAAGATCTTCCTCATTGCCGACACTAAATTGTGGTCTGGTGGGGTTGTGCTTCTTTACAGCTCCTGGTCCAGTCCCAAGCCAGTCTTATAAAGGGGTGTTCACCAATGAAGGACAGGTCTTTGCAGCTTCCAGGATTTTCCTTTACTTTTCCAAATCTCTGGAGACTGGGCAAGCAGGTTGGAAATCCTGGGCTGGAACTGGTTTCCCTTTGTTGAAATTCCCTCTTCTTGCCACTGGTCAGACCAGAAATACTCAGGAACAGTCTTCCTGTCCTTCAGTCATGTACAGTGGAGCTCAGTGGAACAGGGAGTAAATGTAGTTAACATTTAAGATTTATTCCAAAAAGAATTAGTGTTTTCAACTAGCCAAAATTTTGGTGACGTTTTTGTTTACTTTTCACATTATCTGAACTGGTTCACTCCCTTGCTGATAGTTACACACTTGGAACACTGCTGTAGCATATAAAAGTCTGGTTCATAGTTATAATTACAGTATATGGTTTGGATGACAGCCATTTCCCCTGTTAGGTTCCAGAAAATTAAATGAGGATGCATGTGGAGCAAGTATGTAGACCATGGATTTAGGAGGCAGGTGAGGCTGAGGCAGTGTAGTTCGGTGGTTACAGCAGGGGAGGGAGTCACGGCTCCTGGATTCTGATCCTGACTGTGCCACTGATTTTCATTCCACGTTTTCACAAGTGGGCACTGATCTGGGTGCCCAACTCAAGTTCCCTAATACTAGAGCTTTTTTTTTAAACTGGCATAATCTTTATAAAATAAGGATAATTATTAACACTTGACTGTCTCTCTGGGTACATCTATACTGCATGCTTATTTCGGAATAAGCTGTTCTGGAAGAAATACTCTGAAATAGCTTATTTCAAAATAGCACATTTACACTGTAGGGAAGCCTCAAAATTAGTCCAAGGCAGGCTTCCCTAAGGTAGATGTGCTACCTTAACTTAGAGTCCCAGGAGGCACTGGGAAGGAATAAGTTAGAATGGCCTTAGTGAAGGGCCATTTCAAAACAGCAGCAGTGGAGCGTCCACACTATTGCTATTTTGAAATAGCTATTTTGGAAGAGGAGTTATTCCACGTGGAATGAGGTTTACAGAAATCGGAATAAGCTGTCCATTATTTGAATTTATTTTGAAATAAAGGGATTGCTGTGGAGATGCTCGCATTGTTATTTTGGAATAACAGACATTATTCTGAAATAACGCTGCTATGTAGATGCACCCTTAGAGGCTTCATTAGTTGTTTGCAAGGGATATATAGATTCTGATAAATATGGGGCTACAAAAACTCAATTGCATCTGTGCTCTCACAGGACAATCCTCCTTTCTCCTTCCATCCATTCTGCCATTCTGGCAGCAGAGAAGCCTGTAAAGCAGGGGTGGGGAATCTCAGGCCCAGGGGTCAGATGCGGCCCCTGACTTGCCTGGATCTGGTCCCCGTGGCTTTGGGGCCCACTGCCCCACATGGCTGGAGCACACAAAATCTACTAGGCTGGGCTCCCCTAGGCTCTGGTGTGTAGGGTTGCCAGATGGTTGAAACAAAAATACCGAACATCCCCTCCCCACCCCCCCAAAAAAATAAAAAAACCACCGGGAAAAAATTCTGTTGAAGGGGAAAAAAAGGGGGGGAGATCAAAGTTGTTGAGGAGTAATGCAATGAGGAGTAACAGTTAATTCAAGGGACGGGTTTGGGATTGGACTACCGCGTCTACACGTGGTGAGTTAATTCGGGTGACCGGCATTTTAAAATGGCAACCAGCTGCGAATATTCTAATCAAGCGTGGGATATTTAAACCCTGCACTTCATTAGCAACTTCGGTATGCTTCATTTGCCTCCCTCGTTCGAACTAGGGGGCAAGTGTAGACATACCCTTAGTTGTGCTTTAATCAATTTATTCATATTTTCCACTTATTCTTCTGTTTCCTGATTTTTCTTTATTGTCTGATTTCCCTCCAATTTCCAACATCCTTCTGGCACAGAGATGCCGAGAATTCAGTGTCACATTCTAGGTGTGACAAGACCGGAAAATGAGAATGTGGATTTCAAAAAAGCTTTTACTTTCAGGGATTAAGGAGATACTAGCACCAGAGGAACTGAAATAAAAAAACTTTCATCAAGAGATGAAATCTGACTTTTACACTTTATGCTATGTCCATCTTAAAACATTAAGTTTCATTGCAAATTCCCTGGAAATGGAATGATGTGGATTTTAATGTCAGTTCTTTATTTAATGGTTGCTATTGAGAGACCGTGGCTATGTGCTTCTTCTTATTTCTGGGACTACCCATTCTAAAAATCAATACTGGTTGCAAGGTGATTTTTGTGAACAAACAAGGTTACTTGTGTCTACAATTCGATAAATTGTATTATTGTGTAGTCTGATGACTGACCATGGGCTGTATTGGTGAAAATGTTATTGGGTCCCAAATGCTTCAAGAATTTTTGAATCCAGAAACTTGTCTGTAAGTGCATAGTTCATTTTCAGCTCTGTATTTTAAAAAGTTTGGTCATCTCATCAGGGAGTGGAAATGATACCAGAAGACTTAGCGGTACATAATCTATTGGGGTATGTCTACACTAGCCCCCTAGTTCGAACTAGGGTGGCTAATGTAGGTATT
>CM057845.1:123392871-123404924 GCA_030068395.1 Apalone spinifera | reverse complement strand
CCTCATTTGCAATGTCAACCTGCCTAATCTGCATCCCTGTGCTGACAGAGGGATACAGTCTAGATGTATCCTTATAGAAATGAGAATTGAGAGCCAGATCCTCAGCTCGAGTTGATGGGGAGAGAAAAATTTACACCAGCTAGCTAGACTAAGCCATATGGCCACTAATCCTACTAGAAGGCATCAACTGATGATCAGAGGGGGATTAGAAGGAAAGTCCCTCTGACTGGAATACTGAATTTCTAGGCACATGAAAGTACACAGATGGAAATATTGGGGCTTAATTCCTCTCTCCAGAATATTTGCTATTGGTCACCGCATTAGGCAAGGGATTAGGCTGAGTATCCATTCATGTCCAGAATGGCGCCCTGTGTCACCCTAGATATGTGCAAAATATTTGTGATGAAGGGTGAAACTGGTAGAACTTGTGGGGAAGGAGACGGGTTAACACAAAAAAAATCCCCACATTTTCTTACAAATGAGCACATTTTACCCCCAAATTTGCCTTTTTTTGTAATTTTTATTTTTGCTTGAAGGTGCTAAAAAGACACCTTCTGAATGAGGGCAGGCTTCAGCGCTGGGTGTGGGACAGATGGTTGGATGTAGAGTTTATTAATGAAGTAACAACCATTTTGTCACTGTTACAGAAGCAAAAACCTTTGAAAGCTAAGAAAAATGCAAAAAGACCCAGTACCAAATTTTAGCCCAGAACTTGTTTGAACCCATTTGGCATATGTGTAGTGTGAGCTGCACAAGTCCTTGAGCATTGATTGACTTCCCGTTGTCCCTTTTTTTGCTCCTCAGATGTTTCAGCACCTCATGCAGAAGCGAAAGCACACTTTGTGGTCCTTTGGCCCTGTGACCTCTGTTCTCTATGACCTCACAGAAATTGACTCCTGGGGTGAAGACCAATCCTTCCTGGAACTTGTTGTCTCAACCAAGAAGAGAGAGGTATCCTGGGTGGGGAGAAGGGAGCGCACAGTCTATGTGCAGAAAGACTTTTTTATGACAACAGAAATCCAACTGGATATTGATAGTTTTGCTATTCCATATAATGCACACAACCTGCTGCTACTTGCCTGCTTGAGACAGGGACCAAATGAAATGCAGCAAACCCTTTGTGATACAGTGAATATTTCTCTACATAGCAGTTAAATCAAAGACTTGCAGTTTGAGAGGTTGCTTGAAAGAATGTAGCTTTAGGCCCTGTGCCATGTTCAGTATGCTCAAAACTGCTACAGGAGGTGATGTAGTTGAATCAGCAGAAGGTGCTCTCTAATTCTGTAGTCCCAAAGACATAAATAAGCAGTATTCTGTGCTGCTATAATGCTCCTTGTCTATCTCATGGGGTGTTGTAAGGTTTTCCTTACAGTTATTCAGGAGCTTTGAGATCCTGGGCTGGAAGGCAATTTAGAAATGCAAAGTTTTATTACTGTGTTCCTCGTTAACTAATATTCCAAACTATCTTCTGAAACAAAAATGTGTAAAACTCTTCCAGGTTTGACACTGGGGAAAAAAGGAGACCCTCCAACAACAGGTTTATTTACAGAGAAAAAACAGAAATCTTGAAGGCTTATTTAGGGTACGTCTATACTGCGGTGCTTTTTTGGGATACTTCTGGTATCCCAAAATAGCTATTCTGTGTCTTTGAAACAAAAAAAAGTAACATTAGTTCGAACCCAGGGGTTTGATTCAAACTAACGCATCCCGGAGCGCACTTCCTGGTTCGAATCAGCTGGCAAGTGGAATAGCGTGCGGGCGAGATTATGCTAATGAAGCGCGAGATATTTAAATCCCCGCTTCATTAGCAATTTCGGTCGGCTACATTTGCATCCCTAGTTTGAACTAGGGGGCAAGTGTAGACGTACCCTTAGTGTTGCTCTGGACGATGCACCACGCCTCCGAGACATACAGCAGCACTGATTTCACATTGGAAGTGAAAATACGTAGTTTGGTTCTTGTTGAAATGGCTCTTGTACCCCAGACTGATCGTAGTATGGCAAAGGCTTATTGCGACTTTCGTATTCTTGCATTGATGTCCTCTTCAGTTCCCCTATTCTTGCTGATAACACTCTCCAAGTATACAAACTGATCTACCTCTTGCACTGCTTTTCCTTCAATTGTAATTTCACCTTCCCGTCTGTTGTTAATGTGCATCAACTTGGTCTTCTCTTTACTAATCTTGAGGCCCACTCACTCAGCTGTTTCCTGTAGGGCATCTGTCTTCTCTCGCATATGCTCTAATTTGTCTGCAAGCCAGGCTAAGTCATCTGCAAACTCTAGATCTTCAAGTTTCCTAGTTTGAGTCCATTGGAGTCCCCTTCCTGAGTCAGCATATGCTGTTTTTGTGACCCAGTCTAGGACAATCAGGAAGAGTAATGGAGAAAGAAGGCAGCCTTGGCGTACACCTGTTGTGACCTGTTGTGGACGATTCATGATGCCACAAGCTAAATAAAATCTAAATATTTTCCCAAATAGAGGAAAACATGATGGGCTCACACTGCAATAAATTCCAAAAACTGAAAAATGAGATTTTTGACAGAATCTGCACTAACAGTTTGGCCCTTCTTTTTCCATCCCATGGGCACATGGATCATATTATTAAAATACCGCTTGCCATTCACACTCTTCTGTAACTTACACAACCACTTTTGATCAGTTGTAACTCCATTATTGTAAGTTATTTATATTGCACTAATACCTAGAGTGTCCTGCTGATATCAGGGCCTGATTGTGCAAGGCAGTGTACAAATACATACTAAGCAATTATTCTTGTCCTTTTATACTCTAAAAAGAAAAAAGAAGAGGAGAAATGTTTGTGTCTGGGAACTAAGGCACAGAAAGCTGATAGGCAAAATTTACAAAAAACACTTAAATCCCATTTGAAAATGTGCCTTAGGCTTAATCACTTCAGTGCTTTTAACAGTTTTGCACAGAGTGCATTGCCCATGGTCACAGAGGAAGTCAGTATCAGAATCTGCACTGAGACTCAAATCAGTGGGCCATAAACATCAGTTGAGTTACTTTTGCTTTACATTGGCATCAGAGAAGGATCAGGCCATGGGTAGGAAATAGACGAGTCAGAAGCTAAATCTCCTCATCTTCGACTCACTTATATTCATTTAGGTTCATCTCTGTATTAGGCTCACAGAATCTTCATTTCTACTACCACTACAAGACTAGTTCAATCTCAGTAATACACCTAACATCATTTTAGGCAACAGAGGATTTAAAAAAATCTTATTATGGATTGTTGTCAAGACTAAAGTCTATATTCAGATGAATTATTGTAATTTGTATATGGGTTAGAAATTATTCTGTGTACTGAGGCTACACTGCTATTTAAATTCACACTAGCCTGATGACAGCTAGTGTGAGTACATGTATGCAAACAGGGGAATCACATGCCTAGCTCAGAGTGTAGACGCATCCTTAAAGTTCCCTTGTAACCTTTGATTTACTTCTGTTGAGTGCACTAAGAAAATGTAGTGCATGGGACAGGTACAGGGTTCACATACCCAATTAGTGCTTTGTATATTTATAGCCCAGCCTCCCACTCACTAGCTCACTTTCTAGACTCATACCTACTTATCAGGATGCAGCTTACTTATGAACACCCCACTCACAGTACCCTTCAGGTCCAACAGAGTCTCAGAGTGATGTAATGACTTGGAAAAATATTGCAGCAAGAGAAAAAAAATCCTAGGGTATTGGAAGAGTATGTAGTTTTAGGCTACATCCACACTACAGCGGGGAACCATGCTCTGAGATCAATCCACCAGCAGTCAATTTAGCAGGTTTAGTGAAGACCCACTAAATTAATCACAGATCACTCCCCCGTTGACCCCGTTACAGTACCCCAGATGAAAAGAATAATGGAGGTTAAATGTAGAATTTCTCCCATTGACCCTTCACAGTGTAGACCACTCAGTAATTTCACTTAATGTACATTGACTACAGCTATATTTTTCACATAACTGAAGTTGGGTAGCTTGGGTCGGCTTTCTGTAGTAGTTTAGATGTAGGTTTAAGTAACTCTTAGCCCTTAATTTAATTTACATCTTTTTCCTGCTTCCAAGTACATCAGCAGCCCAGACCTGGACTCCTCTGTACACCTGTGAATAGACGTAGGGCAGTCTGATCTGAGTGGAAGAATATCTACTGTATACTTCTGAGTTTCGCTCCATATGTCTCCAAGTGTCTCAAAAAAAAAAATCTCAGGCTTAGAACAAACATCAGACTTGGTAGAGCTCAGGGGTCAGCAACATACGGCATGTGTGCCATAAGTGGTAAGCAAGATGATTTGCAGTGGCACACTCAGTGAATGGACTCCCCCTCGCTCCATCCCACCTGCAATGGGGAGCCTGAGTTGGCGATCCAGCATTATGCTCCCTGAAAGATTGAAGCCTGTGCCGGCTTCCTGGTGAGGGGAGATCCGACTTGAGGGGAAGTGTGTGCACAATGCTCCTCCCCTCTCCACAGCAACGTGCGCACTGCCTTCTCCATCCTACCTTCCCCAGTGCTCTGGGGAGGTGGAACACAAGAGCCGCACAGCCTCCCACTGCCTAGGAGCCCAAGTGGGGCACACAGTGGAGAGTCTCTCCGCCGCCTCAGGAGAGCGGCATGGCCCAGGACAGGAAGGTACGCTGAGGCATGCCACTTCTGAAAGGTTGCTGGCCCCAGCTGAAGCAAATAGGTATCAGCACTAAATGGACAACAAATATACAGATTATTTCAATTATGCAAATATAATATTTTATTGACCTGAGATTCCTATTTGCTGTCCATTGCGGATTAAGTTTGGAATTTTATTACTTGCCCCTAAAAATATCTGATATCATGGACTCCTATATTCCAGATGTAGTTAGGTCTCACGATCCTAAATCTCTGCCAATTATAGGATCACTTAAAGACCTTTCTAGAACAATAACAAACGTCATTGTCTTGCTGTCTCTGCAAGCAACTGTCATAATTCAGGCTAATTCTAAATGCATTAGAAATCTGCCTTCATCTTCCTCTCTGGAGAAAGAACTCATTCACCTTGAGAGGCAAACTTACTGTGAACTCTTGGAAACATAAATTGTTTGCCAGGGAGGAGCTTGTTAACCTTGCCAATTCTTTTTGAGAGCAAACAAACACATTCTCTGAGGCTTATTTTTTTTATATGTGAATAACTTTAAAACGAAACGGCTCCATATGCTGACTTTTACTGAAGCAGTATGCTGCTGGCTTTGACTCTTGTCTTAGCATGTTATGACTGATGTCTGTATAAACCATTTCTCTTGGCCTCTGATCCACCATAAACATACCATAAACATACCAGCTATTTACCAAATTCTGCCTTGAATACATGGGCGTACCTTCTACTGAAGTCAGTGGGAATTACATCACATATGGGAGAGGAAAACTGAGCCCCAAGACCCATCTGGAGAAAACCAGCATAATGCCATTTACCTCAGGTGAGCTAGCCTGATTTACACCTCCTGAGGATCAGGGTCTACATCTCTACAATGATGTTATTGAAGAGAACTAGCCTCAGTCACTCTTTTGGCTTTTTTTCCAGTTCAAATATATAAAATATGTCCTTTCTATGGGCCATATCTACGAAGTCAAGAGAGTATGTCTGTAGCTTTCTTTCAAAACTTTTAACCAAATTATACAATTCTACAGCAGGGATACAATTCTCTATTAAATATTATATATTGGTAAAGAAATTCTATAGAACATGTCTCATTCTCTGTTAAAGAAATATTTCTATAGAATCCTATTGCCTTTTAAATTCTGTGGGCTTTTTGCATACGATTTTATACTAGAATGTTCCTGTGAAAGAACTATCTATAATTCAGAATCTCTGCAAAAGGATGTGTGTTTCTCATTCATTACTTGAAAGCTGTAATTGATTTTCTCACTCTGTTCCTATGGCAGATCTATGAACTTTTTTCTCGGTTTTGTAATTGCCTCGTAGGTGCATTATTGTTGCTATGGAAAAAAATCTCACGTATGAAAACTAAAAAAAAAGTGCAGTGTTATTTTTACTGTATCATTTAAAACCTTAATAAAAAGATTGCCGTGCACTTACAGGGTTATTTTATATCTATGAACTCCTTGACTGGTGACAAACAAGCCAAACCCTTTATAAAGTTATCACTTGTGTCTCTTATTTTTTCTGAACTGTTTTTGTTTTGCTGTGTTTCCCAGTCAGTTGTCTTCCAACCCTCTCCCTTTCTTCTCCTAAATGGCTTAATGCCAACAAAACTTTTGATGAAAGGACTTTAGAAACCTACTAAGGCAAGACTCAGATCTGCTACTTTGCAGGGGAAGTTCATTCAGTGGGAACTACTGGAAATTCTGTTCATGAAATCCTAAAAATGCAAGGAAAACAAAAGGGAGTGAATATAATCATAATATATTATTTCCATTTCCCCATGCCCCAGCCCCTCATACACTCTTCAAAGATATTGCAGGAATGCCTTTTTGAAGTGTTATTTTAAATGGCTCGAAAGACAGAGCTGCCATCATTATTTCCTCGAGTCAGCTACCTTACATTCAGATGGATTCTTCCCCAATAGCAAATGTTGAGTGATGAGCAGGGTCAATTCAAAATAGAACCCAATGTTCTGTTTTGCAGATCTTTTCTCTAATGACTGGACTGTATTTGTCAGTGGAAGGGTGTGGGGGGGGGGGTGAGGGAAGGGGCTCTGTCTCTTATATAACACTGGTTACTTTTAGCTTTAATTGAGTCAGTTTTCAAAATAACTTCCAATTACAGGAAAAGAAGATTCACAAACTTGAACTAGTTTTGTGCACTCTGTGAATCTCCAGCACAGTTCACAAGGTTCAAAAACCATTGACATTGTGAGGTTAGCTCATCCCTATTATATACACATCCTAAAGTGTGTAAAATGACTCATAAAAGAGGTAGAGATTTTTCTAGATGGAGGAGATCATAAAAATGAGATTTATTACTGTTTTCAAGAATACAGTTGCTTTTCTGCAGTGTTTTGCATCCCCACTGATGTTATAAGGGTTATTCAGTCACTAGAGGAATATACCCACCTTTGAGCTAGAACCCAATGGCAATTTAGTAGAGTAGAGAACTACATCAGAATATTAAGTGTGAAGTTGCAGGGTAGTCCTCATGTTTCCATCATCTCCAACACACAACATATGCACCCTCACACTCTCCTTCCCTCTTTCCCTCTTCATGAATAAAACCAGAGTGCCGGGGTGATCCCTGTTTTCTTAGCATTGGTCCAACAGTACTTTGGCCAGCTGGACTAAAGCAAACTGATCGAAGAATTTGCTTGTATATGAAATAAATGCAGTGTTCTCATGCTGCAATGCCTTTGGAGAAATTAGTTTGTGTTAATGTCCTCCCAGGAACTCGTGCAGAGTGCCCCTAAACCAGAGTCTCTCGCAGCTAATAAGTGATCTCTCTCTCTCTTTCTCTCAGGCCCGTCAGATTTTAGACCTCACACCTGTGAAGGAGCTAGTGAGCCTGAAGTGGAATATGTATGGACGTCCCTATTTCTGTTTCCTGGCCTTGTTCTATGTGTTGTACATGATTTGCTTCACCATGTGCTGTGTCTACAGACCTCTGAAGGCTCGGTCAGAAAACAAAACGCATGACAGAGACAATACCATCTATGTTCAGAAGATGCTGCAGGTGCATTGTGTGCAGGGACTGGAGGAGCATGGGTGGGCTTGGGGATAAGGATATTAAATTGCATTTAATCAGCTAATCAAGTAGTCAATTAGACAATAAGGGGATTCAGGGGGTAGCCAAGTTAGTCTGTTACAGAAAAAAAACAGCAAGCAAATGGTCTGGTAGCACTTTATAGACTAACAAAAGTCTATCTGAAGAAGTGGGCTGTGCCCACAAAAGCTCATGATACCATCTACATGTTTTGTTAGTCTATAAAGTGCTACCAGACCATTTGCTTGCTGTTTTTTTTCAATAAGGGGGGAAACTGCTGCAGCTCCACCTGGCTCTTACTATATTTAAAAGGCAGAGGTGTAGCGGGGGACTGGGTGCAAGCTGGGACAGCTGAGTCCCGGCTCACATCCAATCCCACGCTGTGCCCCTGCGCCCCTGCAGAGACAGTGCTGGGGGGAATCAGCTTTTAAGCTGATTTAAGCATAGACTTATCGAGTAGTTGTCTACTTGACTAGTTGCTTACATCCCTAGTTGGCGGCACTAATCCAACCTATTGAAGAAATCTTGCTGGCTTCTCAGTGGCTACAGATGTGCCTTTTTTCATTTCCTCACTCCATACTCTTTCTCAGGGGTGGGGCGAGGATACAATTGGGGAAATCCTCTGTGTCCTGGTGGCTCAGTTGCTCAGGTTGAGCCTGCATGGCTCTTGTGGTCTCTCCAGGTAGTATAGTGTTTCCCTACACCAATCAGTACCCCTTCTGTTTCCCCTTTCAGGAATCCTATGTGACATATGAGGATGAGCTTAGGCTGGTCGGAGAGCTGATCACAGTTATTGGAGCTGTAGTGATATTGATCCTGGAGGTAAGGGCAACAGTCTGAACCATACAGCCTTTATTCTAATCAAGAGAGCTCTTATTAAGCGAAGTAGAGACTGGCATGTGTTGGTCACTCTGAACCTTAGTGCCTCCGCATGATCCGATAGAACACTATGCTACAAGAAGTGCCATCTCTGAAAATGAGTTTGTGACCACTTATCAGTAAGGTTTTCAGGCACTTTAGAGAAATGTTAGGGTGTTGGCCCTCCATCTTGGCCAAATATATCTCCACCTGGGTCTGGAATGTTTGTGTAGTGCCCTGTGCTCCTAAACAGATTCCATGTTCCTGCCCAAATATATCTGCTTTTCAGCACTGAATATCCACCACAATTGGAGATTAATTTAAAATCAGTGGATGAACAGAACTCTTTGTAGATTGGGAATTATCATTCTGATCATTTTCTTGGGTTAACCCAACTGACCCTTAAACTTAACAGTGTGTTCCTCTTAGATTCCAGATATACTTCGAGTTGGAGCCACCAAGTACTTTGGACAAACCATCCTTGGCGGACCATTCCACGTCATCATGTGAGCCTCCACGTTGCCAAATCTCATTAATAATTTGTCTCTCATTTTCTGTCTCACTTCTCTTTACCGTGTCATTATACCTGCCCTCTCCCCTTTTCTGGGTGTTGTTTCTCTTGGCTTTTTCCTCTTTTAATTAGTATGTGTGCATGAAAGAGACACACAGAGAGAGATGCTTGGCAGCCTGGGAAGTGAGCAAGCACAGAGGAGCATAAAGATATATTATTTGCCAATTTCCATCTACATGTGGGATAGAGTGTACCTGTTGGTGAATTGAAAGGAACGAAGGATGATGAGATTCCTATGCTGATCATTCTGGCTCTCCCTCTTCCTCTCACAGCATCACCTATGCCTGTATGATCCTGGTGACCATGGTGATGCGTCTCACCAGCACCACTGGAGAGGTGGTCCCCATGTCCTTCGCCCTGGTGCTAGGCTGGTGCAACGTCATGTACTTTGCACGAGGCTTTCAGATGCTGGGACCCTTCACCATCATGATTCAGAAGGTAAGAACAATAAAGTCTTGTTACACAGAGACTGATCCCAGTACACATGTCTACACCGGGGAAATCAGAAGAACAGACTTCCTCTGAAAGTTTCTTAATTATATCATGGGAATGAAGCCTTTTCTGTGACAGGAAGAACTCAGGTCTTGTCAGTAGGGGCAACATGCATGCCTTTTCCACTGGACAGAGGTGTTAGCCGTAAGGATTTTCTGATGCTCTTTTCTTAACGTCAGACATATTTCGTATCTCACACTGAGAAGGGGAAAAGGTCCTTGGCTTAGTGGGAAAGTCAGGATTCATGGAGCCTATCCCTGTCTCTTTACTTTGCAGATGATATTTGGAGACCTCATGCGCTTCTGTTGGCTCATGGCAGTGGTGATACTTGGCTTTTCGTCAGGTGAGACCATACACCAGGTTATGTAACATCTTCTGTCTCTCCATGTCTTTCTTATCTGGGTAATTCAGCCTACATCAGCTTGCCCTCTCCCAGCTGGGTTATGACAACACATGGCTTCCATTTCTGCTCCTGAGGGAATTCTGTGCCACTAGTCCTGTGCAAAATTAACATCCACCATACAATTCTTTACTTTCCTTCAGAAAAATGACTTTCTGATGGGGAAGCATAGGGAAAATGCAAGAGTGGCCATGGGTCCCTCCCTAGCAGTACAGGCACATTGTTTTGCCCAGAGCAGCCAGTGGTAAGGTAAATCATTGTGGGGGCCTCAGAGCTGGAAACACTCAAGTGAATACCAGGTCATACCCCTTCCCAACTCCCATGCATCTATATTCAGACCCGATCCAAGCCTTCACCCCCTGCATCTGGAGCCCCCCTGTGTCCTGTGCTTAGACCCGCCCCATTGATCAACACCCTCCACACCTGGCTGTTGGGACACCCTGACCTGTTACTCCTAGCCTGCTAGTCCCAGCTGGGCTGGGGTGGGAGGAGGAGACTATTTCCCTTGCATGGTGCAGTCAGTCCCAGAGATGGGTAAGACCCATTCCAAAAAACATCCCCCAGCCTTGCTCCCCCACCCACTTCCTGCTCCCATCACTCCTCAGCCACCAGAGAATGGCTCTTTGCAAGGAGAGCTATTTCCTCATCCATCCCACACTTATGCATTCAGCCCCACCCAAACCCAGACCTCCCTGCTGAACCTCAACCTGAAACCCAGAGCCCATCCCCGTGAAGCCTCTGCACCCACCTCCCCACCCTGCCAACTGCCACTGCCTCTCACTCCACACCAAGCCCAAACTCCCCCTGCAAAGTCCCTCCTCCTTGCAAATGGACCCCCAAACCCAAATCAAACCTCACTGACCCCCACACCTGGTGTTCCTCTGCCACGCCCCATCCACCCACATCTGGACCCTCCCTGCTGAGCCCCACCCTATGCATCCAGACTACCACCGATGCACCCAGGCCTCCCTCTGCTGGGCATCCCACATTCAAACTCCTTCCCCGATGGACCTCCCCCCACCTGTACCCTCACCCCACTGAACTCCAGTAAGCTGCCCCTGGATCCTTGCCCCACCAAGCTGCACTTCCGCAGCACCCATGCCCCTGCTGAGCTCCAACCAACCATCTTCACCTGGTTCCCCTGCAGTTGGAACCCCACTCCCCATGAGCTCCTTTGCATCTAGATCTCTGCACATGCAGACTGCCCCACAGAGAGCCCTCTCACCCCACACCTTGATCTCCCTACACTAAGCCCCTCCACACTTGGATCCTGCTGGGCTGAGCCACATGTGCTTGTTGCAGAGGGGGAGGACCTCCTGGTGTTTCTGGGGCAGACCCAGCCCTTGCACTTTATCAAGATCAGGTTCAGCCTCACCTCTAAGTCCATGCCCAAGGGCTGGCTCCCCACTGCCAGGCTGGAGCCTCCACATTTATTTGTTCACAAATAAAATTTACAGAATTTTAAAGTACTGTGCACAGAATTTTTCATTTTGGAGGTCAGACTTTCCTCGGGAATGTATTTCTGTGGAAATGATGTTATAACTTTCCCCAGCAGGGCCTTCTGCTATGTCACAGCTTGTTTATCATTAATTACTTATAACACTGTAATGCCCAAAGGTCCCAGCCAGGAATTAGCTCCCATGATGCATACACAGATAGACACCAAGAATCCCCATTCTGATTCCACCCCTCAGATTTTCTGTTGCTGACCATAGGACATTATTCCTATTGTAACTTTCTCTTACTTCCCTTGCACCCTTCCAGCCTTTTATATCATCTTCCAGACAGAGGACCCCGCAGAGCTGGGCCAGTTCTACAGCTATCCTATGTCTCTGTTCACTACCTTCGAGCTCTTCCTCACCATCATTGATGGGCCTGCCAACTACAGCGTGGACCTGCCCTTCATGTACAGTGTGGTGTACTTTGCCTTTGCCGTCATAGCCACCCTGCTCATGCTCAACCTCCTCATTGCCATGATGGGTGACACCCACTGGCGCGTGGCCCATGAGCGGGACGAGCTTTGGAGAGCACAGGTG
>CM057845.1:123363433-123380598 GCA_030068395.1 Apalone spinifera | reverse complement strand
GAAGTTCCGGAGCCATTGCTGGTCGTCCCATTGCCCTAGGACCAGCTGGTCCCAACAGTCGGTGCTGGTGTCCAGTCTCCGCACTCGCCTCTGCACCCTGGGGTGGGGGTGCCACAGGGACACCATGGCCTCACTGGTGAGGGGGTCCAAACCGAGGGGCCCCTCCTGGTCCAGGAAGAGGAGGGCACCAACCTGGTGCAGCAGCTGCAGGCACTCCAAAATGTCCAACAGGGGCCAGAGCAGGCACATGGCCACCCATGGTCCCATGGCACAAGACAGAAGGCTAGGCAAAAAACCCTGGCAAAAGCAGTAGGTGGCCAAAGGCAGCGGTGTCCCAAAGTCAGAGAGCAACCACCAAACCTGCTTATGGCTGTCAGTCCCTGCAAGGGGCCCTCTAGCACGGAGTGATCCCTTTAAGCACGTGTCTGAAATGGCCGCCAGCCCCCACCCCCGGAAAGGGCCTGTGCCCTCCGCAAAATGGTTCTGAGCTTCTGCTTTTGTGGAAAAGCGTGCCGCCAATGTAGACACGCTTTTGCGCAAAAGCGCATCGTTATAACGATAACTCCGTGCCAATCTAGATGCTCTTTTTCCGAAAATGCTTTTAATGGAAAACTTTTCTGTTAAAAGCATTTGCAGAAAATCATGCCAGTCTAGAATAGCCAAAAAGGGAGCTTACATGAAGTGGAAACTTGGACAGATGACCAAGAGGAGCATAAATATATTGCTTGAGCATGGAGGGGTGTAATCAGGAAGCTCAAGGTGCAACTGGAATTGCAGCTAGCAAGGGATGTGAAGGGTAACAAGAAAGGTTTCTACAGGCATGTTAGCAATAAGAGGGTGGTCAGAGAGGGTGTTGGACCCTTACTGGATGAGGGAGGTGACATAGTGACAGATGATGTGAGAAAAGCTGAAGTACTCAATGTTTTTTTTTTGCCTCTGTCTTCACAGACAAAGTCAGCTCCCAGTATGGGAAGGAGGTGGGCATCCCTTGATGGAGAGAGAACAGGTTAAGAACCATTTAGAAAAGTTGGACATAGCCAAATCCATGGGTCCAAATGTAATGCATCTGAGGTTGCTGAGGGAGTTGGCTGATATTATTGCAGAGCCATTGGCCATTATCTTTGAAAACTCATGGCGATCGGGGGAAGTCCTGGGTGATTGGAAAAAGGCAAATGTAGTTCTCATCTTTAAAAAAGGGAAGAAGAACAATCCAGGGAACTACAGATAGGTCAGACTCACCTCAGTCTCTAGAAAAATCATAGAGGGGATTCTCAAAGAATCCATTTTGAAGCACTCGGAAGAGAGGGAAGTGATCAGGATTCACCAAGGGCAAGTCATGCCTGGCCAACTTGATTGTCTTCTATGATCAGGCAACTGGCTCTGTGAATATGGGGAAATTGGTGGATGTGCTATACCTTGATTTTAGCAAAATTGTGTATACTATTGCCCACAGTTATTCTTGCCAGCAAGATAAAAGAAGTATGGCTTGGATAAATGGACTGTAAGGTGGATAGAAAGTTGGCTAGACCATTGGACTCAACAGGTAGTGATCAATGGATCAATGTCTGACTGGCAGTCAGTATCAAGTGGATTTCCCCAAGGGTCGGTTCTAGAGCCAGTTTTGTTCAACATCTTTATCAATGACCTGGGTGAGCGGATGGATTGCACCCTCAGCAAGTTTGCAGATGACACTAAACTAAGGGGAGAGGTAGATACATTGGAGAGTATGGATAGGGTCCAGAGTGACCTAGTCAAATTGGAGGATTGGGCCAAAAGAAATCAGATGAGGTTCAACAAGGACAAGTGCAAAGTCCTGCACTTGGGACAAAAGAATCCCAAGCATTGTCAGGCTGGGGACTGACTGGCTAAGCAACAGTTGAGCAGAAAAGGACCTGAGGATTACAGTGGATGAGAAAAAAAAAAGACAGGACTATGCAGCACTTTAAAGACTAACAAGACGGTTTATTAGGTGATGAGCTTTCGTGGGCCAGACCCACTTCCTCAGATCATATTGTGGAAGAAAATATGTTGTGGAGCTGTGGAGGAGGATGACTAGGATGAGGAGGAAGAGGAGGAGCAGGCCAACCTTGACACCATGCCCCCCAGCCGTCATCTCCCTGAAGCCAGTACCCCTCCCCCAGGATGCCTCCCAGGGCTCGGATGAAGTTGGCGAAGGCAGTTCAGATGAGTTCCATAACTCTTCTGAGCTACACGGGGGGAAGGAGGGAGAGGTGGGCAGCAAGGGACAGCGCGCTCCTCACTTGGTCTTGTCAGCCTAGGCCTCGCACAATAGCCGGTGCACATGGAGCACCCAGACCCATGAAGCTCTCACACAGGAACCTCTCATAAGGTTCCTGCACAAGCCTGACTTACTCTGGCCTCTGTGGTGAGACACCTTCCCACCACTAAGGAGGCTGGAGTCATGAAACCACACAGCAGTGCCGCCCATGGCACAGGGTAATGTCCACATTTGGGTAGCATCTGTTTGTGGGCAAGTGCGGTGAGGCAGAGGACACTGATCCCCTGCACGGGAACCTGCTAGGAGGAGGAAGAGGAGAGGAACCCAGTAGCACTCTCTCCTGCAAGCAGAATCTGCCGCTCATACACATCTCCCCACCTCCTCCTCCTCCAGTGGGCAAGGATAGAAGTTCTCTCTCTGTGGGATGCTGCCAGTGCTGGACTTGGTGTGTGTGGAACATGGAAGGAAGCTGAGCTCTCCCCCCGCCTCCTGGACACACCTGCAGGCTCCTGGTCAGGCCGGCACCTTCCCATGCCTACTTGTTCCCAGAGGCTAACCTGGGACATCCGTGCCCCTGCAGAAAAGTGCCTGCTGTGTAGGCATGTAGGTAACAGATGGCCTTGCTTGAAGCACATTTATTTTTATGGGGATTTGTAGTGTGGATGCGCTATTTCAAAATAGTTATTTCAGGGGATATTATTTTGAAATAGCTTATTTTGAAATAAGTGCATAGTGTAGACATAGCCCCAGATCCCACCCTAGCTCCCTCCATGATCCACATAACTTCATTAATCCGGCATACCTTGATTCCCAGGTTTGCGGGATTAAAGAGGTTCTAGTGCATCTGAAGGCTGTAAAAAGAGGAAGTGTTAATAAGTACAAAGGAATCTCTGTCCTCATGGATACTAATGCCTACTGCTGCTGAGGTCAATGATTCTATCCGTACTGGATGTATCTCCCATTCTCTTGACCTCACTGAGATCACGCCAGCTTTTCAGTGTCAGGGAGTGCACAGTTGCATTGCTTTGCCCGTTAGCACAACATTCCAAGGGCTAGATTCCCCATTGCATCCTGACAGCTTTCCAGAGACACCAACCTGCAGTAGACTGAATACCAGGCTTCAGCCAGATACATTCAGCCATTATGCCACATGGCAGCAATAATGACAGTCCATGAGAATTTGCACAACAACATTATATAATGCCAAGGTACAAGTAAAGCCATAAATATATTCATGGTTGGACTTCTCAGCATTGTTATGTTTACAATTTCAGTCATCAGAACAAATCTTCTGATGACTAGTCACAGATGGTGCAGCTGGCATAATTCCAGCACACCAGGCAGTGTGGTCCACTAATTCTCTGGGCATCAGGATGCCTGGGTTCTATTCGGATTTGCTGCGCGTTCTTGGATAACTCACTGAGGCTAAAAGTCACCACTAATTTTGGATGCCTCTGTTATCCCCAGACTGGAAGCATTCAAAATCAGAGGCCATTTTAGAGAACATGGTACTCAGCCAGATGCCTAGGTTTCCCCATCTGTAAAATGGAGAAAACAATTTCCACCTTGGAGACTTATAGGGAGGGACACTAAATACTATTATTTACCAAACAGGCAGACTGGGGATCAGCCTGGGCATGCAAGGCTTATTTTCAGGGTGAGGATTTAAATTAACAAAAGTAAAGCCATTGAAAAATCATGGGTTCAGACTCATCAATACACTCTACTGCCTTGTTCCTCTCCAGAGACACAAAGCAGCCATAAACTGGCCCCTCCCATATTCTTGGCTGTCTTGCATCATTAGAGCAATTCAGAATGTACTGGTGAATCTGGCTCGTTGTTTCCATTTGGAGGGAAATTTGACTATGTTGCAGAGTTAAAACAAATACAACTTAATAACAGCAGTTGCAGCCCTGCAATCACTTGATGCAGGACTGACCACACTCAAGAATAAACCTGCTCTCTTCAGAGAGATGACACGTGTGGTAAATTCCATAAGTTTGTGGTTGCAGTGCCAACCCCTATGTTATAGTAACAGTAATGGGACACAGTCTGATTAGCTCAGACCTAACTTTAGGCTGCATTGAGAAAGGACTTTACAAAACCAAATGAGTCAAATCTTGAGGTTCTTTTTCAGGAGCAGGAATCTATGACAGGATTGCCTATGAGAGCAGAGGACTCGACTTCATAACCCAGAAGGGATGTTCCACTACTGGGTTTCTTACCCAAGCAGAAATGTCCTTGATTCCACTAGGAATTTTACCTGCTTAAAAAAATGAGTAAAGACCCAGGGTATGACCTAATATGAATGGAAATATGTTCATTATTTCTTTTTCTCTGCTAGTAGATGTCATCCAGATAATTGTGGGGCTTCTTAATTAAAATTAAAACTGCTTTCCTGTATAAACCTGGTTTAATCCCTTCCCTAAAAATCCAGAAACAAAGGGGCTGTGTCAACATTGGCATGATTTTGCGCAAAAGCACCCGAAAAAACATGCTGCCTGGCTACACTGGCAGGGAGTTCTTGCGCAAGAACACTGATGTTCTAATGTATGAAATCAGGGCTTCTTGCACAAGAACTATGATGCTCCCGCTCAGGAATAAGCCCTCGTGCGCAACTGTTCTTGCGCAAGAGGCCAGTGTAGACAGGCAACATGAATTTCTTGCACAAGAAAGTCCGATGGCTAAAATGGCCATCGGAGCCTTCTTGCGCAAGAGAGCATCTACACTGGCATGGATACTTTTGCGCAAAAGCACATCTCTTGCGCAAAAGCACATGCCAGTGTAGAAGCTCTCTTGTGCAAATACTTTAACGCAAAAACTCTTGCGTTAAAAGTAGTTGCGCAAAATCTTGCCAATGTAGACGTAGCCAGGGAGAACATCCTTAGCTATTTCTATGGCTTGCCATTTCCTTACTATCTGAATACCTCTCAAACATTAATGTGTACAGTAGACTTCCAATAATCCGGCACCTCTGGGACCTAGGTGGTGCCGGATTATCGGATATGCTGGAGTATCGGGAGGTCCTGGTACAGCTGCATGGCTTAATAGCTGGCCGGACCCGATCTCCCTCCCCCTCCCCTCTCCTTTCCCCTTAGCTGAAGCAAAACAATGCTGTGTAACCCGATCCGCTGTGTAACCCGATCCGCCTCCATGCTGTGTAACCCGATCCGCCTCCCCCTCTCCTTTCCCCTTCAAAATGCTCTTCTCCATGCTGTAACTGGATCCCACTCCCCCCCCTCTCCACCTCAAACTTATGTTTGGTCCAGGTACAGCAGACATGTGTGCTGAGCGGCCGGCTTTTTAATCAGCTGGATGGGAGCGCTTGACATTGTGATGCCAGAGTATCGGGAGTACCGGACAATTGGGTGCCAGACTATTGGAGTTTTACTGTATATCCTCAGAACACCCTTGTGAGATAGGGCAGTGCTATTATCCCTGGCTTACACAGGGAGACAAGGCCCAGATCTTGAAAGACATCTGGGTAACTAAGTCCCATTGATTGATTGAAATCAATAGGAGTTTGGCACCTAAATATTTTTGAGGATCTGGGTCTAAGGAACTTAGCCAAAGTCACAGAGGACATCTGTGGCAGAACAGGGAATTGAATTGCTAAGTTCTTGACTCCCAGGCTAGATACTAGCCCCCAAGTTGGTAGGTAAGGCCTTGGACTGAGGTAGAAGGGAAATGGATTTAATGTGTAAGAGAGCGCGTTCAGACTCAGTATTCTCCTGCTCTGGCTGGTTAGAATAATTGGACCCTCTTCTCTCTCTCTATGTCCATCTCATCCTTTTCAAATTTTCAATTATCATGCCTTCTCACAGAAGGAGAGGAGATGGGGAAAGCATGAGAGAGAGAAAAGACCAAACAAGAAAAAAAAAGAATAGAAAGAAATAGAGAAATACGGGAAAGAAAGAAAATGAAAATGAAGGGGGGAGTGTAAATTGAATTCCAAAACAGCAATCTCAGATGTGAAGAGTCTTATTTCTAAGGCATAGTAAGGATAATCGTATCTAGTAGCATCACAGGAAATGAACTCTAGTCCAGTAGCATAGATTGAGCCATGCCATGTGATAACGGGGCTACCAGGAATTTCAGTTTTTGCTGTTGCAGAGAGAGCATATTAAGAGGTTTTCTATATAGATGATGTTTTCTACCACCAGTACAGCCATTGAGTCATGAAAGAAATAATAGAAATAGTGCTTTAATCTTTACTTTTACTTCCTTTTGACTAAAAGGGGGGAACACCCAATCTGAGGACAAAGGTAGCTGCAATATAAGGCCATCTGAGATGCATAATAATAGCAACATAAGCCTCCAAGATCCACAGGGATGGAGATGCTTGAGCTGGGGTCCATGGGAATATGTTCTTAAACTAAACGCATAGAAGTGTGGGACAGGGCTACATAGGGTTCTATGAGGCTTTCACACATAAGACTGTAGGTACACTTCTTTTCAGGGAGTAAATAGAAATGGGGAGAGGGGGGTTCGGCATCCAGATTCTGTGGAAATAGTGGTGCAGGACCTTGATCTAGGGTTAATTGAACAGAGGTATAGCCTTAATTTGGGGTCCCTTGAAACTGGATTGGCCCCATGTACGTTTTCATGCATGGAGTCACTGAGTGCACTGGCAGCTCCCTGACTTCATTCCTCCCCAGGCTGAAAATCGCTGACATTTTTTGACATGTTTTCTTTATGAATGGGCAGTTCTGCTGTACTCTGCCTGATTGGTCTTGCACAGTCTCCAAAGCTGAGCACAAAATTTATCTTTTCCTTTGATCAAGCACGTGAATTGCTGTGGCAGTCTTCTTCAAGGCAGAATTAGGGTTGGGACAAATAAGGGCAGCTAGAGTTTTGGCTCTGGGTGCTGAGAGAATGGTATGCAAACTCCACAACCCGCAGAACCACATTCATGTGCCAGACAGCTGAAGCTGCACCTTTCAGAACATTCTAAACATTCCCACCAATCACATGGGGTACTCGGAACTACATATCAAAAATGGGATTAGAAAAGACTTTTAGATTTAACCCTCAAAATTGTCATCCTACCAAGAGGCCTGGCCATCTTCAGCTCCTCATCCTGCCTGGCCCCTCCAATAGGTAACCAGATCTCTTTTGAGTACAAAGCTGGGTGGATAATTGATTTTTCCATTTACAGGACACTGAAAAATTGAAAAAGAAAAAAACAATTGGTTCAGGCCAAATTGATACTGGAATTTTTTTCAGAATTTTCAATCAAACTGAAAAAGTTGAAACACTTCTGTTTCACCTCACAGGCCTAGAGTGAAAAAAATAGGGTGAGAATTGGATAGCCCATCAGTTGGGGCACTCTGCAGATTACCTATCCCTGTTCTGGCACAGGTATTTGCACCCACATGTCCCGATTGAGTGTCAGAACTACTGGGAGATAACGTCTTCCTCTTGCCCAGTGACTATGCATGTAGCTCATACATAGTAAAACAGCTTCAACAGGAAAGACAGAGAAGCCAACACCAAAATACCTTGTAGCCTGAAAATTTGGGCATTCAGCAGGGAAGGCCACTTTTCAAGTGATTTAAGTTATTTCTTTATAGTAGAAACTCGGACCTGGGTCTCTCACCTCAGAGGTGGGCACCTGGGCTGGAAGGGGGACCTTACCACTGCCTTTGGTGAGTGGCACCTCAATCCTCTTGTAAATCTAGCAAAACAATCAAAATGTTTCATTCTGACAACATTGAAATAAACCATTTGAATTTTCTGGAATATTTTTCTTTTTTGATTTGTCTATGGGAGAATCAATGTAAATTGTAGAAATGGTCACAGCTGACGTAATAAAAAATCTCCTGAAAAATTTTGCCACCCTATTTCTGAGTTTCCTGACTTCTCACAACTCCTCATCTCTCACCCAAGAGTGTCCTCCATGCTCTTCATTTCCCCCCTCTTCCTTCTCTTGTCTCCATCATGTTAATTCACAACTTGATGGTTTGGTTCAGTGTTTCTCAACCAGTTGTGTGAGTACCCTTAGGGATACTCGAGAGACGTTTTAAGTTTTACAGCACTTTATTATTTTTGTATTTTTTACACCCAAAAATTTCATCGCCCTCCCGGTTACAATTAAGTTGTTTAAACAAATGAGTTGCAATGGTAGAAAAAAAATTGTGTGCCTGAAAACTAGGTACTGAGGGGGAGGGTGGTACTTATAAATTTTTTAAAGGTGTACTGTATTTAAAAAGGTTGAGAAACATTGGAAGCATAGACCAGGGAAACAGGAAGGTTTTCCAGCAACTGGTGCCACATAGAAAAGATATGCTGGGGAATTGGGCACACTGCAGTAGGAAGGCAAGTCACATGGGGAACGCATGCTGTAGCTCAGAGGTGCTTTCTAATATCAGGTGGGTTGCAGTTTGGTAAAGGTACTGGGAGGCTGGCAGGGATTTCCCTATACCCACTATGGGGGGTGTATGTCCCCCCGAATTTCCCCAACACTCCCCCAGTTTTGTGAACTATGGTGCCATACAGTCCACCTTCACCCTCATGGTGTCACCCCTCATCGGCCCTGATACCCCACCTTGTAAATTCGAAGTCCCCCCCTAATTTTAATTGCTGGGGAGGCTACTGGAGGCTGGTTTGCATGCTCTGCAAGCATTTCTGACAGAATGGAATTTGGGTGACCTCCCCACTGTGAGTAACTTCCAAGTGTGGCAGCCTACTCTCGCTGTCTCCCGGGCTCTTGAAAGGAATCTGTACCCATTTTAAATCACTTGGAACTGCCATTCTGCTGACCCAAGACCGGTAGGTGTACAGCCAGCTCTTCCCTACCTTATGCCAAGGGAATTCCCAAATGGTTCTTTTAATCCAGGTTTTTGTTGACTTTGTGCAAGAGTTGCAGAAAAGGGATAGACCAGGACAAACAGCTGGCCCGGAATAGTAGCAGAGACAGTGTGATCTAGTTGTGCAGACACTTCAGTGGGTCTTGGGTGGTGGGGATTTATTCCCAGCTCTGTTGCTGACATTTTGTGTGTCCTGAGACAAGTCAATACCCCTCTTTGTATCCATTTCCCCCACCCCACCCTACTTAGACTGTGTATTCTGTGGGACAGTGATTGTTTTTATGTAACGGAATACTTTTCCGTTAAAAATATTTCCGCAAAATCATGCCAGTCTAGATGCAGCCATGGTGTGTGAGTGAGACGTTGCAAAAAGAGAAGGAATATATAGGAGAGGAACCCCAGTATCTGGTGAGGTTAGACTTCAGGTACATTGACAAACTAAAGGCTATGTGGGCAAAGTTTGCATTGCTTTTGCCTTAATGTACCTGCTCTGGGCATTGGAGGTCATTTGTCTGCAGGTGCTGTCAACTCAATGCCTTTCACCATCATTTAGGTGAACTTTACAAATGTTAAAGGCAAAGAAGGAAAAAAACATCACAGGAGCAAAAGGGCTGAGTGCAGAGAGTTTATTTGTTCTGCATTTCTTTGCATAAACTCAGTGACTCTAAAGGATGTAGTTCAGAAAAATACCCGTGGGATATCAGCTGGAGGATCCTGAGATGGAAAAGTACACTCTAGTCTCTCCCTACAGATTGAAGAGTGGCTAAAAGCAACGGGGGAGGAAGTGGATGGAGAATGTGAGTGTGGAAAAATACTTGACTCTGCTGCGTTCCTAATGGAAGCGGTGGTCTGTCACATGCCCCGTGTGTTCCATAGTGGTCCAAATCATTCCAGCTTCGCCTACACTGCAGGGCTACGTCTACACTGCCGGCTCTTTGCACAAGAACAGCCGTCTACACTGCATGCACATTTTGTGCAAAAGCGGGGTTTTGGGGAAGAAGCCTTTTGTGCAAGAGTTTTTCTGCAACTCTGTGTCCAGACCTTGTAACGTTACTGGATTTTAAAGGGAGAAGCCAAATCACTGCTACGCTCATCCATGTGTGTATCCATAAAAAGGGGCCATATCAGATGTCAAATGACAGGGAGCCATGCCAGAACCCACCCCCTTCCCTTGAGGGTATCCCTTATACTGCTGTTCATCAGGGCAGCTTGGTGGTTGGCATTTCTGGCTGTCTTTTGACAGAAGGGGGAATTGAGACTTGAACCAACCAACCAAACACACCACCATGCCCTCCCTTGTTGAATACCCAATCCCCTAGGCCATAGTGGAAACCACCCCACCATGAGGGCACCCCTTATCTCATCCAGGCCCAGAGCCACCCAGCTGTGGGCTGTCACACCTGCACCCAATCCAACCCACAGGAGGCCACAATCCTGTCCTGTGCAGGCAAGCACCCTATCCCCCATGCAGGAACCCACCCCACCATTTTACAGTTAGAGTACATCTTATCCCTCCTGTCCTGCAACTGACCCATTTTGACCATCCCATCCCCTCCCAACCCAAAGGAGGCAGGACTTGAACCAACAACCCTGTCCTCCCCAGGCAAGCACCCTAGCCCACACCAGAACCCACCCCACCACCTTGCTATCAGGGCACCCCTTCTCCCTGGACCGGTCTGATCCGCCAGGATGCGGTCCACAGCCTCGAACTGTGGGCAGGCCTCCGGGTCAGCCCCTGGTTGGGAGGCCCTGGCATAGGCCTGCTGCAGTTCTTTTATTTTGCTGCACACCTGCTTCTGGCTGCTCATGTGGCCTCTGGTGGCCAGGATGGCAGCCATGCGGCTGTAGACGGCTGCATTCCTGTGCCTAGTGTGGAGATCATGGGCATTGGAGGCCTCCCCCCAAACCTCAATGACGTCCAAGATCTCCGCACTAGACCAGGAAGGCGTCCGCCTTTTGCGGCCCCTGGCAGGCTCCGCCCGGCTGGCCAGTACGCACAGCCCCGCATGGCTTCCCGCTGGGAGGCCCTTGGCAAGCTCCTGGGAGCTGACAGCCTGGTCCTGGGGAGCGGTGGAGGGCTGGGTGGCAGCAGGTTTCTGGCTCATACTGTGCCAGGTGCATGATCTGCTGGCTGTGTGCTGGAATGCTTGCAACTGGCACAGGCACTGTGGCCAGAGTTTGCCCCTTTAAGGGCTCCGGGGGTGGGGGTGGGGGAGCAGACAAGTTTTCCTGGTTGTGCCCAGAGTGGCCACCAGAGCTCCCTGGGAAGGGCTGGGGGCCCCCCAATTTGATATAAGTGTCTACACAGCACTTATTTCGAATTACCTATTTCGAATTTGGTGTTATTCCTCATAGAATGAGGTTTACCAAATTCAAAATAAGGGCTCCACCATTTCGAATTTATTTCGAAATAGCGGTTTGGCTGTGTAGACGCTATTAAAGTTAATTCAAAATAACTGCTGTTATTTCGAATTAGCTTTGTAGTGTAGACATACCCAAACTAAGTAAGCAGCATAAATAAAGCATCAGATTCATACACATTTTCATCTTTATACCTTGAATACTCTCACACCACCTACATTTCTGCTTGTATTTTTCTCTCAGCTTCACTGTCATGCTGCTCTACAAACCAGGAATGTTATTTCCCTTTTTTCAGCTGCAAATGCCTTCTCTCTCCACCTGCCTCATCTAGCAATCCTTTCTTTGTTTCTGCTTTCATTAACAATCTCCTCACACGTCCCATCTCAAACTTATTCTATGTCTTCTAGGGTTGTGTTATTTAGATTGTTAATCCTTCTGGGCAGGCAACACTGTTTTATCTATATTTGTAGAAGGCTGTACAAATTTACCAAGCCCACACATATTTTCCAGTAACAAGAACCATAATCAGAATAACAAAGAAAATCTCAGCTCAAAAGTTTTGGTGAAAGTTAGAAGGAAGAAAAAATAGGATATAGGTCATTGTGGTTATGGACTCATAGCAGTTCATACTTTGTTCTTATATAGTTTTTATTTTAAGGTCTCCAGTTACCTGAGATAGTAAAACTTATCATTTGAACAAATTATGTAACAAATTATGTATCTGAAACTGCCTAGTGGATTATAATGTTAAGGAACAGAAAAAAGTGAGAGGTTATGGAGGTCGTTCAGGAAAAATGGTGCTGCTGAGGTCATAACATAATGAATCCATGTGCTTAGTTCGGATTAACTTTAAACTTCCGCGTGTAGCCGCAGGCAGTTTGTTCGAACTAAGGGGGATTTAAAAATGGTGGCCAGACAGGAACATACAAATAAAGCCCGGAATATTTAAATCCCGGGCTTCATTTGCAACTCCGGCTGCCTGATTTGCCTACCTAGCACAAACTAACAAGCTAGTGTAGACATACCCTCTACAGTATCATTAGCTAATATGACCTCTGTGGATTTCAGTATTTTTTGTGCAAAACATCTTTGAGACAGCACAGAGACCTAGCATCAATCCCAGGAGCTGGAAGTGATGTCGTTATAGCAATTTGCTCTGATAATACATAGCTCCTTTTAATCCACAGCACTTCACAGCAGGGGAAACTGCAGCACTGCCAAGGGAAGGTCATGCAACAAGTGTGTGCCAGTGTCTGTATTAGAAATCAGTCCAGGTTTCAGAACACAGTTTGTTGTGTGGAGAAGCTTAGTGTATATGTGTGTGTGTGCATATGTGCGTGTGTAAGAGATCATTAGTCACAGCTGAAAAATCTGGAGACCAATGCTTGCTTATCTGTGAGCTGCACACACAGAATACACCAAAGAAGTGTTAATTATTATTAAATCCAATACTTTATTCCATATAGTTATTAACATTCATATATATGCCAGTCAATAACACAGCGCTTTACTAATACACAACAAAACTGTCCTGTGCCCTAACAAGATTACCAATCTAAGAAAGTGCAGAATGGAAATTAATTGGTTAGCCTGAATATTCCAGAGTAATGCGGACTGGTTTTTTTGTTTGATTTTTTTTCTTTAATGTAATATGCTGTAAATAGCACCTTTTACTCCAAAGTACCCCCAACCCTTTATGTTCCCTTCCTCTTCAGAGCACACTAACTAATGGAAACAAGCACACTGTGACCTGCAGCTGATTTAGGTAACAATTCAATGTTCACATAGAACTATATGGGGTCACTTCACCGCACCCACTGGTCCCAAAAGCCCATGCCCCAACCATGTTTTGATAAAGGAAAAATGTTTGTGGCAATATAAGGCCTACCACATAAAAGCTAAGCGGTTCTTATTTTACCCAACAAAAGGCAGAGGTGAGATGCTAGCTAGTATAGGGAAGAGATAAGAAGCTTATCCAAGGTCACACAATGAGTCCCATGGATGAACCAGGCTGAGAACTCAGGATTTTCTGACTCCTGGTCCAATTTTCATTTATCATTAACATAATTTAAGAATTTTTGAATGGGTTTACTATTGGCCACGTCTCTTTAAATGTGCTATATGAAAATGGCTGAATCCTGTACTTCTGACTGAGCCTATGGCTAGACTGTGAGGATCTATAGGAAAAAGATACGCAATGTCGATACTTTTGTCGAAAGAGGCTTTCTGAAATTTGGCCTGGACTGGAACAAGGAATTCAGGGGCTTCCGAAAGAGCGTGTTTGCTCTTCCGCAAAAAAAAGTGGAAAAGCAAATGTGTTCCCTGGACAAGGCAGAGTTTTTTCAGGATACCTCCAGTATCCCGAAAACCCCCCGCAGTCTAGCCGTACCCTGAGTGACAGGTGGTCAGCACCTCTTAAGATTGGGAAAGGTTGTTTTCAATCTCCAAGCTAGGCAGATAAGTGATGGCTAAACCTGGGGGGTGGGGCATGAGGAAGGTTGTGGGAGAGAGGGAGAGACCCAGAGAGAGAGAGAGAGAGAGATATACTGTGTGTTTATGCATATAATATATATATGCTGGTGTAAGACAGCAATCAAGTACTGTGAATGCTAAAGAGAGGTGAGGGGTGACAGAAAAGGAAGATAAATCCATTGATGATTGGTGTGTCAAGGAGGGTAGAGGAGATAAGGGAAGAAACATTAGGGCTAGATTTTGCTTATAGATCCCAATTAACCACTGTATTAGGGGCCACTACCATCAGTTTATCATTGTTCTCATGATTCTGCCTGATAGTTTAATGCTTTTACATCTGCAATCAGCAGTACTTTATTAAAGATGCTGTAAGGTTAGTTATATTGGATTCCTTAAATACCTGGGATCTTTCACATCAATGTGCTTAAGGGACCATTTTACCTCTGGCATGATGCTTGAGCTACCCAGAGTTCTGCCTGTAGATTAGGGAGCAGATTCTGTACTCTCCGATGCTTCACATGTCATTCCAGTCTCTAAATCCTTTTTGAGGATGTGAGCAGAGGTGAATTCTACCCTAGGGAATGATCCATTTGGGGTAAACACTGTTGTGCTCTGTTTCCCATCCCACACATACAGATTAATTCATGCATGGTTCATAAGATTATGTTCAGCATCTTTTGTTTCCAGATGTGTAGTCAACATAAACACAAGAAACATAAGAATGGCCATAAGTCTGACCAAAGGTCCATCTAGCCCAGTATCCTGTCTTCTGACACTGGCTAATGCCAGGTGCCCCTGAAGGAATTAACAGAACAGACAATCATCAAATGATCCATCTCCTGTCCTCCCTCCCTCCCCTCAGCTGCAGACAAACACAGGCTAGGGATGCCATTGCTGCCCATCCTAGTTAATAGTCATCAATGGACCTATCCTCCATGAACTTATCTAGTTCTTTTATTAACTCTGTTAAAGGCTGGTCTTTACAACATCCTCTGGCAAGGAGTTCCACAGGTTAACTGCGCACTGTGTGAAGAAAAACATCTTTTTCTTTGTTTTAAACCTGCGAATTATTGATTTTGTTTGGTAACCCCTAATTCTTGTGTTATGGGAACAAGTAAATAACATTTCCTTATAACATCTCAGAGGAGTAGCCATATTAGTCTGTAACTTTAAAAACAACGAGTAGTCCTATGGTACCTTAGAGACTAACAAAATATATATAGTATCATGAGCCTTCATGGGTAAAACCCACTTCTTCAGATGAGCTGGAGTGGGGAAAAAATGGGAACCCAGAACATATAACAGAAAAAGGAGAGAAAAAATACCTTGTAATTTTTCTAATGCCAGTGCTAATGAGACTGAGTGGGCTGGAAGCGTCCCATACTTTGCTTTTGATGTGAATGAGGTGTTAAATGTATGTAAGACTGGTTTTACATTTCTGTAAATACTTATAAGTGTTGTAAGCAAGACACAAGGGCTGCATTTAGACTGGCATGATTTTGCACAAAAACGGACGCTTTTGCACAAAATCTTGCCACCTGTCTACACTGGCTGTGAATATTTGCGTAAGAACACTGGCTTTGTAATGTACAAAATCAGTGGTTCTTGCGCAAATACTCTGACGCTCTCACTCAGGGATAAGCCCTCTTGAGCAAGTATTCTTGCGCAAGAGGGCCAGTGTAGACAGCAACGTTAATTTCTTGCGTAAGAAAGCCCGATGGCTAAAATGGCAGAGCATCTACACTGGCACGGATGCTTTTGCGCAAAAACAAATCTTTTGTGCAAAGGCACATGCCAGTATAGACACTCTCTTGCGCAAATACTTTTAACGGAAAAACTTTTCCATTAAAAGTATTTGCGCAAAATCATGCCAGTCTAGACGCAGCCAAGAAGTAATTCTTCTGGTCTACTCTGTACTGATTAAGCCTCAACTGAAGTATTGTGTTGAGTTCTGGGCAACATTTTTCAAGAGAGATGTTGAGAAATTGGAGAAGGTCCAGAGAAGAACAATAAAAATGATGAAAGGTCTAAAAAACATGACCTATGAGAAAAGACTGAAATAATTGGGTTTCTTTAGTTTGGAAAAGAGAAGACTGAGAGGAGACATTTGACTAGGAGGGTGGGGAAGCACTGGAATGGGTTATCTAGGGAGGTAGTGGAATCTCCATCCCTAGAGGTTTTTAAGTCCTGGCTTGACAAAGCCCTGGCAAGGATGATTTAGCTGCGGCTGGTCCTGTTTTTAGCAAGGGGCTGAATTCAATGACCTCCTGAAGTCTCCTTCAACTCTATGGCTACGTCTATACTGCAGACTTCTTCCACAAAAGCTCATGCAAATGAAGCGAGGAGTAGAATATCGACACACTTCATTTGCATAATTAATTAGCAGCCATTTTGCACAAGAGGCTTTTGCGCAAAAAAGAGCTGTGTAGATGGCTCCTTTTTGCTCAAAACCCCCTCTTGCATAACAGCCGTTCTTCCTGAAAAGAATGAACAAAAGCCTCTTGCACAAAAACAGCTGCTAATTAATTATGCAAATGAAGTGTGGCGATAGTTTACTCTGTGCTTCATTTGCATAAGATTTTGCGGAAGAAGGCTGTAGTATAGATGTAGCCCATGATTCTATAACATGATAACAGCTTTCAAATACATAAAAGGGTGTTATAATAAGGAGAGAGATAAATTATTGTCCTTAACCTCTGATGATAGGACAAGAAGCAAGGGAGGTTTAGGTTGGACATTAGAAAAAATCTCTTAACTGTTAGGATGGTTGAGCACTGGAATAAATTGCCTACAAAGAATGTGGAATCTCCATCATTGGGGATATTTAAGACCATGTAAGGTAAACATATATCAGGGAGGATCTACACAGTGCTTGATCCTCTTGGGAGTGTTGGGAGTGCAGGGGATTGGACTTAGTGACCTCTCAAGGTCACTTCCAGTTCTAGTATTCTATGATTCTATGCTTTCTGCACACCAGCCATGATTTTATAGACCTCTGTCATATTCCCCCCTAGTCTCCTCTTTTCTAAACTGAAAAGTCTCAGTCTTATTAATCTCTCTTCACATGCTAGGTGTTCCATATCCTTAATCATTTTAGTTGCCCTTTTTAAAATTTTTTCCAATGCCAAGATATCTGTTTTGAGACAAAGTGACGACATATGCATGCTGTATTCAAGATATGGGTGTACCGTGGGTTTATATAGAGTTAATACCATTTTTCTGTGCCTTATTCTCTATGGCTACGTCTAGACTGGCATGATTTTCCGAAAATGCTTTTAACGGAA
>CM057845.1:123343758-123356739 GCA_030068395.1 Apalone spinifera | reverse complement strand
GGGCCTCTCCACTGCCCCGCACTCTGGCTGCGCTGTCCCCGGCGTCCTGGGGAGAAGCGGCTGTCCCGCTCCGGCCCCAGCGGTGCTCCGCCATGGCTAGGGGGCCAGCAGAGGCAGCCCTGCACCCTGCGCCGGAGCTCGGCAGGACCCGAGGGGCAGGGGAAGATGCAGCGTGGGCACGCCGGCCTCTGCCGAGACCGCACATGCCCAGGATGGCCGGCGGGGCTGGCCCAGGCCAGAGGCAGCCAGGAATAGGAGACGGGGAGTGGCTTAGGAGAGGGGGAGTGGCCAAGAACACTGACGTGGCAACCCCATCCCCTTCACGTTGGACGTACCGGCGGTGGGATGTTTAAAAGAGGCACTGCCGCCGGGAGAAGAGGGTGCTGAGAGGAGAGCAGAGGGGTGACCCTGAACCACAGCGAGCGCAGGGAAGGTAGAAAGCGACCCAGGGCAGGGTAATTACACGGGGGGGTTGGTGCGTTACAGGTCGGAATCCCCACCAACTGGAACTGGGACTCCGTCCCAGTCCGTAGGGCCTTGGGTCGGGGCTCGGAGTGAGGGAGAGCCCGAGCCCCCCTACCTTCCCCTGGTGGCTAGCCCAAAAGTCAGCCGGGAGGCGGACGATTTCAGGATGGTACGTCATCAGACTGTCGGCGGCGTGGGTGGCGGGGAGCACACAGAGAGGGTTTGGACCGGTGTGATGCCGGGCAGGGCGTGGACTGTTGGACCTCCGGCGGAGTAGTCCACATGCCCTCTGACAGTGCCCTACAGATCCACAGATATCCACAGCACGTTTAGCAGATGCGGATACCAATTTTGTATCTAGAACCCTATAAATTTACAGATATCTGCTTTAGATCCACAGGTATCCACATCCACAGATGTGGATGTAGATATGTGTGGCTCATTTTGGCAGATACAGATGCGGATGCTGACACTAATTTTGTATCTGGGCAGGACTGAAGGAATTCTGCACAAATTTTGCATTGCCCAGTTGTGCAGAATTTCCCCAGGAGTAATGTGCTGAGGCAGGCTGTTTTCAGCAGATCTTGCCAAATAAGTAGTTGTTCAGTTCATTGGCTGGTCCAGTAAATCAATTCTGGTAGAATCAATCCCTAACACTGTGAGAAATTCTGGGAAATTGAACTAGTTTAGTTTGGGTATTTTTCCAAACACTATATTCATAAAATGGCCAGAGGAGGGCCCTGCCACATAACTTTTAGTCCAGAAGCTAGGGCATACATCCAGGGCATGGGTGATTCAGGTTTGATTCCCCACATTCCCTTTGGCAGGTGAGTGCTCTAATCACTGCCCTACACCATCATTCTCACACACTCTTCTTAGCTCAGTAACTACCCATTGTCTTTCATAGTGGCAATTCATAGTCATTTGTAATGATAATTAATTATTATTGGGAGCAAAAGAGTGTGAGGATGACCCTAGCCCATGTTAGGTCACACACAGGAGGCCCAAGATTAAGTTTCTATGCCAATATTTAATTATTTACAGAACAAGAGCTATTAAAAGGCACCCACCCCCTCAGAACAGCTCGTGGTCAGAGAACTCTTCTATAATTCTCTAGAGACAGAGTGGAGAATTGAACCTGTGTCATCCACATGTGGATGAGTACATCCCAAACCTACCTTCACTTTCTTCTGCTACTTCTTTTCTTGCCGGTTTGTGAATGATGTCTAAATTCCTCTTCCCCAAATTTTTGGTCCATATGGTAAATTCATCTAAAAGTCACAAATAGTTTTGAGTTGATCCAAATTGCACCTTTCACCACATGAATTATTTTCTTTAAAAATGTCACCCAGCTCTAATCATTGTGACCAGCTCACTAGAGGCAGCCCATACATATAAAAACTAGACAAAACACTGATTTATATACAATCAGTTGGAACTGTGGGATAGAACTGGAAACATCTTTGTTAACGTTTTTAGGGACACATCGTCATCCTAATCCAATCACATGATTTTGCTGCATGTGTTTGTGGGTGTGGCGGTGGTGGGAGGAACAGATTTGTTTGGAGCAGTTTTTCTGTGTGGCTAGGACACATTTCCCATGCACTGTCTCATTTCATTCCGTCGTCTTGAATAAGGAAAGTCCCAGAGAAGCATATATGTCCTCCAAATACCACAAGGCCCAAGCATCCTTTGCTATTGTTTAAAAAACCCCTTCTTATCAGCTTTAAAATACTCAGTGGAAGTTCTTTGTAACTTAGAAGTGAGATTGCTCAACAGACATGTGGGAGTATGAGCAGCTTCCAAACAAAGCTGTGTCTCTTTAAATCAGAAGGTAACTTAGTAAAGAGGGGTGTGTTCTTTCTCTCAGCAACTTGCCAGCAAGTAGTATCTGTCTCTGAGACACAGCCAGGTGCCTGCCTAAGCCAAATGTTGTAACCATCCACCTGTCTCCCAAATTGACATTTTCTGAAGGAAGCATCCGTCTCCCACTCAGATCATTGTGACATCCTGAACCGAGAAGGCAGAGCGCCGTTCACTAAGAAACAACACAGGAAGAAGGGGATGGAGCAGCAGGTCTGAGTTCAGCTGAAGACAACACAAGACAATGGGAATTTTCCTGTCTGGGGATCACAGGCTGCTCCTTGGGCTTTGGAACTCTCTGTGGCGTAGGTTTCAGAGTGAAAAATCCTGGGCCAGACAATTGGATGAAATCAACTTGCTGCAGCAGAAAAGGTAAGTCCCAGCCTTGCAGCTCCCTCCTACTTTTCCTTCAGTCCCTTTTCTCTCGTGTCATTCCTTCTGGGGCTCTTCCTGCAGCTGGTAAATGAAGAATGGGCTTTGAGTATTTGTCTATGTCTTGGCTCTCTCCCCTCCAGACAGGCAATCCTGTCATTTCACATTAACAAGGCAACTGTGCAAAACACTGTCACTAGATCCCCAAGGGAAAAGCTGGTTGTAGTTTTCACCTGCTTTCTGCACCTGCCTGGGAGGCAAAAAATAATCTTAATCTCCAGCCAGCAGAGAAGCACTTCTATCTTTTCCTGTGTCCCTGTCTTTAGGGCAACCATGCCACTTGAGATACTAATCAGCAGACTTTAAATAAATCTACCCCACACTTCGAAGTGGGACCCCTACATTGGTCCAGTCAGAGGGGGAAAATGTTGATGGGGGTCCCATCCTAGCTATGATATTCTGTGTCTCACATGAACAGTGCTCTGCCCCTTATCAGTTTGGCATGATGGTGCCTCAGAAGAGATGGGGCAAACCCACAACTAATGCTCACCTCCTAGTGAAATATGTTTATGGCAAAGGGCACAAAGACGTCTTGCCACTTTGGTCTCAGTCTCCAGAAATGCCTCTTCTTCCCCACAAGTGCTCAGGAAGGAAAGGGCACTGCTCCTGGCCTGGGTCAGCAACAGAGCAATAAGGAGATCTCTGCAGTGAGACATTAGGAGCAACCCATGTCCTGAGCATGCTGCTTCCTGCTGCCTCATCCTCACAGACCTCCCTTTGCTAACTGGACTGTGAAGGGCTGGCAGAAAATTGTATCCTTCAGGTTCACTTGGAGGGCTGAGTCCTAAGAACTGTGGCTTTCAGGGATGTATCCTAGTCCTCTCTCCCCTCTCGGAGCCATGGGGCTCTCACTTGATTTCAGATGTTCTTCAATCAGTGTCATTATCAGCCTTCAGGAGTGGGGTGGCACTAGGGCTGCCACCACAGCCGGTATCTGAGAGTGGGAGGTGCCTGGTGTGGGCCTGCTGTCCTCACAATTCAGAAGGGTCTTTCTGAGTGTGGTGGTAATATGGCAGTGGGAGCAGAGAAAACTCTCCTCCCAGACAGAGACCACGAACAAAGAACCTCCATAATCCTAAGCACAGTAGACAAAGGGGATTGTCCACATGCACACCAATTAGGGAAGTCTGACTATTATGCCAGGGATTCTGGGACATAGTTGTAAGCAACAGATTAGCTATTGTGGTGCTGACTTCCTGTGGTTGGACACATTTGGCCTGAGGACTAGATTGATTAGCGATTCAAGATGTTGTAGCAAATCTTATGAGATGCTTAATTCAATTATACCTATTTCTTGTACAAAGCTTTTTATTGGCACATCTCAAGGTGCTTTACAGAGATGGCCATTATTCCTATTTTACAGATGGGGAAGCAAGCGCAGAGACAGGAAATGATTTGCCCAATGTCACCCAGAAGGCCAGGGACAAAGATTGGCCTAGAACCCAAGTCACTGCAATTCCAGTGGTGGGTGCTACTGGCCTACCCTGCACTGTTATAGCAGGTTCCATCTGAGGGTGGCTAAGCGCTTCTCAAATGTTAACGAATTAATCCTTGAATAAACATCATTATCTATGTTGTGCAGATAGGGAAGCTAAAGCACAGAGAGGTTAAAGCCCAAATCCTCAAAGGTGGAAGCTCCTATTTCCATTGATTTCAAATTGATTTCCAAAGTGAGAAGTTGGACTAAGTCACTTGCACAGTGACAGAGTCAAGAGAGCACCTGGAGATCTTGCTTTTGACTTCCCTGCTTTAACCACTGGACCAGGGATGGGACAACTCAGGCCTGGGGGCCAGATGCAGCCCTCGGCTTGCCTGGATCTGGCCTCCAAGGCTCAGGGCTCCCCCCCTCCAGCATTGGGGGGCCTGCTTTGGCTCTCCAGCCCTCCCACTGCCCCTCACAGAGGTGGAGTACACAAAATCTATTAGTCTGGACCTCTCTAGACTCCGGTGTGGGAGGGGAAAGTGGGGAGTGTCTTTCTCCTTCTCTGTTGGGGGCCACTTCTCACTTGTGTGCTGTCCCTGACTGATTTTTCTGTGGGCCAGCAGCCCCCGACCCAAAAAAGGTTCCCCACCCCTGCACTAAACAATGCAGTTTATTGCTGATTAAATGTATTGTTAAATGAGTATAATTGTGCAATGGTGGCCAAAACCAGCAAAAATGGTTGTTAGGAAAGGTAATGAATGTGGGAATGAATGTCTCTAAAATTATTGCATTGCTGTTATAGAAATCAATGGGCACCATCTGTTGTAATGATGCATTCAATATCAAAAAGGAGATAACAGAAAATGAAGGGGCTTGGAGGTGGATGACAAAATGATTTCAAGTCATAAAAAGACTGATAATGAGGAGAAACTAAAAAGACTGAAATTGTCTAGTGTAGTGATGAGCGGTATAAGAGGAGATATGAAAGGGGTTTACAGCACAGTGAATGGGATAGAGAAGGTAAAATGAATATTCCTGTTTACCTCTTCTCATAGTACAAGACAAAGAGATGTTCAATATAATAGAAAAGCAATACATTTGAAACTAATTAAAGGAAGTAGTTTGTTAAGCAATGCAAAATTAACTTGTGGAACTTGTTGTCAGTAGGTGTGACTAAGGTCCAGAATGTGGCATGATCAAAAAAAAAAAAAAAAGGATTAGATACATCCATGATAATGAAAACAAGAGATATAAATAATATGCAAAAGATACAAATCCTCATGCTTTACAAGATAAGCCAGTCAGTAAGGCCCAGATCATCCAATGTGTTTTGACACCTAAGCTCATTAACTAATTTTGATGATCTGGGCATAGTTGCCTGCGATTCAGAAGAAACCTGTCCTTAGGACATGCTCTTACTGAATGGGTCTCTTCCACCTTCCTCTGACATGTGGTATTGGCCACAACCAATGACAGAATACTGGACTAGACGTACCACTGTTTTGATCCAGTATGGCAATGCCTACATTACTGTATATATGATACAGTAAGCTGATAGATGAACAGCCACATGCCTGCAGTGGGATGTATATACCTCACATTGTGTCAGCCCTGAGTGGTGATCTGGAAATCAGAAATGTTCCTAGGGGAATTGGCATTTCATGTAGAACTGGCTGGTGCATTCTTCTGGATGATCGTACAGACTGGCGATTGTGGAATAGCACACTCTGGCATACTGCCATGTGGCTGGCCTGTTTACATAGCAGTGATGATTGTGAAGCTCCCAGATATGATTGATGCTTAAGAGTTGTGTTTTAAGACTTCTTTATCTTTATCTCAGGTTTTATTGCATAACTCAAACAGCCCATAGCCATTTTATTTTTATGAGCTAAATTCTAACCTCATTGACACTATCCAACCTCAGTGAGGTTGTATGAGTGTAAATAAGGCGAGAACTTGGCTTTGTGGCCTAAAGTCACTTCAGCAGAATAAGAGCAGGGATGAACTAGATGCTGTTTTTCAGAGGAATTCACCACTCCTGGCTCCCACTAACTTCAAATGGCATTGACAATGTTCAGTACTTCAGCAAGTCATCAGGCCCTGTGGGCTTATCTGGTGCCATCTCACCAGCACTGCTCTTGAAAAATGCCCGTGTCCCATACTGATGTTAGCCTGGGGCTCTTCAAGGAGAAGATCACTATGCAGGTGTATACGAGACCCTGTCTGTTGGGGGCAAATTTAAAAAAATCATAGACATTAGATATGAAAATATCATAATCTTACAGTCCATCAACCTGCCAGTGCTGGAGTGTTCTCAATAGTACACTTCTCAAAGCATTCAGCACATCTGATGTTTAATACTGAGATTTATTAGGCTGTTGAATAGTCTTCTGAGTGGAGTGGTAGAAGGCCTTTCTCTTGAGTCCTTTTAAATTGGAATGTATAATATGCTGCCATCCAGTTGTAATATATTATAAAGGGTAGTCCTGAACTAGTCTGGTGAGGAAAGAACAAGATGTACCTCAGTGAGAATTAGAGAATGGACTGTTAGTGCTATTTTTGTAATGTTCCTTTTTATATTTTTTCCTCCTTGAAATTATTTTCAAACAGGATGAATCTGAAGTAATAAATAAAGGTCACACTGGTGTTAAGTTAGGTATGCGTCTACTCTGAGGAATGTATTGATTTCTAACAGAGCCCAAGTTGCATGATATCTGCTAATGATGAGTAAGTAGCTAAAAAGTTCAATTTTTTTAGGAGGAGCTCCCCAAAGTTTGAATGTTTGGCTTAACTTTCTTGGAGTTGCAAATCTGACTGGAAAATTTCAGGTAAGAACAACCTTACCCTCAAGAATTCAAAAGAGGCAGTGCTGCCTAGTACTTAGTGCAGGAATTGACACTCAGGAGTCCTGCGTCCTTTTTTTCCCCATTCTTTTGCTGTCTGTGAAAATTTCAGCTCACCCTTGCAACTCTGTGTCTCAGTTTCCCCATCTGTATAGTGACAGTAATAGCAACCCCATTTTTGTAAAGTGCTTGTGATCCCCAGGAATGTCAGCATGTCACTTCCCTCTTATTGTTAGATAGTTAACAGTTTGTTTTCGGTTGGTGTGACTGTGGGGATTGTATTCACTTTGTTCGCTTATCATTTTGTATGTGATTCCTACTGTCCTGTGCTGCTCTGTTGTAACTGTATGTGTGCCTCAGTTTCCCTGGGCACTGCACCCATAGCAGGCTGGGGATGGGATTTTTGGGTGTAACTCTCTCTGAGCCCCAGCTCGGTACATACACAACAATAGTTCAGGCTCTCTTGTAACCTGAGTTTAGGTGGGGTGGGAGGTGTGCAACCAGAACACCTTTTAGCCTGGAAGCTGGACAAAGGAGGAGACAGGGCTGCCTGGAGGGCAGGGACCCCTTGTGGAGTGTATGAGGAAATCTCAGCTACCTTAGGACGCAGGGAAGGGCCCCAGGGCCCTAGCTCTGATTCCCCGACTCCCGAAAATGGATTGTATTGACTGCTCCTGGTTCCTTCAATTTAACTTTGTTTCCTAAACTGAGTTAGTGCTTACTGTCAAATCTCCTGTATCTTTGTATGTGCATAGTAGATAGCACTTGCCATCCAAAGAACTCAACACAATTTACAAACACTAGCAAATTACATTTTGCAACAGTTATTTCTATTTTACAATAAAGAAATAGAACCATAGTGAGGCTAAGGCCTACATTTTCATACGTTTGCTAACTTTGGCAGCCTGAGTAGCAATTAAGGGTCAGATTTTAATACGTGTTTGATAATTATCCAACCTTCAAAAGAAAGACAGGTGGCAGTGGAACAGTTCGCTGAAATGGGGACAATATTGGACATGCACTACATAAAGAGGGGCACAGTCATTGATTCACGGATTACAAAACCAAAAAGGAATCTTGATTGTGATTGTCTAATCTGATTTTGGCTACATCTAGACTGCCCCACCTGCACAAGAAAATATGTAAATGAGGTGAAGTGGTGAATATCGCCATGTCTCATTTGCATACTTAATGAGCCGCCATTTTTGCGCAAAAAACCCCTCTTGCGCAAGAGCTGTTCTGACGCTATTTTTCCAGGAAGAACGGCTCTTGCACAAGAAGGGAGTCTTGTGCAAAAATGGCAGCTCGTTAAGTATGCAAATGAGACACGGTGATATTCACCGCTTCACTTCATTTGCATATTTACTTGCACAAGAGGGAGCAGTCTAGATGTAGCCCTCCTGTCTAACACAGATGTAACCCCCAAGGAGATTACTTAGATTCCCGGTGCTCTGTCTGCTTGCAGTTCAGGGAGAGGCACACTGAGTTTGCCTTGGCCCCCCCTCCCTACCAGGGCCAGAGTCTGCCTGGCAACCCATAGGGAGTGAGGTGCCCATCCCAGAGAGTGGAGGAGGGGAAGGAGGAGCCATTGTTGGAGGAGTCTGGAGCCAGCCAGGGCAAGGGGAGGGCTGGCTGTGTGGGAGGTAGTAAGCCCCAGGCCTGCATGCAGGGTTTCCCTCTGAGAACTAGCCTCTAGGGACCTGAAGGAAGGATCCCTCAGCTGGGTTTTATGTCTCCACTGTTAATTCCCAGTTTGTGGAGTTTGCTGGGAGGCTTCCTCAGCCAGGCTGAGTTGGCTCTCCAGCTCCCTGGGTGAGACCAGTCTCTGCATGGCCAGCTCTGCTCTGTCTGCTGGTTCAGGGCTGCTGCCTGCTGTGTGTGTGTCTAAATGCTGGGGTAGGAGATTATAGTTTGAATTTTAGTGCAGTTGTGTTGCCTGCACCTTGAGCCTTGCACCCCTTTGTGATGAGGGGAAATTCTGGGACTGTAGCAGCCTGATTCCTGCCTGAAGAGGATCCTTGCCAGAAGAGACCAGCCCTTCTGCAGTGACTGAGTCATCTCTGAACCTGAGGCTCATTCATTGAGTGTGTGAGTGCACCATCTTTTAGTTAGTAAGTCAGGGAATTTGTTTGAGGATTTTATAACTTGCTGCATATTAAACCTATGGAGGGATTTACCACCTTCTCCCACTTGGGAGTCCTTTGGGCTGTACTGGACTCACACAGCCCCACTGCTAAACCACTGCAGAGAAGAAATTTGTGGTCATAAGTCATCAAGGGCCCCAACAAAGTACGTGTACCAATGGGACACTAATCTTACAGTTGCTAGGCACCGGTGACCCTAAAAATAGCGTTTTACCCTGTTATGTTATATTTGTCCCGTTTAATATAATTGTGTTTAATATAGTGTATATGTTTGTGTTATTTTCTGGGAGTCTCCAACTATCTGGCAAGTATGTGGGGATTACCCTGGGTTAGACTTTTCCTCCCAAGCTGCCCTGGTGACCCTGCCAGGAAGGAATGAGGTGGGTGCAGGCATCACCAAATAAATCCATCAGAAAAAATAAAGTTGAGTGGGTGGCAGGATCCAGAAGAACCCAGACCTATCCATCAAAACCTGTAAGCAGATTGGCATTAAAGAAGGTAACCAGGTGGAGAGGGGGCGCTACACAGACTATAAAACTGCCCCCAAATAATTCCTAGAGCAGAACTTTAGAAGAAAACATTTAGAAGTTCATTTAAAAGTTGAAAGTGAAGATTCTAATAGTTAATTACTCTTGCTTTTAATAAATTACACTTTATTTCCAGTCTGAATTTGTTTAAATTTCAACTGCCAAACACTGGATCATGTTATTCCTTTCTCTGCTTGACTGAAGAGCCCATTATAAATATTTGTCCCCATATAGATCTGTAGCCTGCAATCAAGTTACACCTTAAATTTGTTTGTGAAGCTAAATCATGTGAGCTCTTTTGAGTGTTATAAGGCAGGTTTTTTCATCCCTTATTCATTGTTGTGACTTATGTTTGAGCCCTCTGTAATTTATCTACATTCATCTTGATCTATAGGTACCAGAACTGGACACAACATTCCAGCAGCCAATGTACCAGTGCCAAATATAGAGATAACTACTACCCTACTCAAGATTCCCCTTTAAATGCAACCCAGGATCACATTATCTCTTTTGGCCATGGCATCACACCGGGAGCTCATATTCAACTGATTATCCACTCCATTCCCCAAATCTTTTTCATAATCACTGCTTCCCAGGAGAGTCCCTGATTCTGCAATTATGGCCTACATTCTTTGTTCCTAGGGGTATACATTTACATTTATTGGTATTAAAACACGTACTGGTTGCATGCCTCTACTTTACCAAGTGATCCAGATTGCTGTGAATCATTGGCTTGTCCTTGTTCATTATTTACCGCTCCAATAAATTTTGCACATAACACAAAAATTTCAGATGGTTTTATGTTTTCTTTGCGATCATAGCTAAAATGATAAATTGGGCCAAAACAGATCCCTATGGGACTCCCTTGGAAACACACCCACTTGATGACAATTAGCAGTTTACACTTAGCTTTTCATGTGTTTAATGAGTGCCATGTTAATTTTATAAAATTATAGTTTTTTTTAAATCGGAATGTCAAAGTATCAAGTTAAATGCCTTAAAGAAACCTAATTAAATTACATCAATACTATTATCTCTTTCAACAAAACCTGTAATCTTATAAAAGAAATTAAGTTAGGATCTGTTTTCCAAAATCCCATATTTACTGCTGATTCAAAAAGGCCTGGGGCTCCCAGCCACCACTGCCACTACTAGGGTTGCCAGGTGTCTGGTACTGACTCGGACAGTCCGGTATTTTCGTCTCCTGTCTGGTAAAAAAAATTTAGAAAATACTGGACACCTAAAATGTCCGGTATTTTCTGATTTTTTTCCCCTGCCAGGAGGTGAAAATACCAGACACCTGGCAACCCTACACACACTCAGAAACTAGGCCCAGCCCCCGCCTCTCCCCCTGGGTCCCTGGACCCACCACTTACCTGGTTCTGCAGGGAAGCCGCCTTCTGGCTCAGATCAAGAAAACAAGATGGCCGCCAGCAAAAATCCCAAAGACTTTTCTTAAAGGGGCCATGCTGTTTTAATGCTGTTTTATTTATTTATTTATTTTTATTAATAACTCTCGGGGTCCTTTTTTTGGGGGGGTGTTCGGTATTTTTGGTTAAACCATCTGGCAACCCTAGCCACTACTGCTACTGTGGTAGTAGCCTGAGCCCCGCACAGCATACTCTGGGCATCACTAAGGACTAGTGTAGGAGGGAGCATGGTGTGGCCTTGGTGCGGCTGATGGCTGGCTAGCCCAGGTTTATTCCTTTCATCCAAGGCCCCACCCCTTCCAGGAGCATGGAGCCACTTTTCTACCTTGTCCAGGGGCCTAATGGCTCTGTTTGCCCCCCCGAATACAGTAGAACTTCAGAGTTATGAACACCAAAGTTATAAACAGACTAGTCAACCACACATCTCATTTGGAACCAGGAGTAAGCAATCAGGGAACACAGGCCCAAAAAACCAAAACATAAAAATACACATACAAAAAAAGTACAGTACTGTGTTAAATGTAAACTGCTAAAAAAAGGTGAAAGTTTAATATTTGATAAGGAAACTGTTTCTTCGCTTGTTTCATTTTAATTAAGTTGATGAAGAGCAATTTTTTTCTTTCAGTCTTCTGGAACTTGCCCAGTGTTCTGAGACTTATAGAAAAATCTACATTAGTAGCCAGTGAGCTCCTCAGCCAGATCTTTTAAAACTATTGGATGCCAATTATCTGGACCAGCTGATTGTAAAATGTCTAACATTAGCAGTATCTGTGTAACATCTTCCACAGTTACCAGTGGAATGGAAAGAGTTATCACCATATAATAAAACTGTCATCTATATTTCCCCAAATACAGAATAGAAATATTTATTGAACACTTCTGCCTTTTTAGTATTAGTATAGCTAATTCTACTATTTCTAGTTAGTAATGGACTAATACCATTGCCATTATTGTTTTTGTTTCTAACATTTTTTAAAAGTCCTTTTTGTCCTTACCGCTTTTGTACATACATTTTCCGGGAGATGCTTTGCTTCCCTTATCAATTTTCTACAATATCTAACATCTGATTTATATTCATTACTATCATCTTCCCCTTTCTTCAGTTTGTTATGTATTATTTTTATAGCAGCCTTCACACCCCTCTAAACAAGATTGCTTTTTAATCAGCATGGCTTTCTTCCTTACTAGTGGGATTGTGGCTTTTGAGCAACTAATAAGGTGATGACTTCCCATTATCATTATATTTTTTCTGATTTAATCCTCCCAAATGATTTAGCTCATACAGCCTCTCCCTGAGTTACGAACGAGTTTCGGACCAAACACTTGGCCGTAACTCGAAATATTTGTAACTCGGACCCCATTGAGTTACATGGCGACCACGCTGCTCATAAGCGCGGATTGCATTTGTAACTCAGGGACCTCATTTATGCCCGCTTCGGTTGTAAATGTGAATGGTCGTAACTCGACCGTTCGCAACTCGGGGACCGGCTGTACTTGTTTTCAGCTTTGTGGAACTGGCCCTATTAAAATACTGAGTATATATATTACTAGTCAGGACTTTATTCTGCTTGCACATTACCAATGTATAAACACCTTAGTTAGTAACAAGATTTCCAGCAAGATACATAAGAGTTCAGAGCAAGGGGCTAACCCAGGAGTGCTGAATCTTAAATTCTGTTTCCAGCCCTGCCATTGAATTAATTAATAACCTTGGCCAGGCCACTTAATCTCTCTGATTCAGTTTCCCTCTCAATAAAATGGAGATAATACTACTCAGGGTGTTGTGACACCCAGTTTGATTCTAGAAATTTCCAGAAGATCCTTGGATGTAGAGTGCTATATAAAGATGAAATA
>CM057845.1:123297476-123309346 GCA_030068395.1 Apalone spinifera | reverse complement strand
ATGGCGACCGGCCGGGAACATGCAAATCAAGCGCGGGATATTTAAATCCCGGGCCTGATTTGCAAGTCCGGTCGCCCTAATTAGCCTCCCTAGATCGATCTAGGGGGCTAGCGTAGACGTACCCTAACATGATACAGATCATGCCCACAGTACCCTCCTATGAAGTGTTCCATCCTCTGCTGTTGAACCTCTCTCCTGTTAGTTGGAGCTCTTTTTCATCAAAATGCTGAGATAGGCCTGCAAGGTATGAGCATGCACAGAGCACTGAAGAAACTCCCAAAGACTTGTTCTGGCATGCAGTGATCTCAGTGTGATAACTGAGTAGATTTCTAGTGTATTTCCTCTTTGATTGTCCCAAAGTGCTTGCCAGTGATGTTAAGGGGATATCTGCTCAGTTTTATAGCACTGTTTTAGCATTCCTACTTAAAACAGAGATTCCACTTGCTTTTCTACTTGCCTAGAGTACCTGAACTCTGTGCTATATTTCTCTCACTAGTCCACTTTGTATTCTACTCTCACCCACATTCAAAGGTCCTGCTTCTCCTCTCATTTATAAGGCCTCCTATCCATTACTATGGGCAATCAATATCAGTTACGCAACTTTGGCTGCATGAATAACGTAGCTGAAGTCAGTGTACTTAGATCTACTTACCATTGTATTTTTACTGGGAGGTAAGTTAAAAGCTAATGCTCTCCAGTTGATTCCACCTACACATCTCGTTGTGGTGGAGTACCAGAGTCAAAGGCAGTGTGTTCCCCGCTGGCTCAGTCACTGTCCGTTGATCCAGCAGGTAGTGAAGACATGCTGTAAGTGTGTGAATCCAGAATGACTGCATTGAAATCAGTGGAATTACACCTGTTTAAAACCAATGTGAAATTACAATTATGCCCAAAGCATTACACAGGATTGTGTACCTGTATGTGTCAGAGAACAATGAGAATGTTAGCTCTCTGATTTCACTGATCTAGTGTTCACTGATCTATAATCACTGATCCTGTGTACACTGGTCTATAATCACTAGTGACTATAGAAATCTGCTAGTGAATCTGAAATGGAAATATAGCATTTTACAATTGCAAGGAAGATATTGAAATGCTGTATGGATGTTCAGATATGACAATGCTGTAGGCTGGGCGTGGGAAATTAGTGGGAATTAACTTCTTATTTTACAATTTCCTAATATTAACAATTTCTATTTAAGAGTTATAAATATTATAGACATTATCTGTAATAATAAATTTCCAGTGGAGTCAGAATTCTGTTTCCTATATGACATTTTTATTAGGTTTCCAAACATTTTTTTAAAATTGGACTACAATTCCCTTGACTATGCAGAGATTGACCTTATAGAATATGAATTACTCATGCATGTGCCTGTCTAGCGTTCTTAGGCATTTTTAAGATGTAATAAAATTCTGCATCCCTGTTTTTGACTGATATGCTGACGTGGAAAAAAATGTTTCGTCTGAACCTCTTATTTGTGATAAGGCTCTAATCTGGTGATTTTTCTTGTAGGATCTGGGAGTCTCCTCTGCTTCAGGCTGCCAAGAAAAATGATATCCAAACCATCCAGAAACTGCTCACGTGCCGGGCTTGTGACCTGCATCAAAGAGGTAGGGTGTGCTGCGTGCTGCCCAGCACTGGGATAGCTGCAAGGATCTCATGCAAGAATCTTTTCACTCCAACCAGGCAGGATCATCCTTTGCTTCTGGTTAAGCAGCATTTCCATTCTCCAGATTTTCAGTCCCAATCTGGAGAATCTGGAGAATGGAAATGCTGCTTAACCAGAAGCAAAGGATGATCCTGCCCGGTTGGAGTGAAAAGATTCTTGCATGAGAATAGGAAATCCTTAGGATTGAGTGTGTTACTCTTAGTGAGATTCATCTGATCAGGCAGGCTAAGGAACATGTGGCCCATATGTGTGACTCTCTCTCCAGGTGCGCTGGGGGAGACAGCCCTTCACGTGGCTGCCTTGTACGACAGTGTGGAGGCTGCACAGATTCTGATAGATGCAGCTCCAGAGCTTGTTAATGAAGCAATGACATCAGAATTCTATGCAGGTAAGAATGGCAAGATGAATAGACATAGGCTGAGGCTGCCAGAATGGCTGGGAGATATGGCACAGTATCTGAGGTTCTGTTAGATTTGTGTCCAGATTCCAAGGTGCCCTTTATAAAATGGTCTGCTCAAAGGAGTCATATTTTACTGTCCCTTAACTGCATTTTCAGGGGTGCTGGGTGTTCCCAACAGACCTCCAATTGTGCCACTTACCTTTAAAAGAAGTTGCATTTGGAGGATCATTTTATCCTTGGAAGATATCCTATTCCCAACCACCACCCCAAAAGCTGAGATCCAGTAATTATATCTGGACTCCTAGCCAGTCTTCCTTCTTAAGATTTTTCCACCTGTGGGTGTGTTGAAAGCGGCTTGCTTTGTCGACAGAACTGGATGTAGTCTAGACGCTCTTTGTTGACAGAAGCTTTGTCGACAGTATCTGTTGACAAAGCCTCTGTCAACAAAAGCCTGTAGTCTAGACGTACCCTAAGGTGCTACCAGACTATTGTTCTTTTTATACTTTTTTTAAGTTACAGACTAACACAGCTACCCCTTTGAGACCTTGGAGCACATGTATCATCATCCTTTTTAACAGACAGATGTAGGTTTCAAAGATCTTGAAAATAAGGTTTCATCCTATGAAACTGCTAGCATCACACCTAGTACTTGGCGCTTCTGACTCATAAGAGCCAGAACTGTACCAGATAGCAAAGATTTGGCCTTAATGCAACACAGTGTACAATGTATTAATTAGCAACACGGGATTTTAAAAAATCATTAAGATCAGACTTCTCGATATTTGCAATATGCAAAACAATGATTATTCTGTTAAAATAATCTTTTTCTTTCTTATCTTAAGCCATTAGCACAGGGGTGGGCAATAATTTTTGATGGGGTACTACTCCAGGAATTTGGTAAGTGGTTGAGAGCCACACTCTTTCATGATATTAATGGAGGAGGTTTGGGGGTTTGGGATGGAGGTTGGGTGCCGAAAGGAGCTTGGGGGAAGGGATTAGGGTGTGGTATGTGGGAGGGAGTTTGGGTGAAGTAGGGGATCGTGACCTGTGGCAATGGACTGGGGTGAGGAGGGGGTGCAGGGCCTGGGAAGGAGTTGTGACCTGGGGCAGGGGTGCAGGAGAAGGTGCAGAGGAATTTGGGTTGTGGCCAGGGATAGCGGATTGGGGTGCAAGGTCTGGGAGGGGGTTGTGATCTGAGGAGGGGTGTAGGTGGGGATGCAGTGTCTGGGAAGGTGTATGGGGGCTGGAGCAGGGGTGTAGAAGGTTTGGGTTACATGGGGTAGGAGGGCAGAAGGGGGGCAGAGGGTTGGGGTAAGGAGGGAGGGCTGAGGTGCCAGAGATAGGCTCTGGCTGGGAGACCTTATCTGGCTCTAAGCCAACAGCCCAGCAGGTTCCTTAGCCAGGGTCCCTGCCTTCCAGCTCTTGTACATACTCAGGGGAGCTGCAGGGGCTATGTTTATTGCTCTAATCTAAACTGAATGCTGTGAGCCCAGGTGATGAGGGAGGAGGGGCACTTTGCAGTCTGCTTGTCCTGCAAACTGGCAGCTACTATTGGCTGAAACCGGCCAGTAGAAGCTATTGGGGGCAGGAGCAGCATGAGAAGTCTGTCTCCCCACCCTCCAGGATCTCAGCATTCGCAAGCACACACGTGGCCCTGTACCTGGCTTTCCTGAGTGCTGAGCAGGTGCAGGGCAAGCAGGGAGCCAGCTGAGGCTCTCGCTGCCAGATCTGGCGTACAGATCATATTTTGCTCATCCCTGGAATAGAGGCTAGTGCCAGCTTCTCCATTTATAGCAGGCAGCAGCAGCTACTGCTTCTGCTCCTCTGAGGGAGCGAGTGCCCCACCCCAACTCCCCTGCTGATCAGATGAACTCCCTGCCTGCACTGGAGCTCTGAACCTCTGCATGGGGCTCAGAAAAGGGCTGCACACTCATGCGGGCATGCAGCTTACAGGGAACCTTGCTCCTAACAGCATGAAGTTTTGAATGGAAAACCTCCAAGGAAAGAAGTGCCAGAGGAAGTGGTATTGGCTCATAGGTAATGCTTTTCCGTCCAGTTACTACGTAACCTAGTGGCCTGGTGTGGTGCTAGACAGAGATATGCTCCAGGGGATGGTGAGATTGATTCACTAGGACTTGTTCTTTTCTATGAGTCAGTATTGACCCCCACTACCTCACATGGTGTTAGGAGGATGCGCTGCTGCTGGAGTGGCCATCTATCAGTAGAGATATAATGCCTAGGCGCTCCAAAGTGGGTTTATTAATACCAGTGTTAGAAAACTACATTCTACCTTCATCAATTCCCTCTACATTTTCACTTTGCTATGCACTTTTTCTGCAGGCTCTAATGCAGGGGTGGGCAAGAGGCTGCCAGTGGGCCGGATCTGACCCACCAAGCCACCAGATCTGTCCCACAGTCGCCTCGCCAGAACCCTTAGGCAGAGAACAGCTCACACTTTAACAAGACAGCTCTTCTTCCTTCCAGATGGCTGGAGAAGGAGGAGGGAGACTTCTCATGTTGTTCCCACCTCCCAGAAAAATCTCTTAGCTCTCATTGGCCAATCTCTCAGTTTCTGGCCAATAGGAGCTGAGAATTTTTGCTAGGCTCAGGGGCAGTGTAGGAAGCCATCTCCCTTCCTCCTCGACCCCCTTCCCCTCCCTCTCATGCCCGAAGCAGAGCCATGTGGAGCAGCAAGCAGCCTGCAGCAGACAGTCTGCTTCAGGTTTCTGCTGGTAAGTGCCTCCCAGCCAGAGCCTACCTCTGGCACCCTAGTCTCTCCCTTCCCCAACCCTCTGACCCCCTCCACAGATCCAAACTCTCTGCCCCCTCATGCACCCATATGCCCTCCCAGATCTGGCACCCCAATCTCATTCCCCAATCACAATCCCCTCCTACCCTAGGTCAGATCCCAGAATCCTGCATCGCAGTCGCCTGCCCTAGGTCACAACTGCTTCTTTCACCCAAACTCCCTCCCAGACTCTATTCTCCCTCCTGCACCGAAGTCCCTTACCTCAAGCTCCCTTATGCACCCAACTTCCATTCCAGACCTCAGAATTCCTCCATTAATATCCTGGAAGAGTGCAGCCCTCAACCACTTTCCAAAATCTTGGAGTGCACCCCCCCATTAAAAATTATTGCCCACCCCTGCTCTAAAGAGAACTATATTGTTACCATGCATCTACGACCCCTCTAAGTTGCTGTCTACAGCAACTGGAACAGAAGCACCTCTTCAGCCCTCCCCTCAAGCTCCAGCAGCTCTGTGTTGGGACCGGGGGAATGGTTGGCTCTCCCTCATCCGTGGCACCTCCATGCTGGTGCTAGGGGACAGGACCGTTCCCGCATCAGTGGTAGTTCAGTGCTGGGGACAGGAATGCATCTTTCCCCTGGCCATGATGCCCAACCCAGAGCTGCCCTGCCAAGAGACAGGTGCTCCTTCCCTGGCCCACTCCCAGCCTAACCCAGAGCTGCCATGCAGGAGGAAGTGGTGCCTCCCCCCAGCTGTGCCTGTTGGAGCTGTGGCAGCTGTGCGGCTCACCTGGCCCCAAGCTACTGTTATGAGAGAGGGCTGGGAGTAGTCCTCTTTCCCTGGGCAGCCAGCAACTCCCCACCCCAGCCACACCCCAAAGCCCATACCCCTAGCCAGAGCCCTCACTCTACTTGCCAACCCTCTGCCCCAGCCCTGAGCCCCTCCAGCCCTGAGCCCCCAGCCCTGCACCCCCACAACTGTCACATACTGTCCCTAGGCAGAATCACCTCCATATTGAGGCACATAACGAACCTCGTTCTGCACATGGACATAAAAGGTCAGCGAGAACACTGCCATGCATTGTTAAATACTTTCCTCCTTCTACCCCAGAACCAGGTGCGAGAGAGGAAGGAATATTACCTTGTGGTTTGAGTAGGGGGTGAGGAATCAGGAGACCTGGTTTCTAGCCACCATCATATTATTTAGCAAGTCACTTTGTTTTGCTGCACTTCAGCTTCACGCTAGTAATTCCAGGTTATTGTGAGGTTTAATTGATAAACATTTGTGAAATGCTCTGCAATCCTCAGCTGGAAACTTTTATACAAGTGTAAAATATGAACAGGCGCATACAAGGAATTAATGGGGCATTAATGCATTTCACTGAAAAGTGGTGAGAAAGAAGTCACAAGTGTCATTCATTTAACAGCAATTAACTTCATGGTTGCAACTCCTGCCTTCAGGCTAGGAACAATAAAGGCTGTATTGGTGAAAAATCTGGGCAAAATGCTGGGGTGAATCCATTGAAGTCACTGCGACAGTCAGTGCTGTCATTTCCAGAGAAATTAGCCACTCACATGCAATGGGAATTCTATGGGAGCCAGTAACATGACTTCCTCAGGACCCTTTGAACACCCATTTTTCCTGTTAAATTTTTCAGTTATTCACTAATGAAGTGGCCTTGGTTGCACAGTGCCTTTTATCCCTTTGGTGAAATGTTGACATTGCAAAAGGACTGTGTTGTTTGTTGCAGGGGAGACTGCTCTCCACATTGCTGTGGTGAATAAGAATTTCAGACTTGTGAAAGTGATGCTCGAAATGGGTGCAGATGTCAACAAGCCCCGGGCCACAGGATACGTCTTCAGACCCAACGGCCACAACCTCATGTACTTTGGTAGGGTTCCATCTGCAGGTGTAGACTGACATGAGACTCTTCTTCTCTGGCACACTCTAAGTTCTGTGACCTCTCTGGATCTGCTCCCTTTTTTTCCTCTCTCTGTCTCTGTCAACAGGGGCCCATGAACTGTGGGAATTCCTTGCTGCAGAACTGTGCGCCAGAAATTCAGCTTTCGTTTTCTAAAAATTATTAGCCCTCTAGCCTTTGTGAAGAACACTTGTTCTAACATTTCTGTAGGCCAAAGAGTGATGTCTACCTGAGTCTGCAGCCAGCCTGAACTAATAACTCTGTGAGGAGTCTACTTTGATTTGGATGATAACTTGGGAGCCTAATGATAACAATGATTATGCCATTGTTTCACTCCCAGACCAGAAACAACTAAAACTGAAGTTTTATTAACTTTAGTATAAAAATAAACACATAAACCTTACATAATCCTCATTACTGCTCAGTCATTTTAGAGGATACCTGTTTCTGAGTCTGCAACCAGAGCATACCTTTTGACCCCTTCAGCAGCCTTTCAGTCTTTAAAGAGAAAGGTGAATCTAACTCTGACATTCCCTTCTGAGTGATACACTGCCCCCATAAATGTAATTTCTGTTAATAAAATATATAGTCCGTCCATGTGACTCATTAGCTGTCATCCATGTTCAGCAAGCTTGTAATAGTCATTATCATGTGTATCTTTGCATGTCTTTCTCTGTAACAAGTTCTGGTAGTGACAGTGAAACCTTTTGCAGGTTTCTGTGGCAATTTTAGTTCCATACTATCTAATCTGACTAGTTAGTTCTGAACCCCTCAAATCCCCAGATATCAGTGTCTTACAGAATTCTAGTTTCTGTACAATCAGTGGCATAACCAGGTCCTGCTGAGTTCCTGAGTATACTGCAAGCTAGTTAGAAAATATATTTCTCATCATGTCTCAATGGGTCAGAGCTGAGGATGCTAGGTCCAGGACAAACTTCTGAGAAATACGGAAGATTCACCCCAGATTGGTGGTTATTCTACCATTAGATTTACTGAGCGAGTGACAAAAATAAACTTTTTCTCACCACACCGGTTAACAAGAGGTCAAAGATGCAATCCCCTTGATGTTCCACTCTTTATTTCAACACCCAGACATTAGATTAGATGTTATGGTGCATGGCTATTGAAAAGCAATATCATCAAAGGGTTCTTCTTATTTCAAGAGACCAGCCACTTAGACAGGTCAGTATATAACTCAGCTCTTACCCCATAATCACATTGTTGACAGTCCTTTAGGGACTGAAATGTAAAGATTTATTTATAAGATAAAAGAAATAGACGAGAATTAAAATGGTTAAAGAAATCACATACATATAAGAGATTGCAAAGTTCTCATATCAGGTTTGAAGCAGTAATGAAATAAAATGCTAGTTTGTAAATGCCTCTCTGGAACTTACCCAAACAGCTTGTGGGTCATCAGTCTTTTGTTTAGAACTTCCTTCTCAGAAATCCAGTCGAGAGAAATGAAGCAGGAGAAATTTGCAAATGTCATTGCAGAGCCTTTGGCCATTATCTTTGAAAACTCGTGGTGATTGGGAGAGATCCCAGATGATTGGAAAAGTGCCCATCTTTAAAAAAAGGGAAGAAGGACAATCCAGGGAACAACAGATGAGTCAGCCTTACCTCAGTCCCAGGAAAAATCACAGAGGGGATCCTCAAGGAATCCATTTTGTAGCACTTGGAAGAGAGGAAAGTGATCAGGAATAGTCAACATGGATTTACCAAGGGCAAGTCGTGCCTGACCAATCTGATTAGCTTCCATGATGAGGTAACTGGCTCTGTGGATATGGGAAAGTCAGTGGATGTGATATACCTTGACTTTAGCAAAGCTTTTGATACGGTCTCCCACAATATTCTTGCCAGCAAGTTAAGGAAGTATGGATTGGATAAATGGACTGTAACTTGGACAGAAAGCTGGCTAGACTGTCGGACCCAATGGGTAGTGATCAACGGCTTAATGTCAGGTTGGCGGTCAGTTTCTAGCAGAGTGCCCCAAGGATTGGTTCTAGGACTGGTTTTGTTCAACATCTTTATTAATGACCTGGATGAGGGGATGGATTGCACCCTCAGCAAGTTTTCAGATGACACTAAGCTAGGGGGAGAGGTAGATATGAAGGAGGGCAGGGATAGGGTCCAGAGTGACTGAGACAGATTTGAGGATTGGGCCAAAAGAAATCTGATGAGGTTCAACAAGGACAAGTGTATAGTCCTGCACTTGGGATGGAAGAATCCCAAGTATTGTTACAGGCTGGGGGCCAAATGGCTAAGCAGCAGTTCAGCAGAAAAGGACAGGAGGATTACAATGAACAAGAAGCTGGATATGAGTCAACGGTGTGCCCTTGTAGCCAAGAAGGCTAATGACATATTAGGGTGCATTGGGAGGAGTATTGCCAGCAGATCTAGAGAGGTGACTATTCCCTTTTATTCAGCACTGGTGAGGCCACATCTGGAGTATTGCACCCAGTTCTGCCCCCCCCCCCACCTCAGAAAGGATGTTGATGCATTGGAAAGGGTCCAGTGGAGGGTAACCAAAATCATTAGGGGGCTGGAGCACATCACCTACGAGGAAGGGCTGAAGGATTTGGGTTTATTTAGTCTGCAGAAGAGAAGAATGAGGGGGGATTTGATAGCAGCCTTCAACTTCCTGAAGGGAGGTTCCAAAGAGGATGGAGAGAGGCTGTTCACAGTAGTGATAGATGGAAGAACAAGGAGCAATGGGCTCAAGTTACAGTGGGGAAGGTCTGGGTTGGATATTAGGAAAATCTATTTCACTAGGAAGGTGGTGAAGCACTGGAATGGGTTACCTACAGAGATGGTGGAATCTCCATCCCTAGAAGTGTTTAAGTCTCAGCTTGACAAAGCCCTGGCTGGGTTGATTTATTTGGGATTGGTCTTGCCTTGGGTAGGGGGCTGGACTTGATGACCTTCCAGCCCTATGATTCTATGAATTCAAATGGGGCTGTAAACAGTGCCAGCAGGATTTTAATCTGCCACATACATGTTCAACCACTTTTCTGTGCTCTGAGAGTGGAATTAAATAATCTTTTGTCAGGCCTTCTTCAATCTAGGTATGATTTCATCAGCCAAGGAAAAAGGGGGTATGCAGGGTCTACAAGAATAACAGTAGGGATTTCATGTATGACAATGCCATTTGCTGGGCATAGTGTCTCAGCCTCTCTATAAATGTAAACGCCTGATCATCGGAAAACCATGGCATCATGAACTTTCCCAGTGCAACCCAGGCTGACATTCATTAGTTGACCTCTGTGGTCTGTGAGGTCCTTCATAGTAATGGAGTGGTACCCTTTGCAATGTTTGTACTCATGTGCTCCTGGAGGAGGGCACAGGAATACCATCAGTGGTCCCAGCTTAATTTGGCAACCCCTTTTTCTCAGAACTAGCAGATACTTTTGAAATGTCTTTTATGCCTGGTACCTTGGAGTAAACCACAACTCAGATTGCTTCAGATACTTCTGCCACCAATTTACACTCAATTGACTTTCTGATGCTGAACCAGTTAGCAATGGACCTATGGCAACGGGATAACCAGGTTCCAACCCACTTCTGGACTGGTATTGGCCGTCCTCACATGTGTGTCCTGATGCTAGAGGGTTGGGGTAAACTGCTCACAAAGCTTCAGAAACAGAGCTTTCTTCATGTGAACGTTCAGGACTCACTGCTGGTCATCCCAGGTCCACATGATGATGTGGACCCCCTGGGCTGTGCTTGTGGTCCAGTATGTGCTTTTGGATCCAGGGAGTGCCAGGATCCAGGCTACACAGATGGCATCAGTGACTATCCTGGTAGCATCAGCCAGTTCAAGTGCTCAGCATGGACAGTAGGTGAAGGTAGGGCTGAAGGAGGCAACCCCCATAGTCCTACTCCTTTTGCCAGGTGCGGCCTCCATGGGAGCCCAATTCCCCCTCCCCTCCCCGCCCCAGCACCATGGAGAGGTGGGGCAGCGTGCAGCCCCAGCCTCCCCAGCCCCAGAGCACAGGGAGGGCAGGCGGTGCATGGCCCCAGCCTCCCCAGCCCCGGAGCAAGGGGAGAGCAGGTGTTCGGGGGCAGCAGCACTCCGCCACCAGCATGACACTGTAGGTGTACTGGGGGCAGAGTATGGGTGGGGCCAGTCTGGCAGTTTGGGAAGGTAATGCCTTCCCTCGCCTATAATACCCGCCGCCCCTAGTGCTCAGTGTCTGAGTCCTCTTCCTCCTCCTTTGTTTGTTTGTTGAATTCTGAATCTGATTTCAGGTGACTTCAGTTTCAGCTGCTGTGGCAGTTGGGACTAAGTGCCTGACCCTTTGTTCCCTCAATTGCTCTCTTGATTGCATCTGGTCAGCCTTCCCCTGTGTGACTCACGAGGGGGAAGGCCTGGCCTAGGCAAGCAGGCTTAAAAGCAAGAGGCAGAGCTGGCAGGAGCTGCAGACAGGGGAGTTTGAGAGGGAGTTTGGCAGAGGGAGGCCTACGATGGTCAGGAAGACCCACAACACCTGTGCCAGCACTGCTTCTGTCTCCTCCACTGGTGTCTGTAGCCAGACAGAGCACCTGAGCATGGATGCCTCTACCCAGATCCTGGTGTGGTTTTGCAGGGACTGTCGATTGCAGTTCCCACTTATTGATATCCAAGCTGGGGAGATCATCCAATGCGAAAGGTGCCTGCTGGTGGAATCTCTCAGGCAGCAGGTGGCAGAGCTACAGGAGGAGGTGGTTAGGTTGAGGATCACCTGCATCCATGAGGAATTCCTGGACCGTGTTCATGAGGAGATAGCTGAGGTAGCTGTTCCGGTACACAGAACTGGGGACACACCACTGGTGGAGGAGGTGATGACTCAGGGTGGACAGTGGCAGCTGGTTACATCTGGCAGCAGGCACTGCTCCACCCCTGCTCCGAACCCTCCCGCTGTGGTACTAGGAAACCGTTATGCTCTTCTTTATACAGGAGATAAGCAATCACCCCCTACAATGGAGGAGGAGAAGCCTCATACCCCCAAGGCTGGGAGGTCTGCTGTCACCACTGCGAATAGGAAACGTAGGGTAGTGATGGTTGGAGACTCTCTTCTGAGGGGGACGGAGGTACCCATCTGTCGCCCTGACATTTCATCTCGGGAGGTATGCTGTCTGCCGGGAGCC
>CM057845.1:123250615-123277219 GCA_030068395.1 Apalone spinifera | reverse complement strand
AAATTCATTCTGCTCATGGGAGGAAACTCTTAGAGGGAACACTCCCCCCAGCCTTTCCGCCTCCGAGTTAATGTCACACACATTGGATTAATGCAGTTGCAGGATAGTTGCATAAGGGGGGTTTGGTAGGGGCCAAACTAATCCCTATTGGTAGGAGGATGGTGGGAAAAGTCCTTAGAGGGGTCACATGACACCTTTTACTTCTGGTCATGTGTCCATCTTGCCCCGAGGGTGTTACCTCCAGAGGCGTGGCTAATGGGTGTCAGGGAGTGTGGTTAACAGAAGTCAGGGGTGTGGCTAATGGGGGTTAAAGAGTACATTTTAAAAAAATTCTTTGATGTGAAAAAGTGGGCCGTTCTCAACCCATTTCCCAGGCCTATTTTGATTGCCAGTCTGCCCTTGGGTATGAGGGTTTGAGGTTTTTTGGCAGCAGGAGCCAGGAATTGCTAAACAGGCACCGTACCCTCACACAGGAACCTCAGCTGCAGGTGTAAGGAACCCTAGCATGGATAATTATGCAATAGCCTTTAGGAGGATTTCCTTTCTTGAGCCAGCCTGCTGGAATTTGACTTGGTCTGCAAAGCAGCAGGGTTTTATAACCCTTGTGGTATTTTATCCTTGCTAATGGAACTGCGGCTGTTTTCATTACTCACAGAAATGCCAAATGCTTCCTGAATCCTTCTAAAGTCTTTCATCAATGAAACTTTGTGCAAATGAGTTCCACAGGTGTGAGATGCGATGGGTTCGAAAAGCCCCAGAGAGAGGGAAGTCAGGCAGTAATTTGCTTTCCAGACCACTCTTGCAGTTGCTGCTACTGCACGGGAGGCAGAGCATGGCCAGTGCCCACTGCTGGGTGAGAGGTCATCATGGCACATGAGTGGCAGAGCAGCTCTCCACCTGACTGTTCCCAGTGGCCCAAGTCTCTGACGTGCTGTAGAGTAGCTCTTCTGGAGAGAAGGGGCAATTGCATTGGAAGAAGAGGGCTAGCTGCTGCAGCTTTGTCTGGAAATGGGTGACGGGAGGGATCACGTGAGGATTACCTGTTGTGATCCCTCCCTCTGGGGCATCTGGCATTGGCCACTGTCGGTAGACAGGATACTGGGTTAGATGGACGTTTGGTCTGACCCAGTGTGGCCGTTCTTATGTTATTAGTTTCTGCTTTGGCTTGGGGGCTGAAAAATGTCTGAGATAGGTATTCTAGCACACTGGTCTGACTGCCTTTTTTCTCATCTTGCCCACAGGGTGGAAAGCCGATGCGAAGGCAGGCAGCATAAGATGCACCGCTACATGGAAGCACTTAAGTCCCAGAACACAGAAGACTTTGACAAGTACTCACAGAACAAACAGGAGCTGGAAGACAAGGACATGGTGGCTCCATACAGGAAGAAGACCCCTTGCAGCACTCCAGCTGTGTCACCAAGCTTGTCCCGGAGGAGTTCCAACCGAGGCTGGGAGATCCTGAGGCACAGCACCATAGGCCAGCTGTGCCACCCTGCCAATCTTGCCATGGAGGAGGAGGAGGAAGAAGAGGTCTACCATGTCTGAGTGTCTGCTGTTTACAGTGAGCGATCCCTCTCTTTTGTGGTAAAGGCCACATTCTGGCATGGACATCTTGCAATAGTAAATGTCCTATTGCTTGCAATTCCCTGTGGCTCACTCCACAGCAGCTCTTTGTTGGGCTAAATGGAGCGCCCAGTGTGTGAGAGGAGGTGGGAGTGGTCCCTATCACATGAATGTAAACACACACAAGGAAAAACAGTTCCTCTTGCATGACAGTGCATGTTCCCACCAGCCTGGCAGAGGCCATTGGGATTTGAACTGGATCACTAACTTCTTCCCCATCAACCCAGAGCACTCAAGAGGGAAAATGTCTGATGCGTTGCACAAATGGTGGCACTGCTAAAATATATTGTCTAGTGCAAATGTGCACCCGTGTCCTGTAGAGGCAGTGTGTGTCAGGCGAGTCTACAGCTGTGGCAGCAGTAGAAACTGAAGAACATCTCCTTATGGTGATGCTTGTGTTTTTGGCACTGAAGGTTCATTCTCAGAGGGTGTAGACTTGACTGGCAAGCATAGTGTGTGTAAACCTGGATTGTGTTGTAGTTTGGATTCTCGGCGACCCTTTGAGAGCAACACAGAGATTTTCTAGGCATGGACTTGCCAACTGGTTACAATGCTGATGCTTTTTTATCCTCACTGTCTTTGTACGCCTGTGAATTTCTTGCCTCCACCCCTCTTCCCCAGCTCAAAGAGCCCCTGGATTATTTTTTATTTAGTTCTATTTACATTTGAATCAGGGCTTTTCTCTCCTACCCTCTCGAAGATAAATTAATATTTTACTACTTCTGTGCATGGAAGGGTCTGAACTGTGAATTTTACTTGAAGTAATGTAGCCTTCTCCCTTTAAAAGAATTCTCCCACAGCTCATTTCTGAGTCCAGCTCTGAGTCTGTTGCTTACCTTTAAAGAAATGACTCCTGTCCCACTCTCAGCTGCCAGGGACTTCAGTCCATGCAGGGTTAATATCTGCAACAGCACTGCCTTTCACACCCCGCCCCCAGGCCTGAGAGTTGGGGAGTGGTTTGCTATGGACTGGTAGGCTATGCTGCAGAGGTCTAGCAGAGGGGTATGGGTGAGTCAAGACATCTCATCCTGCAGAAGCACCAGAGAAAACTTGTTAGTGCAAGGCGCTTGGGGCGTTCTGCCCACTTGTGCCCCAGGGCTTTTCTAAAGCCCAGAAATCTGAGCTCAGCTTCACCCTAACATTTATCTACACAGGGGCATCCACCTACCTTCTCTTTGCTCCCCTTACCCAGGATGAAGATGTGCCAGTGGGCAGGTATTTAGCTATCAGCAGGGGACACAAACCTGTCTCCTCTAGACTTCATCATGCTGAAGTGACTGTTTTCCTTTCAGATAAAGCACTTTATGGTGAGTCCCAAAGTATGTGTTCCCTGAGAGCTCTCCATCCTGTTTAAAGATTAGAGCTGTGATTCGTTGGGACTGTTTACTCCTCTGGTTGTGGGCCATGACTGATTGATCTCAGTTGGTCCCTTCTTGATGGTGGTTTATAAATGGTGCAATATATGTATGTAGATCCATGGTGATCAAATGACCTGCTTGGAGTTCCATTTCCGCCCAATAAAATCCTCTGCACAAGCCTCTTCTCTGGTCAGTATTTATTGTATTTGCTCCTTTGCTTCTGGGGGCCAGATGGAGTCAGCAAAGGAGGAACCTTTGCTCAAGAGCTTAGAGTGCAAGGTCACTCTGTCACCTTCCCCGCAATGGGGTGGGAAGGAAATCAGAAGCCCCTGCTCCTCTGGGCTGTTAACTGGTGTGGAGCCAGAACCCAGGTCTCTCCTTCCCAAAGGGGTCTGGGATGGAACCAGAACCATCTGTCAGCAGCAACCAGAAAGCTGTGTTCCCCTCCCTTCCTCTCTGATCCCTAGGGCCAGAATTCTCTGCTCCCCTTGAGAATGGCAAGAGCACAAGAGGGTGGATTCAGGAATCTCTGCTCAGCCACCCACTCCCAACTCAGGAAATGGAGCAGTGGGGATCCAAGAATTGGCTGTGTCCCTTCCCAGCACCAAGCAGAAGGTGATCTGTTCCTCTCCTGCCCCTGTGACCCTGGTGCAGACTCAAGGACCCACCGTTTCTGCCTGTCACCAAGTGGTGTGCAGCTCTGAGCTCAGTTACCCTCCCTTGCAGCCCTGCCTTGGAACAGAACAACACAGCAATAACCGGGTCACTCACCCCATCTCCTGTCACACGTGTCCCCCACCAAGCTGGGAATGGCAGGTGGAAGGCCTGCCCCAAGCCCATAGTACTGAGAAAGAACCTCACACACCTTAGCTCCTTTTTTTTTCTTTAGAAAAAAAGGTACATTTCCACTGCCTTTATTTTGCCTGGTTCAGGGTGAAAAATGTCTGTGTGGCTTTGATGGACTCCCAGTGACAGCTCTGTAATGTTTTTGATCCCATCTGCAGGAAGAGAAGAGGCAGCAGGCATGTTTGATCTGTCCAAACTATCTTCCAGCTCCTCCCCACATTACAGCAGGTCCCCCTCCCCCCAATCTTTCCCCAGTGTACAAGATCACCCACATCTGAATGCCACAAGTTCTGTAGTGTTGCAGTCAAGTTACTGCAAGGGTTTGGTTTGGTGCCATAGGGCATTTAATGCCCTCCCTCTTGCTGCATAAAGTCTCCAGGGATCGCCTCGCCTGCTCCCATTGAGAGTGAAAATCCCTCTGAACTTCCTTCCTGGAGTTTAGAAGTGAAGGAATGGTCTGCACCTCAGACTTCTACTGGCTCAAGCTGGTTCAGGTGAACTCGCATGAGCTGGATGCTGTTGAGAATCTTCTTCTGGTGACCAACCAGGGTGATCCCAATTCGCTGGATATCTCTGTGAGTGAAAGGGGGCACAGTAAACATGGGGCTTCTGCTCTCAAGTGGCCCAGCCCACCTCCTCTCTATTACTTCCCTTTCGCAGGCCCTGTCTTCACTGTCACCCAGTTTCAACCCAACTTGTGGCATGGTTGGCTGTAAACATGGTTTATACCACAGCTAACATGATTAGTACCAACGGTGCTATCACAGGCCTAGCCTGGCAGGTAGCTGTCTCTCCATATCCCAAGCAGCAGTGTTTCCCTTTGAAGACAGACCTTCCCTGCTCCCAACTATGCCTGTGTGACTGGTCTGGCTAATCCTCTTCTTCCCCCGCCCTCAGTGTGGAAGGACACCACAGAGCGTGCCTCCCCATGTGCTGCTGCTGTTTCTCTGTGTGCATGCCCTCCTGAGGCCTTCTCTCCTTCTGGAGGACCAGGGGAGAGCAGCCCATGCTTTCCCACAATGTACTGATGCAGGGGTGTAGCTGCAGATACACAAACATGCTCCACACACACTAATGGTGTGTGGACAAAACTCCCTTGTGTGCATTTTGTATGTGGGGGGAGGGAGGGAGGGGAGGAATCAGAGCTGGTTACAAACACCAGTTGTACGTCAAGTGTAGAAAGGGCATAACAGGGAAACACCCTGTTGACAATTGTCCTGCTCTGAACTGCCCTTCCATTACACCTGTGTGTATCCTCTATATATTCCCTATTCCTTATCTCCTGGCTCCTCTTCCACTCTGGAAGTCTTTCCTTTGGCAGAAACCCTCAGCTCCCAGCATCCTCTGCTCCATCCCCATGTTACTTACTCCAGAGTCATACGGGAGATGACATCGAAGGTGGTCAGTCCAGCCTGGTCAAAGTTCTCCTTGTAGCGGCCCATCTTGATGGCATCCAGCCATTCGTGGGCATTGGTGAGTGAGGGGAAGTCCGGGGGTGAGTTGCTCAGCAGGGGCTGGGATGGTCTGCAAAGGAAGAAAGAAGGTAAGTGCTGTAAGTTCATACTATGATGCACTAGACTGGGGGAAAATGAGGAATCCTGTGGCACCTTAAAGATTTATTTGGGCATAAGCTTTTGTGGGCTGAGAGCCCCCTGTTATCCCTATATCTACACTGACCATACGGCTCAGATTTTCTGGGACAGTTTTGATTTTAAATATTCTGTCCCGCTGTCCCCATAAACCATCAAAATGTCCCAGAAATTCCAATATTTCGGCAAATATTTTGGTGCAGTGTAGGGGCAAGAAAGCTCCCAGGCTCCCCACCAAATCTGGCTTGTGGGGAAGAAGTGACTGGGCACATTGGCTCACCCCCTCCCCCAGATGGGGAAACAGCAGCACAGGGATGTGCTTCCTGGAGGCTTTTCCTACTGGTCTGGAATTTGACCAATTGGAGCAGCAAGGGTGGTGCTTAGGACACAGTGTTGGGAGCCGCACAAAAGCAAGTAAGTGGTCCCCTTCCTCTCAGACCCAGACCTCGTAGCCCCAGCCCACTCACTCATTGCCCTGCTGAAACCCTGCACTCCTAGCTCACTCACTCACTGCCCTGCCGAGACCCCGCACCCATCCAGTGGTGTAATTAAAATCCATTTCTTAGCAGTAGGGGGCACTGTTAAGGGGGGGGGAACCAATGACTCTCTACGTGATTCCTCCTCGCCCCCCAGCCCCGTCCTGCTGTACAGAGATGCAGCTCCAGTGAAAGGCAGGGATGGGGGTTCCGCTCCTCTTCTCACTGCAGTTCTCAGGAGAGCCCTGACCTGCAGGCTCTCCTGGGACCTGCAGCAGGGAAAGGAGCAGAATGCTGAGAGCTCCTCTCTGGTGCAACTGTATTGCCCCAACATCCTTGCTGTAGACAGAGATGCAGTTCCAGGGAAGGGCAGGAGGCAGGGGTGTGAGCTGTACAGCTGCACCAGAGAGGAGGTGCACGGCAGCTGACTCCTCATGTGTTTTGCCAGTACACTGTACTGGTTATAAATATCTTGCTGGGTCAGCACACTGGCTTACTTGCTCTGATGCCCCCACATATACCAACCACAAGGACACTCAGGAGAAAACTGAAGACTCCACCAGTGGAGACTGGCTTAGGTTTCAAGGGTAAAAGCTGATAGCACCGTAACTAGGTATTTTTGCACCTGGGGCAAAATATTAATTATGCTCCCCTCTCCTTAGGTTAGCACGTGTTATGCTCTCTACTTTTGCAGCTTATTATTTTTACTTATTGCATCTTTTCACTCCTGTCATAACCATGAGGGCTGACCAGCAACCTGGTGACTAAAGGCTTAACTATGTCTCCTGTCCCTTGCCAGGTATCTGGTCAGTCAATAATCCAATAAATAATACAGCCAATATCTGGATTTCAAACTGGGGACAGAGGCAGAGCAGTTTCTTCCAAGCAACAGGGAGATGGAAAGGCCTGTCTCTCTCCAAAAAAAGTCTCCTCACAACATGTAAGTAGGGCAAAGTTTAGCTAGTCTGTCAGCTTTTATTTGTTTTCTGGTTTGGGAATGTGTAAATGATGTCTGTGCTATTAAAAGTGGTTTTTCTCTTTAGTAACTAAGTTTTGAGCCCATGGCAGGGGGAGGTGGGGGAGGGTGTCCCCCATGAGTACAATAATTGGTGGCTCTTTTTCATCTAGTCACTATGCGTGCAACTATGGTTTTGTTTTGATAATAAAAGTTTGTTTTCTTTTTCTAATTAACCTGGTATTGGGTCATTTTGGTGTCCTAGTTTTAGCTGTAAGGTCTGGCTGTCTGTCTGGCGAAGGAGTCAGCTACCACAGACTACAGCTTGTTTCCCCCCCCCCTTTTTTTTCAAGTTCTTTGGGGAAAAGAGCTTGGGGTATCCCTGAGGTTTTAGGGAAGAGGTTTCCGAAGTGATCTCTTCTCTGGTTTTCTTGGAATATTTGGATGGTGGCAGCGGATATTCCCCAAAATCTGGGTATTAGGCTTTTGGGGGGAAGTTTTTGCACCAAAGCCTTTAGAGACCAGGTTTTGGGGTGTTTTTGCAGGCCCCTACTTCCGCATTTGTTGTGCCAGAGTGGGGAGCAGCCTTGACAATCCCTGAGCAAATTATGATGCATCCAGGGTGAGCACCCCTTTTGTCCAGCCCTTGTTACCGTCCTGAAAGCTATAAACTTCAAACTGCACTATATAATAGAGTGAGAAAATTTGCTTAATCTAGTTGTTGCCCAGTCTAATAGGGTTGAGAGTTTAGACTGAGTGCTTATGTTTTCTTTTGGTAACTACTCTGACTTTCTGCCCATCACTTGCAGTCACTTAAAATCTATCTTTTTTCGTCAATGAATTTGTTTGACTATTTATCTTTCCCATTCAGTTTACTTGAAATGTCTGGTAAATTTGCTCAGGGGTTTTACAAAGTCTGATTGACTTTGATGAAATAGAGAACCAATTAATAAATCTGCACAGCTCATACTGAGCAGTGCAAGATGGTGTATTCCTAAGGCACAAGGCTGGGAGCTGTGGAGGATGTGGATGGTGCCTTTTCTTGTGTGATTCATGACTGGCTCTGGCAGCATTCATGCAATCTGGCTGAGTGCGGGGCTCCACATGCGACTGTGCTGAGTGGTGAAAGCACCTGGCAGGGTTTTCTGCTTTTCACTAGAGAATCAGCCCAGTCGAATGGAGCGATAAAGGAGCACAGTGGTGTCACAGTCCCAGGCCACAACCCGGGACTTCAACTCACATATGACCAACACCAACTAGCCAATTACAATAGTCAGTGCGGAACAGAGAGGAAGGAGGACAACAGCAGGACAGCACTGAATAAGGATGGGCACTAATATTCCCCCACCACACTCCAGCACCCCCACAAGCTCCTGCCTGGTATCCAAGCTCTCTCCTGCCAGCATCCCCCATTTCCCTTAAAAGCACCCAACCCAACTCACCCGGCAAAACAGATGACAGTTCTCTCCCCTCTGCATTCCACCCTGGAGCACTCTGGATAAGCATCCCCAGTTGCCCCAGGTCCTCTGGATCCTGCCTCACTGGTTGGGTGAGGATCCCTTGGAGCTGGGGGTTCTTTCCAAGAGCAAGGAAAAGGGACTGATAAAGTTACTCCCTGGGTCTCCCCAGTTGTGGGCTAGCTCTCCCTAGCTGAGCTGCTCCCCTTAGAACAGACAGCACTGACCTTGTGCGTGCAGTATGGCCTTTTAGGCTCCAACACTTTCCTTCATCAAAAGGAACAAGACTAAGCAGCAGCCAAAGGCCAAAGAAACCACCATTTATAAATGGGATTTGCTGCTTTTCCTGCCTTTTGAATGTATACCAAGGCTAAAAGTCTCTTTCTATATTGGTGTTGACTGAGAACAGGACACACTTCTCCCTTCCCCCAGCTTTGCACTGTGCTGTGCCGAGGTTTCTATACCCATGGGAAAATCCCTCCTGGCCAACAGGACGTGTTTCCGTCATCCACTCTGGAGCCATCTAATCCTGACTGCATCTACCCCCAGAGACATCCCCTCTGCTGACCTCCTGCATCTGGCTCCAACTGGCTGGGAAATGCAGATGGGAAAATATCAAATGCAAGACAAATTTCTAATTCCAGATTTAAGTAAGGATTTCCTTTTTTCCACAGTTTAGGTCCTCCTTCCTCTGCTCACCCTAATCCCAGCTGTACCTACCCCAGGCATTCCCCTCCCTTCCCGACAGCCCCCTCTTCCCGCTCTCCCATAAGCCCAGCTGCACCCACCTTAGGGGTTCCCCTCCCTTCCCCTGCCAGCCCCCCCCCACTTCCTACTCACTCCTAACCCCAGCTGTACACATCCCAGGCATTCACTTCCCTTGCTCTGCTCCCACTTCCTGCTTAGCCCTAACACTAGTTGCCTCACTCCACATTCTCCTCACCGAGATCATCCCTCATCCCAGTTGTAAAGTGCAATAAGCTCTGGTTTCATCTTCACACACATGCCCTTTTTCATTCATAATTGATGCCAGTTCCTCTCCTTCGGCTCATTATCCTGGCCTAGAACCGCCCCCTCCCTCAGCCCGCCTTTTGCCCATGCCCCATCTCACCTGCTGCTCCCTGTGCCAGTGGCTTTGAGTGCAGATGGCTTACGGATCATCTTATCCAGAGCACTGACTATCTGCTCAAATTTGGGCCTCTGGACTCGCTCCTTCTGCCAGCAATCAAGCATGAGTAGGTGCAAGACAGTGGGGCAATCTGGTGGTGGTGGCAGGCGATAGTCCTGGTCAATAGCATTAATTACCTACAGCAAAGAAAGGAACATGAAACACTGTCTACTGAGATATATCTGGGCCTTTTACGCCTTCAGGAGGAACCTCAGTGAGAGCAGAGAGACCTGACCAAGCAGAACTTACATCCTGATTAGACATGTCCCAGTAAGGCCTCTCGCCATATGACATCACCTCCCACATGACGATGCCGTAGCTCCAGACATCGCTGGAAGATGTGAACTTGCGGTACTGGATGGCTTCAGGAGCAGTCCAGCGGATGGGGATCTTGCCACCCTGAAGAGCAGAGTGAGAGATGCACTAAGCAGAGTGCTTGTGAGACATGGAGAATCCAAGGAACAGACTTCAGTGAATGGCTGAGCCTAGAACCCAGCATCCAGTCCAGCCTGGAGCATGTGGTGCCAGGGCAGAAGAACAATATTTGGTCGGTTGTTTATAGGGTAAATTAAAGTTGTGCTCACAACGCCACTTTGTCCCATGGGCATGGATGGGAGCAGAACCCAACTTTTGATAGCTGCAATTCCAATTGTTCAATGGACTTTATTACATAAGGCTGGCTTTTTCACTGCAGTCTAAGGTGCCCAAAGCCTACTGAATATCAATAGGAGCTGGGCACAAAGGCCTCAGACTACTTTGAAAAGCCCAGCATCCAACACTAAGGACAAATGCGCTTGATCTGCAGCTTTTCATCACTTCCTTTTTCAGCCTGTCCTCTCCAACTGCAGATCCCTCCCTCCTGACAAAACAGTCAAAGCCACTCAGGAGCTGGCTCTTGTGCAAAGCACGCCCACCTGATCCCCATCTCATCAGCCACCTCCTCTAAACCGTGCACACAGGACGATAGCTGCAGCCCCTAGCCCAGTCCCACTCTCTTGCAGGGGACTCAGGGGGTGTCTGAGCTCTACATATGCAATGCTTGCTTTGGGGGTTGCTCATAGGTGTCGCACAAGGATTTTGGCAGGCATTTTAGCTGTGGTACATACGCCCTGCTGCCCAAAGAGAGGCAGGAGAGGAATTCAGTCCTTGGCTCCTTAGTTCTCAGTCTCTCTGCTGAGCTGGCCAGCATGAGAAAACTGTTGCCTACTGCAGTTGATGGGGTCTGGAGAGTGGCAGAGCACTGAGCTCACCAGAGCCTTCGGTACTGCTGATTACAGTACAGTGGTCAGTCATTATCAGTCTGGGACTATACTGTAACTCACGACCTCAAGGTGAAAGGTTCTGTAGCCCATTCCCAATGCCTCCCATCCTCCCCATCAAAGGCTGAGCTGGAAGTGGTACACTAGAAGCGCAAGGCATTGTACCCCATTCCTGGTATCTCATACCCGAGCTATTGACCATTTTATGGGTAAGAGGAGAACACACAAGACTTAACAGTGTATATAAGACAGGCTTGTGCAGTCCTAACAGAAGCCCCCTTCGCCACCAGTAACTCACCAGGGCTCCAGTATAGGTGGGGTTTGAGGCATCATCTTCCAGAAAACGGGACAAACCAAAGTCAGACACCTTGCACACCAGATTGCTGTTGACCAGGACGTTACGGGCAGCTAGGTCACGGTGAACATAGTTCATGTCTGAGAGATAACGCATGCCAGCTGCGATACCCCGCTGCATCCCCACCAACTGCAGCACGCTGAACTGTCCTTCCCGCTGCTGCAGACAGGAGAGACACACACCCAAAGGACTCAGGACTCAGTGGACACAGGAATTGCAACCAGCAGAGAAGAGCAACAACAAGAGAGGGATTGGAGCAGGAAGGGTTAGGTAGTTAAAAGAACAAAATACGTCCATGTTCAGGCAAATTTGGGAGAGACAGAACCACCTGTAGGTGCCATATAAGTGTAAACACCCAGGAAGGAGAGGGGATGGCTAGGGCTGTGGATCCCAAACAGTTTCATATTGGAGACTCACGTCTGAGGATATATCCAATCTTGAAGACACTGCCTCTCCTAGGCTCTGACTCCTGAACCTAAATCGCCCCTGTAGCAACTAGATGACTTGGCTACAAGAAAAAAGAGCAACCTGCAGTCTTTTCTGCTCTGATCTTTCAGAGCTCTAGTATGGGTCTATGTGCTGTATAATCTTCCAATGGTAGAATCACCTGCAAATCTGCCTGTGATTGAATTAACATAAAAAAAACCCCCAGGTAAAGAATGAGGTAAAGCAGTTATACGAAGAGCAAACAAATCCATGTGCAATTCTGTTGTAGTTTAGCAGGTCAGAAAAACCTCTAAGAACTCAGAGTCCTGAGACAGGCTGTAACTAGCAGGAGGTTTTACTGCTTGAAGGCAGAAGGGCTCCATGACAACATGGGGCTCCACATTCCAACTATAAGTGTCCTATGATGCATAGCTTGAAAACCAGGGGATCTGGGGAACAGGACTAGGAGCAACTGCAGGACAGTAAGGAGGGTGGGGCATTTAGCTTGGATATCAGGAAATATTTCTGATCAGCGAGGTTGTATAGGACTCTGAAATGGTCTGCCCATCGCCAGCTGGGTGACCTGGTCAGTAATGCAAAATTCTCAATACACTAACCCTGGAGATATCCATTCAGTGTCTCACTAATATCTCTGTCACATCTCTAAGGAACTGGCCTTGAGATTGGACAAACCCAAAGAGGCAGAGGATGGAGAGATTAAATGACGGAACTGACTGACACACAGAGAGGTTGGAGGATGGGTTGAGGGGGGTCCAGGTTGGGATACCCTGAGGAAGGAATCCAGTGAGCCATTCTCCATGAACTCTGTGACGATCATAACGGGGCGGCTCTTGGTGACCACACCCTCCAGGCGGATGACATTGGGATGTTCAAACTGTCCCATGATGCTGGCTTCACTCAGGAATTCCCGCCGCTGTTCATCTGTGTAACCTGACTTCAGAGTCTTGATGGCCACTGTGTACTCACGCTTCCCTGGGGGTTTCAGGCGCCCAAAGCACACCTCTCCAAACTCTCCTGCCGGGGGGGGGAAACACAGCTAGCATGAGGTGGGAAAACATGAGACCCTAGTGAGGAGCCTGGGACAGGGTGGATAAACACCCCAGGAACCAAAAAAGGTAGTGATCAGCGTAGTGATCAGGGTTAGGGGTTATGACAAAATTCATGGTGAAAGCTCCAATGTGAATGAAGATAAGTATTAAGGTTTCAAACAGATTGGGGAGCAAACAAGGATTTGGGGGTGGCCTTTCCAATGCTGCTTTAGACACTGCTTTGGGCCAAGGTAGAGGTTATGGTTAAGGTGGATTCTGGTGAGGACGCAGGCTCGCTGCACTGAGATTGTTCCAGGAAGCAGGGAAGGGGCTGGCTGTCAGTGGGGCTAGCTGTTTTGTGGGTCAGGACTTAGTCATAATGGGAGTTGAAGAGCTAGAGGCCACAGGGCAGGGTTTGCCATTCTCTCATTACCTGATCCGATGACCTCCTCAATCTTGACAAATGATACATCAATCTCCTTGGCAAATTCCCTAATAGCCTCATTGGGATCCTCATAAGTTGAAGGGTCAATGTAATATTTCACCCCAAGCCCTGCGAGGAAGAAGAGATGTCCCAGCCATGATCATAACTGAGCTCCAGGGAGGAAAAGATGTGTGTGAGCCCTGAAAAGACTCCCCCTGCTACCTGTCCCTGGTGAACACTTACCCCGTGTACTGATGTACTGCTGTAGGCGGTCTGTATATGGGGTCTCTCGCCTCTTACTGTGGGACACAAAGAAAAGGGGAAATCAAAGCAGGCAGGAGAGGCTAGGTTAGAATCAGAAGCAGCACAGAAGCCAGTGATGGAAAAAGGTCCCGACCATCTTCTGATGGCTAATGCAGGGCTGTTTATCCGGGCTAGTTTAAAACAAGCCAGAGGTTCAGACTCCCCTGAGAAACTATTCCATTCCTGAATATAATTATCTGGGAAGGTTTCCCCAATATGTTGGCTACATTTTCCCTTTCTCATTTCATCCCATCACTACAGGTTATTCCTCTGACTACCATTCTATCTAATTCCTTTCCTTCAATGTCTTTCTATTTGTGAGCTATGTTATTCTCCCCTTACATTTCATTTATCCCAGCTACACAGATTTAGTTCTTTTCAACTCTCCCTTATAATTCTTATAATTTCTGTCACTCTAGTCTAAACTGCATCCACCTTGACATATATAGTGTGATACCTCAAACTGAACACTGAGATCAGATAGACAGGGCCTCTCTTATACGATGTGATGTTGTTGTGCATACAGCTCTCAAAATTGCAACAGTCTTTATTGCTGACATATCATGTCGCAAAGGCACATCTATACCCAGCCTCCACTGTCTCTTCCTACAGCCCGGCTTCACAAGCTTCTTCCTCTTATTCAGTATGTATGTCTCAGGTTATTTTTCTCCAGCCATTCTAGATACATTTTCCAAATTCAATCTTGTTTTTCTAATCTCTCTTTATATTGCTATATAGATTATTTCTCTGTCCTCACTGGCATTCACAGTTACTTCCACTTTAGTATCATCTGTGTATTTCATTTATATGACAACTTCCTTTAGATCAGAGAAATAAGTCCAGGATCCAAACCAAGCCCTGTGGCATCTCAACACTCAGATTCCCAACAACTCAATGCTTTTCTGCTTATCATCACCTTCTGGTTACAGTTTTTCAGCCAGTTTTCTGGCTGAAACACATGCCTGTTTCTATCCAATCCAACTAGAATTTGAGATATGATTTCATGAAAGAGAGGGTCTAATTGCTTTCCTAGTGTCCAGAGTACAGCATATCTACAACTACCATCCACTAATTCTGTAATTCTATCAACAAACAACAACCATCAGGCTTGTGTGATATTCCACATTACTCATAACAATGCTTTTTTCTCAGGACTCAGTTAAAAATTCACAACTTTCGTGAGTAGTTTTTCTCAAGACCTACTCAGTTATTTTACCATAGATATAAAATGGCATTACAGTGTGATAACTACCAGCATCATTCCCCAATCTTTACTTTCTTCCCAAGTCCTCTGATATCTTTCCTGTTTCCAAAATAAGTTTATCTGTGTAAGCGAAGAGGAGTCCTGTGGCACCTTATAGACTAACAGATTTATTGGAGCATAAGCTTTCATGGGCAAAGACCCACTTCATGCCATGTCATGCCATGCGTCTGACGAAGTGGGTCTTTGCCCACGAAAACTTATGCTCCAATAAATCTGTTAGTCATAAGGTGCCACAGGACTCCTCGTCGCTTTTGCAGATTCAGATTAACACAGCTACCCCTCTGATACTTTATCTGTGTAATTTCCCTTAAAACCCTACACTGCATATTGACAAGACAATATGTGCTAATGTTTCCAAACGTAATAAACATTTATAATGTATTTAAATGTTTTAAATATTAATCTAATCTTTTAAATAGCTATTTTGTAAGGTCTTCCTTATTTTCTAAGTGTCCAAACTTAGTTTTCTATCTGAAAGCAGATTTTAAATAATAAGTGCAGGATATCGCAGACATTTCAGTGTCATTAATTTTATCCATTCTCTCATTTAAAGGTGGGTCTTCTTTGCTTATTATATTTCTATTCCTGCAGATGTATTTACAGAGTCATTTTAGCCCACTCCTCAACTCCAGCTTTGGCTAGTTTTAATTCATTCTGCTTTTTGTAAAAAAAAAAAAAAAAATTAAAAAATGCTTTATTGAGTTTGTGCACATAATATCACATATTTCCAACCATAACATAAAATTATAGTTTTAACAGTCTAAAGTTATATCAGGAGACTACAACAGAAACATAACATTTATCTTTTTTCATCCTTTCCTCCCCAGAAAAAAAAATAACAAAAGAAAAAATATACATGAAAAAGAAAAACAAACATTAAAAAGGGAAAGAGGAAAACAAAAAACAAACCCTAGACTTTGCCTTCTATTTCTTCGATTTCTTCATTCTCTCAAATTTGCTGGCTTGAAATTTTAATTTATAAGTCCATTCTTTACTATGCTGCCTTCACACAGTTTGTGGTCACTACTTTTAAGCTTCTCTGTTGTTTTCGCTTGAGGCCCATCCAATTCCCAGTGACATCGATGGGAGTTTTTCCAGTGGACTGGACTTTAAATGGGAGTGATGGGATAGGATCCCCCTAAGGGAGATGCAGAGCAAGATAGGAGCTCAAGAAGGTGTGGATCAATGTTCAGTGGAACTGGCTTTCCCTAGGGGTGGTTGGGAGGAGGGGGGATGTGGTTCCACTGGCTGGGAAAGAGATTCTGGGCATGAGGAGGGCAGGGAATTCACCTCTTGAAGATGATGGCAAGGATGGCAATGGCAGCAATTACCAAGAAGGCCAGACCACCGAGTGCTGAGCCCACGATAAGTGGCAGCCGGTCCTGAACTATTTCTGAGCGCTCACCTGGCAAGGGAAATGAACAGTCACACACAGAGGACAAAGGCTGTCAGAGTCTCCTACCATTTCAACCAGGCTCCACCCAGAGAACTATTCCAGCCTCCCCTAGATCTCAAATGAAACTCTTATACCAATTATCTCTTCTATTAATCTCTTCATTCTCTGCCTCCAGTGTTTCTCCCTGCACATCCCACAGCCCCTCCAATCCCCTTCTCCCTCCCCTGTGCTATGCTCACCTGGATCCACTGTCTCCTGAGCAGTTACCTGAGTATAATCCATCTGGCTCCCTGGGCTTGGTTCCCAGGGTCAGCCTCTATCCTTCCTCCAGTTCACAGGAGTGATGTATGTATGGGACACCCTGACCCAATCCCTTTGATCTAGGCCAGAGCTGTCACAGGTGATATACTTCTCCCTCTGAGAATGGATGCTGAACCTGCCAAAAAGCAGGTTTTGTCTAGATACCCTGGGGCCTGATTTTCACCACACCATTGCAGAGCTTTGTTTGCACACCTCTGTGGTGTGGTACTGGGTTCTGCTACAGTTAGCTCTGTTAACACACTCCAGTCCTGACAGGCAGGTGCACAATCGTGCAAGGGACTGAGATTGTAGATGTACCAGAAATCTGAGTAACAGGTATGTGCAAGATTGCATACAGGTGCATGAAGTTTGTGTGAGTGCTTATACAGGTGTGTGATCATATACCAGTATGTATCTGTGAAGGCCTGGGTCAGCTTGTGTGGGAAGAAAAGCAGGATACAAATGTATTATGTGAACAGCAATGCAAGGGTGTGAAGATCTGGGAGCATGAGGTAGTGGAAGTGTATATGGATGTGTGTGACTGTGGGAGGTGTGTGTGTGCAGGTATCAATTAGAGAGCGTATGCAAGTGCATCACTTACCTCCCACCAGTGTCTGGAAATACATCTTGCCACTATATGGCCCATAACCCACAGCTGTCCTGGCTCGCACCTGGAAGGCATAGATCTTGCCTGGACTCAGGTTTGAGATGGTGGCCATGTTCGTCTCACTGGTCACGGTGAATGAGTTATCCTCATCTTCCGCCTACAACCCAATGGCCAATCAGAGGAGATGTAAAATGTGAAACCCCACCTACAGGTGACATTCTTCAGCAACTAATCCTGTGTTCCCTGTTCAATGCCCCTCAGTCCCGTCCTGCAGCTGCCTCTCCACCAGTGCCCCTTCAGTCCTGGTTTGAAAGGAAGTGAGTAGTAAGGGAAAAGGAAAAGTGTAATTTGGGTAAGAGTAGGGAAGATGAGTGTAAAGGGCTGGGACAAGGGCAGATTGTATAACTTTCTATGGGGCTCTGGTGAGATGCTATTCATCTCAAGAACCTCACAACTTGTCATGGTACATTATTTCATCTGCCCATCAAACTCAGCCACTCCATTCCTAGAATCCATTGCAACAGCATATGTAGTGCTGGAATTGGCAATACCATTTACAAGACTCCCTTACAGCTGAAGGAAGGACAGACTGAATGGGATTGGAGAGGCTATGATTTAGTCACAGGTATTTTTAATTAACAGCCATGGACAGGTCACGGGCAATAAACAAAGATTCACAGCCTGTGACCAGTCCATGACTTGTACTAATAATACCCTGGACTAAATGCTGCTATAGCGGGAGGGCTGGGGGAGCTGCAGCTCAGGGGTGCCCTGGGAATCTCTGGGGCCAGCAACATCAGCCGCCAGAGGTCATTGAGTAGCGGCTGGTGCAGCTGGCCCTAGGGCAGCTCCAACAATGGTCAAATATGGCTGGCTTTGGGGCAGTCCAACTGGTTGGCTGTGGAGCTGCTCTAGAAGTGGCTAGAAAGGCTGTCCCCAGGCCTAACTGCTTGGGCAGTCCTGGGCTCAGCCTCACTGGCTGCTGCAGAAGTCAGGGAGGTCACAGAAATCATGGAATCCATGACTTCTGTGATTTCTGTGACATACATGGAGCCCTAGGAATTGAGTACCTGGCATTCATCTGCAGGTTTTTTTTTTAGGTAGAGATTTCTCTCCAGGCTTGGATGGAGATGCCACTATGTCCCATAGGATTTCCTCTGCAAGGGCACAATGGGATTGTTCCTGGAAGAGATGTGTCACAGGAACTCAGGTTCCTTCTGTCACCTTTTAATGTGGCATTCCCAAACTCTTCTGAAAGATCTAATCTCATCCCAGGGATGAACTCCACTGGAGTTCTGCCCTTTGCTGGTCCACACCATCTGGTTCTGTCAGGCTGTGATTCATAACAGGAAGTGTCCTCCTTCACCTTGCTCATTTCAGTTCTCAGCTGTGTCCCCAGTCTAGAGAGATTTCCCTTTCCCTACACAGTTCTCCCTTCTCTCTGTTCCCCCACTGACGCTCACAGTAGGGCAGTCTTGTTTCCATTTCCCTCCACTCACCTTGTCGAAATAGCGTAGCAGGTAGTCCAGGATGACTCCGTTAGGCTGATCTGGCTGTGGCCAGGACAGTGTAATGCTGTTGGCAGTGCGACTCACCTGGTGCATCATCGGAACCGCAGAGGGGACTAGAACGAGAGGGAGAGATGAAAGGAAAGATTTTAAGGGGGAAAGCTTGTTCAGATGACATACTTTAATTTGAGGTGACGTTATGGGCTTCAGCGCCTCCTTACTTGTCTATGGAGTCTCATCAAGGAGGATCCCAAACTGCTTTACAAATATACTGGAAGACATCCAGGGGCAATCTCATTTTACTACTCACTGAAATAGTTACCTCTGTGGTGAAATATAGCAGCCTTGTTAACAGTGCACAGCAACCATGTGCAACAAGAAATGAAGAAGAATCCCTTAACCCAGTGAACTGGGGTCAGCAGAATGAAATGTCCCAAAATGGAATTTGGCTAGGACACTTGTGCTAAGACTCCAACTTTTATGTGCTACCATCTCCACAGCTCTGAACTTTATCACAATGCCAGAGTAATAACTTACACTCCTAAAATACCTTTCCTCTGAAGATTTCAAAGGGGGTTTCAAACAGTGTAGTTAAGCCTCCTACTACTCCGTGTTTATTATTTTAATAAATCTCAAGATTTATTAAGTCACTCTCATTGGGGTGTTTGTGCCTGGCTATGATTTTGAAACAAATGGGGATGGCAATACTGCTTCTTACACTGAAACTCATTTAAGCAGGGAGAGGGAAAGAAGAAGCTGTCTGGGACAGAATATGATTAATAAATTAGACTGATTTGTCTGACCATCATACTCCCTTACTTTTAACTTCGTCACCCAGATATAGGTCCTGTTCAAATACAACAAGTATGATGATATACCAAACACTGGGTGCATGCTTAAGTGTGATGCTAAACTGAGGCTGTGGCTGTATTAAACAGCTCCTCTAGAAATTACCTCTCCCAGCAAAGAAGTAGGAGCATGGAGGTGAATAGGGGCCAAAGGTACCAATCTGCAGAATGGGCTAGAAATGGAAATTTATTCCCAATCAAAAATATGCATTTTGAAACTTTTTTATCCTGAATTAGTTGAAAACAAATAAACAAACAAAAACAACAATAAAAGAGCTATGTTTTATGATAATGGGTTTCTAGGAAACATCCATTTCTGGAGAATCAAAATGGAAAGTGTTGAGTTGCCTGTCTATTTGCTTTTCTCCCTGTGGTGGAAAGTGAAATTTTCAAGAGTTCCCCTGGCAGGCAAGACAGCGTTATTTTGAATTTCTTATCAGAAAATTCACATTTTTCTAGCAAAATTGAAATTTCTTCATGGAAAAATTTGGTTTTACAAAAATGACATTTTCTGTTAGACAATGATTCTGACATTTTTCTAACATAATTCCCAATAAATACTCTTGCTTGCCTTCAAATATGTGAACACCAAGATGGATGGAAAGAAAACCAGGGACACCTGGCAAAATAGTAAAACTACAGAATCGCTCTTCTCCCTGCCCACCCATGAGAGAAATACAATTTATGTTGTTTATACATATGCAGCGCAATACAATTATTCAGGAAGAAACAAATAGAAAAAGCTTAACCAGCTCAGGCAAGTAGGAACCAGTTAAAATAATGTAAGTGAAAGCAGATCATGAGCTAAGAGTGAAAACAGTTTACATTTCCTCTGGCCCTTTTATTCTCAACATGTTATTTCTTTCCTTTTAAATAGTTTTGCACAGAAAGAAATTGCTCGATTTGCAGTGAAATGCTGGTAACTGGGAAAGAACTTCTCAACTGTTTTAACTACATACCACCATCACGCAAGACTTTAGAACACAACTGAAGAACATTGTATCCAGACATGGCTGCAAAGAGAATTTTAGGGAAGTAGAATGTAATGTAGTATTTTGGTTGGAATTTGACAAAGAACACCCCCACTTCTTGTGCAAAAGACTTTTTCAACTATTTGTAATTGGGCATTTTGATATTACATAGCAGTGTATTTTATATCACCATTTCTATTATGTTTTATAATGAAGCTGAACTACTACATCTTAAGGCAAAGAGAGATGAAAAAGAGAAATAAAATCATAGAATCATAGAAATAAAGGGGCCTCAAATAAGGAACCTCAAAAAGGTCCTGGGTGGTGGCAAGCCCTAACAATCCCTAACAGGTGTTTGTTCAACTTGATCATAAAAACATTCAGTGATGGGGATTCCACTACCTCACTTGGAAATTCTTCTAGATCTTAGTTATCCGGATAGTTAGAAAGATTTTTTCCCTAATATTTAATCCCTCTTACTGCAGATTCAGCCCATTTCTTCTTGTCTTACCTTCAGTGAAGATAGAGAATAACTGATCACTGTCCTCTTTATAACAGCCCTTAACATATATGAAGATTTTTATGAAGTCCCACCTCACTCAGTCTTTTCTCAATATGCTGAGGATTTGTTTAATCATTCCCCAAGGGTCAGGTTTTCTAAACCAGTTATCATTTTTGTTGCTCTTCACTGGACTTTTGCCAATTTGTGCACATCTTTCTTAAAATATGGTAAAACTTACAAAAAATGAATGGTCTAGCAGCACCTTAAAAACTTACAAAACATGTAGATCAGGGCTAATCAACACGCAGCCAGCAGGCCACATGCGGCCTACAGCCCGTTTGTTTGCGGCCCCCCACTGTGGCTTCGGTTTACGTGGGGCTCAACACGCAGCCCATGGGCAGGATCCTTTGAACACTGCTTCCACTGGGAACACGCTCCACAACAGCAATTCAATATAATGGTCTTCTGTTGATATGTGTTTTAGTTGTCAAATTCCTGAACTGTCATTGCTCATTAAAAGTGCTGTCATATGGGTGGAAATTGGGTAAATATTGCATTGTATTAATATCAGCAGAACGGGCTTAAATGGGGCCTGTGTGTTGTGTAGTCTTGCCTTAATCTTTGTATTCATGCCCATCAGTGTGAAAGAAGCTATTTGCACATATATTTGCATATATATACAACCACACTTGCAGCCCTCGCCATGTGCTGTGAGTAGGATTGTGGCCCCCAGGGCTTCCAAAGTTGAGTAGCCCTGATGTAGATGGTATCATGCGCTTTAGTGGGTTCAACCCGTACCCATGATCCCATCTACATGTTTTGTTAGTCTTTAAAGTGCTGCAGAACTATTCATTGTTTTTAAGTTTTTCCAGTTACAGACTCTCTCAGCTAACCCCCCTGAAGCTTTTAAAATATGGTGTTCAGAATTGGACACATTACTCCAGCTGAGACCTCACCAGTGCTAAATAGAGAAGGAAAATTACCTTCCATGTCGCACATACTACACTTCTGTTAATACACTCCAGAATTATATTAACCTTTTTGCATATGCATCACACTGTTGACTCATATTCAATTTGTGATCCACTATTACCTCTAGATACTTTACAACAGTACTAGCTGTACCTAGCTAATTATTCCCAATTTTGTAGCTGTGCATTTGATTTTTCCTTGTAAGTATAGTATTTTCCATGTCCTTACTTGAATTTCATCTTGTTGGCTATAGACTAATTCTCTAATTGGTAAAGGTTGTTTTGAATACTAATCCTGCCCTTTAAGATGATCACAACCCCTCCTAGGTTGATGTCAACCAAATTCTATAAGCATATTCTCCACTATGTTAGCCGAGTCATTAATGAAATTTTGAATAGAACCGGAGCTACTGATGTGAAAGACTAGCCAACACACTAGTCAACTAATCGCTTCTCCCTCTCTTGCTGCTTCTAGCAGAAAGAGGCAGCAAAGGGGTGGGGGAAGAGGAGGTGGTGCTTCAAAGTGGCAGCTGCCACTTTGAAATGCCACGTGCAGCCCAGGGCTGGCCCAGGCTACACATGGCATTTCAAAGTAGCAGTGCTGCATGGAGCCCAGGGTCAGCTGGGGATTCCCGCGCTGACTCTGGGCTTCATGCGGCACTGCCGCTTTGAAACGCTGTGGGGAGCTGCCCCCACTGGCCCTGTGCTTCCCATATAGCAATTGCCTTTGAAGTGTAGCAACAGCTCTGGGACTGCTGCTACACTTCAAAGGCGGAGGCGCCCTTATCAAGTAATTGAATAATTGATGCAATTTGCATCAACCATTCGATTAGCCAATTAATCAACATTTTACATCCCTAACCAGAGTGAGGATGTACTCAGGCTGAACCCCATTAGATATGCCATCCCAGTTTGAGAGCGAACAATTGATAACTCCACTTGGAGTCTGGTCTTTGAAATAATTGTTCTTATACTATTTTCAGGTAGGCCACATTTCACTACCATGTTTATGACAATGTCATGAGAGACCATGTTAAAAGTCTTAATAAAATCGAGCTATATTACATTTATTGCTTCCCACTATCCACTAGACCAGTAGTGAGCTTTCTGTTCTCTCCACTTCTCAAATGTCTCACACAAACCTCAAGGTGAAGTTAAGGTCATGAGTATGCATCAGTAGTAAAATGAATATAGAGCTTCCATCAAGATTTTTTTAGTTAAATAATGCCTCCAATTTTACAAAAACCAGGAACTGCACTTTTTATATAAGGACTCTACTCTATCTTCACACTATACTAGCTCTGCGCCCACAGGGAAGCCAATCTACCACCTTCCCTTCTTTATATGTAAACTATCAAAAATAAGCACCTCAGAACATTGGTTTCATAATGTATTTCATGCACACAGGTCTCTAAAATTAAGTATGATGGTATGTCACTGCTCTAAATTTTAGCACTTTTCACATAAGTTTTATCTATGGTGACATGCTATCACTGTGCCTAATGATACTTGCTTAATTGGCTGCCACCTGAAATCATGGGTGCCCTTAACATATCATGAGATCAGGCCCTTAATGAAGAGTAAGAAAGGATTGCCTTGCTACTTGTCTAGACAGGTATATAGAAAATTCTCATACATGTACCATATCTGACAAGAAAGGAAGCTGAGAGGCAGCCTAATGGCTACATATGTAAAACGAAGGCATTCTGGTTTCTGTGGGTGTGACAAGGCATGCATACCCTGCACGAAGCATGAAAGGGTTAATTCCACAGTATGCTTGGAGGAGGAAGTCTTGCCCATTAAACCAGACTGGGCATGCTCCAAATGCTGCACTAGCTCATTTCCCACCGACCACTGGAAAAGAAAAATGCTTGGTGGAGGCTCCACCCTGAAAGCTGCATCAGCTCCTGACTGCAGAGACCAGAGAGCCTGAGGCCCAGACTGGAGACTGGTTGCTCCCAGCCAGTTGGCAGAAGTTGGAATTGCAACAATCAACCTGTGCCAAGGAGCTCGGAGGCCCCAATGATGCCTTGGCTTCAGGACGCGCAGTAGAAAATGTCCCAGGGAAGTAGTGAGTGGTACCTTGCATCCAAATAAGGTCAGTGTGTTGTGGTAGGATCCCCACTCTGACTACTGACAAGGTGCTGGTCTTGGTCCTGGTGGAGAGGGAAGGACTGGGCCCCTCTACCGCTCCTGCCACCACCACCCCTCTTAGATGGTGGCCCTCTTTGATTCTGGCCACTAGGCTAAATAGCCTTGGCTGTTGTATGGACTCTGGACACTAGGCCACACAGGCCTGACTTTCAGGGCAGCGGTATAGAGGCTGGCCACTAGGCTTGATTGCCCTGAACTCAAGAGCCACATTTTTTAACCTGACCAGTGTGCATTATCTAAGGGAGGCCGGAGACAGTCAGCATACCCATCACCTGCCTCAGCAGGAAGTGGGGTGTGCATACATCATCACACTGGTCACTGGTAAGTGAAGCTCTTTGTTATGGACGGAGAAGACAGTACGTTTTCTGATATTTTTATGGCATCACAGTGGAGCAGAGTTAAGGTAGTGTGGACGCCCTATTTGAGAATAGCAACTTTCCCTGGCTTTTTAATACCTGACAGATTTTTGTTTTATTTTTAACTGTGCCCTTCCAATAACTTTGGGGAGAGAACCTTTAAACCTCAGGAGGTGCACTATGATAACTCTCCTGAGTGAATACATGACCTTCAGGTGTCACTTATGAGGCAAATCAGGAGTCATGCCATCACCACAGACTTTAGGACCTGTGTTGGGGTCTCTCAACTTTACCACACCTCACTGCACACACAGGGCTTATGCTTGTGGGTTTGGAATGGTATGTGAGAAGGCAGGGCTGGGGGAAGGGTGGCCTTCTGAAAGAGGGTGGCCTTCTGGTGGGAGATATACCAGGAATACAAGGGGACTTTCAAGGAATTCATACAAATGTACTGTCACTGATGGGATTTCATGCAGCATTAAATTTTACAAAGTTAAATTGAAGATATACAAAAAATTTTTTTAAAAAAAGCTCTAATTCCCAGTGTTGTTTGTGCTAGGGATGTAATAGTATAGTTGATTAAATGATTAACCTATAAGCAGGTGCTTATTGGTTAACACTATCGGCTACACACAATTACCTCTCCCCCGTGGTTCTGCAAGTAACTTTTTCAGCTGGATGGCCAACAGGATGGCTTAGTCCTGGCTCATGCCAGGTCCTGGCAGCAATCCCCGTTGCAGCTCTGCACTGCTGTGGGACCAGGGAGCCAGCACACAGGCAGGCTGGCTCAGTCCCGGATCTCCCAGCATCACTCCCCACTGCAGCTCTGCATTAGAAACTCTTTAGAGCCAGCGTACGGGCAGGCTGGCTCAGTCACAGCTTGTGCAAGGTCCTAGCAAACCACTCCTGCTGCAACTCTGCATTTTTAGGGGAATGAGCCATCCTGCTTGTGCACTGGCTCCCCATCCCCTAATAATGCAGAGCCATAATGGGGGTAATTGGTAGTACCCAGCGCAAGCCAAGACTGAGTGCTTGCAAGGCTAACCCTTATCGATTAATTGTGTAGTCAACAAAATTTTTGTTGATTACACAATTAACGAATTACATGCTTCTTAACATCCTTAGTTTGTGCACAACAAACAAGCTTGATTAAGGCATCTTTATCTCAATACAAAGGCACTTTAGTCACAGTCAGAGTCTTGTCCACTTTATTTTGCATGAGACACTACAACAAAGTGTGGAACCACTGACTTGCCACATTGCTCAAATAACTCCACATAAAAGAGACCTGGTTAGAGTTTTCATAGCAGACAGGGACAGAAAGAAGCAACAAGAGGCCCTTGCCTATGCACAATGAACTTCAACTAACATTAACAAAAAAATCTCAAAAGAGACTCTTCAGTTAACAAGCTCTTCCTGAGGGCATCTGCAAAAGATGAACAAGAGTGCTTTCCTGAAGAAACATCATATAACAGCTTCAACAGCCAAGATACTCTATTTGTGGGGGCCAGATCCATATGCAAACAGGATAATTCAGGGGATAGCATGTCTTTATCCTTACATTAGTGTCTGTATTTGGAGTTACTATTATAATTTTGTAGAGACAATAATATGAGCTATAATTAATAATTGCTCTTAGACATAAATCAATTCCTCAGGGAAGTTTGTTAGGCCTGAGAAGAGCTGCCATAGGACAATGGCCAAGATTTTCTAGATTTTTTACTGACTGAGTATTTTGGCTTTTAGTGCCCTACTTGAGACACCTTATATGGGATCCTGATTTTCAGGAACCCATTCACTGGAAGAAAATCAGCTGGGGATTTTTATCTTCTTTGAAAGTGTCTCCAAGTGGGCACCCAAAAATTGAGAGACCAAAGTTTGCTAGTCATTTTTGAAGATCATGGATTAGATCTGTGGATCTGACTGGTGTATATTCCCATAGCTGTTCATCAGTAATTTGTTAACAACAATCCAAAAAACAACAAACAAACAACACCCCCCCCCAAAACCAAGCATAATGGCTCACTTAAATTAAGAGAAAAATAACCATATTTCCAAGTGATGAATCTGACTTTGCCAACTTAGATCTTATTATAGTTGCTGGTTCCTCTCAGTTCTCATTGTACTGTCAGTGGTTAGCTCCTATCAGGCAACCCAAAAAAGAGATTTTTAAAACCTAACACTTTTGAAAATGTTGCCCCAGTCTGTTTTCTGTCCCACCATGAATATAGTTCCCCAAGACACACTGATGAGATTTTCGAAAACTAAGTATTCCAATTATTAGAAATCTCATATTGAGTAACAGGTATTGACAGGTATGGAAATCTAATAACCATTAGAGTTTCTCTTGTTGTTATTTGGAAATTACTAGAAGGTCAATTACTAGTTGGGGAGATTCCCAAATCTGCACCATCCTTTGTGGGTGATGAATCTGAGGAA
>CM057845.1:123212241-123227408 GCA_030068395.1 Apalone spinifera | reverse complement strand
AAGCTTATGCTCCAATAAATCTGTTAGTCCATAAGGTGCCACAGGACTCCTCATCGCTTTTTCATAAAAGCAGGGTGATGACTGATGTATCCCACCGTGCTCTGGGTCACTGAATACATTACAAACCCAACCTGCACTCGCTTCTCAAATCAGATGCAAACTAAAATGTCATGTCATTTGGCAAACTGCCCTTGTCGGTGACAGCCACTCTACCAGGTGCAGGAGGAGAGGTTAGAAGGGAGGGCCTTTGCTTCCAGGCAGCATCTGATTTCAGAACTGATCAGTGAAGCAGAGGTGAAATAAGGAGGGACACTGTCCCCTCTGGGCAAGGCACCTAGGAAACAGGTTTGAAGCAGAAATAGTGAAGGACAAAAAAATCTGTGTGGAGAGAGATCGAACCATTCATCTCAGCCCCAATAACAGAGCCAGAAGCAATTCAAGAGCTAGAGAGTTCACAGAGGAAGGAATCCTGAGCAACACTGGAAGTGGGCTCTAGTCTATTTTTTAATAGGAGAAAATAATCATTATATTATCCTGCATAAAAACTAGGGACTCATGCTAAGATATCCAGGAATGATGGCAGAGCCAGCAGGGAGAGGATCACACTGGCTGGATACCTCCATTTCTATACCCCTGGGATTCCTGTTCTCCAGTTGCCAGTCAAGAGGAAAAATAGCAACATGAAATCATACTGCAGGCAAAGCCGATTTGTGGAGATTAAATGTGATTCACAGATGGTCAAACCTCCCCCACCTTCCTAATGAAAAGATAATTGGAGAAAAATCACCATGACCTAAAATTTCTAGCTATTTACCTTTTGCATTTTCAACCTTAGTTAAAGGAGCTGAATTGACAGTACTAAAGACAAATAGCCTCTTCACACCCACAGAGCAGGTTCACTCTAGGCAGGGGCAGAAGCAATACCTCCAATCCCTGCTCAGAATGCTTCCAATCCCAGCCCACCAGCTCCTGAAGAGACTCCCTTGAGGGAAGAAGGGAAGAATACAGTCTCCACTGAAGCGGGTCATGAGAGCTGGTCATTTGTCATATGGACATTTATGACATTGACTGAGAATCACCAACTCATTTCACACAGGAACTCGCAGATGGGAACAGTATTTGGTCACTGCTGATCTAAACAGGATTTTCACAAACCTTTCCCTTCCCCTGTCATCCAATGAACAGGATGGCAAGGGTTAAGTCTGAGAAAACAAATTCAACTGACAAGCTGAATATTTAAAAAGCCCCATCTCCTCCTGCTCCCGCAATCACATAAAACCAAGGAGCTGCCATTCCACACACACACCGCCAGCCCTGCCTGTTTCAATGGCCTGATGCAGTATCCTACTCCCCCTTCCCCTCACACCCGGATCAAATCTTCCACCTCTTATGCTTACCCTAAGAATAAGCTTGATTCTTCTCTCCCAGTGCAGGGGAAACAAGGGTCCAAGCTTCTTTTCCCCTGTGTTGTGACCCTGAGCTGTCTCTAATAGCGAACACTGCTCATCTGAGACAGTCACGGAGGAAATCCCATCCTGATCTTGGCCGGCTCTCACCCCTCCAATCTGATGTGTGCACAGGTGCCTTTAGTTTGAAGGAGCTTACAGTAGAGTCAACCAGTCCCAAAAAAATACTTACCCATACCAGTCAGCTCCTAGCACCCTGACCAGCAGGGACAGCATAGCCTGCATGGTCCCAACATCCTTCAAGAAAACATGAATGGCACCAGGAATTGACGAGGGCTCCGAGTGCCAGCACAGAGGGCTGGAGCCGCAGTGCCTTGGGGGCACAGAGTGCTGTCTCTTCCCATTAAGTCCAGGAAAGCACTGCAGAAGAAGGCAGTCAGGAAATGTGCAAGTGCCTCCCTTTCAGTCTGCCTTGTTCTGCTCATGTCTCCTGGCATGGTGTCAGAATGCCACTACAGCTCAGCCGGGCATTGCTCAGGCTCAGAGACACTGACCCATTTTCCCCGCTCTCCTGCCCTTCTCCGTTGCGCCTGCTTGTCTGTCGGAATGAGTTCCGATGAGGAGGCCAGAGCGCCCCGCCACTGATTCGTAGCAGCGACAGGTTTGGAGAATGGCAAGTCCGGCGGGAAGGGGGAAGCAGGAAAGGCACAGAACCAGAACAAAAGAGGACAGATTTGGGGGAGGGAACAAGAGAGAAAACTGAAACATGGGAAGACAGGAACAGAGAGAAAGGCAACAATACATAGCTAGATACACAGAGCAAAGGGGAGAGTTGCAGGGAGAGACAGACCAACAAAGGCAGAGCCAGTCAGACAAATAGGGTTCGGGCACCAGCACTGGAGGATTCTGAGACAAGGATATATGTACAGCCTCTGTGCTCACATGAAGTTTGGATGTTGGGTGCCCTGGAAGTTGGGGAGATGTGTGTATTTAAAAAACAGGAAATGTTCCCCAGGCTGATAAGATGCACTTTCTCAAAGAAGGGAAACTGCGTCTACTTAGGGAAAATCCACATGCTTCCCCTTTGAAAGCTGAAAGCTAGTACCCGGGTCCAATGCACCATAGAGGCTTTGGGGAGACCAGGGTCATCCAATTCAGGCTAGGATGGAGAGTGGTCCAGGTGCCAAAGTCTCCAGTGCTGCTTGGGATGTGGATTAGATGGGATGCCAGTGGGGAAAACAGGGCTGCTGCTCCAGGGCACCAGATGGATGGGGAGGGTGGCTCAAGTCTCTCACATGCATACAGTTCCCCCTGCCATCTGCTCAAGATCACAATCAGCACAAGAGGTTTGAACCAAAGAGCAGGGAAGGGGGGAGGAAGGGGAGATTATTGGATGGGATTTAATGGTTTAATCAGAACTTTCTCTCCATTCTCCAAGATGCTTCCTGCCCACTATGATATTATAGAGGAGGAACATGACAAGATTAGAGAGACCCCTCAAGATTGCATGTAGGTAGGGGGAGCCCAAAAAGCTTGAAAGGAGGAATCAGTTTGTACAATAAAATCCTTGAATCAAAAAGAACAAACACAAGCTACTCTGGGAGTGAGAATATAATGAAGGGAAGCAAATATATAAACCAGCCCCAACCCTCTCTCATTCCCCTAATCTCTCACAAAAGCCACCCGCCCCCATGATGGGGACAGAGAGTACTAAAAGAGGGATCTCAATCTATGAAGGCCACAAAATATCCCCCTATCCCATGAAAATAAGGCCTCTCAGTAAAAGTCTTTTACTTCAGGAAACTGTTCCTTCTAATCACACTGGAAACTGGCTGCAAGTTACAACAAAGAAACACCCTTACCAAGTGCTATCACTAATTATTAAACCCGATTTATCTTAACTGCACCTCCAGCATACTGTGAAGGTAAAAATCTCCCCAGATCTCTGCTGATTTGGCCATTATGGTAGAAAATAGTAGGTTCAGAAGCTATCTAGTGACAAAATCTTAGTTATCAAGCCCAGGAAAATATATTATTAGCAGCACTTGTCCTCAAATCTATATCTGGGAAGTTAAAAACTCACATAATCACACAATTCTCAGTAATATTTATTTAATTAACAACATTAAAGATGAGAAGCCCTTCCAGTGTCTTGGTCATAGTATTGAGTCTTCAAAAATCAACTTGAAAGCCACAGACTCAGTAGCAAAGGTATATCCACTGCTCTGTGTTCCTTGTTGCCTGGCTGACAACACAGGCAAAGAACAATTTGAATAGCACTGAAGCAAGTACATGGCCTTGCTTCACTCCATTTGAGATTTTATATGTATCAGAAAGGTTACCACAGTCAAGGCAGATGATTTATTTTATATGAACCTTCTTGAACAGCCCAGTTTATGTAGAATAACCCATAGACCGTTAGGTTCTCTGCAAACATATTAAAAAGCTTTGGTTAAATCAATGACAACTGCATACCAGTCCCTGTTTGGTTCTCAACATTTTCCCTGGGCCTGCTTTACAACAAAAATCATGCCCATTGTGCTATTACCTGGTCTAAAACCAGGTAGACTGCAGACTGGTTTAAATCAAGGAACATCTTTGCATTACTTGTAATACTGGACGTCTGCAGCTTTCCTTGCCCACCACTTATCCTGCATTGTTGGTAGTTATGACTGGGCCTTGCTCTGTAGGCAGTAAATCTCATCTTTCTTTGAGATGGGGGTGAGTTAATTCTGCAATTCAACAAATGCTTTATGCTTGTCACTTAGGAGTTTGAAGGTATCCTCACTGTTCTCTTCAAATCATTCAAGATTTCAAATGTATCAGAAAGATCACCACTGGTGAGTACTTGTACTGTCACGTGGTCTTCTAACAGATGGGTGATTTGTGTGAACCTTCTTGAGCAGTCCAGTTTATGCAGAATGTCCCATAATCCTTCCTGTTTACCATATCCTTTAGCCCCAGCACTGATTTAGCTCTGGCAATAATCACATATTTAAACTGGCTCCATTTTTCTGTTGGGTTGCCAACAAGTGGCAGGCATGAAAAAAGCTTATCATCAAGTGACTGCTGAAACTGCACCTGATAGTTGGCGTGCTTGAGTTTCGTTATGCTTAAGGCTGTTTTATTACGTTTAGGACACTTGTGCTGTGAAGGGATTATATCTTCATATAGTTCAGCATTGCTTTTACCAATCTGTGGTCTGTCTGCATTCTGCACCACACATGCTCTCGTAATTTTGACATCGTGGATGGTTGGTGGGAGATAACATAATTATTCAGGTGCCATTATTTGGATCATGGATGCATCAAGGTCATTTTGTATTCATCATGTTGCCTAAAGATGGTGTTCATGATAAGCAGCTATGTTCTGCATGTTCATTCAAAAGGAGGAGTCCATTGCTATTCATCTTTCCCACTCAATGTCATCCTATCACATCTGTGATGGACCAGGCTGGGTCTGGGCACAGCTGAGGACGTCCGCTCAGGGTGAATTGCTCAAACTCAGGGCTCCTTATAGCCCCTGACTGGAGACCTTCCCAAACAGGTCACAAACCAGTCACACTGAGCAAAACCCCTCTGACATCCCAGCTTTCCCTGTGCCACAATCAGCTCTGGGCCTGCACACAAGTGAGGGGTTTTAGAATCCAATCTCACCTACCCCGAACGGGTTCTTCCGGTCCCAAAGAACCAGCCTCAGTTCCCAATCAATTTACACTCTGGATTTTACCCACAAGATCACGCTGGGCCAATCCTTTAGAATCTAAAATCTAAAGGTTTATTACTAAAAGAAAGAAAAGGTGGAGAGTAAGGTTGTTAAGGAGAATACATTACATGCATCGAATCACCAAGTTCCTGATGCAGGCTCTTAGCGGAGATTTTATAAACTGCTAATCTTAAAAGTCTCTGGTGTACATCCTATGTCAGGACGGGCCCATGATTCTTCCCGGCTCGCTGTTCCTCGCAAGGCTGCATCTGGGATCAGTAGCAGAACTGAAGGCAAGATGGAGTCTGCCTCATGGCATTTTATATCCATCCCTGGTATCTTCCAAACTGGAGCAGGTCACATGGCCCAGTGACCTATCCCTGTGTCCCAAGTCAGCAGTCATCAGATACTAACTGGTTTGCAGGTCCCAGACCCATTCCTCAGGTGTGTATTGGCCTCTCTGAGAGCCTTGTCCCTGGAGCCTTGCTAATTAGCATAGTCACTGACTGAACATTCCTTGCCCATTGCTCTGTCTCAAAGAATCTTCCAGCATAAGCACAGACTACATATTTATAACTCCACATACAGACATCATACAAGTACATGAATAGCATATACAGAATCAGTAGACCATAAGCTTTCATTTGACACCTCACATGGCCCCCTTTGTACAGACTTTGGGGCAAACACCCCTCCACCCCATGAGTGCAGCAGTGACCTGTCTGATCCTCTTAAAATCCAGTAACGTGACAACATCTCTCCAGCCACTGCTTTTTCTGTCAGCTCTAGTGTTGAAGTCTCCCCGCAGGATGAGTTTGTCATATGTGGGGGTTGATCTGATGATGAAGTCAAGCGCAGAGCAGAATTGCTCTTTGTTTTCTGCTGTGCTGCTCAGTGTAGGTGCATAGGCTCTGACGACAATGACAGTGCATAGAGGATTCAGAGGAAATTGAAATTTCATGAGCCATTCATTCAGGCTAACAGGGAAGTCAGGACATTGTTTCAGGAGTGACTTTCTTACAGCAAATCCAACTCCATGGAGTCACCCTCCAATTTTCCTTTCCAAAAGGAAGTGTAGTTGCCTCCTAGCTTGCCAATGGAAACTTCTCCAGCCAATAGTGCTGCAATATCAATATTATAGCAGGGGCGTTCTCTAGAGATTAGAGCTATTCTTCACTCAGGCCTTCGTGCATCACCTCCATCCATAAAGGTGCAGACAGTCAATGCTCTTGAGTCTTTTCTTTATTGTTTTTTCACCACTGTAGGATGATCTGCCTGCTGTAGCACTCTGGCCAGACATTATGGGGCAGGCAATGAGCAGGGCACCTTTAGGTGAGCAGTGCTATCTTAAAAAGAGCTGCTTAGTTCTCTAGGATGTTGCTGAACTTCTCTGCCTCCCTAGGGACAGAGCAAAACTGCCACTAGTCCCAAGGCCACCTACATGCATGATGTGGCTATGACTGCCTGTGGTCATCTCCACCTGTGGCTTCACCACGCCCCCATTGATGCAGGACCTGAATTAATGATATGATTATAAGATTTGGTAAGATGTTAATATGACTAGAGTTGCGAGAAAAACCTACGCAGTACATGATTAAGTGAGAAAGCCATTGCACAGGGCAGTCCCACTCTTTTGGCTGTGCAAACCAGATTCCAGCAACACAATTAATGGTTACAGATGGGGAGGTATCAACTGGAAATCTCTGGAGGAGAAAGATTTGGGTGTACTGGTTGATCAGAGGATAACTATGAGCCGCCAACATAACAGGGACATGAAAAAGGCTAATACAATCATAGGATGCTTCAGGCAAGGTATTTCCAGCAAAAACAGACAAGTGTAGTATCATTATACAAGACACTGGGGAAACCTCATCTAGAATACTATGTGCAATTCTGGTCTCCATAGTTTAAAATGGAACAGGTGCAGAGAAGGACTACTGGGATGATCCCAGGAATGAAAAACCTTATTTGTGAGAGGAGACTTAAAGGAGCTTAGCATGTTTAGCCTAACAAAATGAAGGCTGAGGGGACATACGATTGCTCTCTATAAATACACCAAAGGGATAAATACCAAGGAGGAGAAGAGTTTTTTAAGTTAAGTACACATTTTGACACAAGTGCAAAAAGATATAAACTGCCATTAACAAGTTTAGGATTGATATTAGATGAAGGTTTCCAGCCATCACAGGAGTGAAGTTCTGAAACAGCTTTTCCAAGAGGAGCAGTGAGAGCAAAAAAACTAACTGGTTTCAAGAATGAGCTTGGTAAGTTTATGAAAATATGCTTATGATATGAATATGGTCATCTAAGATATGCTTTATGCAACATAAGGTGTCATTCATTGACTATGCTTATTCTATTTGTATGCCTGTATCATGTTTGTATCTGAAGTGAGGAATATTGATTATGCTCTTGTATTTTAACTGTGCTACTTTGGGTGACACCCACTGCTAACACTTCGCTATCACAAAGGAAAAGCCAGGCAGGGTTGATGGCCTGTCAGTTAGGAGAGTGGACTGTGAAAAGGCTTGTCCTTCCTGCAGTTACTCCATACTGTCACTGACTCATGGATACTCATGCAGCTGTGATGCTACAGAGGCAGGTGACTTGATCATCTGATACTAACCTCCATTTTGGACTGCTAAACTGTTCCACTCGGATGTGGGAGAATCAGATAAAGGATTCCTGCCTTATGGAAATCCTATGCTTATGGACAGCCTTATGCTATGTTGAAGGCTGTTCTATTAAGAGGGGGGGAGGAAAAGAATCAAGATCTTCAGCTTTCTTCACTTCCTCCCTGGGACGGGGGGTTGACAATTGCTGAGTTCCTGGGCAAGGTGAGGGGAGGGGTAGCTCATTGCTCCCAGAAGGGGCACAGCCTCGGGCAGAAAGGGCAGTCAGCCCTCAGCACCGCCTGGACCACACCACAACCACTCCCAGCCAGTCCTTAGTACCATCTGGGGCTTCGGCGCCACCACTGCTTCAGTGGTGGTGGCCAGGAGCCCTAGGCCCTTTGCAATCTCTGGGTCCCAGGGCAGTTGCCCCTTTTGCCTCCTATTGGCAGGCCTGCCTTCACCTTCCAAACCAAAGGGATACTTGAAGGAACCTGGAAACAAAAGGAACTGGGGGGGGGGGGGAAACGGAGGGGGGAACAGGGACGAGGAGAACTGCTAGACCTGGACTAGAAAGATGCCTCTGTGCTGTGAAGGAATCTACCTAAAATAGTATCTAGTGGGAGGAACTATTACTTGTAACCAATTTCTTTAGTGTATCAAGTTTTCTTAATAATCTGCTTTGTTCTGTTTGCTACCTCTTTAACCACTTAAAATATACCTTTTGTAGTTAATAAACTTATTTCTTATGTATAATATAACCCAGTATATGTAATATTGGGGAGAGGAGGGAAGGAAGGTGCACAAACCTTCCTCCTCATTGAGGGAGGAGACAAATTTCAAATAATATTGGGTTTGCACTCTAAGGAGCATGGGTAACTGGGAGCTGTGGCAATTCCCCTACACTGAGCCTTCCCAGCACAGTGACTATATTGTTCTGCAGTTGGGTGCACCCCTCTCTGTATGCGACTTAAAAGCCTGATTCAGCAAGACAGAATTAAAGGATGCTCAGGTTGGCAGAAAAGGTGGGCTCAGTGGTATCTAAACTCATCAGGTAACATCCCAAAGGGTCTAACCCATCAAAATGGTATGAAGAAATTGTCTACAATGGCAAGTAGCAGATCTGTGACTGCTAGAAGCAAATACTCCAATGGCAGGTAATGGGACACTAGATAGGGAGGGTGCTGAGATACTACAGAGAATTCTTTCCCAGGTGTCTTGCCAAAATGCTCAGAGTCCAGAAGGAATTTTTTCCTGGGAGAATCCCTGGGGCTTTTCACCTACTTCTGCAGCAGGGGCACAGGCAACTTGTAGCTTTAAACTAGGGTCAATGGTGGATTCGCTGTAACTTTAAGTCTTTAAGCCACAATTTGAAGACTTCAGTAACTCAGCCAGAGCTTATGGGTCTAGGCTTGCCAGATACTTTCACCAAAAATCCCGAACATGACAGGAAAAAAACATGGTTGAACAAAAAACAAAAAAACACCCCCCCCCAAAAAAACCGAAACACCCCAAAACTCGGAGACCAAACTTGTTGAGCAAAAAACAACCAAAAACCAAAGAACAAAAAAACAGGTCTGTGCCTTTAAGAATCCCTGCGCTCCTCACTTCCCCCCGCCCACACCAGAAGCAGCATGGGCCCAATGTCCCCACTGGCCTTCATTCCAAGAAAAACAGAAAATACCAGACATTTTACATGTCTGGTATTTTCTGGTTTTTTTACTGGACATGGGCCAGAAATAATGGACTTTCCGGGCGAAAACCGGACACCTGGCAACCCTATATGGGTCTATTACAGGACTGAGTGGGTGAGGTTCTGTGGTCTGTGATGTGCAGGACTCAGACTAGATGTTTGTAATGGTCCCTTTTCCCCTTAAACCCTATGGCTACGTCTACACTGCAGGCTTCTTGCGCAAGAACTGTTTTATGCAAGAGTTCTTGCGCAAGAGTGTGTCCACACTGCCATGTGCTTTTGCACAAGAGAGTCCATGGCAGTGTGGCTGTTCTCTTGCGCAAGAAAGCTCTGATGGCCATTTTAGCCATAAGGGTTTATTGCCCATCCACACTGCCTTCTTGCGCAAGAGGGCTTATTCCTCGTGGGGAGAGGAATAACTCTTGTGCAAGAAGCCCTCTGTTCCGACGCTTTACTGTAAATTTACTGACGTTCTTGCACAAGAAGCCTGCAGTGTAGATGTAGTCTATGAGTCTGATAATATATGCTAATGTAGATGTGTTGATTTTACATGCACCGTTCTTGGATGGTGCGTGTGTTTTTTTGGGGGGATTCCTTGCAGTGTCTCTCAAAGTAAGAGCACCACTCACTGAATACTCCACACTGTTTCCTGTATGTTGCTCAGTGGTATCCCATTCAAGTACTGACTCAAGCTAACCTAGGGTTGTGTGAGCAGATGAGACCACAGCTCAGTGAAGAAAGAAAGAAGAAAATAAAGGAAAGACAGCATTGGCAAGAAACAGTGGAGCTGCGCTGAATGTTTTACACATTCTTCAAAAATGTTCTGGACACAGATTCTCTGTCTTTACTCCATATTAATATCTGTTTCTTCTGCCATGGAATTGGCCATTGATAAATGGATTGAAAGGTTATCCAGTGAAACTGCAGCTTCCATTAGACCCTCTGCAAATATCTGTATAACTCTGTAATTGTGATACTCTCCCTACCTCCCAGAATAATGGCCCTGAGAGTCATTACAGATCTCACTCTGCCTTCATGAAAAAAAGAAAAAAATATTTTAAATGCTATCAGATTTCTAAACAAATCCCTTCACTCATATCAAAAAGCCCCCCAAAATGCATTTTAAAAGTTTGTCATGCCATGGAATTTATTGTTTCCTTCCAAGTTGGCATTTCCCCACAATGGGCAGATTTCTATGTACATCCCCCAAAAGTAATTCACTTTTGGGAAGAGAGAAAGCAGGAAACGTTTTAGCCTCTCAAGTAATTATTACGGAGGGGAAGATAAAAGAGCCACAGAACTAGAACAAAAGGCTTTTTCAACCAGTGCTATATCTTTACTAGATTCCATGTAGTTCCAGTTATATCTTGGTCCAGACTTCTCTAAACAACCATTCTCCCTCCTTTGTATTTACTCAATTCACGACTTTGCAGATAGTTACCAGATTCCCCCTTAATCATTCTTTTGCTCAAGTGACTCATTTAAATTTTTGTGTTTCCCTGCACTACTATTCTGCACAGTCCTTGGGAAAATACCAGTGGTTCATAAGAAGATTTCATGAGCTTATAGAAATTGTTATACTTTGGATGGCTCCTCCTTTCTGATAAATAACATGTTCAGACAAACTGCTGGAGCTATATTCTAGAGGTGTGGAAAATGGAGTCTTTTTAGTATCACTTCAAGTCAAAGGCCAAAACTGGGGAAAGAGCAGCATTTGCGCTTATTTATTTGTAGCAAATGAGACCACACAGATGGATGAATGTGCTAGATCCCCAACACTGGAAAATGTGGCCTATTTAGAACAGTCACCATGGGCACCAGAATAGTAGTCCACTTTTCCTCCTCTTATGTTTAGACCACAACATGCCTCATGCCAATGCTAGAGGAGATGCCTTTAGAGCAGCGATGGGCAAACTAGTCTAGCAACTGGGGCTTATGAGTGGCCCTCCTTCATCTCAGTGGGCCCAACATTGTCTTAACTAAGGGTGTGTCTAGACTACAGGGTTTTTTCGAAAAAAGGAGCCTTTTTTCAAAGGGGCCCCCAGCCAAGGCCCCGAGTTGAGGTCCCTGCCCCCACCGAGAAACAGTACAGACACTGAACCACTTCAGGTCCAAGGAGAGTGCAGGTTAGGGCCCAGCCTCCTGAGAGAGAACTCTCCAGATGGGATCAAAACCCAAAGAATTAGGTAAGCCCCCTTTAGCTATGAAAGGGGGAATGTGCACATTGGTTGCCCCCCCCCCCAGGTAACAGTCACTTACACTGGGTTTGATAGAAAATAAACATGGTTTTATTAAGTTGAAGCAGTAGGATTTAAGTAGTAATAAGTGAAAGTAGGCAGAGCAAAGTTACAAATCAAAAGAAACAAAACCGCTTGACTAATTCTACATTGAAACCTCAGCACAAACTTAAACTCACCTTAAAACCTCTTTTCCAGCTGCTCCTCCCCCCCCCCCCAAACCAGGGCTATCTTCCCCACCCTGGGGTCTCAGACTCCTTCCTTCAGGCGCAGCCCAGCCAAAAGACCTAAACCTCTCCTCTCCTATTCTTTTTGTTAAAGGATTGAGGCCACTTCCCACTAACGACTGCTCAGGCTGAAGGACAGAAGAGATAATTTAACAGTTGAGGTTAACACCCTCCATGCCTCACATTCATACATTTGAAACTCACAAATTATTCCCTACTCCCTGTGTCTAATTTTACACACACAAATGATACATACAACAGAATAAGATAAAGAGAACCAGTGGATCATGACATGAAGATCGATGGGTTACATGAAATAATTTGCTCAAACCACCTTTGAGTTATGTATATTCATGTCCATGAGACCATTTCATAAACCATGGGGGGGGGGAGGTCCGTCATACAGCCCCACCCAGTCAGAGGCTGAAGACTCCATGCAGGGACCCCTGAGCCCCTGACTGGGTGGGACTGATTAATCACCTAGAAGCTGTGCTGCCCCCCAGCTTAGCGGGAACACTGGTGGGGGTACAGGGTCTCAGCATGGGGGTGGAGAGGACAGAGGGTGCAGGACCTGGGCAGCACTTACTTTTTTCCCCCAGTGTTTGTAACAGTGTTTAGTCATTGTAACAGATGCAAGTCACTCTCACATGGCAGCTAGCCACTGCTCCACACAGGTCACAAAACAAGTTAGCAGCCCAAGGGCCGAGAGTGGAATGAAGGCTGCGCCTTACCAGGAGGGCAAGGAATCCAGCTGGCTTGTCCGGGAACGGATGGGAACTGGCCCACTCAGTCGTGCTTCTTGTACCTCTCCAGGCTGACCAGGAGCCAGCCCTTTGGCACCTGAAAGAAGGTGCTTAGGCCAATGACGAACTCCAGTGGCCTCAAGCCCCTCAGCCCAGACTACTGCACCCCCACACCCCAAACCCCTGCTGTAACATTCCTGCACCCCACATACCTCAACTCTGTGCCCTGATTCCATCATATACCCAAACCCCCTGCCCTAAGCCTCCCATACACCCCAACCCAGACTCTTGCACCCCCACATCCCCAGTCCCCAGACATAAGACTGACAGAAGACAGCCTGAATGCATGCCTGGATTTGACCAGTTATAATGTAAACTTCAAAGAAATATGTGAAAAGATGCAGCAGGAGAAGTCTCATTAAATAAAGTGTTTATTATTAATCATTATGTCAATTATCAATAATATTGAGTTGTATATTTTCAGTCATGCAAATGAACATTCTTATATGGCTCTTTGTTGACCACTTTGCCCTGAATTGTGATGCAGTTTGGCTCTTTGGTTTGAAAAGGTTGCCGACCCCTGGGTTAAATGCAGTGCCAATACTACATTTAACTGATTAACTGATTAAAAAGGGGTGGACAGGGCAGCTACTCTAGAAGGGCGGGAGCAGCTCTCTTCCCCACCTACTGGGGTTGGGACAGAGTGGCCTTCATGGGAGCTGCCAGGGTCATCTCAGCTCCTAGTGCTCCCTCCCTCATGGGGCTTCCGCTGCAGCCACAGCTCCTGACCCCCACACAGGGACTGCTAAGGCTGCCCCTGCTGGCCCCCGCATGCAGGCTACCAGCTCCCAGACTGCATGGGCTTGAAACCAGCAGCCCCATGCAGGGGGCCCTGTGGGGCTGGAGCAGCTCTCTGCCAGTGGTTGGGCTGTGGGTAGGGAGGGGTCTGCTCCTGGGTAGCGGTTAATTGTTACCCAGTAAGCATTGCTGAATAAGGGTGAAGCTTACCAGGTAACCATTTAACCGGTTACCTGTAAACATCCCTATCAGTACCCAATTATTTATGCAATTATTTAGCTTAACATACATTTATTCAAATTTTTATTTTTTGAATTTTTATATTTTCAGAAGATGGTAAATGATGCGTTTCTTATTTACTAAATGATCAATTTTTGTGCTGACTTGTAGCAAGTGGCATTTGAATGAAAATTTGAGTTTTACAAAAAATGCACAAAAACATTTTAATTTTTTAAAAATTAATCAGATAAAACTGCATCAAATAAGTTGATACATGGATGGAAGGAAGTATATCAACATATGTTTTGCATCTAAAACTGATTTACTTATTAAACAAGGAAAGTATTAATTCTTGGAAGTGAACTGTCTCTGGGTCACAATAATTTTCACAGGTATTTAGATGCCTAAACATTCAAACAGAACCTGGTGGGATTTTTAAAAAGATTTAAAAAAAATCAATGGGAGTTGAAAACAATGAAAGTTTGGCGCCAGTGTTGCTTAGGTGCATATGAGAAATCACATTTGGCACCTATCTGCATTTTTTGGTTCCTAAAATATATTTGAAAAGTGGCTCCAGGTTCTTCAAGTTTTCATAATAAACAGAGCTTATTCTCTCCTTGCTTTTTATTCATGGAAGGGGAAAATAAAGTGTCCTGCTTTTATTCAATTCCCAAATGGTTTCTCAGCTATGAATGAACTACTACTCCAAGTGATGAAAACATTGGTTCTGCACCTGTTAGCGAAACTGAAACCAAAACTAATTAAGGCAAAAGCTTTTCTGCGCAACAGAAACTGAAAGAATTTACATTTGGAAAAATGTCAAAACCAGTATTAACTTCATTTTAAATTCTGAAAACAATACAAATACTTACTTAAGGCAGTGCTCTCACTCTGGCTACGCTGCAACGGCTGCTCGCAACGCAATGTCACCCGGCCCTGCACAGCAGTTTCAACCCCGATCCCTTTGCAGCCCAGCTTCATTAACCTCCTTCAGAGGCCCTGGGTCCTGAACTGCCCACGAGATACCATCATGCTGCCCTGCTCAAGGAATTCTCCGGCCTCAGCCGCCCAGATAGGTGCGATTCATTGTCACCCCAAACTGCCAGGCACTGCTCGCCTTGCGGGCTCCGAGCTCCCGCTTCCCACATGGCAAATTCTGTACTTTGGCCGGACGGGGGCAGCATGGAGGGTTCAAGCCAAACCCTGTTCGCATGTTCCCCTCCCAATGCAGATTGGAATGTGTAAAGTCCCACAAGTAGTAACATATGATTGGGGGGTGCAAATTTTGCCTTTGCCCCTGTGCGCATAACACCCTCACTGCGCCTCTGGATCAACCAAACATCCATCTTGTCCAGTAGCCTGTCTGCTGACAGTGGCCAATACCAGATGCCCCAGAGGGAGTGAACAGAAACAGGTAATGATCAAGAGATCCCTCTCCTATCATCTATTTCCAGACCTTGATAAACACAGGGTAGGAACACCAATCCTACTCATCCTGGCTAATAAGTATTGGTGGACCTAACCTCC
>CM057845.1:123195048-123205712 GCA_030068395.1 Apalone spinifera | reverse complement strand
AAAAAAAAGGTTGAGAAACATTGTTCTAGGACACTGCATATTGATGGTTAGCTCATCACAGCTAGACCAGTGGGTCTGATTTATCTCAAACCCAGAATATAAAAGGGATTGATAGTGTTAGTTGGACAGGAACTAAGGGCAGAGATAAAAGACTCCCACAGGGGAAAGCCTTAGGAACATTTAAACTGAGAAAAAAGTTTAGATTGTGGTTTCAAGAGCAAGAAAATGATTAAAGGTCTAGAGAACATGATCTATGAGGGAAGAGTGAGAGAATTGGGTTTGTTTAGTCTGAAAAGTAGAAGACAGAGGGGATGTCATGATAGCAGCTTTTCAAGTATCTAAGGAGGCGGGAGAAAAATTATTCTTAACTCCTCATGATAGCACAAGAAGCAATGGGCTCAAATTGCAGAAAGAGAGGTTTAGGTTAGATATTAGGAAAAACTTCCTGTCAGAGTGGTCAAGAACTGGAATAAATTGCCTAGGGAGGCTGTGGAATCTCCATCACTGGAGATTTTTAAGACTAGGTTAGACCTGTGAAGGATGTTAAAGAGATAGTGCTCGGTCCTGCCAAGAGGGCAGGAGACTGCTGTCACGGAGTGTGACACCAGACCCTGCACCCCCATCCGCAGCTAGACATGACTCTCACTCAGCCAGCAGGTAGAACAGAAGGTTTATTGGTTCACAGAGATACAGCCTAGAACAGACTTGTCAGCACAGGAACTAAAAGCAGCCAGTACTATCCATCTTGGGGAAAGGAGGGCCCAGAGCCAAGGCCCTGGGCCCCCTCCCTGTATCCTAAGCCAGCTAAGACTAACCCACACCCTCAGCAATCTGGTCCCATCCCTGCAGGCAGCCCTGCCTCCTCCTTTGGCCAGCTTCCTGGGCAAAATGTGTCACCTGTTTGCACCCCCTACCTAAGCTCAGGTTACAAGACAGCCTGTGCCATGATGGCCTGGGGCAATCTCCCTCAATGAGTCATACCCAAAATTCCCATCCCCATCTAAATAGTAGTGCTGTGGCCAGGAAAACTGAGGCGCACGCACGGACGCACACACAAAACTACAGAACAGTATAAGATAGTAGCTTCATCACAACTGGACATGATGACCTCTTGAGGTTCTTTCCCGTTCTACGATTCTATTTTGTATTCTTGTTATTTGAGTGAACAATAAAGTCAAATCACAGAAAGGGGGTAAGTTTGGACCATATCCAAGCTGAATACATCCTGCCTAAAACAGGATGGAGAATCTATCAGCTGCCTATCCACAACATATGTGTAACTTATTCAGAGACAATACAGCATCACCAGCACATAGCCCCTTATACTTCATAAAGATAGAAATGCCCACCACCACTTCATATGAAATCTCTATTGCCTCGCATCAGCCGAACCATGTGGAAATAATAGTTGTTCTCGTTCATTTGTTGTTTTGGGGTATAGAGGAGACGGTTTAGTGCAAGAAGAATAAAAACAGCAAATATTTTAATTCTGTCTCATCTTTAAAGAAAGCACATACTTACTTATTAGCAACTCAGTTAATTTAGAAGCAGTTAATTCTGAAATGTTTTCAAAATATGAAGCTATCATTAATACACAGTTACTGTTACAATATTACAGGCACTCTTAGTCTTCAGAAATGTGTATGAGCATGTTTTAATAGTATTGCATAAGGCACCTATTTGTCTTGGTGCTATCCCCTAGGGAAATGTTTAACTGAAAGCTAAATGAAGGTGTGCATGTTTTATTTAATGCACTCCTTTAGGGCTGGCTTGGTACACCATTCATGTAAACATTCACACTGCACTGCACTAGACAGGACAGCGGACCTCTTACAGGACCTGTCACTTCATGAAGTAAAAGCCAGATTTAGTTGAATGTAAATGTAATTGCTAACAACCACTTTTGGATGGGAATAATTTGGAGAATCTTAGGAGACTCCATAATTGCTTAAGGTAAAGTATGTAGGAAAGGAGCAGGGAAGCTCTTTTAAAAAAGGAAACGAAGTAAAATCTAAAGGATTTTAAGTGCAAGCATTCTGGCTTAAGAAATGCATGTCTCATTTGAACATATGGGTCCAGATATTCAAAAGTGCGTGCCTAAAATTGGACTCCTTACTTCACTGTCCACCTAGATAAGTGGTCAAATGTTCAAAAATGGTGAACACCTAATAGTTTCAATGAGACTGTTGGCTGCTGACTATTTTTTAAAATTAGGATCCTTGTTGCCTAAATATGTTATTAGGAGTCAAACTTTAGACACCCATTTTTGAAAACCATTCTATGCAACGCATTCATAATTGAAGTAAAATATTTCAAGCAGCAAAAAATATAGCTAAGCAATCTAAAGCAAGTTTTCACATTTTTATAAAAGATCCAAAAAATTCTGGAGTAGAGGGTGACCTTTAGTAAGACACTTTTAATGTTGTAAATAAATTCTAATTTAAATAATGAACTTATCAGAGCATAGTCATTCCTTAAGAACCACAAAATACTCGAAAGCCTAGAATTATAAAGTGAGGGTTTCACAAACAATTTTAGCTCTAGCTATGTAGTATGTGTCATCCCAAATGATTGCTTTTCACTTATCAAGCTACTCATACACACTTCCAGTATTGTCCTTTCAGCTATCATGATATAAAAGCAGAAAAGATATTGAAGAAAGAAGATTTAGCGCATACCCTCAATATTTGAGTAATCTTATTTTCATTCTGGTTCATAGTGGAAATATTATATCGACTACACATTTATCAGTCACTATGGTGTACATTCTGTACAGATATAGAAGCCACCATCACATCAATGCTTTGTCTTCACTACAGAATTAATTCTGGCTCTCACATGGATTTTAACCCAACACTCAAAACCATTCACACATAAAAACTCCGAACTGATTTGGAGTAGGGATGTAACAGTGTAGTCGATTAACCGATAAGCAAACACTTATAGATTAATGCTACAGACTACATGAATTCTTCCCCCAACCGTTGCCAGTAATTTTTTTAGGAGGCTGGCCAGCAGTCCGGCTCAGTTCTGGCTTGCACCGGATCCAGAACCTACTCCTGCTGCGGCTTTGTATTTAAAGTGTATTAGGAGACAGACCAGCAGGCAGCCCAGCTCAGTTCCAGCTCGTGCTGGGTCCGGGACCTTAGATCCACCTTAGATCTACCTTTATAGGAGGCGGCAACACTGGGCAACAGGCAGCCAGTCCACAAAGGGAGCTGGTTTTTAAACTGACTCTCCTCATGGATCAGCTCCTGCCTGACACCCTGCACTGCTGTCTCTGATACAGCGGCTGCCAATACCACTCTTTCCCCCCGGGACTATGGGGGGGTGGGGAAAGTAACCGATAAGAATTCATGATGTTACTCAACTATTCAATCAACCGATAATTAACATCCCTAGTTTGGAGATGCTTTAAACTCAAGCTAGCTGGCCTGGCTCTGGGTCTAGATTAGAGTCCAAGCTCTGGTATCTCATCCACTTTGCAGTGCAGATGCTCAATTCATGTCCTAACAGTCTTGTAATGCTTTCCACAATTCCCTTAGTACTCTAATCTGGGGTGAATCACTATAGAAACTCAGAACAAAAAGATGGCTTCTGCCTCAAGAAGCTTTCTAAGGACCTACTCCTTCTCCTGCACTAGAAGTCTTCTACCAGTATATATACACTGGAAAGATGTTTAAATCCCCTATTCCAGGTAGCCTGCTCCACCTCTACCCAGCATTTGAACAGCAATGCTATCTGGGAGTTACATCTCCTAGCGTCTTGCCAGCCGACCAGAGGCTGACACAAAGGTTTTGGTGGGCATCTGGTGTGAGGTCACTCAGCAACATTATTTGGGAACACGTCAGAAATCAATACATCTACAAGAACATCTCCAAAAGCCTGTCAAAGGAGAGGATTTGCTAGATGAAAATTCAGTGCAGATGAGGAATCAAAAACCTAAAAGGTGCTTGCCACAAGGCAAAAGGTGCCAATGAAAGCAACTCATTGGAGCCCACTCTAATGGTAGAGAGGCTTTTGAGACTGGGCAGTGTAATTCTTACTAATCAACGGGGGATAGAGGGACTAGAGGAGCCAGACCAGACTTTCCTGCACATCAGACAAAGACACAGACTTATTAGCAGGTCTAATCAAGTTGAAGGTGTTAAACTTTTTCTACATAGTTGTAAGTGGAGATTTGAATGGCATTTAGCTAGCTTGACTGAATTAATTGCATTGGGAAAAGCGCCAGTTTTTTCAGTTCTAGACAAGCCCTAAATCAACCAGGAAGCCTTCCAGCAAAAGCAGAAAGATGAGACTTGGCACTCCTTATCCTAAGGTAAACAAGTAGGAGGAACAGGTCTCCACTTTTCAATCCATCTTAAAACAACATAAACAAATAAACAGCACAGAGCAATTTTTTCCCTTTGCAGGCCACCTGCATTATGATTTTCCCAACTGTGAAATTTTGTTTTTAATTTTTCAATTTATATTCAAACATTATTTTAATAAGGCTGTAAATTAAGCTACATCTATCTTAACTGCATCGTCAATCACTTCATATAATGCATGTACACTGTGATGGTTCTTTAAAGACAGTATGGCATTTTTCATGGGCATTGACCACAGGAGCCTTAATCCTAGTGTCCTGGCCAATTTCTTATTTGGGTAGATTACAGTCTCACTATGTACAATTGATCCCACATTTGAAACTGAATATTACATTACTCTTATTTCTGACATTTTTCTAAACTATGTTGTGATGTTATATGCTGGGTGGAGCACAGTAGGAATCTACACTCTATATAAACCACTCTAGAAGCAGTGTAATCTAATGGATTCAGCATAGGGTTAAGGGTCAGGAAATCTCAAACTCATTGTGGGATGTGCATGCTCAGGACTTCCCAGACTGAGACCCAATCTGAGTCTTGTGTGAATTGAGGATGAAGTAGGGGTTGAGTCCAATTCCTAGTGGGCAGCTGACTATTCCTCACCAAACATGATCATCACTGGCACTATATGCTGGCAGCCTCAACAAAAGCCATGAACTATGTTCCCTGTAAACTGTGCGCTTGTGCGGCCACTCAGGAGAGATTCAGGTACTGCCAAGCCGATTATCAGAGTACCCACAGCTAGGTTTTTTGTTTTTACTGGTGGTGCACATTCACACATGCCTTGGTGCACATAAATTATTCCACACATGAATGGAAAAGATTAGAGGGAACATTGGTCCAGCATGGACTGAGATACACTGATTGTGAAGAGGACACACTGCTGTTATGACTGCTTGGGCAGTGAGGGGAGGATGTGGTCTCCAGGGTTCTAATTCTGGCATCTTTCAGCAGCTGCTCACTGTGGCTTAGAGACCCAACAGGAAAAGTTATAGGCAGTGTGGGGGGAAGAAGAAAGTCTCTCACCTTGGCAGGCTCCTTCATCCTTAGTAGGTTGGTAGCCAGGCCTGCAGGTGCATCTCCCAATGGCCACCATCCACTCGCCTTCCCCATTGCAGTGCAGCTTGACACCAGAGGACCCAGCTGTACTTGCCTCCTCTGAATCTGCCACACAGGTCCCCATAGCCTCCACCAGTGAGGTCCTCTCTCCACCAGCAAAGGTCTCAGGGAAGGAGGCAAACCCCCTCACCACAGCTGGGCACTTGTAGAAGAAGACTTGGACAGCCACCAGTGACATACAGGCCCCTGAGTCCTGGAAGGCCAGATAGAAGCCACGCTGGATGAGTGGTCCAAAGCTGCGCACCTTCACATTCATCTTCACCACCTTCCCGGTGCTGTCTACCTGAGAGAAGCTTTCGTCGGCTGCAATGGTGTCCACCTTGGTCCAGGGCCCCTCACGCCACTCAGGCAGGTCCTGCGTAGCCATGTCACTTTCTGCCTGATGGTAATAGAGAGTGAAGGTCTCCTTGCAGGAAGAAGCCACGGTTTGCATGCTGGCGCAGTCTCGCACTGAGAAGCGGAGGCGGACGTGAATTCGGTGAGCACCATGCCGCTCTATGAAGTGAGTGCGCAGCCAATTATTTTGGCCTGGCTCAGCCACATTGCAGACTTCAAAGGTTCGGATCAGATGCTTCTTATCATCCAGGACACTCACCTCATCCCACTGTAGTGAATTGGTAGTGGAGAGAGAGGTGGAGAAGATGTTAGAGGGGTTTCAGATATGCAGCAAAACTGGGATACAATAATCTCTGGGACCAGAATTCACTACCTTCGCAACAGGCTGCTTCTATTTGAGCCTGCTACTTGCCTCTTAGGCAAACAGTGCTGCACCCATATTGGGACATGGGCTGATGCCGACAGAACTCAGGGCAGAGGGTGCTGCACTGTTAAGAGGGGCTGTCCTGCAGAGGAGATGTGAAACACAACTCAGTTCACTCCTATGTTGAGCAGGGAGTACCTCAGGCTGGCTTTGCTGGAAAGTATTGGGGGGAAATGGGATGCTACAGTGCAGCAGTTGCTTCAAGACCGAGAGGAGACATACATAACAGACAGAGTCAGCACAAAACAGACAGAACATCCTTTGGAGAACATCCCTCTTGCACCCGGCTCTGACTCAGCTGTGCTGTCCTGAGAAACCTGAAGATTTCATGAGTACTTCTGAAGGGGGAAAAACATCCAGAGAGTTGAAAATGAATCTAACATTGTACCTCTAATATTCCCCTCTCAGACAGAAGCTTCTAATCTCTTTGCCTATGTGGTCCAGTGTCTGACTCAGCCCAATGTAAACCACTTTGGATACTCCATATTCAAGAAAGCTGGAAAAGAAACCTATTTTGCACCACCCCCACTTCCGCTTGGCTTTGTAAGCCTTCCTACAGGTGGTGGGAAAGAGGGAAAGAGAACACTTACCCCATCAGGAGGGTGAGTGGTCCAGCCAATTTCTGAGGTCTCTCCTGTTGTATCCAGAAGTATTTCTGTTAAAAAAAAAATCCTTTGTGCTTTTCCAAACACCAGCTACTCCAGCTCAGTATGTTCCCTACAAGACTCCTTCCTGAATCTCAGCCCCATGCACCTCACTTGCAGAGAGATCCGTGTTCTGAGATAATGACTGGCCTCATCCAGAAGTCAGAATTCTGTTCCCATCTTTCCCTATGATCTAGGGAAAGGTTTGCAGATCAGTGACTCGGTGGATGAACTAGGGAATTCAGCTTGATCCAGCAGGTAAAGCACCAGATGGAAAGCTTGTGTTTTAGCCCCAGCTCTGCCAGTACTATTAAATGATTCTGGTCAAGTCTCTAACAACCTAGTGACTTCCCTAGGAGTCCAGTATACTCAGAACCTCCAATGACCAAGCCTTATTCAAGCTAGGGATGTAAAGTCCTGTTTAATTAGTTGACTGCCTAAACTTTATGTAATCGATTACATATGGGGGGAGGAGACCGCTACAGCCAGGCTGGAGAAGCCTCCCCACAGTGAGCAGGGGCTGTTCCAGCCATGCTGGAGCATCTCCCCACCACAGTGGGCCCCCCAGGAGACTCCATCAATCCAGCCATCACCAATCTAACCAGTAAGCCTCCTCCATTAAGAGTAAGGCTTACCAATTAACCTTTCACATCCCTAATCCAAGCAACCATTTTACATTTTCCTAAATAATTTTAGTACTGGTGGAAGATGCCAGGCTTCATTGCCTTTGGAGAGTAATGTCCTCTGTTTAGACCCAAAGCAGTGTAGCAATGACTGCAGCAGCACAAGGTACACACAAAAACAATGCCCCACCAATGTACCTCATTTCTGAGACCACTACAAAAGGTTGGGGGGTTGAAGGTCAGTGTATCAAATGTATACATATATTTTTTGCAAGTCAACAGTACTCTAAAGTCCTGGAATTTAAAACTTGATTTGTTTCTTACTGATTCTTTCATTTCATTTTCTTTTCTATAAAAATTAGAAAATACCATTTAAAAAACATAATGAAAACAATTTTAAAGATGAGATCGTTCCAAGCCTTTATGGGGAGGTGGGAGGGGGAGAGCCTAAGGAGGACACAACAGCAGTACCCATGCTCCTGGGATTACTCCTTTTGTGTGTTCATAAGGATGCACATCACACCAAAGAAGGTAAGGAGGTAGCAGGACCTCATCCCTCCTCCAGGAGGCATAATCCTTCCCCAAGCCACCTCTGGAATGCTGTAGCTCTGCACCATGCGATGCCATACTTGTCTGTGCCATTCTGGCACTAGGGTTGCACTTTGATATATCTTTGCTTCATCAGCACATTTCTGGGACATGGCTTCATTCTGATAGCATAACCAATGGGATTATTTTTGATAAACAAAGAACATTTTCTAAATCAGATTTGAGTCATTCTCTCTACTTAAGTCTACGCAAATGCAGAGCATGAAAATCTGAAAATAGAGGAAGGAAGGAAGGAAGGAAGGAAGGAAGGAAGGAAGGAAAGCTCTTGTTCAGCTGCCTTGGCTCTGGACTGCTGGCAGGCAGTATATTCCCCAGATGGCGTCTCTCCAGCGACCCAGGTAATCTTTATCGAGCACATGAATATTTCATGGACTAACAGATACATGCTGCCTGGGGCTGACATGGCTCCTCCTCCAATGGTGAATATTTTAAAAAGCCAAGATGCATTAGAAACAGACAAGAATGCACATGCATGGTACATGTGGGGAACAAGACCCTCAATGCCATAATTCTGATGGATTCAAAGGTATGCAGCAAGAGTGCTGGACGTGTACAAACACAGCACTGTTTCTCCTCCTCTTTCTCAATGGCTGGATGTTCAGTGGTCCTGCTACGCCTGTGACCCTGCCACACTTAGACCTGTGACCTACTTCATCCAGAGTCCTGCCTTCCACCAAAACAGCTCACACTACTGCTCTGTTTAGTCCAGTATCCCAGCATGGCAAGAAAGTAGATCCTGCTAGGAATCCAGCCTTCTACCATGTTAAATCAGACTAACAACTTTCTAGTGTAATAGCCTAACTAGTGCAGTATCCCTGCCAGATCACATCACTTGATCCTTTTAGGGTGTGTTTACACAGCAGGGCTTAACTTGAAATAAGCTATGCAAGAGCTACATCAATTGTGTAGCTTATTTCGAAATAGCTTATTTTGAAATTGTGAGTGTCTATCTATCTATTAGTCCTTTGGGCTCCTAATGGAGCATAGGGCCTCCACGATCATTCTCCAGCTCTTGTGATTCTTAGCGATAGTCTTCATTTGATCCCACATTAAGCCAGCTGCTTTTACTTCGTCCAGGCAGCTTTGTCGCCTTGTTTGTTTGGGACGTCCCTTTTTCCTCTTTCCCTTTGGATTCCATTCTAACGCTTGTCCCATGATACATTCCTCACAGTCCTTACGCAGGATGTGAGCTGCCCATCACCATTTTCTCTTCTTAATCTGGACTTTCATTGGTTTCTGATTTGTTTTGGTCCACAAGGTTTCATTTGGCATTCTATTGTACCACTTTAGCTGGAGAATGTGTCTAAGGCATTTATTGACAAACGTCTGAATTTTCTAAGTGTTGCTCTGGACAACACGCTACACCCCCAGGACTTATTTTGAAATAGGGCACTCTTCCTCTGACTTCCCTTACTCCTCATACAATGACAGTTAGAGGAATCAGAGTAAATAGTCATCCAGCTTGACAGTATTTTGACACTATTTCAAAATAATTGCCTGCTGTGTAGACATGGGCTAAGTTATTTCAAAATAAAGCTAGTTATTTTACAATAATGTTGCGGTGTAGATGTACCTTTAGTCCTGTACCCCCTCTGTGGCAGGGGTCAACACAGAATATTTTAGCAAAAGACAAAAGTTCCTCATACAGCCACTAGTCAACTAAGCAACATTATACACTGGGTTAAAATCCCTCCTTGATCTGTTAAGCAATTTGAAGTCTTGTAACCTAAGATTTGATCCATGTTGCTCTTCACTCTGTCTCACCCCCTCACCACATGGCTTCCTACATCTCCCAGATGGGAGAGGGGTGGGGATGGAAGTTCCTATTAAGGTCCCTGATTCCCCCATTGTGTAGAAGGGCATGTAAAGTGGATTTAGTTGATTTATTTGTGAAACAGTAAAAAAGCTGCTAGATGAACCTTATTTCCTCTCAATACCTCATGTTGCTCATTCCCTTCCATACTTTCCTCTTGTAAGTCTCTTCTCTTTGCATACTCCCTTCTACAGGGTTCACTGTCCTGCCCCCTCAATCTTTCTGTCTATCCCCAAAATAACCTCCCCCCAAAATAACCTCATCCTTCCCACATTATGGTTTCCTGTAGGCCTCTCCCACAAAATCCCAAATCTACTATATATTTTGAAGAGTTCAGGGGTTTTTTTTTGTGGATTTGTTTGTGCAAAATAAAGTCATACTTCACAATTACTTACAGATACCAAATCTGCATAAACAATCCTTCCACTTAAATTAGCTTAATGCATTACTTTTTACATTGGAATATACTGGGTGAAAGGTTTAAATACAGTAGACTTCCGATAATCCGGCACCTTTGGGACCTAGGGGGTTCCGGATTATCAGATATTCCGGAGTATCGGGAGGTACTCTGGCCGGGGGCTGTGACGGGTCTGCCGGGACCCGCACTGCATCCGGGGGGTGGGCAGGGAACAGCGCAGCAAGGGGCGAACTCTCCGCCGTTTTGCAGGAAGGCAGGAGAAGCCCCGCGCCGCCACCAAGAGTTTCCGGGAGGGGAGCAGGCTC
>CM057845.1:123154075-123169291 GCA_030068395.1 Apalone spinifera | reverse complement strand
GGAATACCTACACTGCAAAAACCCCTCTGTTCTTCTGATTACTGTAAATTTACTTGCACAAAAATGCGCTTGAGGTGTGGATGCGCCACGGGTTTTTGTGCAAAAACCGCCATTTTTGCGCAAAAACCGTGTCATGTAGACATAGCCTCAGAGGAGTATTTTTCACACCCTTAAGTGAAAAAATTTTGCTGACGTAAGTGCTAGTGCAGCCATGGCTTGAGTGAGATAAAAGGAGTACATCAGTCTTACTGGCTCTCTTCACAAGGGTGAATTTGACACAAAAAGAACAAAAGTTTCCCTATCTAAAGCAAGAACTAAAATTCTCTGACCTTAGTGAAGCATCTCCTGACTTATACACATGTGGACAAGAACAGAATCATTCCTGATATATGTTGTTTACGTTTTTAAGTCTCGGATTGACAAAGCCCTGGTTGGGTTGATTTACTTGGGATTGGTCCTGTCTTGGGCAGGGGGCAGAACTTGTTGACTTCCTGAGGTCCGTTCCGGCTCTAGTTTGCCTAGGCTCACGGGCCGCCCCTGCTAATTACACCCTGCTGTGTAGATGCACCCTAAGTGTCCTTTACACATTCCTTCCAGTGATGAACTGCTATTACCTCTCAGCAAATGCAATTTAGCCCCGCTTCTCAGCCACCCCTTCACTACTCCAGACAAGCACCACGTTCCAGTCACCCTCCCAGCTTCTTCTTGCTACTCCACAAGGACATTCAGGCCAGATCTAATTCTCTCTCTGATGTGGAATCCCTCTATCCTCCCCAATCTACTAGACCAAATGAGAACCATCTCTGTGTGGAATCCCTCAGTGCCATGCCGCACCTCTTCCCTCTCACAACCACTCATAATGGGCTGCTCCCACTGTCAACTTTGCTTGCATTAACTCCTCTGTAACAAGCCTTCTGTATTCCCTTCATACTCGTGGCTCCGTAGCTCCTGAATGAGCTCTACTTCCAGGTAGTGCTGGGAATTAGATAGTGTTCAAAAAGAGAAAAGGCTTTGCAGTCTCCATAAACTTCTGGAGGGAAGAGTTGCATTAATTATTCTGCAACTTTTCTGCAGCCAGAAAAGAGTCCAGTGCAAATCCCTAAGCAAGACTCAAACCCCTCAGACATCGCCTATGCTAAGCAATGAAGCACTGAAAGAAACTACTGCTGAGATCATCCAAAGCCTGCAACAGCTCTGTTATTTATTAGTAGTACAGTATAATTATTGCACGCATTTATTTTGGCATCATTACCGTGACATGTGAGTGCCTGACCAGGCTTACACAGATATTCAAGATCTCAGGCTTGGTTTGTTAGCTGCATTAGGTCAATTTTCTAAATAATGAGTCCATACCACCAACCCCGTTCTGCCAACTTTAAGGGCTGTTAAACTCGATTTCAGTAGTCCTCCTTGACAAGATGAGTAACGGTAAATTTGACCTTGAGTGGTCAACTTTGGGGTAGTGCAGAAGCAATACTGTGAAAGTTGATGTTCTTGGACTCTGGAAAGTGTCCCATGGTGCCCCAATGTGCTCTAGCCAGGACTTTCAACTCTGCTGCTCTCCCAGGTGCACAGGAAAAGCCCCAGGAAAAACTGAATTTCATTTCCTGTTTGACCAGTGTGTTGAGCACAGCAGCACTCCTGACCATGAATGCCCAGAGTCACAAATGAGTTTATACATGGAAGATGCAGGAGAACCCTGAGAAGACCAGCTCTTTCTAAAAAGTGTCGGGGTGATGCTTAGTCATGTTTCTGTAAGCAGATACAGCACGCATTGTACATGGCTGTGCTAAAATAATTCTGCCACCAAAAAAGTTGGTTTGTGGACCAGCGTTCCCTCTAAGCTGGGGGGCAGCACAGCTTCACAGGTGATTAATCAGCCCTACCTAGTCAGTCAGCTCTGTGCATGGAGCTCTGAGCCCCTGACTGGGCAGGGCTGATTAATCACCAGCGAAGCTGTGCTGCCCTGCAGCTCAGAGGGAACACTGGTGTGGAGAGTCTACATCATTGCATGAAGTGGCTTGCATGAAGTGGCTTGCAACTGCAACAAGCCACTTCATGCAGTCAGTTTCACTGCATCTTCTTCATTCAGTGCTCAGATTCCCCTAAATGCAAGCATCGCTAACAACACATGCAAGTATTGATTCCATCCCCACTCACCCCCCTCCCCCCCCCCCGTCAAGCGAGTTACCAGCCAGGCTAGATATGTCCTTGACTTTTACTAATATATCCCTCACAAAATGGGGGAGCTCCGCTGTGGGGTCCCCATACTGCCTGCAGAGGTCAGGGAGCTGCAGAGGGCCACTCCATGCTCTGGAAGTCCCCACCACCATTGTGGGGCTTGGAGCTCTGGTATCCCCCAGCTCAGAGTTCAGGGGTATCTTGCCACCTGCAGTTGCTGGGAGCTCCAAGGTACCCCTATCACCATCAAGAGCTCAGAGCTCCAGGGTACACTCCCTGCTCATGTTGGCTGGGAGCTCCAGGGGCCCCCATTAGCTGCAGTAAGCTCCTAAATTTATGGAGGTCACTGGAAGTTACAGAGTCCTTGTAAGGAGCAGCATTGACTACCTTCAGGAACAATTTGTACCTGAGAGATCTGACCTCACATATGAAGAGGCTCTGAAGCAGAATAGAGTAACAATCCCCACAGTTCCAAGAAGGGACTCTCCTGTGCAGACTGGAAGGATCTCTGACGCTGCCTAAGGTGACTTGGGGAAGATCCTTTGGGAATAACAAGGAGATTGGGGAGAGTCTCAGAAGCTGGGCTAAACTGAGATTGCTAAGAGGTAATAGTGGTTCATCATTGGAAGGAGTATTGCACGAGAGTCTCCCCACTCTCCTTGTTATCCCCAAGAGATCTTTCCCAAGTGACTTCAGTCTTTCATAGAGCTGCACTAATCTCCCCCAGCCAGCATTACCTGTCCCTATGTTCCTGGCTGGCAGTGGAAAGGAACAATGCTTTTCACAGCTTCTCTCTGCATCACTCAAGCCAACAGTGTAAGGCCCAACTTGTGTTACATTTTCTCCTCCCCTACTACCAACCATTAGAGCCCAGTTAACTTGGCTGCCCTTGTTTCTTCAAACAATCTTCAGGATGGAAGGAGCCCTTTAAAAATTTCTGCTGGAATTCCTCTTCCTCCTCTTCCCCATTCTGTCCTGTAAGCATTAACAATCTAATATTATTTATCAGTAAGGTGCATCCAAAAAAATAGGTGGGAGCCTGACTGCAGGAGATTCAACACACTGTTGTATCAGTATCTCTGTTCTGTTCGATGATCCATCAGGTTAAAGGCACACAAGAGTAAGAGAACAGAGGAGTGAGAACATCTCACTGCTTTGATGCTAAACTAAGACTCATGCTGAGGTTATTAAGTCAGATGGAACTCAGTGCTTTTCCAACTTTCTGTATTGCAGTAGCAGGCCTTAGGCAAGTCACCACACCTCTGTCCCTCCACAAGACAATACCCCTCCCAGAGTTGTTATCAGGGTAGATTGATTTAAATTATTGATTTAAATCACAATTTAAATCACCAAGAAAAAATCACTGACTTCAGTCAAGTTTCCCACGGATACTTCTTCACGCATTTATTAAACAATGGTGCAAATCTGATCACTGTAAATGATAATTTACAACTCAGTACTGCATTTTACAACATCTAAGAGGTTATATTGTGTGTGGGGTTTTTTTAGATAAATTAATAAAATCAAGTCAGAAAATAGTACATAATACTCGTTACCTGTGTCAAACTGCAGATGCAGCAGCAGTCCATTAGAAGGGGTAAAAACTAATCATCCACACACAAACACAATAGCATTTATATTTTATTGAACTAAAACTTGAATAGACTCAGAGCCAGACAAGTACGCAGAAGTCAACTATTTCAAAACAGACCCAACAAGGAAAATAACAGCCCCAGGCTTAAACACCTCCAGCACAGCACTGACAATCTCCAACCTATCCTGGAGAAGGATCCCTCACTCTCACAGGCCTTGGGAGACAGGCCAATCCTCGCCTACAAACAATCCCTCCACGTGAAGCAAATCTTTTTCAGCAGCCACACATCACACCTCAGATACACTCACTTAGGAACCTACCCCTGCAACAAACCTCGGTGCCAACTCTGTCCACATATCTATACAAGTGACACCATCACAGGACCTAATCACATAAGCTACAACATCAGGGGCTCATAAAACTGCACATCCTATAATGTGATATATACCAGGGATGGGTGGATTGCAGAATTCAAATAGTTGCCCACGGTGACTAACTAACTGGGCATTGTGGGACACACCCTGCAGTTCAATAAAGGCCAAAAAAGATGCCCATGGTACATGCAGACAGATTGTCGATAGTAAAGGGAGGGGGAGAGGAAAAAGTCCCTCATGGAGGTTGATTTTTTTGTTGCAGAAACTGGGCATTTTTTGTCACGTTGCAGTGTGAATGCTATCAGTGTTTTGTTGCCAAAAGGGGGGTTTTGATGACAAAACTTGTCAGTGTAGATACGCCCTAGTTAGGTCAATCAAACCGCTGATGTGGATATGGCTAGGTCAGGGAAAGAATTCTTTCACTATCCTAGCTGACACTTCTTGGACAGATAGATTAACTATAGCAATGGACAAGCCCCTTCCATTTATGTAGAAAGCGTCTACACCAGTGTTTCTTAAAATGTGTTCTGTGATACACCGGTGTGCCGGGAGGCAGTCCGAGGTGTGCCGGGGAGAACAACAGAATTCAAAATGGCCGCCCTTAAAGGGGGAGGCGACTTTTTTTTTTCTCAATAACTTTCCCCCAACCCTTTTTTTTTCTTCTCAACAAAAAATCCTTGGTGTTCCTCATAAAAAAATTATTGTTTGGTGTTCCTCGGTCTTAAAAATGTTAAGAAACACTGTTCTACACGGTGGTGCTATAGAGGCACAGCTGCAATGTCATAGCTGTGCCTCTGCAGAAGCTATAGTATATACATCCTGAGACTGTAAGTTTTTCAGGGAAGGAACTGTCGCTTTGTACAAGCTTTGAAGAAGTGAGTCTTTGCCCAAGAAAGCTTATGCTCCAATAAATCTGTTAGTCTATAAGGTGCCACAGGACTCCTCGTCGCTTTTGCAAACTCAGACTAACACGGCTACCTCTCTTTGTATTGTTCCTCATACAAATCAGCCCCTGGCCTCTAAGTGGTAAAATAATATAAATAATAAATACAGAGTATAGTTGCTCATCTTTCAACAAAGAGACACTTTCTTCCAAGAGTTCACTAGGCAATTGAGTTAAATATATATTAAGAACATGTATACACATGTACACACAGACAATCTTTTAAACAGTCTGGATAACAATCTCTTCCCTTCTCAACTGGGCTTCACTTGCTTGACAGGTTTTGAAGCAATAATCCTGTCTATTCATGAGTACTCTAGTATTCCAAGGAAAACTTGGAAGACGAAACATGAATTTTCAATATTAAAAACAGGCAAAAATAATCATTATTTAAAAATAGACCTTTTTATACATCGTAAAGAACCGGAAACTAGAACAAACATATTCTTTCTCATTGCATTTCACCTTTCAGATGTGTTGTAAAATAATACTAAGGCTGGAGAAATTATATCTTTTGAATTCTGACATGAGAAATGAAATGGAGAGTGCCCAAAGGAAAAGGTTTGTGGCTACTCCATTGCATTCATTTTCTTTGCTAGCAAGGGCGGGTAAAAGCTCTAGTTACTGATTCAGTAGACTATCCTGATCAATTCAATCTTTTATGTCCTAGGGAAACTTCCCTTAACACAACTGCATAAAGGCCCTTGAAATGCAATTTTATCCACTTGGAAATGAACTTGATGCTTTCAGCCTTCAACTGTGTGATTAGGAAAGGATATATTAGCACAGCAGTGTATTTAACATTTAGGAGGAAAATATGGTGAATTTACAGTCTCAGGGACAGAGCACTAAAACTTTCCTAAAGTGGCTCATTGAGTGTGCAAAACAACCTTAAGAGCATTTGTGCATTAAATATTCCTGACAGTTGTAATCCGTAGAACATTATCTCCTTTCAGGTGAAAAAACCAATTCACCTTTGTGGTCTTTATAATCCTTTGTAACTTGATTTCCCTTTCCAGTACCAGGAGCAAGAACAACTTTTAGATTAGCAATGTCATTTTAAGTCACTTCAGTTAGTGCCCCAAAACCATCATATACATGTTTGAAAACATCAAGTAGATTTTTTTTAATCAAGGAAAGAAAATATATAACCTTCTTGCATAAAAGATAGAAGGATAAATCATTTCCCCACACAATGTTCAGGCAAAGGAGGTCAGAAGTAAAAAGCTCATGTCCCAGAAAACAAGAACCAACCTTCAGACGCTATGTCTACACTACATACCACTGGTAACCGGCAGCATACAATGTATGTGTAACTCCAGTAGTGAGTTGGGATGTTAAATATCGGTTAATTGAATTGTCGAGTAATCTCATGAATTCTTATTGGTTAGTCGACTATTCTATAGTCCCGGGGGTGGGGCCAGCAGGCAATACACTCCAGCCTCACTCCTGGAGAAACCCCTGCTACTCCACACTGGGATGCCAGGTGGGAGCTGGTCTGTGAGGGGAGCCAGTAAAACAGCCAGCTCCCCTCACAGACTGGCTGCCTGTCACCTTGTGCTGCTGCCTCTGATAAAGAGGCAGCAGCGTGAGGTGGCAGCAGCCCCTTTCTAGGGAGGATCTGAGCTCCTGGACCCGGCACAAGTCAGAACTGAGCCGGGCTGCCTGTCTGACTGGCTCCTAATACACTTTAAATGCAGAGCCGCAGTGGGGGTAGATCCTGGACCCAGTATGAACCAGGACTGAGCCGGGCCGCTGGTCATCCTGCTAAAAAATTTACTGGCAAGAGAGAGTGGAGGGAAATGCATGTAGTCTATAGCAGTAACCTATAAGCTTTTGCTTATTGATTAATTAGGGTTGCCAGGTGTCCGGTTTTGAACCTGACAGTCCAGTATCTGAGCTTTCTGTTCGGGAAACAAATTGAGAAAATATAAATGAGAAAATATAATTGTCCGGTATTTTCTAAATAAGATGTAATGTAGATTGTGATGTAATGTCAAGTGAGTCCGGTATTTTTGTTGAAACCATCTGGCAACCCTATGGTTAATTGGTTAATCAACTACACCAGTGTTTCCCAATTTTATTTGGCCACGGAACTATTTTAAACTGAGAAGAATTTTGAGGAACCCCTATAGCTGGAGGGGGAGTGGGAGGGGAGGAATTTGTCACGCAAAAAAAAAAATACCACCAGGAAAATTTGTCAAGCTTTGGAAATGCAGAGTGGCAGCGGGGTAAGAGAGGTGTCTGAAAACCAATGGGAAACCACAGAAAGAGCCGGCGTCTTTAAAAGGGGGGGGGGGGGAGGAATTAGGTTCTCACGGAACCCTTACTTTCACCATTTGGGAAACACTGAACTGCACTATTACATCCCTAGTAGTGGAGAAGTTGGCAGAGTCTTTCCCTGCAGTGAGGAAAAGGTCCAGTTACAGGGAATTGCCAGAATCTTTCCCCACTGCCTCATGCCTCACAGAGCACTTCCCTGCTGTCGGTCTTTGCTTGTGGCAGGGGAAGGCTCCAGCAGCAGGGAGGCAGTGGAGCACTACACTGCTAAAAATAGCTGTGTAGAGACAGAGGCAAGGCATAAGTGAACATAAGAACGACCATACTGGGTCAGACCAAAGGTCCATCTAGCTCAGTATCCAGTCTGCTGATAGTGCCAATGCCAGATGCCCCAGAGGGAGTAAACAGAAACAGGGGATCATCAAGTGATCCATTCCCTGTCATTTTTCTAGCCCCCAACAAACAGAGACTAGGGATACCAATCCTACCCATTCTGGCTAATAAGTATTGATAGACCTAACCTCCATGAAGGTGAGCAGAGAGCTGCATAGACTGCATACACGGGTACATACCCACACTCTTCCAGCATGTCTTTATTTGCCTCAGATATGCTTCGTGGTCTATACCCATGCTAGGAGCAAAAGAAGTGGGCTTTGCCCAAGAAAGCTCATGATACCATCTACATGTTTTGTTAGCCTATAAAATGCTACCAGATCATTTGTTGTTTTTTATGGGTAACTACGGTATGTGCTGCTACAAGAAAGGTGCAACTGCAAACTACCAGCACCTGAGAGGGGCAATTGCTAAGTGCCAGCAACTAGCTTCACTGGGAAAAGATCCAGAACTGGTTTCTTTTGTGACTGAAGCTACAATTTCTTCCCTGATAAACTTTGATTGCTGATGGAAGGGAAATAATCACAATGCCAAGTTTATTCCTACCAGTTAACCTCAAACAAAGTTCTGAATAAGAACAGCTCATATGCCTCAAAGTAGGATGCTGTATACCAATCAAGTCAATTATTCTCCATTTTCTATTAACTAATTCTTGCAGAACTATCATGAAAATTTACCATCTGAGCTATAAAAATCTACTGACCAGCATTATAACATGATGAAGAAAACATTTAGAGATATTTTATACCTCTATCTAAACTACATTGCTATTGGTGAGCAAAATTGGCAAATCTGAGTCGCAACATTTGAGCTTTTTTACTCAAGTTGTATACACGTCCTCTTTGAGATTTTTTTTTAAAATCATTTCAATAAGATTGAAGGGCTTTATTTGGACTTTAATGATTTGGCTTTGCAGCTATGACCCTGGATTTTCAGAGAAGTCGGAAGTTCAGTTGTTCAGTAATTTAGGAGTTAAACGCAGTTAAAATGACTTTTTGCCCTTTAGAGACTTTTCTTTGCTGCCCTCTGCTAACAAATGTCTCTAGTACTTACAATTTTCAGTCATGTAAGTGCTCAACACTCTCCTCCCACATAGGCTACTGTTATTTTAAAATAATATTATTAGCATTATGCATCATCACTGTTTCTATCTATGCCAAGGAACCCCAAAGTAGAACGCTTCCTTGTAAAACAACCAGTCAATATCACAAGTGCAAACTCACTGAAGGATAGTCTCTGATTGCCTATTCTGCTACCTTAGCCTTGCTCCCTCACCCCCACTTTGTAGCCTTCACTCCCAGACAGCTCCTCACCTCAACCCCTCTCTCTTGTACCCACTAACCTACCACTGCAAATACTGAAATAGGTCTAGACGGTAATGTTGACTTAACTGGTGGCCTTTGAATAAGGAAATAAGAACAAACAATCAACACCAGCTTTGCTGCTTTCCCCTGAACGTTGTTGATCCCATTCTTAGGCAATGCACTGAGCAACCTTTAATTGTAAAAGTTAAAGTATGTGATGTGGAAATATGGACACAAACATATACACATTGCAGCGCGGATGTGCAGCAAGCACTCTGCTATGAACGATGCCTGTCGGTAGGGGCTCCATCTTGGGGAGAACTTTGGTCTTGTCTATTCTCTACAATCAGCAGTAGCTTAGGAACATGAGAAGGGCGATCAGGCCTACCAATGGGGGGCAAAGGGGTGCAAATAGCCCCAAGGCCCAGTGAGTCAAAAGGACCCGGGGCTCCTGGCTGCCACTACTGCTACTAGCAATGTAGTAGCAATGATGGCCAGAACCCCAGACCCTTTACATCGCTGCCAGAGCCTCACATAGCGTGCTTCAGTCTAGGGATGTGAAATATTAACCAGTTGACCAGTAAGCATCACCCTAAACGGGTAATGCTTACCAGTTCCAGTTACCCAGTAGGCAAGGGGCTGCTCCAGCCCCACAAGGGCTTGCCGTGATCAGGGCCTGCTCTGACAGACACTGGGAGCTGGGAGCCAGCAGCAGCCCTAGCCCCCACACAGCAGCCAGCCCCAGGTTGGGGGCTGCTCCCGTTGGGCTAGAGCAGTCCCTGCCCAGGCTTCCTGGTAAGTTAGTTAACTGGTTAAATGTTAGGTCAAACATTTCGAAAATAGAACCTGTACTCCTAAAAAAATGAAGTGTGTGGGTTCTTTCGAAAAAGGTTTTTTTTTTTCCAAAAGAACCGTGTCTAGACTGTAGTTTCTTTTTTGAAAAACCCTTTTTCGAAAAAGCGCTCTCACGCAATTATGCAAATGAAGCGCAAGATTTGTAAATCCACGCATCATTTGCATTTTCAATTGGGCTCATTTACATTTCTCTTTCAGAAGAGGAATGTAGTTTAGACATGCCCAGTGAGCCATGAGTTTGTTGCACCGAATCCACATATATTCCCCCTGCACACAGGTCAGATAATCATACGTGCTTCATTCAGTGCAATAAAACTGAATAGCTCCAGTCTGCTACTGGACTTCGGCCTTCATTATTTTCACTCCTGAAAGTCTTTGGAGGGGGTGGTTTTCTTTGAGGATGGTTGTTTTGGTATTTTGTGGAATGGGGTGTTCATTAGCCTAAGTTTAGAGAAAGGTTGTATTTGGCTTTCATTCCCTCACAAAACTTACCTGTTTGCAGCTCCTGTTCGATAGCTCTTCATACTTCCACTCACTCAGATGCTAGAGCGGGAGCAGGCAAAATATGGCCCACAAGCTGCATCCATCCCGCCAAGCTTCAGATCAGGCCTATCACAGTACTCTGGGCTGCCAATGTCCTGCCACCCAGTAGAACCCTCAGACAGGCTCCCTGCCCACCATACCCTCACATGTTGCTAATGCAGCCAGCTGCTGGATCCTGCACGTGCATTTCCACTCTGTGCAGCCCATGGTGGGGCTCCATGCATTGTTCCCCCAACCCTGCACAATCCTTGCGGCTCCCCTGAGCTGTGCTTGTGGGTGCGGACAGCTCACAGATTCCCCCTCCTCCCATTTTGCACGTCATGCTGAGACACACGCTGGTTCCAGCAGGCAGCTGAGCAGTGTGTGGGGTCCAGGGAATCTGCCCAAAGGGCCCGAGGGCTGCTGGCCAAGAGCTGCCTCCAGTAAGCATCTCCCAGCCAGACCCTGCACCTGGCACCCCATCTCCTCCCACACCTCCCCTCTCTGCCTCAGGTCACAACCCAAACCCTCTGCACCACCCCTGCACTCATGCCCCAAACTCCTGAGATATGAACTTCCCATGTAGCTCTCCCACGGGGCAGAACAGAGGTGAAAGAACGCTGGTATGATGTACTGGTAAGAAGCGGACACCAGTACCAGCCGATGTTAAAGTGTTGCCACAGCAGCACTTCTTTAACATCACTACCCCATTTTGCTCCCCCTATCAGTAGGGCCTGGGGTTCCTGGCAGCTATGGCAGTGGCCAGACTTCCTCCCAATGCCTTGCCCGTTCCAGTGGCCAAGGGCCAACCCCCCACATCTTGCCAAGGATGCTGGTGTACCTGTAAATCCCAGCATTTACTAACACCCCTAGGGCAAAGTACATCTACAAAGCTGGGGATTGTAAGGCCAAGCCATTATTCCAGAAAGCTCCATAAAAGCAACTCCCTGATAGCTAGAGAGGGGGGAGCCCTGGGAGAAGCAGCTCCACCATTGGAGGAGCAGGCTGTGGCCCAAACAGAGGCTTTTCTTTGCTTCATTTGTTATACTTTCTGTCTGCCTGAAGCACAAGAAGAAAGCCGGGGAAAACATCACACTGGTGCTTTCTTTTGTTGCAGGAACAGTTGAACCACTGTACCCATGCACCTGGCGCTTTCCTCTGTATTCCTGGCCAAAATCTTCCCATTGTTATGCAGCAAATGAAGGAGTGACTGCTCACCTACACTGCAGAGCTAACTTTGGTACCTACAGGTATGTTCTGTGCAGTACCTTAATAGAATCTGGCACTGCAAAAGCCACTGCTGCACCAGATGTAACAACTGGGCTTAGGAGTCGAGAACCTGAGTTCTAGCACCACTTCTACCAGCAAATATATAGGCCTCTGTTTCTGTAAAATGGAGATTATAATGCTGCTCATCCAGCTTTATGTGGTATGTTTGAATTTCAGGAAACAATAACAAGCACAAACTGTTACCTGGAAATCACCTATTTCTGAAGATCTTCTTAACACTTAAAGTCAACTGTGCATTGATGCAACATGGAGCAAGAGTGACTCCCCACCAAACCATGATAGAAACTGTATTGGAGATAGATCCTATGGAGCAAAGCATGAAAGGAAGGGGACCTAAGAAGGCTGTAGGCAGATGCATGATGGCAAATATAAGCCAGGAACCTAGTAGAGATCAAGGGATACATTAGGCTGATGTATTATCATAATGACTACAGGAATTTGGCTGTGTCACATCAGGGAAGAGATAGGGGAAGGACCTAGAAAGGAAGCTAAGACACAATTGGATGAGGAGAATCAGCAGCAGGAGAGGATTCAGTGAAGATGCTTTCAGTGATCAGGGTTAGTGAGAGAAGCCCTGATCTTAAGGAAGGAGAGGAAAAGGGGATCACCAAAGGGCACAGGACATCAGTGTGGAGCTGCAGTGCGGGGACAGGTAGGAATAGGACCTCAGGATCAACATTCTCTTCCTTGGTGTTCAAATGTTAAACTGAGCAACAAGTTCCAGGGGTTTCTTTGGCCCCTGCTCCACTCCAGAAGAATACTAAAATCAGTAACATTCATTTGCCTTCATCCAAAACCATGTAGGGTTGCCAGATGGTTTAACCAAAAATACCGAACACCTCCACCACCACCACCACCCCCCCAAAAAAAATACCGGGGAAAAGAATCTGGTCAAAAAATAAATAAAAAAAGGACCATGAGAATTATTCAGCAAAAATAAATAAATAAATAAATAAATAAATAAATAAATAAAACAGTGTGGCCCCTTTAAGAAATGCCTTTGAGGCTTTTTGGCCCTAACAGGCTGCCGGCGGCCATCTGCCATCTTTGTCTTCTTGCTCCGGGCCGGACAGCTCCCTGTGAAACCCAGTAGGCACCCAGGATTTTCACCTCCTGGCCGGGAAAAAATGAGAAAATACCCGACATTTTAGGTGTCCGGTATTTTCTGAAATTTTTTACCGGACAGGAAGTGAAAATACCGGACTGTCCGGGTCAGTACCGGGCACCTGGCAACCCTAGCACCATGAGCCATTCACAGCTGTTCATTGAAAGGACTAGCTCTTCCAGATGAAGGATTCATACTGGACCAAGTGCAGTCATGCCCCAGACCACACAGTGAGGCTATATCTACGCTACGTGCTTTGCCGGAAGAGGCAATGCAAATGAAGCGCGGATTAGCATTTTCTCATGCTTCATTTGCATAACCCAAAACATGCAGTGTTTCCATTTTGTGCAAAATCCCCTCTGAGGCACAAAGGATTTTGCACAAAAAGGGGGTTTTGCGCAAAAAGGAAATGGCCACACTGATTGTTTTTGCGCAAAAACCTCTTGCGCAAAAACAGATCGGAAGGGATTATGCAAATGAAGCACGACAAAATGCTAATCTGCACTTCATTTGCATTGCCTCTTCCGGCAAAGTGCGTAGTGTAGACATAGCCTTAATGATGGAGAGCACAACAGCAGCATCAACAGAGCTTTTAATGGCCGGATAGTCACAACGGAACACTAAGGGGCATTTTCAGAAGACCCCACAGTTATCACTCGGTGCATGCTTTTTGCTTGAATTACTTCAAGCTTTTTTCTATGAGGTGTTTGCTGAAGAGTGAAATGAAGCTGGAAGGACAACATCCAGAGGAGTGGGGTACACAGCAAAGAGGCAATAAGCAGGGTGGATGGAATAGGGAAGGAGTTCGTGGGTGACAGGAGGAGAAGGACCTAGTTTTGCTAGTGGAACCTTAGCAGAGACCTTGTAGAAGCTGCCTCCTTCTTTGAGAAGTACTGAGCAGGGATTTGCTAGACACATTCCATACAATGGCTTACGCAATCAAGTAGGGCACTGAGAGGCTTTGATCCCTTCCTCCTCCTCCTCCTGTCTTACACTTCTAGCTCGCTACGTCCACCATCAGGACAAGGTTATGTACCATTAATATTTAGGTAGAGGAGAGCTAGTCTCAGAGAGTGGCATGCATGTATGTTCAATAAATATTTCAGGCTCATAAGAGTTCCTTCTGAAGTGCTCAGGTTATTTTTAGTGCCGGAGATGAAAGTAATAATGTATAAATCTCAAAGCCCTGTCTCCTGTATGTCTCATAGGATAATCTGTATTTCACAGCGGATGTCGGGGACCCATTTGTCTAGTCACAGCCATATTTAGCAACAAGAGATTACACCTAAAATGAAAGCAGGACACAGAGCTCCCCTACCACCTCCCTCCTAGGTACAAATCTCTGCTATTACTCAATGGACCCAAAACCTGAAGAATGGGTTTTCTACAAGGATGAGAGCCTCTACCCCAGATGTTGCTGAGATTCTTTTTAGAATGGAATGAACTAGAAGATGGAAGGCCTTTTTAGTTTGTTGACATCCTGTTTCCCTTTCTAGCCAAATGCAGGATTGGTTCCTGAATATTTTTCAGTGGTTTACCTAGTCCTACTTTTAAATGGCCCAAGCAACGGGGCTACCATCCCTTCCGTTGGGAGAGTATGCCACATTCTCACAGGCCCTCACAGGTGTGAAAGATGCTCAATATCACACCTGAAATACTCCACCTTTGACAATTTCATCCTATTTCTTTTTATTTTGGCTACACCCTGTGGGTCTGCCAAATAATTCCTGTCCCTCAATACCACTTACTCTTCAACTCATAGCAGTCCTTCTTTACTCATCACTTCACCAGCACCTGTAGTTCTTTTCATAGCCCCTCATGAATTCACTAGAGCCTTTTAATCACTTCTGTTGCCCTTTCCTGAACTCCCAATTCATCAAAGCCTTTCAGGCACTGAGGCGCACATAATTTAACACAAATATTCCAGGTGCAGTCTTGCCAATGCTATACAAAGACAGACTATCTGATCCCATCAGAGTGAACAAAAGCAGGGGGGAAAGGAAGACAGTAGAAGAGACTAATAAACCTACCCTTATCCCAGGAGCTGGGAATCCAAGGAAAAAGTTTTTAAAGGATAACAGAAAATCATCTGGTACTCCTAAATTTTTCTACCCATATTCTCCCCTGCATCCTGTTCTGCACCATTTCCCTCTCAAAAACTGCCTACATCACCATTAGGCACAACGATTTTAAGGATTAGTTTATATCATCAGTTGGCATAGAGAACAGGGACAAGAGCAATTTTTTTTGTACCTTTTCAACAGTTTTTTACATATGTTAGGGTTATCCAATGGGGTAATAAGCTCATTTTCAAGAATACTCTATGATTGCTCTGAACTCCAGTATAAAGAGGGAGAAAAACCTATTGAGAGTCT
>CM057845.1:123140026-123151269 GCA_030068395.1 Apalone spinifera | reverse complement strand
GGGAGCAGGAGGCAGCCATTGCAAAACTGCTCTCAGCACTCCCTCAGGCCCTTTGTGTTAGCTTGACTGATGTCTAGGTTTAGGTATAATATACTAGGCCTCATGTCTGCCCATTGCAGTTAGTGAAGGCCCACTGAATACTAGCACAGCAGCACTCAACTCTTTGGGGGTGCTTAGCCATTGACCCAAGTGGGTACAGGTCCATACCCTTTCTTAGCTGGGGCTAGGGCATGTTTGTAAATAAGAGTCTAGCAAGAGCCCCAAATTAGTGGTCCTGCTACTTGTACCTGTCTGTGTGCAGATGCTGCTTGCCTTCCCACACAGCCAACCGCAAGCCTGTTGGTGCCGTGCACTAACTGGGCTGTGGCAGTCCAGATGCCATTAGGTGTAGGAGCAGCATGGGTGCAGTACAGCTCAGCCTTAGGCTGTGTGGTGAATCGGGTTCCCCTACGGTGCAGTGGCTCCTGCTCTAGGGTATAACAAAACGGTTCAGCTTCTGAATGCATTTTCCAATGAGTGCCATGTCTGCATGACAGCCAATTAGAGGGCAGGGTTGCACTTGAATGAAAAAACATACATAAGCTCACAGTCCAGGTCAAATAATATGGGTCTATATTTTATCTTTTGTCCATGCTGCAACAGGCCGTTTGCAAGATCAGCAGAAGCTGAAGTTAGCAGATGTCCGTGGTTGAGACATGGTCTCACCCAAATACTGGTCATAGCTTATTTCTGGTTTCCCTGGACTGAAAAGGGGAACCTATGTTTGGGAAGTTTTACCCACATAGGCTGGTAGGAAAAATACCCTCAGACTCAGCAGATGCATCATTGATAAAAGTCCCAAAATAATTGGTTCAGGCTGAGTTAAGTAATCAGGACACAGGATGTGACAGATAACCACAAAGACCCATGGCAACGAATTGATGTATATGATAATAAGTTGAGAGCAATGATACACTGACCAACAGAAAAGGACACTTCAACATTAGAAACATCCTCTACTGAATATGCATCAAATATGTCAGTGTCACATAGTATAGAAGTGGGACCTCAGCCTAGGGGCAATGGGGAGGAGAAGATGTTGTCCTTGGAAGGGCCAGAAGGATGGCCCCTGGTGATGGGGAAGGTGAAGATAATAAGAGAGATGATGGGCTAACACCTAAGATTGTTCTAGAAGGAATGATGTAAGTACATGGTATGGAAATATGGATGGACATTCCCTTTCTTATGAAAGTGGGGTGTTTGTGACGGTGCTAACTGTATTAATAAACTATATCTGTAAATATACAAGAGTTTCTATAGCGTGAATGTTGCAACTGCGCACATCAGGGCTCCCAATCATAAAATAATTCAATACTGGGCTTGGTCCTGGAACAAAGAACCTGTCAACCCTAAAGGTGGGTAATTAGAAATTTATACCTAATCTTAAATCAGGCAACACTCCTCTCCCAGGCCTCCCCACAAGGGGCCCCTGCATGCTTCCGTGTGCCTTTTCTCCCCCAGTCCTCCCTTCCCCTGCACTCCCTTTCCCCTCTTACAGACCAAATAAAAAAGCATTTTTGTTTGAACACAAAACTCTGATTATTTATTTGGGGGACATACAACAGGGGAGGGACTGGGGAAAGAACCTGGAATGGGGAAGGGGGAAACAGGGGGGTGGAGAGGCTCAGGGATGGGGTTGGGACTGGTGCCTGCTTTGGGTACCTCGTGAGGCTTCAGCTGCCCAAGAGATCCCACCACCTCATATTTGCAGGTCCCTGCAGCCCATTAGGGAGCTAGGAGGAAATACTGAGAGAGCGGGAGGGAGGCGGGGGGTGCTGGGAGTTGAGCAGGGAGTTGGTGGGGGGGCGGAGCGGGGAGGTGGCCGGTGGACCGCTCCATACATGCAACCATGTGCTCCATGACAGATGTTACTGAGGAGCATGTGGCCTTAAGCTGGCTTGACAGCTGCTCCCACATTGACTTCCTCAGCCCCAGGTCAGCTCGGCGGCTCATGGCGCTCCTCCTTGAAGTTCCAGCTGAGGGAATGGAGGCACTCTAGGTGGTCCCACACCAGGTCCTCACATTGTTGCCTTCGCCTGTGGCTCTTGTGGGGTTCAGAAGATTGTGTGGGAGGTGGGGAACGTGCCAAGCTCGCAGCTGGCCCAGCTGTGAAGAAAAGTGACAAGGACAGTCATCCCAGGAGACACTGTGCATGAAGCCCAGCCCTCATCCCTGAGCCAATACCAAAGGTCTTGATTCAGTCGATGGTGATGTGCTTTGAGCAAGGCCATCTGTTTCCTAGATAGCAGGCACTTTCCTGCAGGGGCACGGACATCCCAGGGGAACCTCGCTACCCCCACATCCCAGGCACAAGCAGGCAAGGGAAGGTGGCAGCCAGGCCAGAACCTGCAGGTGAGAGGAGGGAAAGGGGCAGCTCAGCTTCCTTTTGTGGCCCACACACATTGGGCCCGGCAGTGGCAGCATCCCACAAAGAACTTCTATCCCTCCCCACTGGATGGGGGCATGTTGGAGGAGGTCTGTGTGAGCGGCAGATGCCGCTTTCCAGAGAGAGTGGTATGGGGATCCCCTCCTCTTCCTCTCCCCAGCAGGTTCCCATGCAGGGGACTGGCGTCCTCTGCATCGCTGCACTTGACCAAGAGAGTGCGGGCATGAGCCTGTGCCAGTGCGGCACTGCTGTGTGTTTCCATGACCACAGCCTCCTTAGTGATGGCTTGTCGTGGGAAGGTGTCCCACCATGGAGTCTGGAGTAAGGCAGGCCTGTGCAGGAACCTTTTGAGAAGGAGCGAGGGGTTCCTGTGTGAGAGCATCATAGAGCTAAATGCTCCGGATTAGCACTCCATGTGCACCCATATGCACAGGCCATTGTGCAGACCCCCAGGCCGAGAAGACCAAGCGAGGAGCATGCAACCTCTTGCCACCTGACCCTGCATGCGTATAGGGAAAGTGATAGAACACACCCAAAGAGCCTTTGCTGGGTTCATCTGAGCCCTGGGAGACATCCGGGGGGGGGGGGTGTGGAACCAGCTCCAGGCAGATGATGACCTTCTGGCTGGCAGGCAGCATGTCCAGGCTAGCCTGCTTCTCCTCCTCCTCCACAACCTTGCCCTCGTGGAGGCTGTCAACAGGCATGTCCTGGCTGGAGTTAAGGATGAAGAGGGGGAGGTGACCAGCCCTCCTCCCAAGATGGCATCTAGCTGCTCGTAAAAGGAGAAGGTCTGTGGTACTGCCCCAGAGTGGAAGCATTCTTCCCTAGCCTTTGTGTATGTGTCAGAGCTCTTTGATTTTCATCCGCACCTGGTCCAGGGTGTGGCTGGGCCCCTTCTGGGCCAGGCTGGTGGCCATCCAGATCTTGGGTGTTCCTCTCCTCGCCCCACACATCGATGAGATCCAGGGTCTCTGCACCAGTCCAGGTCGGTCCCCTCTTTTTCCCCTGGCCAGAGGCTTCCAAGGTGGCAGTGAGTGTGCTGGCAGCCCTGGGGCGCTCAGAGGGAGCACTGGGGTCAATCATGGCTCCTTCAATGAGTAGGGTGACCATATTTCCCCATGCCAAATATGGGACATCAAGGGGAGCAGGCTGCTGGCGCTTGGGGCTTCAGCCCTGCAGGGGACAGGAGGAGCTGCCAGCACTCAGGGCTCCAGTCCTGTGGGGGAGGAAAAGGAAGGAGCCACCAGCACTCAGAGCTCCAGCCCCTCGGTGTTGGGGAGGAGCTGCAGGCACTCAGGGCTCCAGCACCCCGGGGTCGGGGAGGAGCCTCTGGCACTTCAAGGCTGAAGCTCCAAGTGTCAGCGGCTCCCCCACCCATCCCGCCCCTCTGCAGGGATGAAGTTGAGCCCCACAGCATGCATGGAGGATAGAGGAACGGCCGGCACTGGAGCTTCAGTAGCTGAAGCCCTGAGTCCTGGAGGCTCCTGCCTGCCCGCAGCTGCAGGAGAAATAAGGGACAATGTGCCTGTTTGTTAAAAAAAGTCAGGATGCTGGGAATAGACTTTAAATATGGGACTGTCCCAGTAAAAACGGGACAGATAGTCACCCTAGCAATGAGCGCTGTGTGTCACGGGGCTGACAGGGCTGGTGTGGTGTCACAAGCCCTTCCCCTTCTGCCTGCAGCCTTGAAGTCTGCAGGAGAAAGGGAGCAGTAGAGTTGTCTGGTGTGTGGCCAGAGTGGCTACCAGGACAGTGTGAGAGGCCTCTGGAGGCCAATTATTTCAAAATAACAGCAGCTGAGCATCCACACTCACGCTATTTCGAAATAACAATTTCTAAATAAGTGTTATTTCTCTTCACAAGCCGGAGTTATTATTTCAAAATAACAAGCCCATTATTACAAAATAATTTCAAAATAGCGGGATTGTTGTGGCTGCTCGCCTTGTTATTTTGAAATGACTCCTGAGTGTAGACATGCCCAAGTGCCCTAGGATGAATTTCATCAGGCCCTGACAACTTGAATACATCCAACTTTTATAAATATTTTCAACCTATTATAATAATCCCTATTATAGGCATTAAACACTTCAGTCTTCTTTATGTCATCAATTATTAGTTCTCTTTATCTGCTACAAAGACATACACTTTCTTTCATCTCTCTCTTGTTCCTAATATCTTTAAAGAACCTCTTCTTATTGCCTTTTACATCCTTTGCTAGGTGTGACTCATATTGTGTTGATTCTGATTTTGTCTCTACATGCTTGTGCTCTTCTTTGGTACTCCTCCTTCGCAATTAGTACATGTTTCCAAGGTTATATCTGTTTTAACACACTGGTCTGCACAAATGGGAATTTTGAGCATGCTGTAAACCCAGCATAAAGATCAATGCTGCATGTACAAGAAAATGTAGGGTTGCCAGGTGTCTGGTATGGAACCGGACAGTCCAGTATTTTCACCTCCTGTCCAGTACAAAAAATCAGAAAATACCAGACACCTAAAATGTCCAGGACTTTCTGATTTTTTCCCAGATAGGAGGTGAAAATCCTGGGTGCTTACTGGGTTCCGCAGGGGAACTATCCGGCCCAGCAGAGGGAGGCAAGTTGGCGGTCGGTCGCCAGCAGCCTGTTAGGTCCAAGAAGTCTCAAAAGCATTTCTTAAAGGGGCCATGTTGGTTTTGGTTGGTTTTTTTTTTTTTGCTTAACAACTCTTGGGGTCCTTTTTTTTTGCTCAACAACTTTGGTCTCCCCCTTTTTTTTTCCTCAACAGATTTTTTTCCCCCAGTGTTTGGTATTTTTGGTTAAACCATCGGGTAACCCTAAGCACATGGCTTTCAGAAAATACACTGTCTAAGGCAGGGCTACACAACATGTGGCCTGTGGGCCGCATGCAGCCTGCAGCCCATTTATTGGTGGCCTGTGGTGCAGTTCGGGTTTGCATGGGGCTCAACACGTGGCCCACAGGTGGGAGCCAATGAAAAAAAAGTAGTCAATATAGTGGTCTTCTGTTGATATGTGTTTTAGTAGTTAAATTCCTGGACTGTCATCGCTCATTAAAAGTGCTGTCATATTGGTGGAAATCAGGTAAATATTGCATTGTATTAATATCAGCAGAACTGACTTAAATGGGGCCTGAGTGTTGTGTAGTCTTGCCTTACTCTTTGTATTCATTGTGAAATCTATTTGCATATACACGCTCCTGGGCGCGTGCGTGGCCCTGACCCCGGGTGCCCGGCGTGTGAGCAGCCCCACCCCCGGGTGCCCGGCAGCTCCAAAGGTTGGGGACCACTGGCCTAGGGCAATTGCCTAGAGAAAGCAAAGTGGTGAGTTCAAGGTACTTGGAAGGAGAGGGAGAAGGTAGGGTGAGCCATACTTTGGGGAGGGAATGGAATGGGGCAGGAAGGTGGAGGGGGAACTTCAGAGAAGGGATAAAGTTGGGGAAGGGGCAGAGCCGGGGGTCAGGTGTGTCCCAACAATTAGGAAGTCGCTGCCTCCATCTTCATGCACTTCTCAGGTGACCTCTACTAAGAAAAGAGAGGGATCTCCTTTTTTCCCAGGTCCCCAAGTGGCTGGCTCCCAGCTGACTTTGTAGAGACCCAGGTGCATTTCTTGCAAATGCAGCGCCAATGCCTCCATTAAGTGCATGTTTCTTTAACAGCAGATGTAGTAAGAGTGCATTTGAAGGAGTACACAATTTTTGAAGTTCCAAGAATATATGCTGTTATAAGCATTGCATGCATGCCACTGGGAAACTACCATTGGTGCATTTTACTTTTTTCTTAATTACAAATAACATACAATATAGTGCATTTCAAGTCTGAAAAGTGATACTGAAAATGGCCATTGACTCAGCAAACCTTCTCCTTATGCATATTCAGGGCCAGAGAGGCTGATTTTAATGATTAAAATGAGATTTTCCTGTTTTTCACTTCTATTCACCCTGCAAAGTCAGTACGGTGCACAGAAAGGGAGTTGGATTTCATTTTTCTTGTGCCGCATACACAGATACACTTACTAAGCTCCAAAAAGTTACACCTGTGCACAGTCACTGAAGGTGATGAGATTGCCCAGGTGTCAATGAGAGCAAACATTAAGGCAGTGGGTGACACAGATGTAAGTGTGCAGAAGTTCTGTTAGTAGTAAAGAGGTGAGAGTTGGAAAAAGCCCAATTTACTTTCCGAGCTGAGCTGAGCTGATGGAACTGCCAGTTAGAAAAACAATTTTAAAACTGCAAAATGATATAAAGCTTTTCTTTTTTATAATGATAAGGTACAACAGTAATTTGACATTTAAGAAGAAAGAGAAGGAAGAAAGAGAAAATGGGGTAGGTGGCAAGGAAAAAAAATAAAGAACAAGGTTTCTAAGTTTTCTTTTAGATGAGCATTCCACTTCACATTTTTGTTTGTTTTTCTGTAAAATCTTTTTACACATAAACTGAACCCATTTGATCTGGAATTTCTGGCAGATGATAAAAATGAAGCCCCATGATGTCATTTACATACAAGCTTTGCAAAGCGGAATTGCACTGTTAAGTCAGCAGCTAAAAATCACAAAAAGACAGGCAATGCAAAAGTTAAGAGTTTCCTCAAGCAAGATTAACTGCCATACTGATTTATACACAATATATTTTATTTTTATCTCTTCTGCACATGTATGTTATTGTTTGTGTTAAATATACATACAGATTAGATTGCACATGGCCAACCTAATCATGCTGGTGAAATTTTAAACTCAGTCAGGAGATACACGGTAGCTCTGCCACCATAACTGCCATTAATAGTTTTTTTTGTTTTGAAACAATAAATGGGCAGGAAGGTGATATTGGTGCATACCCTGCTCTCCCAAGAGGATGGAGAGGGACAACGCTGGAGCATGAATGTAACAGAGATGCAAGTCTCAACAGGAGCAGACACTGAGAGAGAGAAGCATTCTTGAAGCCAAGTGTTCTACAAAGAAGCCATGTGTATGGGCATCCGATCACAAAAAGATGTCTCAGGAAGCTAACATGGGAGAAGTGTGCATAGTATGAGTGTAGTATCTCCCAGATGGAAGCATGCATGGTGAAGATGAGCATCTCAGGGGAGAGGACACACTGAGAAGCACCTGCAAGAGTCTCTCATTGCTCAGAGAAGGGGGAAAGGTATGTTGCCTTAGGGCAGTGTTTCTCAAACTGTGCTCCAAGCCATGAGACATCTCCAGGGGTTCCGCAAGGTTGACAAACTGGAAACATCAATAGGTACAACACATGCAATCAGTGGACCGCTGGGGCTCCGCATAAATTTTTAAGCATGTAAAGGGCTCTGGAGCCCAAAAAGTTTGAGAACTGCTGCCTTAGGGAGAGGGGAACATGATCTGTCATTGTTTGAGGTATCTTTGTTATGGGTATATTATTAGTCCTGGGGAAATTCTGCAAATGTTGCATTTGGAACCATAGTAAAATTGCAGAAGCAGCTTGTGGAACAAAGAGACATGCTGGGGGCAAGCAAAGGCATGTATTTCTTTGAGGTCACCAGCTGCCTCTCCCCTGCACCCCAAAATATGTACACCTTATCATCAGCATGAATTCAAGTTCGTAGCAGGGAGGTGAAGACTGTATCAGGTTTTGAGAGAAATTATATCCTCCTTGCCAAATACTACTTCCACCAACTTAAGCTGTTCTCACCCCAATAACAGTTTGGAAGAGTTGAGAAACTCAGCATACAGCAGGGAAACTACATTCTCTTTTTCCTTGTCTACAGTGCTACAGCACAGCAGTGGTGCAGCAGCAATGCCACTGTAGTGCAGTAGCATACACACTTGGTATAGTTACAGTAGGGGTTTTTCTATCACTGTGGCTAATCCACCCCCTCGAGAGGTGGGTAGCTAAATTGAGGGAAAAATTCTTCCATCAACTTAGCAGGTCTATGCTGGGGCTTAAGTTGACTTAACTACTTCTCTCAGCAGTGTAAATTTGTCACCCTCTGCTCAGGGTAGGAGAGGATAGTTTGCCTTTATTAAGGCACTTTGCAAACATACAGTCCTGGGCACTCCATTGCCAGAAAGATAGAGACAAACTGGAAGGAATTCAGAGAACAGTAAGCAAAATTATAGGGAGATGAGAAGGAGCGAGGAACTGATTTATGAGGAGAGATTAACACATCTAACCTAGCTAAAGGAGTATCCCTGGTGGAGGAACCGGGCAGGGATGTAACTGCCTAGAGCAAGTATCTGAGGCCTGCCAACATCCAGAGGCAGAAATGCTTAGGGCGATACAAGGAGTTTAAACTATGGGATAAATTTTAAGCCCGGGTGATATTTTCAGGCTAGAGCTCAGGAAACATGTAAGAGCAAAGACTGATTGGACCATGGAATAGTTGCCCCTAGGGAAATCTCAGGAGGGGAATAGGTAGGAGGGTACAATCTTGCTGTGGCAGTGGTGGGACGGCTGGGGGAAGGTGAGGAAGATGGATTAGCTCTGTTCATTCAGAGCTTTTCAGGTCTAGTTTCTAGAATTCTGATAAGAACCTCACTACAGTGAAGAGAAAGGCAGCTCCCCATTTCTCCCCAGCTGAGGTGGTATCCCAGGCAGGAGACACGGCTGGAGGCAGCTCCCCCATCACCACTGCCTTCTGCTTCAGTTATTCAGCTATTTGCATTTAGTCTCTCCCTCCCAACCCCAGCAGATTTAACCAATGATAGGGCTATTGAGGGATTCCCCTCATGGGGCATTCTTTCCCTCTGGCTGTGTTTACATTGGCATGATTTTGCGCAAAAGCGCCTGCTTTTGTGCAAAAACATGCTGCCTGTCTACACTGGTGGGGAGTTCTTGCACAAGAACACTGACATTCTAATGTATGAAATCAGAGCTTCTTGCGCAAGAACTATGATGCTCCCACTCAGGAATAAGCCCTCTTGTGCAACTGTTCTTGCGCAAGAGGCCAGTGTAGACAGGCAACATGAATTTCTTGCGCAAGAAAGCTCAATGGCTAAAATGGCCATTGGAGCTTTCTTGCGCAAGAGAGCGTCTACACTGGCACAGATGCTTTTGAGCAAAAGCACAGCTGTTGCACAAAAGCACATGCCAGTGTAGATGCTCTCTTGCACAAATACTTTAACACAAAAACTCTTGCGTTAAATGTATTTACACAAAATCTTGCCAATGTAGATGTAGCCTCTCTGTCTTGCTCCCTCCTACAGCTATATAGTGAGAGGATGTAAAAGATCTTCCCAACCAAGGGAGATGGGTATAGGAGATGAGACTTTGGATGAAGTTAGATCATGTCACTGGGACCATGGAGTAAATGTGAGGTTACCTGTCATAATCCATGCATTCAGGCAGATTTTGTCCCTTTGGGCAATTTCCACCATCCTCAAGAAGTAAGTTAATTTTAACTCCTACTCTGGTCTTCTTTCCCCACAAACACACATATATCCTGCAGGCCCCACTGCAGGCCCATGTAACAACCTACATGTACGTGGAAGGGCCAAAGGCATTCTTACTGTACTTCCATCAACTTCAGCAGAGTTACACCACGGGTAAATCTGCTCCAAATCTTGCTTCCTCCCTCAGGAAAACCAAAGAAAGCACTTAGCAGATGCTCTTGAAAGAGCTACTGAGAAAGAAAAAAAAATAGCCAGAAACACGCAAACTGAGCCATGCATGTGGGAGAAATATCTTCTTGTGCTTGTAATAGCCATGAGCCCAGCTGTGCAGAAGCAAAACCATGACCTGATTTCATATAGCTCATCTCTCCCCTCCCTGCTTGCATCTAGCATCTGACAGAAGAGGGAAGTCTGAACACTCCCTTCCAGCCCCACTAACACAGGATTTTAAACAGCACAAACCTCCTTCCCCATAAAAATGAGTTGAAATGTCACTCAGCAAAAATACCTGGTTTGCTTCTCTCTTTCCTAGGATCTCCCAACAGAGAACTGAGGATGTCCAGAATGATGGCTCCCTCTCAGATCTCTTCTGATGGGCTCATAATGCCTTTACTCTGTGATTTCTCTCCTGTGTCCTTCCTTCTCCTGCGGGTACGTGGTGGTATGTCTGTCTCCCTCTCGCTTTCTCTCTGCACTCTATTCTAAAGAGACCCTAACAATATTTCTTTTTGCTTTGATCTTTCTAGCGCCACTCGGGAAGCTTTCTCGGGTCTTTTCTACTGGAATTGTGCCAATCTATCTCATAGCATCGGAAAAGTTAAATTAGAAAGAAGGTCTACTCAGGTTTCATCCAGTCCATCTCTTTGGGGCCAGCGACGGACTGTTACTTACTGTACATTGACTAGTGCTTTGTCTTCTTACGCTTGGTGATCGCTCTCTGCCTGGGATCTCTCTCTTATTGAGATTTTTTTTCATAGGCTCTTTTGCTTGGGAGACTCCTCTTAGGGGGATTTCTTTCTTGCTAGGCTTTCACTGTCTCTTGCTGGGATTTCTCTCCGACCTCTTTCTTCTTCTGATCTCTGCTTAGGATTTCCCACTTGCTGGGCTTTCTCTCTCCGTCTACCACTTACTCCGATCTCTCGCTCTCCCTTGCTCTGGCTCTTCCGAAGGGATCTCTCGTTCTCCCTTGCTGGGATCTCTTCCAGGATCTCCCGTCTCCCTTGCTGGGGTCTCTGTCTTTCCCTTCAGACCCCTGCTCCTCCTCTCCCCCTGCAGAGGCCCGGCTCAGCTCCCGAGGTTCAGTGCAATGCGCCGGGGCCTCCGTATGGCTGCAGGACCCCCCGCCCCGGAGCAACAGCTCCCGCTCCTCCTGCTGCTGCAGCCGCTGCTCCCGCCCCCCACACAGACACACCAGATTCCCAATCCCAGCCTCCGCGGCTCCTTCCCCCCCGCTCCGCCGG
>CM057845.1:123117720-123135608 GCA_030068395.1 Apalone spinifera | reverse complement strand
ACTTTTCCGTTAAAAGCATTTCCGGAAAATCATGCCAATCTAGACACAGCCACTCTGCATTACAGTATTCCCATCCTACTTCCCACACAAGTAATACCCAGGAGGAATACCAATCATTTATTTCTGGACCAGGATTTGAAGGAAATCCAAGCAGAGAGGCAGCTGCCTAGATAATCTATGCCGGGTTTTACTTACAACAGGCCTGGTTCCATGCTGGGACTGGGCACTTTGGAAGTATTTAGTCAATTAGGTGCAGACCTTCATTCCAGCTGGGCGTGTTCAATCACAGCTGCTGGTGCTTTACCTGAATGCTCAGACCTAGTTGTAGTGGATTAATTCAAAGCTCCCAGGAACACAAGACGCCACAGGGAAGCTGCAGCTGCAGAGGGATAAGGGGAGTAACTCCTGTGAGTCCTATAAGGCCTGGTTTCCTAGCTCGGGAGCAAAAAAAAATAGACAGCCCACCAGAGAAGTGGAGGGTTAAATGTGTGTCCTGTACAGAGTAAATCCTTAAAAACTTGAGAATACTTACATTTGTCTATGTGGTCCCCTCCCCCAAGTCCCTTCCTTACTCCCCAAGATCTCCAAATTCCCTCTCAGTGACTCAACCGTCTACAAGTTCCCTTGTTCCCCCTTTGCAGATGAAACACATCTCATCCCTGAAATTTTCCCAACTCCACTTCCCCTTCCCAGCTATCAAACTGTCCAGTCCTCTTTCCACATGCACTTACTTTATTAGTGGCTATGGAACATGGATTCCCCTCCAATAAACAGCTCCTCCTCCTTTCCCCACCAGTTGCTAAACCTCACCCTCGCTGCCTCCAGACACTCCTTCTGGGCAACTTAATACAGTGACCTCTTCCCTCCTGCCAAACCCTCTCCTACCCCTCAAGTGCCCAGAATTCCCTTCATCTGTGAGCCCTGCTATCCCTGACAAATACTCAGACCCCCATTCTAATCTCATTCCCCTACGAAGTGTTCTCTCCAGGAACTTACGGTGTGCTCCTAAGAATTATATAGCTGGGACCTGCAGGTCCTGCTGGATCACTGAACCACTGGAGCCACTAAAGCCTGGTCTACAACATGGATTTCTGCCGGAATAACTATGTCAGTCAGGGGCATGAGGAGGGGTGATAACCAACTGAAAGCTGTCTCTGCAAAGCTACGTCTTTGCTGATATATCTTATTTTGCTTGAGGGGCTGGACTAAACCATGCTGGCAAAACAGTCTAACACACTCGCGGCTTCTTGCGCGAGTAATATGCAAATGAGGCTAAGCGTGGAATATCGCCGAGCCTCATTTGCATACCTAATGAGCCACCATTTTTTTCAGAAGACAGCCGCCACAGGCCCCAGAACAAGGTGTGTGTGTAGGGCCCAGCCCTCAGGCAGAAGAGGTAGTGCTGAGGACTACTCCGGTCATCTGAAGAAGTGGGCTGTGCACACGAAAGCTCATGATACCATCCACATGTTTTGTTAGTCTTTAAAGTGCTACTAGACTGTTTGTTGTTTTTTAAGCTTTTCCTGTTACAGACGAACTCAGCTACCCTCTGAAGCTGCTGAGAATAGTCAGCCCCTAACCCTCAGAGCTGTGGAACAGTGTTCCAGTGGCAATTCAAAGGGGCCCCTTGAATTTCTGGGCTCTGGGACAATTGCCCCTTTTGCCCCCCTCCTGGCCCCCTGTCAGCAGTCCTGTATACTGTTGTAGTTGTACCAGCAAAGTGCTCCTAGGAGACTCATGTAGCAATTGCCTCATGCAGTCATTCCCCTAAATGGTGATTCTAGGCCACTGCTTCACAGTTCAAAGGGCTTCATTTTCTTTCACAAACTAGTATTTGAGCCAAGAGGCCAGAGCTGTCCTTACCCATATGCAGAATACGAAGCTGTGTAGAGCACCTGAAAATTTGGGATATCACTGGGTCTTAATGTCCACCCATCTGCCTCGTCCTATCCCTGTTCTGTGGCTCTACTTCCTCCAGAGAGAATTTAGTTAACTTAAAAGTGACAAAGTCTGCCAGAATTATTAGAACACTGACCCTGTACAAGAGCCATTCTGCTGGTAATGAAGCTATTTACCAGGCATTTGCCTACCCCAGGTATATTCTGTCAATTTCTGAATTTACTGTGTTTGTTTACAGGACCATAGTTTAAAATATTTTTAAAATATTTCATTAGTGTGTTGCAGAAGATTATAAAGTCACCTCTCTAAAAAATCATCATCAGTTGCACCCCCTATGGCAGGAGGGCTGGCACCAGCAGTCCATAGTGTGACTGTCCCCTCCCTCTCTGCATGTTTCACTCCCTGGCAGTGGGGAAGGTGCAGGCCCAGCAGCTGCAGCCCACATGGTGCCACTTCTCGACACTCTGGGGAGTGCTGGGAAAAGACAGGGAGGAAGAGGTGGAGCAAGGGTGGGGAGCGGTGGGGTCAGTTCCTCCCCTCCTTCCCCTGCCATGCATCGCCACTGAACTAAGGATTACGTCTGTGTTGCAATCAGAGCTCAATCAATGTAGCCTAACAAAGACAAGTTAAGGATTGACTTTATCAGTCTGTAAGAGCCTACATGGGGAACAAATATTAGTAACTGGCTCTTCAAGCAAACAGAGACGGAATAATATGTTCTAATGGCCGGAAGCTGAAGTTAGACAAATTCAGTCTAGAAACAAAGCATAATATGTTTTTAGCGGCAAGAGTAATTAGCCATGGAACAATTTACCAAGGTTGTGGTGGATTCCCCATCTCTGATATCTTTTAAATCAAGAGTGGATATTTTTCTAAAAGATTTGTCATAGGAATTATTTTGTGGCAGGTCTCTGACCTGTGTTCTACAGGAGGTCAGATTAGATGATCACAAGGGTCCCTTCTAGCCTTGGAATCTCTAAAAAAGAGTGAGCTATGCACTACCGGAGCTGAATAACAATAGCAGTGAAGCCAGGACCGCATGGGTCTGGGAGTGCAATTTATCAGTAGCTCATGCTACTGCCCATACTGTCCAGGCTTCACTTCTGTTATTTACTCTCCTTAGAGCAAAGTTAGCTCAGGTATGTTTACAAGTGCTGCAGTCACACCTCTGATTGCAGGGTAGACATCCCTAAGCCTTCAGGGAAGGCCTGCTGATTGCACACCAGGGGTCACAATATGGAGTAGGCAGGGCTGCCACAAAACCATCCTCCTCCAAAGCGGATGTGGTGGTTTAACCCGTTGCTCTCTGTGGTTATTTGAACTTGGGTCTCCAGAGGTGCGGCGAGCTAATGTACTCCTCTGCGCACGTGGACATGTCCTGAAGACTTTGTGTTGCACAACAGTTTACACACACTGTATTTAAAAACTCTTTACAGAGATAGACAATAAGGACAAGCAATGTTCCCTCCACACTTTTCCATCCATCAGCAGAATAAATGTGTTTATTTGCACCAAGACATATACAAATGTGCACCACCAACAGAAACACAAAACCCAGCTATAGGTATTCTGCTAATCAGATGGGTGGCATTTGAATTTCTCCTGAGCAGCCATACAAGGGCACAGCTTACAGGGAACACTGGTGGCAAGGGAGGGAGACAGTTAGAGACAAGGGATAGAAAGGTACATTTTTAGCCAGGATATGATCTGTGATTGAAGGATAAGAAAGTTGCAAGAGATGGTTAAAAATGGTAGAGCAAGGATTTATCACCAAGAAAGGTAGGGAGGGACAGCTAAGAGTCCAGTGACAGGTGAGCAGAAAAGATAGATGAGCTAAATAAAGAAAAAAATCTATTAAATAGCTTGGAACAAGTCAGGTATGGGGTTGGGAAAGGGACAGCAATTTTGAACTGAATCCTTAAATGACAGGGAGCCATTTAGGAATGGGCTGAGCCTGCCTTGTTTGAACATGTGAAGAATTGGCAGAAGCTTTCTGTTTGTTTGGAGAGCTGAGATTCAAGGACACTGGAGAGAAAGGAGCTGCAGTGGTCTAGGTGTGAGGAGATGGTGGAGAAAAGTTTTATTTCATGGAGATTACCTAGGGAGGTGGTGGAATCTCCATCCCTAGAGTTGGTGGAGTCTCGGCTTGACAAAGCCCTGACTGGGATGATTTAGTTGGGATTGGTCCTGCTTTGGGCAGGGAGCTGGACTTGATGACTCCTGAGGACTCTTCCAGCCCTAGGATTCTGTGATTCTAGTGCTTCTCCCAATTTTTCATAGGGATTGTGATGCTCCTTTAATTTGGTGTCTGTGTATGAGTATAGCACAAAATAGGGAATTACATCTTTTCTTTCTAGAACTGTATGTTCTGTCCAGAAAACAGTTTGCATTTCTATAGCACAGCAGTGACACTCAGTGGACAGATTTGTTATTAGACAGACAGGGTGGGTAAGATATCTTTTACTGGACCTACTTCTGCTGGTGAAAGAGACAAACTTTCAAGTTACATAGAGCTCATTTTTAGGTCAGTTCAATTCTGTGTAGCTCAAAACTTTTAAAAGCTTGCCTCTTTCACCAATAGAAGGTGATCCAATAAAAGATATCTCAGCCACATTGTCTCTCTAATTTCCTACGACTGTCACAGCAACATCAATACTACAAGCAACAGAGGAGGATTTGTTACTGTTAAATGGTGATGGCTATTTCAAGAATTATAGCCTTTGCATAAAGTTGGAAAAGCACTTGAAAAATCTATATATACATGAATTACTGTTCTCAATGCTGAAATGCAGCCCAGCCATTTAACAGAAGAATAGGCAGAAAAATGCCACGCATACAAAAATTCAATTGAAAAAACAAATTTTGAAAAAATTGAATGTTCCCTAACAGTCCGCATCAGTGCCTCACAAGTTAAAGCAAGAGATAAAGAATACCATATCCAACTGAGCTTGTGGAGAAGAGAACTGAAAATTGGCCAACCTGTTTCTTACGTTGCAAGGGTTGCCTTAGTATATTTGTCTGCAAATGGTCTTTAGCCAGTACCCCAGTGTGCTATATCAGAGTTCACTCTGCTATAGTAAGTGTGGGGATGATTCAGTAGAGTTGCTCTCTGTTCAGTGTCAGCACTGAGCCCGATGTTCCAGTGTGGTGATGGGGATGCTGTGCGGCAGACGGTGATGTGGATGACTACAAAGAACACTCTTCCCTAGTCACTCAAATGTCTTTGTTTCAAATGAGACCCTCCACACTCTGTTGCTGCACACAGTGCCACCAATGCCTAGTCACACCCGTTCCCCTGCAGACAGGACCACAATACATCCCTACCCCTGCGCACAAAGCCACCACACATACACTTCCCCTTGTGCATAGCACCACCTCCAAACCCTCTGCCCGTGCCCACAGTGCCGCACCTAGTCCCCCCCACACTGTGGTGCCACCAGAGTCTACTCACACAGCTTATCCCTGTGCACAACACTACCATGTATATTCTGCCTATACTGCCACTTCCACAAATCCTGCCAATACATGCAGTTGCACCAGCACACTCACTCCATGCTCCTAGGCACAGCACCACCTCACAGAGCACTACTAGCATACCCACCTCTCCACACTCCCTGCCTCTACACACTTCACCATTTCCACACATCCTCTCCCAATACACAGTGCCACCAGCATCTACACACAGGCTTTGTCTACACTGCAGGGTTTTTGCACAAGAAGTCTTTTGCGGAAGAGTCCTTGCGCAAAAACTTCTTGCACAAAAGCATGTCCACACCTCAAGAGAGTGTCCACACTGCGTGGAAGCTCTTGCACAAGAAAGCTCTGATGGCCATTCTGTGAATGGCCATCAGAGCACCTGTGCTTTTTCTGATAGGCTTTTTCACAGGAAACCCCTGTGGAGCATCCACACTTGCCTTTTTGCACAAGATCTGTAGCTCAAAAAGGAATTATTCCTCATAGAAGGAGGTTTACCTACACTGCAAAAATCCCTCTGTTCTGCCCTTTTACTGCTGATTTTCTTGCTCAAAAGCATGCTTGAGGTGTGGACGCGCTGCGGGTTTTTGCGCAAAAACTTTGTAATGTAGATGCAGCCTCACTCTATGCACACAACGCATCACCTCCACATAGCACACTAGCACCTCCTACTGTGCCCAAACCCATCCCAATTGGTAGAGGGTGGTGGGAGGAGTTCTTAGAGGAGTTATGGCCCCCCCTTTACTTCTGGTCATGTGTGCATCTTGACCCTGAAAGTCCTACCCCCAGGCGTGGGACTTCTGTGGCAGGTGGGTATGGCCTCCAGGTCAGGGAGCATGACTAATGAGGTCAAGGGGCAAGATTAATATTTGATTTATAGGACACTTATATCATGGATCCCCATTTTTGGTTCAGAAAATATGGTCACCGTATGTGTACAGTACCTAGAAAAGGGGGGAGAGAAATAATTAATGGGAGTCAGAGGAAATGGGGGTACATACAGAACCACTAGAATAGGAAATAAATGGGGGGCCCTGATATGAAAGGAGGAAGGAGAAGGTGCACAAAACTTTGCATAGGAGGGATTGAGGGGGTGAGTTGTAAGGAGTCCCTAAAGTAGAGGAGATTGACGGAGGAGGCACACAGGAACTTAGGGGGTTGAATGGAGTAATGGAGTGATGCAAAACCTCCTGATTTGTCAACTTTGGAGCTGGGTGCTTTGGAACCCTCCCTACAAGTATAGAGACTGATAATAAATAATGGAATCAAAGAGTTTGGGATAGATGCTTGTTTGTCTCATGTAATTGGAAGTGGGCAAATGTCGCCAGCTACTAAACTACTCTTTCTAGTACATTCAGCATGGGGGGGGGGACTGTTTGTTTGTTTCTTTGTTTGGGGTTCTTTGTTTTGGTTTGGTTTTGGTTTAGGGGCTTTTTCCCTTCAAATAAAACAAGCTGTCTGTGTGTCGGTGCCCATATATGTACAATAAGTTCGGCCTACACAAACTCTGAAAAGTATAACCACCTAGTGCCTATTGGTGCATAAGCAGCCCTACAGAACAGAGGAGTTTAAAACTTTCTGCTGGGGCAATCTCACTGATCACTGCCCCAAGGATGGGGATGTGGTTAGTCTGGTGCACAGCAGCCTTGTGCTTCTTGGGAGCAAGTAAGTTACTGGTGGAGTTATAATCCCCGTTCTGGTGCCTGCAGGCTACTGCTCCTTTGTTCTACTGGGTTTGTTTCTTTTGTTTTGTCTCACAGGACACACAGGCTCTGAAATCACCCAAACAGCAAGCCTGGTCCTGGAGAAAGGACAGACGGCCCAGCTGACATGCAGACAAACTGATAATCACGACTATATGTACTGGTATCAGCAGCAGCAGGGGAAGGGACTGCAATTGGTCTATTACTCAGTGAATGTTGATAACCAAGACAAGGGTGAAGTTAAAGAAGGATTCTCAGCCTCCCGGCCAGACACTGCAGCCTTTTACTTGAACATCTCCTCTGTGAAGCCGGAGCACTCAGCTGTGTATTTCTGTGCTAGCAGTTTAGACACAGCATTTCAGAATCACCTGCCCCCTCTACAAAAACCTCTGATCTCCACTCTCATCCACTCCCCCCCGCCCACACACACACACACAGAGGAGAGCAGATCCTCCTTCCCCCGCAGTGAAGAGCTGCACTGAAAAACACACCCAATCCACAGGAACACAGGTGCTGGTAGCTGCAGGGAGCAAAGAGTAGGAAGCTGCACTAGCCCGGATGTGGTGGCAGTGAGGAGCCCCCGAGGCATTTTACATACTGTAAAAGATGGCAGGTAGGGCTAGAGGACTCACAGAAGAGCATGCAGAGCAACAGAGGAGCTGGGAGATTCAGGGGGCAGGTAGCGCGGGGGGCAAGCTTTGATAGTGGATGTGATATACCTTGACTTTAGCAAAGCTTTTGATACAGTCTCCTACAATATTCTTTCCAGCAAGTTAAGGGAATGTGGATTGGCTAAATGGACTGCAAGATGGATAGAAAGCTGGCTAGAAGGTCAGGCCCAGAAGGTAGTGATCAACGGCTCGATGTTAGGTTGGCAGTCAGTTTCTAGTGGAGTGCCCCAAGGATCGGTTTTAGGACCAGTTTTGTTCAACATCTTTATTAATGACCTGGATGAGGGGATGGATTGCACCCTCAGCAAGTCTACAGATGACACTAAGCTAGGGGGAGAGGTAGATACGCTGGAGGGCAGGGATAAGGTCCAGAGTAACCTAGATAAATTAGAAGATTGGGCCAAAAGAAATCTGATGAGGTTCAGCAATAACAAGTCCTGCACTTGGGACAGAAGAATCCCAAGCATTGTTACAGGCTGGGGACTGACTGGCTAAGGAGCAGTTCTGCAGAAAAGAACCTGGGGATTACAGTGGACTAGAAGCTGGACATGAGTCAACAGTGTGCCCTTATAGCCAAGAAAACCTAGTTTTCTCTCACTGTTTTCTTGCCAAATACAGTTTTGGTGATGAAACGTGTCAGTGTAGACAAGGCCAAACACATACCTCACCATCAGGGAAGGGGTCTCATTTTTCTAGTTTAAATGGCCTTTGCTCAGTTTCATCTAGCTCTATGATGTTTTGCCTAGAAATGGAATTGGGAAAAGATTTTAGCTTGGTATTAGAAAAACATGAAAGTAACCTCACCAAAAAGGCTAGAGAGCATATGAAGATATGTTAAACTGTCCAGTGTCAGGCAATGAGTAGGTGACAAGAGTAGGGGATAGAATTCAGGAGTCCTGACCCCACCAGAATGTACCACTTTTCCTATTAGACATAGGAATAACCTCTTTGAGGGACATGCTGGAGACTGGGAAAGGAGCTAAATTGATGAAAATCAAATTTTGCCCTGGATTAAACTATAGAATGTCCTGGTTGTGGTGTTCTATGCCAGCTGATGAAATGGTTGAATTTGGCCTGTCTCTGTGGATACTCTGCTGATAAAAAAAATCACTTATATTGGCTCAGTTTTAGAATAGCAGATTTTTAACCAAATCTTGCAACTGCCCGTGGGATTATGTTTTTATGATGGAGCTTTGACTCCCTCCTCTGGCTTTGCTATCTTGTGTTAAAACTGTATGGCTACATCTAAACTGCCATGATTTTCCACAAATGCTTTTAATGGAAAAGTTTTTCTGTTAAAAGCATTTGCGGAAAAGAGGGTCTAAATTGGCACGGACGCTTTTGCGCAAAAGCACTTTTTGCAGAAAAGCGTCCATGCCAGTCTAGATGCGGTTTTGTGCAAGAAAGCCCCGATCGCCATTTTCGCCATTGGGGCTTTTTTGCGCAAAACAGTCCTGAGCTGTCTACACTGGACCTCTTGCGCAAATACATTTGCGCAAGAGGGCTTTTTCCCAAACGGGAGCAGCATAGTATTTGCCCAAGAACACTGACAATCTTACATCAGATCGTCGGTGTTCTTGCGCAAATTCAAGCGGCCAGTCTAGCTGCAGCCTATAGGAAACAAAACATGTGTGAGGGATGTGAGTTGTGAAACTACCTCTAAAAAGAAATTGAATGAAAGAAGATAAGAAATACCAATATCCAAGAATGTCCCTCACATCCATAGTGACAGGATAGTTCTTGCTCAGAGCTCCCCAAGAACATCTTTACTCATGCTGATATCCCCCTGAGGTGAGGTATTCTTCTCAGACACCAAATTAGATGATGCATTGAATCCTGCCCATAAATGTGAGAGATTTTCTAACAGTTAAGCATCCGAGGATTGAGCCTATAATGTGCCATATGCCCTCAGCTATCAGTTAAATTCATGAGAGTTGAAGAACCCTGCAAGAGAGAGACCATAACTCTGTTTATACCCTGAGAAATTGAGACAGCTGTGAATGCAGTGAAATGGCAGTTACACCACTTCCTGCACTAAGGACAAGAAAGTGGCAGTGTCAGTCTTCAGTCAGAGTAACTTCTGAGACCATGTATTCAGTCCCTGTACTGCTCTGGTTTCTTGTTTCATGTAAGCAAAACAATTTTTGTCATTTATATTTTCATTTAGGATATACATTTGTGTATGCTGTATATATATGTGTGTGTATACTGATGTATGTATATAATATGTAAGATATTATATGTATATATATGGTATCTTGAGTTGGCTTTTTACATTAATAGAATTTTTCCATTTTTCTCATTCTGGAGGAGAATTTCAAAAGCATCCTATCTATCTATCTATCTATCTATCTATCTATCTTCTAATTTATAGGTTCATAATATATTAGTATAGTTTATGTTAAATATATATCATGGCTTAATTATTTTATTAAGTAAAATATAATTATAAGGATACATTATTATAACATTTTTATGTCAGTATTATAATAGATACATTTCTATTACATTTTTTAATCCCAAAATGCTTTACAAAATTGAGGATTTGATGCCAATGAAATGTATTTGAATATTTGGTATTCCCTTTCTTTCAAGTACGCTTTCAAAAGGTAACAAAGTTATTCAGAAGTTCACTCAAGGCTCAGTCCTGCAAGATACTAAGAACTCTGTGTCCTTTTTTTTTACTTTGTATAGAAAAGGAAGATTCAAAATTGGTTATACCCATTACGTGCTACAACTCTGACATTCTTTGTCACGTTAAGCCAAGTTGACAGAGCACTTTTATTCCTATATAAGAGTGCCCACCTGAAATTTAAAAAAAAGTGTGACATACAAATGATATCACTAATTTGGTTGAAGTTAAGGTGTAGAAGAGCTCTGAGCAACCATAAATACACTGTAATTAACCACCAATCATCAATTATTATTACCACTAATGAATCAACTTTTCTTCACTTTATTTTCCATCATTCCATAAATCATTGTGGGGAGGGAGGTTGCATTCAATGCATTTCATTCTTTCTGCTTATATTTCTTGATTTCCCTGTTGGATTGTAGATGTTCGCTCTGCAACCATTCTCCAGAGTCCTCAGTCAGTGGTGGAAGAACTGGGCAGAAATGCTTCCCTTGAATGTTCTTTGGAAGGGACATCTAATCCCAACATCTATTGGTATAGGCAACTCCCCAGTGGAGTGATCAACATGCTTGCCTACTCAATAGGCATCAGCCAAGAAGATAATACTGGGCCGAGCCACTTCAAAGCAAGCAGAACCAAAGACACCATGTTACTCTTGAACATTAAGGGCCTCTTAGCCAATGACACAGGAATGTATTACTGTGCTTGGAGCCGCACACCGAGACAAGTATATACAACACCTGGGCAAAAACTTCTCCTTCTTTCCTGTAGGCCCATCACTTGTAGTCACAGTGCAGCTCTGTGTGAAGAGGGGGGATAGCAAAGTTGGCTATGAACCCAATTTTGTGGTGACAGACTATGGGTAAAATCACAGGAGATGGAAGCAACACAGCCATGGGCTGAAGGGTCAGTGATACACCCCTCCGAGCTTTTCAAAGGGGATTTTCTTGACAAGAGGGTCTCCACAGCAGATTCCTTTCAAATCAGGGAAGGAGAAGGTTATTTTAGTAGTGGGGAGAGCAGGGGAGGTGATGGAACTAAGAAAGATGAATTACAGGCAGCATAGGAAGAAAGCATTTTATAACAATATTATTTGTTACTCCCTGAAGGTGGGATTAGAAGTTCCATTTCTTGAATGATTAGACTGTATAGTATGGCTGCTCTTTTCAAACTAATACTGTTCCATTCAGTGGCAACTCTCACAGTGGGTTACAATAATTAGGGTAGTATGAAGGAGGCAAGAATGACATGAATTTGCTTTAATGTGATGGAAAATGCTGTCTGGGAACATCTCTCCAGTTTTTACTGGAATGTAATTTTATATCGATTATACCATGTCTCTGCCTGTAGCCTCCAGCTCCCACTGTTGCAGTCTTTCCATGTCCTTGTACTTTGGTTCTGTCCTTCTGGCTGTTTGCTGATGGGCTGCTTTGTAGCGTGTTACACAACTTTAGTCACAGCTGCACTGATACCAAGGATTAAATCCCAAGAAGGAAAGACACAAAGCAGCTGCTGCAGCAGAGGAGTTTGGATACTATTATTTTTTAAAAATGTGATTGGTTAGAAAGGCTTGACTAGGTCACAACTAGCAAGAGTGTTTGAAGAGAGACATAAGACAGGACTATGCAGCACTTTAAAGACTAACAAGATGGTTTAATAAACCATCTTGTTAGTCTTTAAAGTGCTGCATAGTCCTGTCTTTTGTTTCAGCAAGACCAGACTCACACGGCTACATCTCTATTACTATTCTGAAGAGAGACATCTTCCTGTAATAATCCCTTCCCAACCACTTGGTGGTGCTCCTGCTCTACTGGAGGAAATTAAAGCTGGTGTATAAGGAGTACAATTGGCCAGGGAAAGACAATTCTGTTCTGTAACAGCTGTCAAAATTCATTTTCATTTTGCATTGAAATGAAAACAGTATGTGTGATGGACCCCCTGCCCCCCATGCTTTTGGAAATGGACTTATAGACATGAACATACATATCTCAAAAGTGTTTTGAGCAAATCATTTTGTGTAACCCATCAATCTTCACGTCACAATCCACTGGTTCTCTATCTTACTCTGTTGTATGTATCATTTGTGTGTGTAAAATTAGACACATGGCATGGGGAATACTTTGTGGGTTTCAAATGTGTGAATGAGAGACATGGAGGGTGTTACCCTCAACTGTTAAATTGTCTCTTTTGTCCTTCAGCGTGAGCAGTGGTTGGTAGGGAGTGGCCTAGATCCTTTAACAAAAAGAATAGGAGAGCAGAGGCCTGGGGGTCTTTTGGCTGGGCTGCACCTGAAGGAAGGAGCCTGAGACCCCAGGGTGGGGAAGACAGCCCTGGTTTAGAGTGGCAGCTGGAAAAGAGGTTTTAGGGTGAGTTTAAGTTTGCACTGAGATTTCGGTGTAGAATTAGCCAAGGCATTTTGTTTCTTTTGATTTGTAACTTACTTTGCTCTGCCTGTTTTCACTTATTACTACTTAAATCCTACTGCTTCAGCTTAATAAAACCATGTTTATTTTCTATCAAACCCAGGGTAAGCAATTGTTGCCTGGGTGGGGGGGCGAGGGGGGGGTAACCAGTGTGCACATTCCCCCTTTCATAGCTAAAGGGGGCTTACCTAATTCTTTGGGGTCTGATCCCATCTGGAGAGTTCTCTCTCAGGAGGCTGGGCTCTAAAACTGCACTCTCCTTGGACCTGAAGTGGTTCAGTGTCTGTACTGCTTCTCAGTGGGGGCAGGGACCTCAGCTCGGGGCCTTGGCTGAGGGAGACCAGCGGAGCTGGCCCAGCAGGCCCGGGCGGTGAGGAGCCCCAGAGAATGGGAAGGTGAGTGGCAGTGGCCATGTCAGCACCCCAGGAGGCACTCCCGAGGGGTCATCTGTAACCGCACCCTGTTACAATATGTTCAAAAGTTTCTGCACAAAGGAATTGTCTTAAAATGCCCACTTTCCAATTGAAGCAATATAGTTTTCAATGTGAGTCTGCCTCTCTGGGTATGTCTAGACTGCAGTCATTTGGGGGATGGGATGTGACAGAGAGACAGATAGACAAACAGACATACCTGAGCTAGATTTAATCTAGTTAACTCTGGTCCCTGACTAGTGAAGTCACAGCAGAGGTCACTTTAGCACAGCTTGTACAACCTACCTGCCATGCGCTGAAGTTTTTGCTACCATGTCTTCATTATTCACCACTCAAGCTATCAAGATTAAAGATAGTGTGGGTGTGCTTCCATGAGCGCTCTCTCTCTCTCTCTCTCTCTCTCTGGGAGTGATTGGACAGTCCACCATGGATCTCAGAAACCTTCCCATCAAAACATTGGGAAATCATAAATTTGTAGCTGAAAAAATAAACTCTGTGTTCTCAAGTTGCCAGTGGATGTTTGCCAGGCCCGTTTTTTGCCAGACCCCAGTTTTAACTAACTCCAGCCTTCCATAAGTGGACATGAAACTTGTAATGCCCATGGGATGAGACTAATGTCATCTTTTCTACTTGAGTGTACTGAGACTGAAGTGTTTTTAGTTGTTGTGACTTCAGTTTTGATCATAGTAGTACAAGAGAATTCCTTCTTGGAGTTATCAATGGACATCTTAGTTTTTTACTTACTGGCAGAGTACTTCAGGGCTGGGGCCTTTCCAATTAACCCCCTCAGTTTCTCAAACTATTTATTGTGATTCACATTCTATGTCCAGTGGAATTCTTTGCAGAACAGCACTTTCAGATTGCTAGTTTGAGTTTCTCAGTTAGGCACAAATTACCTTAGAGACCACCACATTCCAAGGAATCTTTATAGCCTTCCTTGTCTGTGGGGCAGGCATGTTGGTAATGGCTTCAACCTTACTATGGTTACACTGAACCCATATTTCCCGGGCAGTCCCAATTTCTAATGTCTTTTCCCAGTTAGGGATGTAAGCCACGAATCGACTAGTTGACTATCTGATAAGCAAAAACTTATTGGATAGTTGAAACACTAGTTGACTTGTCGCTTCCCCCCACCCTTGCTGCCTCGATCACAAAGAGGCAGCAAGAGGGGAGAAAGAAGGAGTGCTGGGGGTAGCTGGCTTAAAAGTCGGCTCCTCCCAGCTCCAGCTCCATGGGAGGTGGGAGAGATGCAGCGGTGGCGTTCCAACTTTGAAATGTACTAGAGTCCCCACTGGGGCTCTTGTACATTTCAAAGCAGAAGCACCTGCATGGAGCCTGGGGTCAGCAGGACTTCCAGCAGGCCCCAGGCTCCACGCAGCGTTTCAAAGGCAGAATGTCACGCTAGTCCTTATCGACTAATTGAATAGTTGATGGAAATTCCATTGACTATTCAATTAGTTAATTAATTGAAATTTAACATCCTTAGTCCCAGTGCCCCGTGCAGCACTGAAATGTCCCAAAAAATCCCCAGGCTCCAAATGCAACTAGAAGCGGCTGCACGCAGCTGAGTCTCCTTCCCCTCCCCCGGCTCGGGGAATAAAATAGGGCTGTGTCTACACTGGCAGGTTGTTGCGCCAGAAGTATGCAAATGAGGCTAAGCGTGGAATATCGCCGAGCCTTATTTGCATACCTAATGAGCCGCCATTTTTGCAGAAGAGGCTCTGCCCCTCTACACTGTCTACACTGCCCCTTCTTGCTCAAGAAAAACCCTCTTACGCAATGCCACTACGCTGATTATTTTCAGGAATAACGGCATTGTGTAAGAGAGTCCTGCCACTCAGCTGGGCTTCAGGTGATGAGGGGAGTCAGGAAGCCCAGTATGGGGGATGGCAGGGAGCCTGAAATGACTTCTCCTGATCCTGAAAAATCCCTCATCAGGTCCAGAGGGTGCCGGACCAGGGAGGTCCAACCTCTACCCCCAAACTGCTCCTGCATCCTCCCTCCTAGCCAGGCACTCTACCCCCAATCCAGTCCTGCATCCACCATTGTTCCTGCACCCTCCCTTACTCTTGCTCCCTCCCCCTGGGAAGACACCCTACTCCCAGCCTGCTTCTGCCCGCCACCTCCCTCCCAGATCCTGCACCACATCCCTATCCCAATCACTGGCAGCCCTGTCCTGCACACTGAGCCCCTCATTTTTGTCCCCACCCCAGTACATAAGGGGGTCCATAAAATCCACTAGAAAAATAAATCTGATGTATGGGAAGCCCTGAATCTTAGTCCTCCTTGTCCCTTCCCCTTGTCCTATGGGGCTGGAGCATCAGAGGAATGAGGTGTCTAAGTTGGGAGCCACCCCAGTGAGTGCTGGGGGTTTTGGGAGGAGTTTTTTTGCTTCTCAGGCTCCCCTTCTCGCTCCTCTCCCCTGCCCCACCATACCAGCCCAGGCCCTTCCCTTCCCCCCCCCCTACTTCTATGCCAGCCCAGTCCCTCCTCCCTGCCTTCCCTTTGCAGACAGTGCCCCTTCTCCTTTCCCCTCCTGCCAGACAGGCTCCTTTCTCTCCCCTCCCCCGCTTCTGTGCCTGCCCGGTCCCCTTCTCTCCCCTCCCACCCCCCCCTGCTTTGCCAGCCAAGGCTCCTTCTCCCCCTTCTGCCAAACAGGCTCCTTTCTCTCCCCACCCTTCTGCACAATCCAAGACCCTGTTCCCCTCCTCCTTCTGTGCCATCCTAGGCCCCTTCTCCCTCCCACTTCCTGCTGCACCAGTCTGGGGCTCTTTCTCTCCTTCTCCACCCCTAACCCCTACGAGCGGGGACAAGTTGCAACATAAGCCAGGCCCAGCTCCAACCCCTGTGGGCAGGGACAGGCCATATCTCAAGCCAGGCCCAGGTCTCCACATAGCCATTAGAGAGGGCTGGGCCCAAGACTTACCTCACCCAGTTTTCCTCCCAGCCTGCTGAGAGGAGTCGGGCCCGAGCCACACTGGGCCTGGTTTTCCCCTAGTCACTGGGAAGGAGAGGGGAAGCTGTAGGCAGCCCCATCCCTCCACATGGGCCCTGGGAATGGCCAGGCTGGGAGTGGGTGGGCCTTGTTCCTGTGGAACAGAGATTGATGTGATGATGTCACTTTGTCAGCCCACAAGAAAAACTTTTTTTATATAGAGAGAGACTAACACACAAATGAGCCAGACTGGTTTCCAGCTAGGCATTTGGAAATATTCTTGGCATGAGCTGGCAGCTAGTTTTGCCAGCATCATAAGCTCTGTGCGCTGTTCTTGCATCCGAATTAACTAATGCTACCAGATAAGGCCACCTTCTGATTTTCTTCTTTTTCATTGGCATTCATTGATTGCAGACACAGAACAAAGGGCTGTTTAAATCTCTTGTAGACTCCATACAAGAGTCTTCCATATTCCTAGAGAGTTTCAGCTCTGGTGGAGCTTTTACTTGTTTCATTCTTTTGTTCAAGTTTCTTTAATTTCTGTTTGCTCCTGGTACCATGTAGTGTTCAGTGATGATTCTGAGTCCAAAAGGTTTGAGAGAGACTTTTTATTCAATGATGTAATTCCTTAGCTACCTCTGAGATCTGCAGCACCTCTCAGCCAGACTGCCTGTCTAATGAGCTAACTAAGAAAGGTACGGTTTCCAGTGCCACACACTTTTCCAGCCCTCCATTGAAGGGGCTCTTGTGACTATGGGAAACACAAACAGACCCCACCCACCAATACTAGGAAGCGACCAAACGTATGTAAAACTCCATGCTGAGAAAGAGATGAGGATGTGATTACTCTGGTGTGTAACCATGTATCTCTTGGGAGCAAGTAAGTAAGCAAATACCCATCCTAACGTCTACAGGAATCTCTGAACCTTTCTCTCTGAAATTACTGTTATATTCAGTCTGCCCTGTGTGGTTAGTCTCTTTTCCCCACAGAGCAAAGAGATACTAAAATTACCCAAACACAGCGTCTAGTACTGGACGGAGGACAAACTGCTGATCTGAGATATGAACAAAACTAGGGGCACCACAACATTTTCTGGTACTGGCAGGATCTGGGTCAGGGACTGAAGCTGCTCTTTTTCTTCTACTATACAAATGAAAGGCACACATTCTAGTCACTACCAAGCCAACCAATCACTAAGGCTATGTCTAAATTGCACAGTTTTGTTGGAAAAATGAATGACAAAACTTGTTACGTCCACACTGCAATTGCATTCTTTCGACAGTAAATCGAAAGAACAAAAGGGCTTTTGTGTAATTGGTAATCCTCATTCTACGCGGAAGAAGCTTTCTTGCAAAAGAGCTCTTTCGCAAAAAGGCGTGTGTGAATGGGGAAGAGGGAGTTTTCTCGAAAGAAGAGGGAAGAGGAAAATGCACAAGTGTCCTGGTGGTCATTCCATCCATAGCAATCACTGCTTACATGCAAGAGAGCATCCAGGCAGTCTGGATGCTATCTTTTGCAGTGTGGATGCACTCTTTCACAAGAAGTTTTTTTGGAAGATCTCTTCTGAAAAAAGCTTCTTGCACAAGAAGCCTGTAGTCTAGACCAGTGTTTCCCAAGCTATGGGTTTTCCCGTGGTACCGGGCCACAGTGAAAAAAATACCGGGCCTCAGCGTGGCTGCCAGGAGGGGAGCAGAGCAGGGCGGGCTGGGAGGAGGT
>CM057845.1:123023522-123035123 GCA_030068395.1 Apalone spinifera | reverse complement strand
AAGCTGCAGGGCCGGGGAGGGGCACTCCCAGGACGCCGCACAGTGCTGCCGGGCCTGTTGGGGGCGCTCCCAGGTGCCTCAAGAGCCCTGTGCCATGCTGCTATGCTAGGCGGGGGCGTTCCCGGGTGCCTCGGGCGCCGCGCTGTGCTGCTGGGCCGCATGGTGCTGCCGGGCCGGGTGGGGCCCAGGGCGCAAAAATGGCTTGGGCTAGCCAGCCCGAGACATTAAGGTGTGCCTGGGCACACCCCGTGCGCACGCCTATGATGTCCAGCACCACATAGCTCACTTCATTGAACTGCTTGACAATTTTAAAGGGATCGTTTAGGGCTCTTTGCAGCTTGCTCTTCTGCACGGGAATAAGAACCACCACCTAGTCACCGGTGGCGTAGGCGCATGCCCATGCATTGCAGTCATACCAGACCTTCTGCTTCTCATGGGCCCTGCCTAGATTGTCTCTGGCCAGGCCCAGGAGCTGAGCGAGCATTTTTTGGAAAGCCAGTACATGCTCCACCCCTGATTCTCCATCAGGGGAGGCTTTCCCCTCCAAATCATTTCTCATCAGATCCAAGGGGCCCCTTGTTCTCCTTCTGAACAATGGTTCAAGTGGGGAGAACCCTGTGGGCTCTTAGGGCACCTCTCTGTGTGCAAACAGCAGATGGGTGCTTGTTCCAATCCTGTGGGTGCTGGTGCATAAAGGTGTTTAGCATCTGGTTTAAAGTCCCATTGCATGTCTCCACCAGCCCATTGCACTGAGGGTGATATGCTGAGGCCCAGGTGTGCCAGACCCCACACTTCTCCCACAAGCACCAGAGCAGGGCTGACATGAAGCAGGATCCTTGGTCAGTACGGACCTCCTGGGGAACCCCACTTAGCTGAAAATGGTCAGCAGCGCATCTGCCACAGTCTGCCTCAATATAGGATAGAGACACTGTTTCACGGTAGCGAGTAGGGAAATCTACCACCCCTGTAAGTGAAAGGGGACTCCAGAAAGATCCACCTAACTTATTATTTTGTTCTCTCCCCTTTCACCCATCTATCAGGGCACCAAATGAGGAGTCAACACACATAAAATTATAGCAAAACTATACTTTATTTTCTATAGGATAGGGAAGGTTTAAAAAAAAAAGAACTAGGGAAGGATGGGATAACTGGGTCTGGAAACGGAGGGACTCACACACAATCAAACATGTACGATAGGGAAGGGGAAGCCCGGGAAACAAACAAAGAATAAGATGCCCTGACCCAATCAAAGAACTATGATTTGACTGGAATAATGGAGACTTGATGGGATTACTCACATGACTGGAGCACTGTCATAGAATGGTATAAATTGTTCAGGAAGAACGAGGGGGAGAAAAGGAGGAGGAGTTGCATTGTATGTAAGAGAGCAGTATGATTGCTCGGAGCTCCAGTATAGAGAGGGAGAAAAGCCTATTTAGAGTCTATGGGTTAAGTTTAGAGGTGGAAGCAACAGGGGTGATGTTGTGGTTGGTGTCTGCTATAGACCACCGGATCAGGTGGATGAGGTTGACAAGGCTTTCTTCAGACAACTGAGAGAAGCTTCCAGATCACAGGCCTTGATTCTCATAGGGGACTTTAATCACCCTGATTTCTGTTGGGAGACCAATACAGCAGTACACAGACAATCCAGGAAGTTTTTGGTGAATGTTGGGGATAACTTCTTTGTACAAGTGCTGAAGGAATCAACCAGGGGCCATGCACAACTTGACCTGCTGCTCACAAACAGTGAGGAACTAGTAGGGGAAGTAGAGGTGGGTGACAACCTGGGACGCAGTGATCATAAGATGATAGATTTCAGGATCCTGACCAAAGGAAGAAAGGAGAGTAGCAAAAGAGACACTCTGGACTTCAGAAAAGTAGACTTTGACTCCCACTTTTGATGGGAAGGATTCCCTGGGATGCTTACATGAAGGTGAAAGGAGTCCAGGAGAGATGGCAGTATTTTAAAGGAGCCTTACTGAAGGCACAGGAAGAAACCATCCTGATGCACAGTAAAGGAAAGGAAATATGGTGGGCAACCAGATTGGCTTACTGGGGAAATCCTTGGTGAGCTTAAACACAAAAAGGAAGCTTACGAGAAGTGGAAACTTGGACAGATGACTAGGGAGGAGTATAAATATATTGCCCGAGAATGCAGGGGAGTGATCAGGAAGATGAAAGCGCAATTGGAATTGCAGCTAGCAAGGTATGTGAAGGATAACAAGAAAGGTTTCTAGAGGCATGTTAGCAATAAGAGGGTGATCAGAGAGGGTGTGGGGCCCTTCCTGGAGCTGAAGTACTCAATGCTCTCTTTGCCTCTGTCTTCACAAATAAGGTCAGCTCCCAGACTACTGCATTAGGCAACGCAGTATGGGAAGAAGATGGACAGTCCTTGGTGGAGAAAGAACTGGTTAGGAACTATGTAGAAAAGTTAGACATACACAAATCCATGGGTTCCAATTTAATGCATCCGAGGGTAATGAGGGAGTTGGCAAATGTCATTGCAGAGCCTTTGGACATTATCTTTGAAAACTCATGGAGATCAGGAGAGATCCTGGATGACTGGGAAAAGGCAAATGTGGTGCTCATCTTTAAAAGAGGGAAGAAGGACAATCCAGGGAACTACAGACCAGTCAGCCTTACCTCAGTTCCTGGAAAAATCACAGAGGGGATCCTCAAGGAATCCATTTCAAAGCACTTGGAAGAGGGGAAAGTGATCAGGAATAGTCAACATGGATCCATGAAGGGCAAGTCGTGCCTGAATAATCTGATTAGCTTCTCTGATGAGGTAACTGGCTCTGTGGATATGGGAAAGTCAGTGGATGTGACTTTAACAAAGCTTTTGATATGGTCTCCCTCAATATTCTTGCCAGCAAGTTAAGGGAATATGGATTGGATAAATGGACTGTAAGATGGATCGAAAGCTGGCTAGACAGTCAGGCTCAATGGATAGTGATTAATGGCTCAATGTCAGGTTGGCAGTTGGTTTTTAGGAGAGTGCCCTAAGGATCGGTTCTAGGACGGGTTTTGTTCAACATCTTTATTAACGACCTGGATGAGGGGATGGATTGCACCCTTAGCAAGTTTGCAGATGACACTAAGTTAGGGGGAGAGGTAGCTACGCTGGAGGGCAGGGATAGAGTCCAGAGGGACCTAGACAAATTAGAGGATTGGGCTAAAAGAAATCTGATGGAGGTTCAACTTCAGTTTCAGTTACTGTGGCAGTTGGGACTGAGCGTCTGACCTTTGTTCCATTGATTGTTACCTTGATTGCCTTTGATCAGACTTCCCCTGTGTGACTCACTAGGGGGTAGGCCTGACCTAGGTGAGTAGGCTTTAAAAGCCAGAGGCAGAGTGCCCAGGGGAGCAAAGCAGACAAGGGGCTGCAGACAGGGGAGTTTAAGAGGGAGTTTGACAGAGGGAGGCCTACGATGGTCAGGAAGACCTGCAACACCTGTACCAGTACTGCTTCTGTCTCCTCCACCTGTCCTGTAGCCAGACAGATCGCCTGAGCATGGATGCCTCTACGCAGACCCTGGTGTGGTTTTGCAGGGACTGTGGCTTGCAATTTCCACTTACTGATATCCAGGCTTGGGGGACCATCCAATGTGAAAGGTGCCTTCTGGTGGAATCAGGAGGAGGTGGCTAGGTTGAGGAGCATCCGAATCCATGAGCAATTCCTAGACAGTATTCATGTGGAGACAGCTGAGGTAGCTAGCTGTCCCAGTACACAGGACTGCTGTCGCACCACTGGTGGAGAAGGAGATGGGGCAGGGTGGGCACTGGCAGCTAGTTACTTCTGACCTGGATGTGGGGATGGATTGCACCCTCATCAAGTTTGCAGATGACACTAAGTTTGGGGGAGAGGTAGATATGCTGGAGGGCAGGGATAGGGTCCAGAGTGACCTAGACAGATTAGAGGATTAGGCCAAAAGAAATCTGATGAGGTTCAACAAGGACAAATAAGAGTCCTGCACTTGGGACGGAAGAATCTCAAGCATTGTTACAGGCTGGGGACTGAATGGCTAAGTAGCAGTGCTTCACCCATAGAGGGGGGGTGTACCTCAAAAGTCTATACAAAGGGGGCCATGTGAGTTATCACATGAAAGCTTGTGTTCTACTGATTCTGTATATGCTATTCATGTACTTGTATGATATCTGTATGTGGAGTTATAAACATGTACTCTGTGTGGATGCTGGAAAATTCTCTGTCTGAGGCAGAGCAATGTGCCAGGAATGTTTGTTCTATGGCTATGCTGATGAGCGAAGCTCCAGGGACAAAAGATCTCTAAATGCCAAAGAACACCTGGAGAATGAATCTGGCAGCCTGCAGACCAGCCAGAATAATGATTGCTGGTTTAGGACACAAGGATAGGCCATTGACCATGTGACCTGCTACAGCTTGGAAGATGCCAGAGAGGTATATAAGTGCCATGTGGCACCCTCCATCTTGACTTGAGTTCAGCTTCTGATCCCAGATGCAACCTTGCAGGGAACAACGAGCCGGGAAGAACCGAAGACCCATCCTGACATAGGATGTACACCAGAGACTTTTAAGATAAAAGTTTATAACATCTCTGCTAAGAGCCTGTATTGAGAACTGGGTGATTCGATGCATGTAATGTATTCTCCTTTACAACCTTACTCTCATACTTTTCTTTCTTTTATTAATAAACCTTTAGATTTTAGATTCTAAAGGACTGGCTCAGCGTGATCTTGTGGGTAAGATCCAGAGTGTAAATTAACCTGGGACCTGTGGCTGGTTTCTTGGGACCGGAAGAACCTGTTTGGGGTAGGTGAGATCGGGTTCTATAATTCCTCACCTGTGTGTGGCACAGGGAGAACTGGGGTCTCAGAGGGGTTTTGCTCGTGAGGCATCTGATTGGCCAAACTGGCAGCAGAAGCCCTGGGTGTGACTGGTTTGTGGCCTAATTGGGAAGGTCCCCGGTCTGGGGCTATAAGGAGCCCCGAGTTTGAGCAATTTGGCCTGAGCGGATGCCCTCAGCTGTGCTCAGACCTGGCCCGGTCTGTCACAAGCAGTTCTGCAGAAAAGGACCTGGGGATTACAGTGGACAAGAAGCTGGATATGAGTCAACAGTGTGCCCTTGTAGCTAAGAAGGCTAATGGCATATTAGGCTGCATTAAAAGGAGCATTGCCAGCAGATCCAGAGATGTCATTATTCCCCTTTATTCGGCTCTGGTGAGGCCACATCTGGAGTATTGTGTCCAGTTCTGGGCCCCCAACTATAGGCAGGATGTGTACGCATTGGAGAGGGTCCAGCGGATGGCGACCAAAATGATTAGAGGGCTGGAGCATATGACCTCTGAAGAGAGGCTGAGGGATTTGGGCTTGTTTTAGTCTGCAGAAGAGAAAAGTGAGGGGGGATTTGATAACAGCCTTTAATTTCCTGAAGGGAGGTTCCAAAGAGGCTGGAGAAAGGCTGTTCAGTGTAGTGACGTTCGACAGAACAAGGAGCAATGGTCTCAAGTTGTGGTGGGAGAGGTCTAGGTTGGATATTAGGAAACACTATTTCACTAGGAGGGTGGTGAAGCACTGGAATGGGTTACCTAGGGAGGTGGTGGAATCTCCCTAGTCACCTAGAGGTTTTTAAGTCTTGGCTTGACAAAGCTCTGGCTGGGCTGATTTAGTTGGAATTGGTCCTACCTTGGGCAGGGGGCTGGACTTGATGACTTTCTGAGGTCTCTTCCAGCTCTATGATTCTATACTCCAAATCCTCCCACTGTGGTACTAGGAAACTGTTATGTTCTTCTTGATACAGGAGATAAGGAATCACCGCCTACAACAAAGAAGCCTCATACCCCCAAGCGTGGGGGGGTCTGCTACCACTACTGCCAAGAGGAAACATAGGGTAGTGGTAGTCAGAGACTCTTTTCTGAGGGGGACGGAGGTGCCCATCTGTTGCCCTGACGTGAGGCATTTGGTTGGCCAGATTGGCAGCAGAAGCGTTCGGTGTGACTGTTTTGTGGCCTATTTGGGAAGGTCCCCGGTCTGGGGCTGTAAGGAGCTACGAGTTTGAGCAATTTGGCCTGAGCGGACGCTCTCAGCTGTGCCCAGACCTGGCTTGGTCCATCACAGTTTGTTTCTATGATTCTGTGAATGTTAGCCTTCTGTCTTACCCTGCTGTAGGGACAGATGGCTTCAAGTTTTCTGTCCTGATGAGAGGGATCAGGAACAACTAGGCAACAATAGGAGCTTAGGCTAGATCCTAACTCAGAACTCACCCTACCCCTTTGCATCATCTTGTGTGTATATTAGCCCTGTGTAGTAAAGGTGACCTGTGCCTGCAAGTGTGCTCCCCAGTGATCAAATACACCTTCAGATGTTACCCCACATTAATTGCAACTGTCATTCCAAGCCAGTGATCAGTCTGCTGAGGAGTCCTGTCACTTAGGGCAGCAGTGCCCATTGCATCCTGTCAGCGAGCAGGTGAGAGGAAGAGAGCCCAAAGCACTGAGCACCCTCTAGTTATGCCCTCCCCTTGCCTAGCAACATTTTGCACTCTTGCCGTCTTCCTGCCTTTCTCCTAAACACGGGGAAAAGAAGACTAATGAAAATGGCTGCACACCCATTCTTCTGAACAGAACAAAATGGCGAACCTACAAATAAACAACTTAAATATCTCAGCGGAACTGCTGATTATGAAAGAGCTAACATTAACAGATAAAGAAGACCACATTGTCACCCCCAGGATGTATTTCTTCCCTGACTGGGTCGCCTTGCTGAGGGGCCCCACTAGATCCATCACTACCTTCTGGAAAGGCCCCTCTATGATGGGCATGGGCCTCACGGCAGCTTTCTCCTTGTCTCGGGTTTTCCCCACCGTCTGGCAGGAGACGCAGGCCCGGCAGTACTATTGGACAGCAGACCCCAGGCCAGTAAAAGTTCTGTAGCAGCCTCCACCTGGTGCACTGGATCCCCTGGGGTCCCGAGAATGGGACATCATTGACCAGGTACAGCAGCCTGTGGTGGTACTTTTGGGGAAACACCAGCTGCTGCCAGAACCTCCATAACGCCACTTCCCCTGGAGGGACCCAGGAATCCCCTCTCCCACAGGAACCTCTCCTGGCAGCCTCCCGCCAGAGCTTCTGCTGCACCAAGGCCAGCCCGGTCCCTTAGCTTCTGCAAGCAGAGACCTTTCTGCAACTTGGCCTGGAATTCAGCAGCTGGGCATGAGATGGGCACCAGTTCCCTTTCACTGTCTGTGTCCAGGGTCTCAGCCCTGCTGAGCCCAGCCCCCTGAAATTCCCTGTATATTGGGGTAGGGTCCTGTGTCCCTGGCAGGGTGCCTTCTCCAGGGCCAGGACAATGACCCCCCAACCTGGCTGTGGATACAGGTAACAACCAGGGCAATAGGGAGTCCTTCTATCCAGTCCTCTAAGTCATCCCAGTTGGCAAGTGAGGATGCACCCCTATCTCTGCTGCTCCACTTTGTCCTCTTCTCCCCCCCTCCCAGGATACAGTGAGTTTGGCCATTGTGTATGTGATGGGCTGAATGTTCTCCCTCAGTGAGTCAGACCCAAAATCCCCATCTAGATAGTAGTGCAGTGCCCAGGGAAACTTAGGCACACACGTGGGGTTACTACAGGGCAATGAAAATTACATGCAATATAACAAAGCAAACAGAGTGAATACAATCCCCACTTCGTCATATGTGCAGTTTGCAGGCCCCCATGGCAGCCACCTCAACTGTCCTATGGAATACCTAGTGGCCTGGCATGAAGTGGCAGCAGGAATACCCCCCACATTCGCCATGGTGGCGGGAGCCAGAGCGACCCAATGGCTTGCTTTGCTCCACTGCTCCCTGCCTTCCTCTCCTGGCTTGCTGTGCGCAGTTTCTCTGCATCAGCAGGAAGCAGACCACCCAGGATTGAAACTGCTGGCACAGAAACACTTATGTGAGCCCTCTGTCTCCATAGGAGAGATAATCAATCAAACGATCAAATTCTCCCCTCTGTAGTGCCAAAATTATCAATGCAGGGCTACAATTTTCTCTAGCCTTTAAATCCTCTTTGCCCTCATCCAACCAAGCCTGCCAATGGATTTCTTTATATGGAGAACTGTTGGAAGCAGGGCTTTAGGTATCAATGCAAAATCCATTCAGACCCCTAGGTGGTGCCCTTTCCCTTTCGAAGTATAGCATTTGATGAGAAAAGACTGTAAGGCTACATCTACATTACAGTGCTATTTCGGGATACTAGAGGTATCCCAAAATACTATTCTATGTCTTTTGACCGTTCCCATTATTTCAAAATATTACAGGCTCGCTATTCTGACATCCCTGTAAACCTCATTCCAGGAACCTCTCATTTCAAAATAAGTGCTATGTGGAAAGCGCCAAATTTTGAAATAAGCTATTTAGTAATTGACTCGAAATAAGCTACGCAAATTGCTTAATGCTTGAAGTGAAGACATACCCAAGGTGTCTCTGGTTTTTGCAGTTAGGCTCGGGACTGGATCTCATTTCAGAGACAGAAATGGAAATTGTCAACTCACCTCAGTGTGCATTTTCTCCAGGCTTCAAGGTGACATTGCAGGTTAGTGGACAGTGCTTGTACATATGACTGTATAAGTAAGTTTCCATAGTAGGACATGGATTTATAGATTGCAGTGACATTGGAGGACAGACCTATGGGTCTGCTTTGGTATTTAGCCCTACTCTTTTCTGCCTTTGATGGGTGCTCAATGCTACTATTATAGGGGTGTCCCCCACACAGAGCTATGGCTGCTCCTCAGAGGAGAAGCTCCAACTTTCTTGTATCCCGTGGGCTATTTAAAGGGACATGAAAGAGCTAATTGAATTTGAGTCTCTGTGAGCTGATGCTGCAGATGGAATGGCTGCTGTTTGCCTATTCAGTCTCTGTATTGATTATTCTCTTGCTAACAAGACCTAGCTGTTATCTAGCATTTTTCATTGGCAGATCTCAGAGTGCTTGACAAAGGAGGTCACTGTCATTGTCCCCATAACCCCTGAAAGGGAGCTCAATGTGGCTTGAAAATGTCTCTCTCTCGCCACTGCTTCACTTACCTTGTTTCTCTTTTATCCTTATTTGACAGATAGAGAATCTATAGACACAGGAAGGTGAAGGGACCTGCCCAGTCTCCTAGCAGGCAGAGCCAGCAATATACTCCTGGTCTGCTGAATCCCAGTCCAGTGCTCTGGCTGTTGCCTTATAGGCTATGTCTATACTGCAGAATTCTTCTGAGATACTGGAGGTGTCCCAGAAAAACTGCCACTTCCAAGGAATGCGTCTACTCTTCCAAATATTTTTTGTTAGAAGAGCAGACATGTTTTTTCGGCATCCCTGTAAACATTTGTTTCATAGCAAAGATGGGATGTGCCAAAAAAAGTTTTTTCCAAAATTTGGTTGCATTTAGATGGGCTAAATGTTGGAAAAACCTCTTCCGACACAAGAAGTGAAAAAAGGTACCAAATCGTGGTTTGCAAATTGTGTAACTTTTTCTGGAAAAACACTGCAGTCTATACAGAGACATACTTACTGTATTTATGCCACACAGGGCTATTCAGTGCTCTTCATTTTGGAGGTTGTAAATCTCTATTCCCAAGGGCTCTCCATAGGACATCCCTGGCTGCAAGTTAACAGTGACTAAAGTAGGACATTTTTTATTTTGAAAATTTTTCCACCTAAAAATAAAATGTAGTCAAAAATAGATATTTTTAATGAGAAAATGTCAATTCCAATGAAAACTTTATATTTTTTCACAGGATTTGTCAAAACTAAAATGTTCTTTTTTGTTATGAGTAAAATTGTTGTTTCATTTTGGCTTTTTTGTTAAAAAGGAGAAAAAATGAAATTATAATTGTGATTTGAAGAGAATTTTAATTCCTGTCCAACTTAAAATGACACTTTGGGGTTGTTGTTGTTCCTTTTTTAAACTGGATGATTTAAAATAAATTACATTGTAAGGAAAAATGAAATGAACATTGAGATTTTATGTCAATGGTAAAAATTGTAATGTTATGGTGATAGAAAAAATAGTACAAAAGATTGTTAGGTTTTTGAAGGAGAAACTAGTTATAATTCGGACAGTAAGACACCAAATTATTAGCTGAATTTGGAGAGGCCTTTCATTTAATTCAACAGTGTCTTTTTCTAACTTTTAAACATCGCTTCTAATCTGTTCCATCATTGCAGGAAGTGTTTGATAGTGAGAAAATTTATTTCAAATACATCAGAAGCAAGAAGCCAGCTAAACAACCAGGGGTGCCACTGGACAATTGAGATGCTTAAGCAGCACTCAAAGACGATAAGGTCATTGTGGAGAAACTAAATGAATTCTTTGCTTCAGTATTCATGACTGAGGATATTAGCGGGATTCCCAAACCTGAGCCATTCTATTTAAGTGACAAATCTGAGGAATTGATTTAGATTGAGGTAGCATTAGAAGAGATTTTGAAACAAATTGATATTCAACACTAACAAGTCACTGGGACCAGATGGCATTCACCCAAGAGTTCTGAAAGAACTCACATGGGAAGTTACAGAGCTATTAGCTGTGGTTTGTAACCTATCCTTTAAATCAGCTTCTGTACCTAATAACTGAAAGATAGCAAATGTGACACTAATATTTAAAAAAGGCTCTAGAGATGTCAGTATTGGGCAAATTAATTGAAACTATAGTTAAGATTAGAATTGTCAGACACATAGATGAACATAATTTATTGAGGGAAAATCAACATGGATTCTGTAAAGGAAAATCATGCCTTACTAACCTACTAGAGTTCTTTGAGAGGGGTCAGCAAGAAAGAGAATGGGGGCATGCACACATCCTCTGGCAGAGGAAGGAAATAGAGGATGCTAATGTGAGGACAGGAGGGTTAGGGGCAGTGCTTTTTTTGTAAAAAATAAGGTGCCGATACTCCAAGGGAAAAGTTGTTGAGAAAAAAAAAGGAGGGGTGAGGCCAGCTGTGACGGACCGGGCCGTGTCTAGGCAAAGCTGAGGGTGTCCGCTCAGGGCGAATTGCTCAAATTCAGGGCTCCTTATAGCCCCAGACTGGAGACCTTCCCAAACAGGCCACAAACCAGTCCCACCGAGCGCTTCAGCAGCCTGCCTGAAGCCTCATGAGCAAAACCCCTCCGATACCCCAGCAATATCCGTGCCCCAGATGGCCCCGGGCCTCATACACCGGTGAGGGGTCTTAGAACCCAACCTCACCTACCCCAAACAAGTTCTGTACGGTTCCAAGAAACCAGCCACAGATCCCTGGTCAATTTACCCTCTGGATCTTACCCATAAATCACACTGAGCCAATCCTTTAGTATCTAACTTCTAAAGATTTATTACCACAATAAAGAAAAGCATGAGAGTAAGGTTGCTAAAGAATCATGCATTACATGCATCGAATCTCCCAGTTCTCGATGCAGGCTCTAGCAGAGATGTTACAGCTGCTGGCTTAAAAGTCCTTGTTGCGCATCCTAGGATCAGGATGGGTCCACAGTTCTTCCTGGCTCTTTGATCCCTGCATTGCTGCCTCTGGGATGAAGTGCTGAACTGAGTACCAAGCTGGAGACAGCCACATGGCATATTTATACCTCCTTTCTGGTCTCTTCTTGGCTACA
>CM057845.1:122965037-122979921 GCA_030068395.1 Apalone spinifera | reverse complement strand
ACACTGGCCAAATCAGGCATCAAAAGAAGACTTAACCACTCCATCAGGCAGAAACATGCACACATATTTGCATAATTTGTGTTCACTATTTTGCCCTTAGTTAAGATTTATGTATTGTTTTGAACACATTAAATAAGTGACAGATTTAGGAAGCGAGCATTTCTAAAACACCCACTATTATAGTATTAGGCTGCGTCTAGACTGGCATGATTTTCCACAAATGCTTTTAACGGAAAAATTTTTCCGTTAAAACCATTTGCGGAAAAGAACATCTAGATTGGCATGGAGGCTTTTGCGCAAAAGCACTTTTTGCGGAAAAGTTTCTGTGCCAATCTAGACGCGGTTTTGCGCAAGAAAGCCCCGATCGCCATTTTCGCCATCGGGGCTTTTTTGCGCAAAACAATCCTGAGCTGGCTACACTGGTCCTCTTGCGCAATACATTTGTGCAAGAGGGCTTTTTCCCGAACGGGAGCAGCATAGTATTTGCGCAAGAACACTGACAATCTTACATCAGGTCGTCAGTGTTCTTGCGCAAATTCAAGCGGCCAGTGTAGACATCTGGCAAGTTTTTGCTTTTGTGGAAAAACTTGCCAGTCTAGATGCAGCCTTAGGTTTCTCCCTGTTGGGGCCCTTACAATCACAAGTTGTGTAGCAAAGTAAACAAATCATTGATCTTTTTGCAGCACTACTATAATTACTCTTATTCTCAAATGACATGGGATCAATTATAGATACCTTTCACAAGGTATCCCTGGAAAAACCATAGAGAATCACCTGCGGGGAGATTTTCACTGCCTTTTTCAGAGAGTCAGCATGCTGCACTGCTTGCTGAGTCTCACTGGCTCCCACACAAAGAACCATTTCTAAGGCATGTGGGAGTCAGTGCAGGTTTTTATCTGATGGAACCTGTTTTAATGTGGATTCCAAATCTTGGTGCTTTCTTAAGGTGATTAATATTAACCACGATTGTCAGTGCATACCCAGAACAGCGTAATGGGTTCCCTCTACAAAATTTGGTGTGCTGGCTAGAGAGCACAGCAGTCAGGGACTTGCAAGAACCTGAGCAGCTGCCTCCCTCTCCCCATAAGCAATATTGTGACTACAGGAGAGCTTTGATCTCTTTTATTGCATCCATCCTTATAATTAAAGCTTTGTTTTGCAAACTAAACAGAGAAACAGAGACAGACCGACAAAGAAGAAAAAGGAGAACAGAGACAGAAGGCAAAGAAAAAGACAGAGCTAAATAAGGATAAAACACAAAAAGTGTGTAAGAGTGCGTCTAAACTACACGGCTATTTTGAAATAAGCTTTTCTGGAATAGTTATTCGAAAATAACTTATTTCTAAATAGTACGTCTATACTGAAAGGAAGCCTCAATATTAATCTGAGGCAGGCTTCCCTAAGGTAGATGTGCTACCTCGACTTAGAGTCCCAGGAGGCACTGGGGAGGAATAACTTAGAATGGCTCTGCTGAGGGGCTATTTTGAAATAGCAGTAGTGGTGCATCTACACACTCCTTATTTCAAAATAGCTATTTCGGAATAGGTGTTATTCCTCGTAGAATGAGGTTTACAGATTTAGGAATAAGCCATCCATTATTTTGAAATTATTTTGAAATAATGAGATAACTGGGTAGACGCTCACATTGTTATTTTGAAATAATGCTAGTTATCTCGAAATAATGGCACAGTGTAGACGCACCCTAAAGTAATATCTTTTATAAGAACAACTTCTGTTTATGAGAGAGATAAGGTGTCACGATACACTGAGTTTTTCTTCAGGGCTGGGATTGGACCTCTTTCCCCCACAAAAGTTGATTCAATATAAAATATTACCTCTTTCCCTTTGCACTCCAATATCCTGGGACCAACACAGCTGCAAACCCCACAAAAAACACAGAAGGTCAAATAAATGGGCAGATTAGGAACGGACTAGAGAGATGGAGGCAAACAGGCAGTTGCATAGAAAGAGAGAATCTGAAAGAAATCTATTGAGACGGTATTTTAGGAATAGTTAATTATTTATACCCTCTTGCCACGGTCAATATTTTTTGATACGGGAGTACACTATCATTGGTTTCCCCCTTATCAGCATGGAGTTAAGTGCCAGTTAACTGGCGTTTCTGCCTTGAATAATTTTCTTGCCGGTTTTCCCTCACCTCCCTTTGTGTGAATGCTACGTGTCACTAGCACAAGGGAAAATTCTAGGTGTCCTTCAGGGGAACAGAATGATAAATCATGTCCCCTTATCTGTAACAATCAGCAGAGTGCCAGCTCCAAAGATAAGGGGAGAGGTATTAGAACACAGCTGTAAGGCCTCAGAAGGAAACCCACAACTGCTAAAGCCTATCCCAGTCCCCTCTGTGCCCCAACTCAGGAAATTTTGGAGTGATCATGGTCAGATTGTATCACAGGAGACTGCAGTTAGGCAGCAGGAGTCAGGTGCAAAGAGCAGTACATGATTCTATAATGTCCTTCCTATGTTATCTCAAAACAACCTAGAGAGAAGGGAAAAGAAAAGAGAGAGGAACTGTGTGTGAGAAACACAGAGAGACAAAGAGAGAGGGAGTACGAGCACTACAGAGAGAGGAGGAGAATCAAGAAAAAGAGACAGACAGTCAGCAAGACAAATTACCAACTGGGGTCAGTGAAAGCAGAATACTGTGGAGTGTAACCAGAGGTGACAGTAAGGGGTGCACCCCGGTGCGCTGCTCCGGCAAGAGCTGGCTGAGCTGTGGCAAAAGCCAGCAGGGAGCTACTGAAAGAGCTGGCAGGGACCTGGTTTGCAACAGGACAGTACCCGTAAGAAATTGTAAGTTACTCTCACCCCCGAGTGTAACAGTTCCAGAGAGAGCCAAGCAACCTAATGACAATCTCCAGAGAGTAAAGTGCCAAGTAGCCCATGCTCTCCCTTTGTCACACCACACCCACATCCCCACAGGCAGGAGCCAGTAACCCGTTCCTTACCCAACACTGTGAGCTTGGTCCCATCCCCGAAGTACTGCTCCCGGTTGTTACACAATGAGGCAGGAGAGTTGCAAAAACCCCAGGGACTGGGCAGAGGTCCCCAGCCCCAATCATCCTACTCTTGACATAAGAAAGCTGTTATTTCTTTCTTTCTCCTGCCATAGAGCTTCCAGTGAGTGCTCATATTATAACACATCCCAGCCACTGGAAACTCCTCATCCCAATTTCATTTTATCCTTTTTAGCCCAATGTATTGCTCTGTAGAGAGAGGGATGGCTCTATAACCAGGGAGAAGACCTAGTCCCATGGCTGAATCCAAAATGAATTAGACACACATATAGCTCAGAATACAACAGGCAGTAACACCAGGACCATCAGGATTATCAATATACAGGCTTCAGATCTTAGAGTTGGCCATTGTTTGGTGTCAAGGAGAAATCCTGCCATCACAGTACCAGATGGCATTAGCAGCTACTTTATGGCTGGGGCAGGAGTCACACACGCCTCTGAAGCATTTGCTATTAGCTTTTGGTCATTGGACTACATGGACCGCAGGCATGTTCCGGGAGGTGGGATGGATCCCAAGATGTAGTTTGGTCAAGTTTCACATGGCAATACCTCACAAATATCACAAACAACACACCATTCAGTCTTCTCTCTTACCTAGGACAGTGAGTTTGGTGCCATCGCCGAAGTACTGCCTTTCAGAGTTCACAACATTTTGCAGCTGCAGGAAAACCTCCCTCTGAACTCACTCTGCTGAACCCACTCTGCAATCTACCCCCTCCTCACCATAAACCAGGACAAGGAGAAACCAAAGGCACAGCACGTTATAATGCCATTAAAATAACAGATATAAACCATCTGTAAGGTCATACCAAGTGTGTCCCTGCTCGGGCCAATGTACGACAGCTTCCTACAGTTTCTTCTTCAGGGCCCTATCTGCTCCATATTTAAATGGGTCAACTGATGGGGCTTTCAACAGTTCAGTTAGGGAGACTCGTTCAGACTCAGTGTAGGAAATATTTTCTGATATTCATCCAGAATCCTTCCCTTTTATTGCTCATTGTCATCTCAGTATCTCTCACCTCCCACCCCATCTAAATCTGATCCCCACTTGATGCTTACACCATTAAAACGTATACACAAACTCATTTAAAGTTGACAGGGCCTTCCAGTCTATTCCTCTTTGTCACAGGAAGACTGAATTCACTGTCCCTAACTCATCTCTGACAGATGGCTTTCTAACCTCTGCTTTCATCTCCAGGTAGTGACTCCACATCGTTCCTTAGCAGCTTGCCCCATCCCCCAGGCTGTTCAAAGTTTCCCCAATACACTAAGGATAAAGGCTCTTCAGCACCTCTGCTCCACTAGTTTTTCTTCCCTGTCTTGACCAGAAACTTTCAAAGTGCACATTCAACAGGCTTTGGTCAATCTGTGTCCTAAACCTTGAATTCCTGCAGGTCAGATATCAGAGACTCACTACTCAAAAAAGATAATTAATCATTGTAAAATTACTATAGGACTCTCCATGACTGATCGTTGTGGAAATCACCATTAGTAACCCGTAACACTTCTACAGCCTTATTAAAAGGGGGTTCGTGCAATCAAAAGTTTGGTGGTAGCAAGAATGCTGATCCTGATGACAACTGTGTGACAATGATAACACAGTGGTCATTTGTTAGGTTGTTTTGTCCATCAAAGTTGAGGAAGTCCAAATCCAAAGAGCCCCCCAAAGCTTTATATTATGTTTGAACTACATGACCTACTACTGTCAGTAAGCCCTGGTCTAACCTAGAATTTATTTTGAAATAACTCTCCTTATTTTGAAATAACCAGCGGAGCATCCAAACTACCAAGCCCGTTATTTCAAAATAAAGGGCTCATTATTTTGGAATAATAATTCCTGCTTTCCACAAGGAATATCACTTATTTCAAAATAGTTATTTCAGGAGTTATAAATTATTTTGAAATGATTTCCTAGTGCAGACATGACCTAGGCATGCATCTTCTCTTGGGATTTTTGGATTTTCATTGCATTAAGCTTTCCCATTGTCTAAATTATCTTTTTTCCTGGAATAGCTGTGCCAGGAAGACTTCTTCACTTGGTGTGTTATTAGGGGCGCTGAGACTCAGTGGATGGAAAAAGAGCAACTGGGAATTAGAGCATCAGGCATCTGAGAGCACAACTTATCATAAAACTGATTGTTTGTTTGTGTTTCTATTTTGTCTTCAAAAAATATCATGCATATTTGTTTGTCTTTTCCTGTCATCCCAGACGAAACGTGCAGTTAAACCCCAAAGGAACCAGAATTCCTGAAGTTAGTGGATTCTGTTTTGATCCCTGTATATTATTGCTTGTGTTGTTTAAAATGCGATCGCAACTTAGTCCCCTAGACAGATGTGCTGATGCAAGGGTGTGATTTTTAATGCTCTGTAGCCCCAGAATTACTAGCTTGCAATGGAAATATTTACAGAGAGATTGTGCAGAGGTTGTTATATTAATTCAAATTTAGTATACACAAATGTATCACAGACCCTCACCATTCCTAATTCTTGTCTCTGACAGTCTCCTTTCCACATAAATTACAGTCATTCAGCAACCAACAGGGAATTTTATGCCTTACCTAGGACAGTGACCTTAGTCCCTTCTCCGAAGTAGACTTGGTAATTGACACACTGGGAAAACACCAGCTCAATAACTAAAAAGGAATGTGGATGGGGAAGGAGTTGCTTCCAAAGGGGAAGTTATGGAATTTCAAGGGATTAAAAGAAAATTTTCTTACCTATCACAGTGAGTTTTGTGCCTGTGCCAAAATAGACTTTATCGTTGGTCACAGTGACAAGGAGCTGCATAAATAAGCAGAAGAAAGGGACATGCTCCAGGTTAGGTGGACAGACATAAGAGGTGTTAACCCTATCTAAAACCCCAGGGCCACTCAGCTCTGGGTTAGTGATCATTGGCATAAATACAGTCTGTGTTGCTTCTGTGCACTATTCAGCATTCACTAGCTTTTGCTAGAAGAGTATTGTTCATTATTTATTGATCCTATTATTACTGTTCTCTCTCCAATTGCTTTACAGACATTATCTAAACAGCCCTTGCATACCCTTGTGAGATCCATACATATTGTCCCCATTTAACAGATGGAGAAAATGAGGTAGCCAAGGTTGTCCACAAGTCAGTGAAAGCACCAAGAAGAGGAACTCTTGGTGCCTTGAAGTTCCAGATTCCCAGTTCTGTTCTCCAAGGCGTAGGCAGCCATTCTCTCTGCAAGTGGTGGATGTTCAAAGGTCAGTGAAGTAATTAGTTAATGGGAACTAGGAATAACTATAAACAGACGCTCACAAAGAGCATGGTGTCAGCATCTTTTTATCCCTGAATTAAAGCAAAGAGCCTTCTGATTTCTCCTCTGCTGACAGGATGCCGAAGTCCTAGGAAGATCCTGATAGAAAACTGACAGGCATCCTAGTAGATTACAGAAGTCAACCCAAAACCCCAAAGACAATCCAGGCAGTTCAGTCACTTAGACCCAGTCTAATCCCTGCCTTTCCTGAGTCAATAAAGAGGTGAGTCAAAGGGAAGCCTTGAACCTGTTGCTATAATCAGGGTTACAGGAAGCTGAACTGGAGAGGGAAAGAACCAGTAGAGATTTACATTTGAATCGCTGCTGTCTCTTTTGTACATCTGGCACAGCAAGTCACATTTCTGACTGGTCTCTGTTATGTCTTGAATTGTCTTTTTTCAGGGAGGTTTTTCACATGAATAAAGGGCCACTTATTGCAAGAAGTTAGCACACCAGCATAATGTGAAGTTTCTGACTCTTGAACTGACGTATGTTTTATGTCTATCCTGGCTGAATCTTTTGTGCTCAAAAATGTTTCAGTGCCAGCCCAGCACTGGTTGTCCTATCAAACATAAATACTTCCCAGGTAGAATATGCTGGCAGAGCTGTTGATCTTTCTGTTACATCCCAGTTGGAGTGGAGCCAAATGCTGTAGAGACATCCTAGGTAGAAGATGAACCATGCTGCAGAGTCCTCTAGGTATGTCCAACCCAGGTATAAAGTGCCTGCCGTATTGTACAGCAATGGGCGTAGGCACAGACCAGGTAGAATGTATCTGCTGTGTTACAGACTGCTCTGTATCTGTCTCAGCTCTCTCTCAAATGGGATACCCATGAGGAAGGTTTTTGTAAAGGCCTCCCTAGAGAATGTATCACCGTGGGCCCCCTGTCCCCACAATGTTACAACCTCATACAAAAACAATCCTCCTCAAGGCTCCACCCCTCCATGACATTGCCCAACCACCATCAGAGAGCTTCTCCAGAAACCTGTCTGTTTCCTCAGCAGTTCATTTGCTGCCATTTGGAGAGGAAATGCTCTGTGTGTGTGTATGTGTGTGTAAGTGAGAGAGAGATTATTTCTAAGTATAGCCATCTCTTTATAACACATATTAATAGCAGAAGCCTTATTCCATGGCTAGAAAAATATCAGTGGCAAACTTTTTCATTAGTGAGCTGGTTAGACACCTATCTTTTATCTCCACAGCATTCTGCATATTCCTTCCACCCCTCTCTCCCTCCACCTCTCCCATCCCCTGCCACCCATCTAATCCACCATGGACCCATTAGCTCTGGGCTATGAGGCCCTGTGTGCTCCTGTCAGAATGGAGCCATTGTTTGCAGCTTTTTCTGAGCGTTGATCTTTTCTCTGAAAGTCTGGGCTGGTGAGATGATCTAGCTCTAGATTGACAGTCCCTGGAGCCTGAGACCTCTGTTTATCCTTGGAATGGCAAATCTCTGAGTGGCATACCATAGGCAATGGCAATGCAGGTCTTGTTCATGCGCCATGAGTTGCAATCCCTGCCATGAAGAGATCTCATCTGGGAACAAGAAGAGAGCTGAGCCTCACTGGCCCATTCAGTTCTTCATCTCTTTGCTGAGACTGTTAGTAAAGGGGTCAAGGAAAAAAGACAATGGTTGATTCTGTGAAATACAGCCCTTATATAGACATTCTGAGTGGGCATGCTGTCAGGTCACATGACATCCTGTTTATCTCCCCTACATCACACATAAAATAGCCCTTGGAAGTGCGTCCTTCCCCAGAGGCTTGTTTACAGATCAGTCAGGGTGCACCCCACAAAGGAAGAAGTCACGTCAGCTAAATGTAATCTACACACTAAGCCTACCAAGGGAAGGGGTAGACAGATGAAAAAGCTCTGACAGAACCATCCAGTAGGGGGCATACACACACCCAAACCCAGTCCAGTCATCTCACTTCTAGGACTAGCTCTTCTCAGGCAGCAAGCAATAGGAAATACAACACACACAAGAAACTCTGACCAAGTCTTTCCAGTAGGGAGCAGAGTTTGCAGAGAAGAGAGGGGCTAGCAGCAGTACTTAGAACCAGAGTGGTGTGGGGAAGATGGTGTCCATTTTGGGACACTGGTAAAATACAGTGCTTAAAGTGTGTGCCTGCGTGCATGTGCCTCTGTGTGTACAGGGAGGTGTCACAGGGGGTTGCAGATGTGCCCCCCCCATACATAAATAGAGCTGGGTTGTTAAGGGGCACACCTACCTGTCTTACCAAACCTGCTAGTCCCACATTGTGCTAGACCTGCCTCTACCAGGATCAGCTCTAGGCACCAGCAAACCAAGCAGGTGCTTGGGGTGGCACATTTCCAGAGGCAGCATTCCGGCCAGCCTTACCGCCCGACGCGGGCCTGCCTCTGGCCGCCCAAGGCAATGGGCAGGACAGCGGAGCCGGCAGCCTGCAGGGGGAGCGCGCACTCTTGCTGCCCCACGTGGCTGCCTGGGAAGAAGGGTCAGCGCCTCAGTGCTGGGCGCGGAGAGAGGGGAGAGCTGCCTGTCAGCCAGGGGAAGCTCGCAGCACTGCTGATGGGGCCCTGACTGAACTGAGCCCCGGTGCGGGATCCCAGGCATTTCCAGGCACCGTGCAGCGGGAGTCACTGTCACATCCCGAAGCCAGCCTGGGAGCCCGACCGCTCACGCGAGCCCGGGCCCGGCTGCCATCGCCTGCGGGCCTCGCTGCCTGGAAGGTAAGCTCACTACGCGGGTGCCTAGGGAGACAGCTACAGCGGCTGCGGCCCGCCCTTGGCCTCGCTCCACGCCCTGGGCTCGGCGGAGGTGAGACAGTGCGGTCGTGCCAGCCCCGAACTTGCCCGCATTGGAGGCCCGCTGTGGGGCGGGCACACAGCAGACCGGGGACGAAACGCGCTGCCTGCGGCGGATCTCTCACTAGTGGGTGACCGGCCCTGGCCACTGCTCACCCGGTGGTGGAATCTGCAGGTGTGCAGCTCTCAGCAGCAGGCAGGTGTGTGCACATGGCGGGGAGCACCTCAGGCTCGGGCGGGGGGTGTGCGCAGCTGGTCTCATTGCAATGCCCAGAGTGAGCAGCGGGATGAGTAGCAATTCAGATTAGCGGGGCCCCCGGGTGTTGTGTGGCCATCTTCGGGGGAGGGCGGCCCCCTCACTGTCTGCCCAGCTGCATGGCCTGTCACCTGCTCCACCAAGAGCTGGCCCTGGCCTCTACACACACACACACACACACAGAGACAGAGGCTGGGTCACACACACACACACACACACACAGAGACAGAGGCTGGGTGACACACACACACACACACAGAGACAGAGGCTGGGTGACAGATATAGGTGTGTCCCTGCAGTAATGATGGGTTTTCAGCATTAGTGAAATCAAAGCACCTCTGCAATCTCAAATGTTCTGCACTAGTAAAGACACGTGCTTCTGCAAATGTGGGGGGCCACTAACCAGTGGGAACAATTGTGTGTGTGTGTGTTTGCCTTTTCAAAGTGAATTACATGTAAAAGTATTCAAAAGCTCCAGAGGGTAGCTGAATTAGTCTGTAATAGGAAAAACTTAAAAAACAACAAATAGTTTGGTAGCACTTTATAGACTAACAAAACATGTAGATGGGATCATGAGGTTTTGTGGGCACAGCCCACTTCTTCAGATGACTGGAGTATTAGAAGTATTGTTTTGGGACATTAGCTAATTGCCCATTTGTCTCTGTTTCATCTCTTGATAGTGTGTAGTGTATCTGTCTTTGCGTTTCTGTGTCTCTGATTATTATTACAAGGACCATTATCACTAAGCAAAGTCTCTATATAATTATGCTTTCATTTTGCCTTTTGTGGACTTCTACTTGAATTATTATTATTGTTGTTGTTATTAAAAACAACAACAACAACAACGTTATAAAAAAGTATCTGCATTATTTGTATTCAGAGCCTCTGTCATGGACCAGGACTGCAGTGTGCCAGGGGCTGTATAAACACAGGCACTGTCTGCCCCAGGGAGTTTACAATCTAAGGCTATGTCTACATTGGCGCACTTTTGCGCCAAAGCTATGCAAATGAGGCTTAGCGTTAGAATATTGCTGAGCCTCATTTGCATAACTAATGATCCGCCATTTTCGCGGACCAGGCTCTTGCGCAAGATGGGGCTCTCTACACTGGCCCGTCTTGCGCAAGAAAAACCCTTTTGCGCAAAGCCCTTATGCCGATCATTTTTGGGCATAAGGGCTTTGCGCAAAAGGGTTTTTCTTGCGCAAGACGGGCCAGTGTAGACAGCCCCGTCTTGCGAAAGAGCCTGGTCTGCAAAAATGGCAGCTCATTAGTTATGCAAATGAGGCTCAGCGATATTCTAACGCTAAGCCTCATTTGCATAGCTTTGGCGCAAAAGCGCACCAATGTAGACGTAGCCTAAATGTAAACCCAAGAGAAAACAGATGGCTACCATAAATACAGGGAAACTATGAAACAGAATTGGCCAGCTTGATAGGCTGTAGTTTCTACATAGCAGCATCCTACCTACTGTTAAGTTTTATTTTCAGGGCAAAGAAGAGTTTCCAGAAGAGATTTACAGGAGAATAATGAAGCAACTTTGTGGCTGTTGTTGTCCTTAATGCCACTAATAAGCTCCACTCCACAAGCTACCTGTCCTGGGAGAGAGGGGGCTCTTGGACCAATCACATTCCTCCCTTTGTGTACATTTAACTTTGTGTCATGATGCCTATGGATGATGCCACTTCATTTGGATGTTAACTTTGAGAGGTAATTCTCCAAAGCCGCAAACAGAGGGCAACCTTCTTCCATTTCGGGTTTGAATTTGCCATGGTTTCGGACTGTATGGGCAGTTGTCAAAAGTACAGGCATGCAAATGAATTCAAAGAGCAGACAGGGAGAGAGACAGAAAAGGATGAAGAGGAGGACAATGCTTCAGTTATGCTTTGTGCACCTTCAGTCTTGCTGTAGGCAAGACATCTGAAATCTATTTCCATGAGGAACAGGGACTACAAATACATAAATAAATGGGACAAAACTGAGCAAAGGGGAGACTGTGACATAGTGGGGGTGTTGTCCACTGTTGTAGTCCTGTGTTCGCTCTATTGTTACATTCACGGTTTGCTATATTGTGTGTGTGTGTGCCTAAGTTTCCCCCAAACACTGCAGCACTATCTGCATGAGGAGAAAAAACTTAAAAAACAACAACTAGACTAGTAGCAGCCTAAAGACTAACAAAAAATGTGTTATGGTATCATGAGCTTTCATGGGCATAAAACTTATGATACCATCTACATGCCCTGCCAGTCTTCAAAGTGCCGCAAGACCATTTGCTGTTTTCCAAGCTCTTTCCGACTATTTGTTGTTTTTTTAAGTTTTTCTTGTTACAGACTAACTTGGCTACCTCTCTGAAGCTTTTGTGCATGAGGAGGGGGAGGCTGGGCATGACTCACTGTGGAAGTATGTTCAGTCTCTCTCCTCCTGTGGACCAGGTGACAGCAATAAAACCTTGGGCCTGGAAACAGGACAAAGGATAGGCGGGGCTGACACCAGGCGGGGAGCAGGGCCTGAGGGGTGAGTCAGTCTCATCTGGGCTAGGATGTGAGAAGGGGCTTAGGGCAGGAAAGTGGGGGGAGAAAGGCCTAGGACCCCTTGTCCCCATCAGGAATAATGCTGCCTGTTCCTGGTCCCTGTGTTAAAATCGATTTTATGCTATGCCAGGGGTGGGCAAAAGAGCCTCCGCAGACCGGATGCACCAGATCCGGCCTGTGAAGGCCCTGCTGCTCCCCTGCCCCCAGCCCAATTAGTGCCTAGGGGTGGGGGAGCGCCTGTAGCCTCCTTCCGCCCTGCCAGGAGCATGTGGCACTTTGAAGTGCCGCATGCTGCTCGCAGGGTGGAGGGAGGGGGAGAGCAGAGGAGGCTTAGTGCGCTCCCCAGCCCCCAGGCCAATCAGGACCTGGGGGCAGGGGAGCTGCGTGAAACTTCCTTTATCCTGCTCTGGCCCTGCGAGGAGCCTGCAGCATTTCAGAGTGCCACATGCTCCTCACAGGGCGGGAGGAGGCTCTGTGCACTCCCCAGCCCGCAGGCTCTGATTGGTCTGGGGGTGGAAGAGCGTGCCAAGTCTCTTCCAGGGCATGGGTGCCTATTGTCAAGGGGGGCAAAAAGGCTCCCTCACTCCCAGACCAATCATGATCTGTGTGTGGAGTAGCCTCTGTTTAGACAGAAGTGGTCCACGGGCAAAAATTATTTCCCACCCCTGTGCTACGCCATGTCCCTGTGAACCAATAAACCTTCTGTTCTATTGGCTGGTTGAGTCACATCTGGCTGGGGATGGAGGTGCAGGGCTCGGGGACTGCACCCCATGGATGGAGCATCTGGCAGTAAGTGACTGGGCACAGTAGAAAGAAGGGGGGCTTGCATGGGCCAGGCGTGCTGGAGGCAGTGAGGAGCTTGTCCAGGTAGTGGAAGGGCCGGCAGCTTAACCCAAGGGAGGCCTTGGAGAAGGAGTGTTCCCCAGGACCGTGGAAAGTTGCCTCAGAAGATGGAGGGTGTCTACGGTCTAACCCTGGGCGGGGGAGGGGTGACGCTCAAGGAGGCTGGCACACTGAAGGGTTCTTCCTGGGAATCATCTGTGCCATCTGCCTGTGAGTCTTCACCCCGGGGAACAGCGGGGAGATGGCCTACAACCGACTGCTTAAGGCAGATGTGCAACTGTGCGAGGAGAGACGCCTGCCCATGGAGAAATTCACCAAGGCCCAGCTAGTTGCCCAGCAGGATGAGAATGATCGTTCCTGGGGGCTGGATCATGTTCCTGCTGGGAGCATCCAGACACCCCCTAGGAGCGTTTCAGGCCCTAAGGCAAGAGAGAGGGCTGGTGTCCACCAGACAGATGCGGTGCCTACCAGACCATGCTCTGCCAGCAGTGGTTCGTCCTGGGCTGGGTTCCCCACGGCGGAGCTGTGACAGCTGGAGATCAAGCTGCAGATAAAGGAATTGGAGGATCATAGGGAGGTGCGTGAGGACTGTAAGGAACAGCAGCAGCATGAGCGGGCCATGGCAGAGCTGAGAAAGAGTGGGGCCCCGGCTGCAGTGAGTGGGGAGGGGCTCAGGGACTGCAGGTCACTTTGGCTACGTCTATACTGCAAGGCTTTTCTGCAAGAGGAAATGCAAATGGAGCGCTCATTTGCATTTGTTGCAGTCGCATTTGCATTTCCTCTTCAGATCCGTTTTGTGCAAGAGGCTTTTGCACAAAAAAGAGCAGTGCAGAAGGCTCCTTTTTGCGCAAAAATCCCCTTTTGTGCAAGAGCCGTTCTTCCTCATTTTTTCAGGAAGAATGGCTCATGTTCAAAAGGGGTTTTTTTTTAATCAAAAAGGAGCCGTCTACACAGCACTTTTTTATGCAAAAACCTCTTGTGCAAAAGGGATCCAAGGAGGAAATGCAAATACGAGCGTGACATATGCAAATGAGCACTCCATTTGCGTTTCCTCTTGCGGAAACGCCTTGCAGTATAGATGTAGCCTTTGAGAAGTTTGTGGTGTCCCAGTGTAAGGATGTGAGGGACCTGGATGGGTTCCTTAATTCTTTCGAGTGAGCCTGCAAGCTGCACTAGGTCTCCCCAGTCAACTGGCTCTGGTAGCTCACCCCCTTACTGAATCAGAAGGTTACAGGGGTACTCAGCGAGCTGGAGGGGCTGCAGAGGGGGACTACGAACGGGTCAAACAAGCCCTGCTGCACAAGTTCGGGCTGACCCCGAGACATACAGGAAAAAGTTCCAGGAGGCACAGAAGAGCCTGGAGGAGCCCTGTGTAGACCTGGCCTCCCACTTGATGCAATACTTCCAGAGGTGGGTTTTCAGGGCTGGGGGCCAAACTGCAGAGGGCCTGGTTAAGCTGATGGTCCTGGAACAGTTCTATGAAATATGCTCGCCCAATCTGAAACTGGCTGAAGGACCAGCTCAGCACAGGGAAGCTGTCTGATGAGTTCACAGACAGCTGATCCGGGAGTGACAGGGAATTGTGGAGAGAATGGCTCATGGCTGTGCAACGGAGGGAAGCGCCTATGGGGGGGTCCCAGAAGAGAGGGCCCAGCAACCTTTCCCCCAGAGGGCCAGCCAGTTCCCGGGCAGACCAGCCGGCCCAAGGGGACCTGCAGGACATGACCTGCCATTGCTGTGGGCAAAGAAGCCACAAGCAGGTTCAGTGCCCCAAGCTCCAGGACAGGCTCCATAACCCAAGACTGTCCCCTCCCCACAGCATGTGCGGAAATGTCAGAGCACCCTGGGGGAGGGGTGAAAGTGGCACGGGTCCCCCTGGGGATGCCCCTGGACACAGCCTGGAAACTTAACGGGCAAGGCCAGGGTTTCGTAGCGCAGCTCCCAGAGCGAGGCAGTGACACCTCTCTCCCTCTCCCTGCCAAATCTCTGAGCTCGGGCAGGTGAGGCCTCCCCCACCATCACCTGTGCACAGGCTGCGCCAGACAATCTGCGCGTGAGGGGCAGAGCCAGACCACCCTGCCCGACGTGACGCCAGTGTTTACAAACCAGCAGCCGGCACGCAGCGCCTGTCCACACCAACCCCCCCCCCCCCCCCC
>CM057845.1:122951839-122962033 GCA_030068395.1 Apalone spinifera | reverse complement strand
AAGTGGCGGCCATGTTTATGCTAATGAGGCACAGGATATTTAAATCCCTGCTTCGTTAGCAATTTCAATGTGCTTGATTTGTATCCCTATGTCGACAGAGGGATGCAGTCTAGATGTAGCCTGTGTTATCATCAATCCAGTACTACGCTGTGTCCCTGTGAACCAATAAACCTTCTGTTCTGCTTGCTGCCTGAGAGTCATGTCTGGCTGGGGATGGGCGTGAAGGGCTCAGGGACTCCCTGACACGCCATGACAGAGACATTTCTGAAAATATTTCCGAACAGATCTGTTACATTGTGGAATGGTCTCCGAGGGAAGTGGTGCCCCCATCAGCCATTTAGAACTGGACTGGACCCAGCATTAGACACTGCTCTCTATATATGGTAATCCTGCATTGTGTGTGGGATGGGGAGAGAAGAAGGGTGAGAAAACCTGTTCTGTTGCTGTCCCTGTTTTGCCTGCAGTTGTGGATCAGCCTGTAGGGTTATCAGTCCGCACTTTTCACAACCACTAAATCTTGTTTAAAAAGATGCATGAACAATGTTGTATGTTTAGAGAAGACTTGGTTATTGTTCATCCTGAATAAACATAGCATGCTTAAAATTCCCCCAGCAGGCACAACTGGATGCAGTACTCTGCATTCCTGCCTGAGTCAGGCTATGTCTAGACTGTAGGCTTCTTTCGGAAAAAGGACAGCCAAAAAGCGATTTGCTATTTCAAAAGATAGTGTCCACACTGATTGGACGCTACCTCGCATTTAAGGCCACCCGGAACCAGTTCAGGCAGGGCATCAGGTCAGCAGTTGCTTCTGGTTGCTATTGCCTAAGGCTAGTTGAGATGCACTTAAAGGGACCCCCCTGGACAGCTGTTTCTCAGCTTCTGCTGCCTGCTTACTACCTCTCCGAGGGACAGCAAAGCATTTGCAGTGTGTGCTCTGGTTGCCCTGCCTTTGGACACCACAGCACACTCCTTGCCATGGAGTCAGAACTGCCTCTCGGCATGCGATGGCCCCACACTGCCATGCTGCAGTTTCCACAGCAGTTTGTGCAGGCTACCTTCATGGTCCTGCAAGAGCTTGACTCTGAGCTCATCAGTGAGACCCTCTGCCTGTGTCCAGGAGCAAGGCCCTTGCAACCGCACCCCATGGTGGAGAGATATTGGACATCAGTTTTGACTAATGGGACCGACTGGACATGGAGTGGTGGGATGACCAGTAGAGGCTCCACATCTTCTGCATTTGGAAGGCCACATTTATGGAGCAGTGTGCCTGGCTCACCCCTGCCCTCCATCGATGGGACACTCAGATGCAACCTGTCATCCCTTTGGAGAAGTGGGTCACCATCACCATCTGGAAGCTCACCACCCCAGACAGTTACTGGTCCATGGGCAACCAGCTTGGTGTGGGAAAATCCACCATTGGGGCCCTCCTCATAGAGGTAAGGTGCTCTCGGGCTGCAGTCCCTGTGGGTAGGGGAGTTCTGGAAAGGGGGACCCTAGGGAAAGAGCAGTGCGGCGGGTAGGCCGGGGGTGGGGGAGAAGTGCCATTCCTGGGGGGTTCTGCTGTCCTCCACACACACAGACCTGCAGGGGGGCATCATAGGGGGTGGCTTCTGGGGTGTTTGGCGGTGTTTGGCGGGTGGCTTCTGGGGTGTTTGGAGGGTGGGACTCAGGGACCTCCCAAGGGCTCAGCCACCCCCTCTGATTCTCTGTTTTGTGTGCTTCTTTGTCTCCTTCTGCAGGTGAGAGGGCCATCAACTTCGTCCTGCTGCACAGGCTCATCCACCTGAGAGACCTGGACCCCATCATGGCTGGATTTGCCACCCTGGGCTTCCCCAACTATGGGGAGACCATAGTTGGAACTCTCCCCAGGGCCTCCCCACTAAGGCCTGTGCCTGTGCCTTGCCCCCCATGCCTTTCTCTCCCTGGGTGAGGAGCTGTGATGAGTTTGGGTGGAGTGGCCACCAGGGCACCTGTGTTATTTTCTCAAGGCCTCTTCCTTCGAAAGAACTCCCTCTTCCGCATCCACACACGCCTTTTTCCAAATGAGTTTTTTTGGAAAAAACCTTCTTCCTCGTAGAAAGAGGTTTACTGCTGGTGGAAAAATCCCACTGTTCTTTTGACTTTTTGTTGAAAGAACACAATTGCAGTGTGGACTCAAGGATTGTTTTTCTGGAATAATGGACATTATTCTGGAAAAATGCTGCAGTGTAGGCGCACCCTAAGTTTGCGATGTGGAGTATTGCTACATGCTGTGTGTCACCCAGAGATGGACCATTCGGCACTGGGACAGTGATCCTATCATGTACGAGCTATATGGCCCGGTAAGGCATTGTTATGAAAAACAATGAAAAAACATGAACACACACAAAGCACTTTCTGACTCTAATATATTTGTATTTGCGCTGTGTTCTTTTCAGAGATGAGTCAAAGGAGGGGGAAGGAAATGTCACCAGGAAACCAGTAGGAGATGGAGTCTCAGTTGGCAGCAATGGTTTCCTTGATCCAGTCAACATAGTTGCAGACCTTGGTGTAGACTCCAGGGTAACCCTGCAGAGCACAGCCAATCCCCCAGGACACAACCCCTTGGAGCTCACCGTTGCACACAACTGGGCCACCAGAGTCGCCCTGTGAGGGAAAGGATTTGGATGTTACTGACACAAGCTAATTAAGGCAGAGAAATCTACTCAGCTAATCTCTCAACTAGCTGCCATGGAGCCTTAAAAACAACGTGCTCCATTATATCTGATAGGAAGGAAAGACAGAAGATCAAGATTTCAGGTGTTTTCTCCATTGACCAGCACCCACCCAGCACCCTTCAGCAGTGCTTGGAATTACAGTGCTAACTGTGGTTAAAAGCTTAATAGATCCAACTCTGCTGATCTGAGACTAAATTGGAAGCAGGCACCTGTCTCTGTCTTTGTTCTAGCCATCCTGCCCATCTCCACCTGAAATCAGAGGCTGAGCTGCAGTTATAGCCCAGATGTGAAATGCTCTGCATCCACAGCTTGATCCTTTGACCCACCCAGTCTGCACTCCCAAACATGTCCCTAAACTCTTGCACACACCCTTTTCCTCAGCACATCTTGTGGTCAACTCTTCAGGTTCTCAGAGTTCTGGCCCTAAGGATGGTATCAGAGGGATGAGGGCAGCTGAGCCCAGTCTCTGCAGAACAAGAGGAAATGAAAGGCAGCTCACCTGGCAGGAGTCTTTGCCACCCTCCAGGAATCCCACGCAGATCATGTTAGTAGTGATTTGTCCTGGGTAAGCTTCACTACACTCGGCATCTGTCAGCACTGGTGCATCCAGACACTGGAGAAGCTCAGGGTAATTGCCTGCCAACATGGGGGTGGGAGTGGGTAAGATACATCTTAGAATGCAGACATGCCAAATAATGTAAAGACTGGTCCCTTTCTGGGCTAGAGAAGCCAATAAAGAAGAGGGCAGAAAGAACAACTGACCAGAATTAGCAGATGTCTGTGAGGAGGACCTCAATGACTAGAATAATAGAATAACAGGGATTATTTCAAGGCAGGAATGAAAGCTCAGGGCTTGATTAGCACGGGGCTGCAGGGCTGGTCTGAGGGGCACTGGCAGAGCTGTGTGGGGAGCCCATGTCTGGAATAGCAGGGACACTGTTAGTAAGGAGTGAGGATAATCAGCAGAGCTGAGCATGCAGCCCCAAAGACTGCAAGAGCAAAAATTGCTGCAGGGCAGGACTGAGCTGTATCTGGGTTCTAGAACTGTAATGCTAGGATAAGGCGTCTGTGTGTCATGTGTGAGGCACATTCATACTCACTGCCACTGCTGAGGGTGTTTCCCCACCCAGAGATCAGGCACCGGGTCCCAGCAGCCACACAGGCAGAGGGTAGAGAGACGGTTGTGACACGGGAGTTCAAGCTAGCCGGGGTTGCCAGCTTGATTAGCATAATGTCATTATCCAGGAGCCTTGAATTGTATTTGGGGTGGCGAATGATTTTAAGGGAGTTGATGAACTGCTCATCCCCTTCCAGCACATCAATGTTGTACTCCCCAAGCCTCACCTGGATGCGGCTGCAAAATCAACCAGGCAAAATGGAGAGTGATTAACCACAAATAGCACTAGGTGGCACAACACAATTCAGTGGACTATGTAGTTAGATGTTCAAATTCTGTCCTAGATCACAAGTGAAATAATTGTGATTATCTTTCATAGCAGTCTTCATATGGGTTATCTAATTTGGTAACTCTTCAGCAACAGGGGCACAAACTAAGTGTAAGGTCTTATATCTTCCCAGTGAGCCTACTTGCGTAAGAACATACCAGCTAGGAGAATTTTGATGCTTGATCCCAAATGGTGAGTGGTAGATGTTCAGATGATTCTTTCCCTGGTTGAATATTTGTCTACGTGACACAGTAACAGTGACATTCACCAGCTCTGTCTGTTCTAATTATAAAAGACAGCAGTGGACATCCCTACCAGTCCAGTAGATCTCAAGCTGTGGCCCATAGTCAAAAGCATGAAAGGTTCTGAGAACTTATTGGTGTGTTGTGTACAGGAGAAGGTCCTTCTCTTGTGAAAAGTTTTGCAGAAGGTGTTTGCTGGAAAACTCCTAATCTAGACCATCCTCAGAGTCAGCTCAGGATGTTTCTTATAATCTGCAGCTAGCTACACTCTCCAGGTCCTTCCTGAACCAGGAATGGTGACTGGTTTTGTTTTTTTGGCATTATAGGAGTAGCAATAATATATTACATTTCATTAGCAAACTTTCATACCAAGGCCAATTACTTCCCTGAAGGTGGATCCAGTCCTGTGCTCAGACAATATGAATTTCAATGGAAATTGAACTAAAACACTGAAGGGCAGAACTAGGCCCTGTCCAGAAAGTTTATATAGGGATCACTTCATCCCCTCCACAGCCAGCTCTAGGGAAGCATGGGACAATTGTCTAATAGCACTTAGCAATGTTACCAAGCATAGTTTAAGTCTCAAAATGAAGAAGAAGAAGAAGAATGGATCCAATTGAAAATTCTGGGGGAATTAAAGAAGAAATTGGCTTGGACTGATCGACCATCAACCTTACTACAGAGAAAAGTGCTGTGGGAACTTTAATGGCATCCCCATTCTTGGGCACTGGAAGATGTAATTAGTCAGAGGGCAGTGGCTCCTATTCAGTCACTCACATCACACCCTGCCACATGGATTGTCTTTTATTGCTCTGCCATACATGTAGTGGGAAGATCTAATTATATCTGAGAAGATTTCAGCCAGAGGACACTTAGCCATAGGTAATATGCAATGTATTATCATTCACTCACGATTTGTAGCAGTGAGCAGCTGACACAACCCACTGGTTGTTGATGAGAGAGCCCCCACAGAAGTGGTACCCGGAATTTAGGGACACTTGATAGGGGAGAGAGCAAGTGTAGCCCCCCACAATCTTGTCATCATCATCAACAGGGACAGCAACTGAGGGAAATAGAGAAAGCAGGTGTGACGGCGCGTCAGGGATCCCCCCCGATCTGGCACCCCCATAGCAGCAAGATGAGACTCTGCCAACCAATAGAATAGAGAGGGTTTATTGCGTCTCCAGGATACAGCCCAGCGTGGGCGAGATGTGGGTATAAGGAGTCAGGGCCAGGCAGGCGCAGACCCCTTGGGGTAGGGGTGCCTAGGCCCCTGGACTCCCAGCACTCCGCTTAGCCTCTTCTCTCCATGTTTGCCCCAGCCAGACTGACTCTTCTCTAAACCACTCCCTTCCTTTGTTCAAACTCCTTCCCTCTCCGGTGAGAACCGGTTGGGTCACTGTCTACAGGACCTGAGGCTCCTCAGGCAACCCCCCACACTGGGCAGTGCTTACAGACGCAGGCCAGTAGGGGTCTCCCACAGCCCAAGCATAGCAACTAGTGATATACCAGCACTACATCACAGCAGATATTAAAAATAATTTGGACTCCAGTGACATGAACTGCAGCAGCAGCTAACAAACAGCAAATTATTTAACCAGACACTTAAAAGCTTTAGTTTCAATTGTCCATGTTTCATGCCCACCACTCCCTAAGGCATGAGGCTGTGACAACTAACTTTCTGGTCCAGGAAAGAATAGTCTCATCACCTCTGCTCCCTCACTGCCCAGGACATTGCTCTCGTATCTCAAACCCTGAAAGTCCTCAATGTGTTTTACAGACTATAGAGAGAGTTGGCTGCAACAATTAGAGAGAGAGAATTGATTGCATCCATCACTAAAGAACTGCCACATCATGTGCAGAGCATAATGGCTGATTAACAGTGAACAGAAACCATATGCATCAGTTTAGGACAAGACATGAAAAAGAATATCAATACCAATTAAAACTGCCAATGGAATTTTTATTTCATTGCAGGGAGTCAGAAGTATAAAAGACAAAACATAGATGGGAAGAGAGAGAGAGAAAGAGAGAGGGCAAGAGAAGGGAGCAAATATAGGTAAAAAGAGTGTCTGGGGCTATGTCTACACTGCAGAGGTTTTCCAGGATACCAGAGGTAAAACTCCACCGCATCCAGGGAATGGGTCTGCTCTTCTCCTTTTTTTTTTGCCGAAGAGCAGACGCGCTCTTTTGGGGAGCCCTGTATACCTCATTCTATGAGGAATAAGGGCGCCTGCAAAAGAGGAAGCTTTTCCACCATTTGGCCCCGTCTACATGGGGCCAAATGACAGAAAAGCCTCTTCCAAAAACGCAATCAGAAAAAGCTATAGAGTAGACATAGCTTGAGAGAAGGAGTAGAAATGTAAAGGTCTGAAGGAGACAGAAAAGGGCAAAGAAGTGGAAAGGAGGACAGACGGGACAGACTGAAAAAGAGACTGAGGCTATGTCTAGATTGCCGGCTTCTTTCGAAAGAAGCTTTTCCGGAAGAGATCTTCCCAAAAAACTTCTTCTGAAAGAAAGTGTCCACACAGCAAAAGCACAACGAAAAAGTGATCTGCTTTTCCGAAAGATAGCATCCACATTCATTGGATGCTATCTTGCATTTAAGTTCTGATTGCTGTGGACGGAGTGGCCACCAGGGCACCTGTGCTTTTTCCTGGAGGCCTCTTGTTTTGAAAAAAACCCCTCTTCACAATCCACACACACCTTTTTCTGAAAGAGTTCTTTCGGGAAAAGGCTTCTTCCTTGTAGAAAGAGGTTTACCAATGTCAGAAAAACCCCAAAGACAGGGAACTCTAAAGAAAAGGGGAAAGCTTGTCCCTGGAGGACACTGGAGCATCAGCAGAATTAATCAGCTTTCGAAAACTCACCTGCTACTCCCAGACAGGCAAGAATCAGGAAAAGTTTCATGGTGTCACTATTAGTGAGCACTGTCAGCTATGATAGGATTTGCTGAAGAAATCATCTCATTTTATACCTCCCAGAGGGTGTTATCTTCCCCAACCCAAGGTCCCACCAGGTTCTGACTTCCCAGGGTCATACATCATTCAAACACATTTAGTTACATTATCAAGCTAAAAATATCCTAAAGTGACTGCAGGTGCCACAGAGACCAGAACAAGAATTTCCTGAAACTAAAACAGCAAATGCCAAATCTTATACAGCACTACTGATGCACCTTAATCGTGCCCTGCAGACCCCTGCTATTCCAGCCCTGAGTTTCCCACATAGCCCTGCCAGTGCCCCTCAGTCTTCTTCTGCTATTTCCTGCTTTTTCAGCTTTGGGCTCCTGTGATGAATGTAGAAATGGTTGGTGTTATTTGTATTGTCCAGAGATTTAATTTGGTTTCTCTGTGACCTTTGGTTTGCCGTATACTGAGTGTAGAAGGAAGCAATGGGTGTTTGAGTAACTTAGCTGCATGGCTGTAGATCAGAATTGTTAACATGAACTAAGTAAGACTTGCACATTTACATGGAAGATCTGGAGGAGACAAAGGAAGAGATAATGATCAGAATTTTAGCTCCTAGCAATTAAAAGTTCAAGACTGGCTAGTCATGGGAACTCAGCTTGGCTGGCAGCAGGAGGACAATAGAAGAAGTTTAACAGAAGAAACAATGGGAAATTTGGGATAGACAGAGAGACAAAGATCTGATAGAAAGTGACGATGGAGCTCAAGAAGAAGGAGGGCATGGCAAAGTCCTGGCTTCCACTGCTATGAAGGTAACCTTATTTTCAAAAGACTGCCAGTTTGGCTGCAGATACTCACTGAAGAGCATTGCACCTTAAAGAACTGGAAAAGTCTCTCACAGGAATCTAACTTAGCTGGATTTGCTGCAAAAAGAAACAGGTTTCATGTCCCCCATGCTTTATGAAAACTGTCTTCTGAATATGAATATGCATAACTCAAAGATGCATGAAGTGAAATGCACCATTTAATATACCAATTTTAAATTTTCAATCTGCTGAATTTGTATATCCCATTTTTGTGCATGTATCATTTTATATGTGAAGTTAGAAATATGAATTGTGAATCTGGTTTTAATTCTAAATGTGCTAATGACCTATGAATGCTTTTCCTGTAAGCTCAAACTCTGGTTGGTCCTAGAAAGACATGTGCCCATACTACGTGGTATTGGGATTCATCGTGAATCTAGTACTTTCACAGGGGAATAAGGAGACAAAATAAAGGGTACTCACCCTGAGGAAAACTCTACTTAAGGAATGGAAAGCCATCAGGTCTTTATTTTCAGCTGGCATTTGAAATTGCCTCCCAATCCTAAGAGAATACAAATGAAGAGAACAAAATGGTAGGGAAAGGATGAAAGCAAAGTTACTGGGCCCAGATCAGAAAAAGATCAACTCTGGCTTGAGATAAGAACAATTATTTAAGGTAAGAATTTACACGTAACAAGTTTCTTAGTATATTAGAACTAGCAGTTACATTGAACTGTCTGTCACTAAAACCCTACTTTTTGTACTTAATAAAACACTTTTGTTTACTATCAAGCACAGCATAAATACTTGTTACTTGGTGGGGGCAGCAACTACTGTGCAGCTCTCCTTTTCATTGATAAGGAGGTGTACATCTTTATGAGCTTTCTTTGTGTAAAACTTTTATATAGGATAAGATGGATTTATTTGGGGTTTTGACCCCTTTTTGGGATTCGTTTCCTGGCTGCTATCAGCATTCTTATAGCTGTGTCCTCTCAAAGCTGAGCTGGTTCAGAGTCTGTGTTGATCAGCAGATGAGTGATGACCCCAACTCTGTGCCTTTACTGGGGAAGACCAGAGCTTCTGGCCCAACAGCACAAGGTGGTAGGTAGCCCCAGAGAGTAGGAAGACAGGTCTCAGTGGCTTGATCAGCGCCCTGAGGTACAACCCCAAAGGGACTTCTGTGATCCAACTTGTCACCTTAGAAACTTATGAGAAGTGGAAACTTGGACAGATGACCAGGGAGGAGTATAAATATATCGCTCAAGCATGCGGGGTTGTAAACAGGAATACCAAAGCGCAATTGGAATTGCAGCTAGCAAGGGATGTGAAGGGTAACAAGAAAGGTTTCTACAGCCATGTTAGCAAGAATAGGGTGATCAGAGAGGGTGTGGGGCCCTTACTGCATGAGGGAGATAACCCAGTGACAGATGATGTGGGAAAAGCTGAAGTATTCAATGCTTTTTCTGCCTCTGTCTTCATGGACAAGGTCAGCTCCCAGACTGCTGCATTATATAGTACAGTATGGGAAGGAGGTGGGATGTCCTGGGTGGAGAAAGAACAGGATAATAACTATTTAGAAAAGTTGGTCATAGACAAATCCATTGGGCCAGATCTAGTGCATCTGAGTGCTGAGGTGAAGGAGTTGGCTGATGTGACTGCACAGTTATTGGTCATTATCTTTGAAAACCTGTGGTGATCAGGGAGAGGTCCCAGATGATTGGAAAAAGGCAAATATAGTGCCCATCTTTAAAAAAGGGAAGAAGGACGCTCCAGGGAATTACAGACCTGTCAGCCTTACCTCAGTCCCTGGGAAAATCATGGAGGGGATTCTCAAGGAATCCATTTTGAAGCATGTGGAAGACAGGAAAGTGATCAGGAATGGATTCACCAAGGGCAAGTCATGCCTGGCCAACTTGCTTATCTTCAAAAATGTAGTAACTGGCTCTGTGGACAAGGGGAAGTTAGTGGACATGATGTACTTTGACCTTAGCAAAGCTTTTGATAGGGTCTCTGTGACGGGGCACGGCTGCGCCGCACGGAGCCGTCACCTGCTGAGGGCTTGTGTGGGGCGCGGGGCGGTTGGAAGGCGGGGAGTG
>CM057845.1:122909434-122922878 GCA_030068395.1 Apalone spinifera | reverse complement strand
GGGGAACCTGGGTCACAGAGCAGAGAGCACCCCCACTATGCCACACAGGCATGATAAGGGACAGGCCAGGACATGAGCCTGCGGGTGGGAGGCGAGGTTGGGCAGGGCAGGGGTTCACATGGTGTCTGTGTGTTTGACTCCCCCTATTTGCTAGGAGAGTGCAACTTTCCCTTCCCACTAGAGTATGTGGATCGGAGGGTGGAGGAGGTCCAGGCATGGCAGCAGGGCAAGGGTTTTAACTGTGTCCATGTGTTTGGCAACCTCCCTTGTTTTCTGGGAGAGTACAACTGCCTCTTCTCACAGGAGCAGGTGGGCGGGAGGAGAGGGTCCTGGCATGTCGGCAGGGCAAGGGCTTCATGTGGGGGTGAGCAAATGGAAATTTACTGCGGAGACCTCGGCTAATAGCTTCCCCTGTTTCATCCAGGTTGCCATGTGCTATATCAGTCTTCTCCGAATCATACAGAGCACGTCTACACTATGAGATAATATTGACTCTACTATGGTCAATTTCTGGGCACCTGACTTTGAGAAGTCAAAGAGCCACGTCCTTACTATAGGCAAGACTTGAACGTTGTCCAAAGAAGTGTATCCACATTACAGAACCTACTGTCAGCACAGAGAGCAAGGCACCATGGATAGCTCAGCAGTATAGGCTACCAACTGAGAGAGACTTGCTTCTCTGTCCTCAGTGGGGAGCTGCTGCTGTAGCTGAGGGAGAAGCGCCCCTCCCCCAGCCAGCCAGCTCTGTGCCCCACAGCCCTGAGCCCCTAGGTGGGGCTCATTAAGCAGTTGCAGGATATTGTGTTGCCACGCAGCTTAGAAAGAACTTTGACAAGCATCAGTATCAGCAGATACTACTGACACCAAATCTGTGTCTAACATTTACTAGAAATCAAAGAGATTTGTCTGTGTTGGAAAATAAAAACCCATTTCACACTCACAGAGGTAGAACATGAAAGTGGGGGAGAGGAACCTAGTGAAGTCAGTGCATGACCTCTAGTACTTCTTGGCATTGCACTTTGAAATATTCTTTTGATATACATGTATGGTGACCATATGGCCCCAAAAATCTGGGACTGACCTGATTTTTAATGTTTTGTGGGGGTGTCCCTAAAACCCCAAGATTTGTCCAGGAAAAAGGTCCCTCGCTGCTTCTCCTCCTCCTTCCCCTCCCCTCCCTGGGGGAGGAGTCAGGGAGGCTCCCGGGACTTCCCTGCAGCTGGGGATCCAGCCAATAGAAGAGGCAGAAGGTGGTGCCTCTGAGGAGCACGGGGAAGCCAAGTAAGTGGCTGGGTTGGTGGAGGGGGAACGGTGGGGTGAAGAGCAGCACCCCACCATGGCCTGGCTGGCAGGGAGGGTCTGGAGGACAGTTGGAGGGGGTCTGGAAAGCAGCTGGAGGGCAGCCTGGCAAGGGCCAGAAAGCAGGGCGGAAGCATCTACCCCCAAGTCCCTCCTGCACACTCCTCCTTGGCCAGACCCTATACACCCCAGGCTACATCTACACTAAAGGGTTTTTCTGGCTACCAGAAGTGTCCCAGAAAAACCTTGCTGCATCCAGAAAATGCATTTGCTCTTCCGCAAAAAAAAAAGTGGAAGAGTAAACATGCTCTTTCGGGGAACCCTGTATTCCTAGTTTCTAGACAGGGCCAAATGGTGGAAAAGCCTCTTTCAGAAAAGCAATCGGAAAAAGCTATACAATTTGTGGAGCACAATTTGTGTAGCTTTTTCTGAAAAAAAACCCTGATGGTGTAGACCTAGCCCAAGTCTGCTCGTGCATCCACCATTCCTCCTGCACCCTCCTTATTCACCACACACTGCGCCCTCCCTTGCTCTTGCGCCCTCCCCCAAACCAGACACCCTTATTCCTAGCCTGTTTCTGCACCCTACCTGCCACCAACACCTTGCAATCTCTGCCTCTTCTGCCCCCCCGCATCTTCCTCCCAGATCCTGCACCCCATCCCTATTCCATTCTCTGACAGCCCTGGCACACATACTAAACCTTTCATTTTTGTCCCCTCCTAAGGGGCTTCATAAAATCTACCAGAAAAGTTGGGGCTGGAATGCCAGAGGAATGAGGTGTCTCAGTTGGGGGCCACCTTGGTGAGGGTTGGGGGTTTGGGGAGTTCTATTGCTTCTCACTTCTGTGGATCAATGGCCCCTGACCCAAAAAAATGTTCCCCACGCCTGCCATCAGTAAAGAATCTAAACTTAAAAAGCAACAAATGGTCTGGTAGCACTTTAAAGACTAACAAAGCATGTAGATGGGATCATGAGTTTTTTGTGGGCACAGCCCACTTCTTCAGATGACCGGAGCTGTGGGCTGTGCCCACGAAAGCTCATGATATCATCTACATGTTTTGTTAGTCTTTAAAGTGCTACCAGACTATTTGTTTTTAAAGTTTATCCTGTACAGATTAACTCGGCTACCCCTCTGAAGTTGATAAATAAAGAAAACATTGAAACCTTTTGTATTGGACATAAATTTTACTTTATTTAAAATGAAGTTTGATTAACATGAGTTAAAATGCTCGATCTGTTTAACAATTTAAATTAAATCATTCTCCCTAGCTGCAGCACTAGAAAAATGGTGTAATTAAAGGTGAGTTTCCATTAGCAACTGGTGGTCCATGGAAAGGTTTACATTGGTCTGTGGACCCCATGGCTCAATAAAGTTGAGAATCAATGAAATAGAGGTATTCCCTGGCCTCTCTCCCTGGAGAGACCTCCCCAGGCTCCCTGGTGCTCCAAAAGAACCCACAGACAGATTGGGTCTGTTACCACAGTGGTGAAATCACTCACTTGGGTGCAGATGATGGACAGACTTTTTGTGAGTTTTCCTCATCCAAGCAGTTGATGATTTAAAGAATGTGTTAAGATGCCAGTTGAAAACACTTGGTGAATCCATAGAGAGGCAGGATGTATCGTCTCTCATGGTGAACAAGCCCTTTGTGAGCTCTGTGTAGAGGTGAGATGTTTTGACTTCCAGCTTTAAGGGATTTGTTCTGTCTTTGGGCTGCATGTTGCCTAGACTTGAATGGCGTTAGTGGGGACAACACATGTCTGAGTTATTCTGACACAAAGTGAAATCTGTGCTAACGCTCCCACATCCAGTGAGAGAAAGCACTGCTGTCAGAAGTAAATTCAAAGTTTCTCCAAATTTCTTCAAAGATTGCCTCTACCAAGCAATGGAGTTTTGACTGATTGGTCCCTTATATTTTTGAGGGATGACTAAATAATACCTGGATCTTCTTGGGTAATATCAACAGATTTCTTTGGGTCCAATCCTAGCTAAAAATAAATTGAATCAGGCCCTTTGTAAGCAGGTTGGGAAGTGGTCTCATTTGGCAATTATTATTAGGTATTATTTACATAATAGAGGCATTGCCATCATAGTATTGACATATAAATTTCTCAGTAGCTTTACATATAAAATAGCCCAGCCCCATTGATCTCCATGAGCAATGTACCTTTCAAGCAGCAGTGGTGAGGATTAGTGATATGATCTTATCCAGCCTGTAATTGTCATGGTTCAGTATTGTCATTCTGGCTTGTGGAAACGGAGGACACTTGATAATTTTGCAGTAACTTCAAAAAATGTAGTTGCAGTCTATCTCATTAGGGATGTAAATTTCCATTCATCAGTTAACCGATTAATGTTAGGTCACACTGGGGCTGCCGCTAGCTCCCAGCCCACTCCAGACCAGGCCTTGTCCATAGCAAGCTGGACTCCCCACAGAGAGAGGCTGCTCTGAACACTGGTGCAGTCCATGCCTGTGGGGACCCTGAGTTCCCCAGAGACAGGGGCTGATCTGGATGAGCGCAACCCCTGTCTGCAGCAGGCCCTCTGTGAGCCTGGAGCAGCCCCCTTCCTGAAGCAGGTGGGGAGCTGCTCCAGCACTCTCATTACCAGTTAATTGGAACCATTAGGCAACATCCATTAAGAGGACTAAGGAAGTTATCCCATGAACTTGTGGGATAGTTCTGGATGATTCCTGGGCTCTGAGTCAAATGGGGCTGCATCTACACTGCAAAGTAATAGGACTTAGATCCTGGATCTTATCTTGAGACCCGTAGCACTGCACTGTCATGGGACCCTAGGTCTGGACTCTGGGTTAATGCAATTGCAGAATAGTTTCATGGGACATGCTTCTATGGGGCCCAAATCCATCCCTATAGGTAGAGGATGGTGAGAGGAGTTCTTAGAGGGGTTGGGACTTCCTGTGGCAGGTGGGTGGGGCCTAAGGGGCCAGAGGCATGACTAATAGTTTCAGGGGGCGTGGCCAAGTTGTCATTTTTTGGTACCGAAAATATGGTCACCGTATATAAATGTCACTTTGAAGCTGACCTAAAATGTTTCTGTGAGAGAACAGAAAGGGCCAAGGAACTTGCAGACTGGGGCATGGAGCCTTTTGTCCCTAGAACCTAGTTTCTAATTCATTTATTATTTTAGGGAATTTTAAATGATTTTGAAAGTTTCTGTGTTGACAGTTCTTGGAGTTAGGTTTTTCCAGTTCACAAAAGTCAGTCCAATGATCTTTCAATCTAAATGATTATTTTACTTTAGATTAAGGCAGGGTTCAGCAACCTTTCAGAGATTTGACTTATTTGCCTCTATGTATGGGTACAGACTTGGGGAGGCAAGCCCCTCCCAGCTCCACCCACCACAGCCTATTCTCCTCCTCCCCCTGTGGCCTACTGGCCTCTGCCCAGCCTCTTACCCCCCATCAGAGTGCTGGCTCTTGCTTCCTCCCTACCCGGGGTATTATCTCCCAACCATTGCTGGCTCCAGAGCTTCTGGGAGCCAACAGGCAGCACAACCCCAGCCTGGCCCAGCAGGTATGGCACAGGGCTGGGCAAGGGCAGGTCCAGGTGAAGTAGTTTGGGAAGGCAGTGACTTCCCCTGCCTAGGATATAAGCCACCCATGCAGGTTTCTCTGCCTCTGGACATACCACTGCTGCCTCATTCTAGATGTCTGAACTCCTAAGGGCCAAAGCGATCTGAGGTAAGATGGGTGTTTGGCTGTCTATCACTCCTGCAGGGCCTGAGCCAATGGCATGCTTTGAAACTTCCCTCTAACTGCACACAAAATGGCAGAAGTTGGAGAATGACAACCACCTTCATAACCTTTCCTCCTACTCTCCTCCATCTTCCTGCACTGGTTGTGAGGCAAGACCACAGGGGAAGCTCCTCTCTGGGAAGGAGCAGGGGAGGAGGATTTTGTAGGGGAGGAGGTGCCTGCGAAGCACTGTGTCTAAACTGCTGGCACAGAAATACAAAGCTGAGTCCTCTGGCGCTACAGGAGAGATATCCAAGTGAAGGACCCCAGTCTGCTGCTGTTCCGCTTGGTATCGATCAGTGACATTGCCTTTGTCTGTTTTGACTTTATTAACAAAGACAAAGAGCAGCTGCAGGCTCTGACCTGGTTCCTGCCGGTACCAGAACATGTTGTTGTGCCCATAGGTTTGTTGACATGTGAGCTGGGCTCGGTATCCCTTCTCCAGGACCAGACTCTGTGTTTGGTTGATCCAAGCACCTGAGTATCCTGTGGGGGAGAGAGATAAAACATACGATGCAGAGACAGTGAAACACATGGTTCTGTAAGGCTTGTCCAGAGCCATGTCCTGCAAACACGGAGATGAGCATCTACATCTCAGCCAACAACTCACTTGCTACCACGAGAGAAATGGCCGTGTACCAGAATATCCATGTCCCCATCTCTGCCTCACTGAGCAGAGACATTCCTTTGCATCAGGTTTTACACAGCTCTGCTCTGTAGGTGTGGTTCCTCCAACAATAGATAGAATCATTTTGTGGTTTGGCTCCAGGCTCCTACACTTACAGATGCAGCAGCTTACTTAAAGGGCTCTGCACACGTGCCCTTGAGAGCAGTGATCTGTATTCCCCGCAGAGAGACAGATTCACTGCAAGTAAGTGGGTCTGCATGACATAAATAGAGGGGTGACTTCCCAGTGTCAGGCTAAATGATCATCTGAGCAGGGAGCACAAGGACTGAATTGGGCACCCTGGCTCTGGTTCTCCTGCATCAGGGTTGAATGTCCCATCGATTGAATGTGCTCCTCTTGTCACTGCTAATGAACACTTACTAGCGTTCATCTCCAAACACTTACCAAAGGTAGGTGAGTGTCATTCAATCTGTTTTACAAGAAAGATATGAGGCATAGGGAGGCTAAGTGACCTGCCCAAGGTCATAGGGCAAGTCAGTGATAGATGTGGGAACAAAGTCCAGATCCCTGTTCATTGGATTACACTGATTCCCTGGGAAATGTCCCTCTCTCTTCTAGCTGTGGTGCCCTTTTCTGTGCGTGACTGGGGCTGAGGTGTGTGTGTTGGAAGGGACATGGAGTGAGCAACACTGGTGGGTTATTGCACAGCAGTGAGGCCCAAAACTCTCACTGTGCTTTACTAGCAGCACAAAAATACACAGCAGTATCTTCAACTGTCCCCCGATTGATTGTTAGGGAGGCATTCAGTATTGTCGGTCGTGTCATATTATATCTGGTTTTGAAATGTTCTTCTATTACTGCTGGATTTTTCACATCTACAGAAGTGGCAACTAACTGCAGCTGCTTTTCTGCACCCTTCTTCTGCTGATACCACAGGACAGTAAAGTAGGAGTTGTCATTATGTTCACATGGGATTCTTCCCTCGCTCCCACTCTGGATGGCTATAAACTTCTCCTTCTGTGTCACTGTCACCCCGCTGCAAAGACCTAAAAGGAGAATGGAGGGGGCAGGGTGAGTGAGGGCCATGGAGAAGGGAACACAACTCACCTGATCTATGTGCATTTCAACATGCAGTTCTAAAATTCCTTTCCTGATTTTAAATCCCTATAGACACACTGGTCTGGTCACCTCACTGAGCTTGTTGGTACTGCTTCCTCCTCACTTCTGTTGATGGCCTAAACCCTGTCTCTTCACACAGCCTTATCGGAGTCAGTACATAAGCCAACTCCTGTGCAGCTCCTGCTCTCTGGAAGCAGCTCCTCCCTTTCTCTCCCTGTTTCCTCCACTTGTCTAGCAGAGGATTCCCATCACATATGCCTTGTCAGTTTGGTACTGGAGTCATCTCTCCTGTGAAACTTCCATCCTCTGCAGCAATCACCCTCTGCCCCAGATTCCACTTCTCATCCCAGAGGCTAAAGTAAAGCTGTACCATCCTGGAGTCAAAATATTTATCAGAAACACTTTCCTACCTGCCAGGAGCTGGAAGCCAAGGGAGACACCGAATGGCCTCCACATGGCATCTGCAGAAAAGACAAGCCAGAGTGATCATTTTCACTGAGCAAAGTTCTATGTTCCTTTAGTAGGCGGAGTTCTGTAAAACCACAAAAAGGGAAAGAACTGATGATCACGAGGCAGAGCAGCTGGTGGAGGTGGAAAAGTGGGCTCCAGATATGAATCTGAAGTGTGCTGTTTTTTGTTGTTTCTTTATGGATGAAATTGTAAACCCAGATCTGCACAACCCAGCAGTGTAGTGTGGTGATTAAACATTCTGTTAAAAAGTGTGTGGCTTAAGTCCCTTTCCCTCTATGCTTCGCATTAATTGGTGTAAATACTTTGACATTTGGGTTATATGATCCCAGGATATGTCAGTTTTCTGCTCATTCCTTGTCCTACCCAAGTCTTGATTTCTTTCTGCCTCTCTAGATTTCACATTTGTAGCATTACAGGCAAAGGACAGCTGTCCTGTTCCATCCCTGTCCTCGCTACATTTCAAAGGTGTGTGAGAATTTCCTGGGATAAGAATGCAACATGTTAGGATATGTCAGAAGGATGGAAGACACCACTGAGACATTTCATAGAAACATAGGGTTGGAAGAGACCTCAGGAGGTCATTTAGTCCAATCTCTGCTAAAAGCAGGAAGAACCCCAACTAAATCATCCCAGCCAGGGCTTTGTCAAACCTGGCTTAAAAAACCTCTAGGGATGGAGATTCCATCACCTTTCTAGGTAACCCATTCCAGTGCTTCCCCGCCCTCCTACTGAAATAGTTTTTCCTAATATCCAACCTAGACCTCCCCCATTGCAACTTGAGCCCATTGTTCCTTGTTCTGCCATCTGTCACTACTGTGAACAGCCTCTCCATCCTCTTTGGAACCTCCCTTCAGGTAGTTGAAGGCCCCCTCACTCTTCTCTTCTGTAGAGTAAATAATCCCAGATCCCTCAGCCTCTCCTCATAGGTCATGTGCTCCAGCTCCCTATTGTTTTTGTTGTTGTCCAGTGCATCCAAATCCTTTCTGTAATGGGGGGCCCAGAATTGGATGCAGTACTCAGATGTGGCCTCATCAGTGCCGAATAAAGGAGGAACAATCAATTCCCTTGATCTGCTGGCAATGCTCCTTCTAATGCATCCTAATATGATGGCTAAGGGCACACTGTTGGGCCCTTAGCCAAAGGAACACTGTTCACTTATATCCAGATATGAGGGCACACTGTTGACTTATATCCAGCTTCTCATCCACTGTAATCCCCAAGTCCCTTTCTGCAGAACTGCTGCTTAGCCATTCAGTCCCCAGCCTGTACCAATGCTTGGGATTCTTCCGTCCCAAGTGCAGGAGTCTGCACTTGTCCTTGTTGAACCTCAACAAATTTCTTTTGGCCCAATCCTCCAATTTGTCCAGGTCACTCTGGACCCTATCCCTGCCCTCCTTCATATCTACCTCTCCCCCATCTTAATGTCATCTGCAAACTTGCTGAAGGTGCAGCCCATCCCCTCATCCAGGTCATTAATGAAGATGTTGAACAAAACTGGCCCCAGGCTTGACCCCAGAGTCACTATTAATAATCTGCACCTGAAAACTCTCTTGGTTTCGAGTAAGACAGGGACATCCTACCCTCTGATTCTCCTCCTCTCTCCTGTGTCCATATGTTCTCCTCCATCCTTGGTAACTGGTTGTATGTTACGGGGGGGGGGGGGGGGGGGGGGGGGGGGGGGGGGGGGGGGGGGGGGCTATAGACAGGGGCCAGGAAGATTGACTCTGGGTTTGCTCTTCCGGGCTTTGTTTTATTAGCACCACGCTGCCCTCGAGTGGCGATAGCAAGAAAGGCTAATGAAGTCAGAAGATGAGAATGTTTGTTCCTGTCTCATGGTGTGTAGTGGGTGAATGTTTCCTCTATTCAGAGCCTGTAGAAGATCATTTGGGCTATGAATTCCAATGGGTATGAAAACAATCAGTAGTTCTGTGGCACCTTAGAGATTATCAAAAATATATAGACTCATGAGAGTTCATGGGTAAAACCCACTTCATCAGATGAGTTGGAATGGAAATAACAGAAATTGTAGGACCTGTGTTAATAAGGCTAATTAAGTGGGCTGGTTGTGTCCCATTCATGGTTTTTGATGTGAAAATGCAGAAGATAATGACTTTGTAGTGTTGGTGGAGTGGAGGCATAGTGCTCCCTGCTTTTAGCCCTTTGCCTGCAGAACAGTGCCAACCTCCCCCCAAGCCAGAGCAGCTCCTCCCAGCTCCCCCCAGCCAGGGCAGCTCTCCCCAAGCCTCTCTCCCCCCAGACAAGATAGCTCTTCCCAGCTACCTCCCCCTGCCCCAGCAGAGTTATAATAATAATAATAATGGAGATTGCCTATTTCCTAGAACTGGAAGGGACCTTGAAAGGTCATCAAGTCCAGTCCCCTGCCTTCACAGCAGGACCAAGTACCATCCCTTACAAATTTTTGCCCCACATCCCTAAACGGCCTCCACAAGGATTGAACTCACAACCGTGGGCTTAGCAGGTCAATGCTCAAACCACTGAGCCATCGCTCCCCCATTCAACCTGAAGAGCAGGGACCCTTAGGCCCCAGATCCAGTGTCTTTAACGGGGTTTATTTATTGTAACTGTCACCACTGGATCCAGCCCACAGACACCCTGCTGGGGCCTTCAGGCACACACCAGCCACGGCTAGAAGTGCCTCTCTGCTCTGCAGGGAGGGGGAGGCTTGGTGTGATCTTCCTGCCCCCAACCCAATCCTCTGCTCCTAATGGCCAGAAATAATCAGCCAATAGGACCTGTGAGATTGGCCTGGGGGAGGGGAACAGCACAAGCCTCTCCCCCTCTGGGAGCTGAGAGTCAAATGGAGGGGGCAGGCTGCACTTTTAAGCAGTTTGGGGCTGTAGCAGGCAGGGAGTCCAGCCTGCCTTGAGGGTGCTACAGAGCTGCTGTCCAGGAGATGCTTAAGTAAGCGCCTCCCAGCCAGAGTGTGCCTCTGGCATCCCTGCCCCTCTTCCACCCCAACTCCCTCCCCCACCATCCAAATCCTCTGCACCCCCCTGCCCCAGGTCACAGCTTTCTCAGACCCTGCACCCCTTTCTATACTCTTCCTCCAGGCCAGAGTGCTCTCCTGCTCCCAGAGCCTGCACCCCAATCCCCTGACCCAGGTCACAACCCTCTCCTTCACCCAAACTCCCTCTCAGACCTCACACCGTCTCCTGCACCCCAGTACCTTACCCTATGCACCCATCTACACCCAACCTCCATCCTAGACCCCACACCTCCTCCACCGGAAAGTGCGGCCCTTGACCACTTTCCAAAATCTTGGAGTGGTCCCTGACCAGTGTTCCCTCTAAGCTGAGAAACAGCTTCACTGGTGATTAATCAGCCCGGCCCAGTCAGAGGCTCAGGGTTCCATTAATCACCTGTGAAGCTGGGCTGCCCTGCAGCTTAGAGGGAACACTGCTCCTCACCAAAAATGATTGTCCACCCTACGCTAAACAATATAGGCTACAGGAAGCCTCTCACATGCATGCCTCTGATAACTGCAAAATTTGCATTTCCCTGGAATGCAAGCAGTGCCTTTGTTTTTTAAATGAGATGTGTTTTGGCATCTTTCTCCCATTATTGTCAGCTAGACAATCTCCTAGGTAAAGGGCAAGTTTTTGAATGAGGTGCTGATCGCCATGTAGCACTGTGTGCTCACTGGCTGCACAATAGTAGCTGGCTGAATCCTGAGTTTCCAGAGCCACGATGTTCATGGCACAGGTTCTGGTATTGGGTCTAGTGACTAAAAACTTGGAAGCATTGTAGTCCTTCTCATAAGTAGCTTCCGATCCATCAGTACTTCGGGCTATTAACCTTGGACCTTCTGCCTTGAGTTGTTTGTACCAGTACATATAGGTGTAGCTGGTTTCATTCTGGACACAGGTTATTTCCATCCTTTCTCCATGTCTCTGGGTTGCTGTTCTTGGGAACTGAGAGATGAGGACTCCCAGCCCAGAGCCTGTGTGAGAGAAGCAATTAAAAAAAACAAATTAAAGGTGTATACATTCTTTTGAGTTACATTCTAAATGTCTCTCCTCTCTCTCCTCCCACCAGTGTATGATTGCTCCTTGCTGGCTTGCGCATATCTCTAGAGAAGTTGTGCTCTGCCTGTGCACCAGCTTGGGGTGGGATTTCTAGGTTCTTACCAGGCACTAGAAGCAGCAGGAATCTCAACATTTTTGCTAGTGAATTTTATTCTTCTCTTGTTTATCTCTTGGTTTTTGTGAAGGTGACAGGAAGTGATGAATTGGCCAAGCATCTTCTCCCTTCTATGGTTTCCCCAATGAAAACCTGGGGAGGGGACGAATTGAAATGATGTATAAATGGTGCTTCAGATGATATGCAAAACGGTTTCCTGAGCACTAAGGTCATAAATATTTCTTCAGCACTTTATACAAGAGATCCAGACATGCTCTCGGGCAAACCCTAACTTATGTTACTGCCTTCTGCCCCCAGCAATGTAGATGAAGTTATTCTTTCCTTCCATTCCTGATTCACTGAGTCATGCGCTGAGTGATTGAAATAATATTAGTGTAGAACCACAGCTATCTTATATTTTTGTTTTCCAGAATTTTCTCCTCACAATCTGTGAATTGTTTGGAAATGCGGAGATACCATTTGAGTTTTGATTGACTTTGTTTTAAAAGCTACACCCAGTTATTTAGTAAATTAGTTTTCAATTCATTAGTAGTTTTAAAAATATTAACTCCTTGTCACTCAGGCTTTTCTTTGAGTACATTTGAACAAATATTCCCTTCCTATTGAGAGATCTTTCTTTGCTTTCCTTGAGAGCTTCCTTTCTGGATCTATAGCTTCCCTTTCTTTCCAGCTCCCCTCCCTGTAGAAATCATCTTCCTTCACCGCCCTACCCACAATGCTGTGAAGATCCAAATCCCATGTGTAACTGCATTTTGGAGATCACTAGATGAACAATTGACTGTCAGCTGTGGAGTTCTCAAGGCTGGGAGACTATGTGGGATTTTCAGTGTTTATTAGCCTCTGTCATTGCCTGATATTGATCTTCTAGTTGAGCAGGACTCAAACTTCAGACACAGGGTCTGTGTCAGGACTGCAAGCTTTTGCACAAGAAGCTTTTGTGGGAAGAAATCTTCTGCAAAAACTTCTTGTGCAAGAGCATCCACACTGCAAAAGTGCATTGGAAAAGTGATACACTTTTGCAAGAGAGAGCATCAAGACTGCCTGGATGCTCTCTCACAAGGAAACTCTGATTGCCATGGACAGAATGGCCGCCATGGACCTGTGCTTTTTCCTCTTCCCTCTTCTTGCACAAAAAAACTCCTCTTCCCCAGCCACACACGCCTTTTTGTGCAAAAGTTCTTGCACAAAAAGGCATTCTTCCTCATGGAATGAAGATTAACAATTGCGCAAAAAAAACCTCTGATCTTTTGATTTATTTGAACAAAAACATGCTTGAGGTGTGGATTCTCCATGAGTTTTTGTGGAAAAACAGGTGTTTTTCTGCAAACCTCTGTAGTGTAGACATAGCCAGAAAGAAGAGAACATTATTGACTACTCTTAAGAAATAAACCAGAGCAAGGACAATGTTGGAAGTAGCTGGATGTATCAGGAGGACTCTTACCCATTGGGGAGGTCATTTTAGTATTGGTGACCAAATAGGGGCGTTCACTAGTGCTTCTATGCTATGAATTTTTCAGCAGCAAATATGCTAATGAGTTTCTTTTTGTGCAAGAGGTTTTTGCACAAAAAGAAGCAGTGTGGACCTTTTTTTTGGTGCAAAAACCCCCATTTTGCACAAGATCCTTATGCATAAGGCGCTTGGGCAAAATGGAGGTTTTGCGCAAAAAAAAACCCCACCAGAAAATATGCAAATGAAATAATGACTCATTCAAATGAGTCTCTGATTAGCATATTTTCTGCCGTAAAAACTGGCAGTGTAGATGTAGCATGAGTCACAATCTCATTTGCATATTTTCTGCCAATCTGTTTTTGCACTGGGATTTTTGTGCAAAAGCCTCTTTTTCTGCAATATCCTTATGCCCCAAAAAAGGAGATTTACTGATCTTGCGGAAAAAGGGGTTTTTATGCAAAAAGAAAACATCCACACTACTTGTTTTTGCGCAAAAATGGAGCTGCAGAAAATATGCAAATGAGATTGTGAGTCATGCAAATGAGTCCCTCATTAGCA
>CM057845.1:122711148-122734486 GCA_030068395.1 Apalone spinifera | reverse complement strand
GCTCTCTGGATGGGGGGGGGGAAACAAGATGGGGTTCATGTCTGGCTACAGGTGCTTCCAAGGGGCAGCACTGCATAGAACCGGGGAGGGGGGGGTCAGTTGATCCCAGACTCCATGCAGTATTGTCCTGGCAGTGTTTCAAAGGGGAGGCGCGTGTGATAAATCCCATGATTAATTGGGATTACATTTTTTTTAATTGCTTGACAGCCCTAGTTGGAATTGAAATACAGTAAAACTCAAATTGTCTGGCATCCAGTGGTCTGGCATATCCTGATAATCCGATACTCCGGCATATCCGATAATCTGGCACCACCTAGGACCCAAAGGTGCCGGATTATCTGAAGTCTACTGTAGTACGCTCAGCCACTTTGAGCTTTTCTGAAGAGACGTTCTTGCTGTTTGCCACTTGAAGAGTATTTAAATGTGGTGGTTTGTGAAAGTATTTTCCTCCTTTAAAAATGTGACTCCATTTTTTTTTTGCATAGTGAACTGTTCACTCTGTCGTTCTTGTTTCCATTTACATGGGCCTTGTCACAGCTCAATTCCCCAACCTGGCACTTAAGAGTGAAGATATGGGAGCTGGCTAGCAGAATGTACTCTGTAAGAGCCTGTCTCTGTAACTCCTCAGATACAAACTTGTCTAGTCTGTTGCCCTGAGACCCAAAAGGAAGAGAATCGGTTGCTGCCACCACCCAAGTGAAGTACGTACACACACGCACACACACACACCCCTTTTCCAGGGAAGAGATCATATGGGAATCCCCTCCCTCCAATGCCCCAACCTACATTTCGCTTGGAGTTGGAAAAACAGATAGGGAATCGATAGAGGACAATGGGGCTCTGCTCTTCCCAGGTAACTTAGTCACATAGGCTTAAGGACACAAATCAACCAATAGTGGTTAATCAAAAACAAAAAGGAAAACACTTTTATTATCAAAACAAGACCACTGTTGCAAGCATGGTAAATGATTGGATGTTAAAAGCCACGGAGTGAAATAGACTCCTTAGTTAGTTTTAGTTTTCCTTAGTTACAAAAGAGAAAAACAGTTAACCAGTTCAGACATGATTTCCAAACAAGGAAAACAATATAACCTGATGGACTATCTAAACTTTTCCCTACTTATACATTTCAAGGGGTCCATTCCTGGGTGAGTCCATCTCCCTTGTTACCTAGAGAAAAAACTGCTCTGATCTCAAACGAGAGAGGGAAAAAAACCCTTTCATTTGAAATTCCTTATTTGCATTTTATTGGCTAAATGCCCAAAGCTCCCTCCCTCAGGTGCATTTCCCTTTCCTCACTCTCCAGGTAAGTCAGACTCTCCTTAATAGCTCCTATTTATGACAGGCCTAAAAGATGATTGAATAAACAGTTGCTTTTCTAATCCTGTACTGCAGGGGTGGGGAACTTTTTTTGGGTTGATGGCTGCTGAAATACAGAAAAATCAGTCGGTGGGCCACACAAGTGAGAAGCAAAAAAAACAAACAAAAAAAACCCTCACTGATGTGGCCCCTGACGGAGAAGGAGACTCCCCACGTTTCCCTTGCACACCAGAGCCTAGTGAGGCTAGTAGATTGTGTTTCAGACTCAAGGGGGAGGGCTGAGCTGTAGTGCCAGCATGGGGGAAGCCCTGAGCCTTGGGCCAGATCAAGGCCTTGGGTTCCCTGCTCCTTCCGTACAGAGTAGAGATGTAAGATGTAGCCAAACTGCTACACAGCTACAGGCAGCTCCTGGTCCGGCTCCCAGGGAGCTACCTGCCACCCTGCACTGTAGCCTCTCTATCAGTCAGTAGCCCAGGGTGGAAGGCTGGTATGTGCGGGAACTCCTGTGGAGCTGCCTGTGGCAGGTGGGAGTTGGTGCGCTCTGGGGAGCCAGCTGGTTGCCATGAAAATTTCAGCGGTTACACAATTAATCAGTTACACACATTTAACATCTCTAGTACAGGGGCCATTTGAAGCCCGTATCTGAGCAAGGGCATCAGGCAGTGCACTGTTTTGCCCAGTGTTTGCCAGAATCTGAGGCCCCGGCCTATGTTTGGTGTGATGGTGTGTGTGTTTTTTATAAACCCAGACACCAATCAGTAAAACATAATACAGAATGCTATGCATTTATTCTGTGCACCACATGGAAGATTAACGTGAGCTGGAGCCTCAAACCAAAGCCTGAAGTGTGATAACCTGACAGGCCTGCAAAAAGTATTCAGATCAGTCTCTGTGCTGAGCTCTTCTGACAAAGGATCCAAGCTACACACTCAGGAGGCCTGAGGCTAGAACAACCTTCTATTATGGGCTGAAGATAAGAATTTTTTTTAACTCGATAGACAGCCAAATCTATCACTGGTGTTGCCTTAGATTTATAGTACAGTGTCTGCCAAAAATATATATGCACCAACCGCTAAGGTCTCCAAGCCTTGTCATTGACACAAGAGGCAGCAACAACAGAGAGAAGGGAAGCTACATCTTTCTCCTTCATATTCCAATTCACGAGGGCCTTGAAAACTTGTTGCCTGTTCTCCATGCTACTAAGGAACTGGAGTGACTAATTTGGATTCCTCACTGGTTCAGGTGACAGTGATGCCTCTCTGCCTGAGTTTGGTTGCCTTGCTAGTGGACCTATCACCCCATTACTTGCTTTTTGCTGCTTGAACTCTGCCTGTATTGATTTCTCTGGTCTTAATCCAGAACTATTTTGTCACTTCCAATCATGGAAAAACAAGGGAAGAGGGATTTTAAGAACCACATAGTCTCTTCCATGCTGTAGTTCTGGAGGAATTCTGCTATTTCACTATGGCTCCAAATGCAACAATTGAAGAATTCCCCCAGGACTAATGTTCATTTTAAAGAAAGATATAATGGGGAAACTCTAAAACTGTATGGAACTATTTTAGTTTGTAATATAATATGTTGAGGAGCCTTATTCCAAAGGGATCGTTTGATCTCAAATCAGTCTAAATGCCCAGGTTCACACCTTTCAGATAGATGATTACCATTATAAGTGCTATCCATTCAGCCAGTATTTGATGGAGACTTCTCTCATTAATTTTCTGTCTATCCATTTTTCCAACAAGTGCCATTTTCTTTTGCATGTTCTCTCTCCTTTCCAATTATTTTGATTCTACTTCTCACTTGTCTCTACCCTTCCTCCACTTCAGCAGCTGCTGCTGTCAGGCTGCTATAAATAGTTGGCATAGATATGCAGGCGCAACATGTAAAACAGCAAGTGTCTTTAGTGCAGATCTGTGCCTCCAGGAAGCTTTGGAGGCAGAATAGACCTAGAAAGGACCTTCTATCTTAATCCTTTTGGTGTGTGTGGCAGGGCGGAGGGGGAGCAGGGAATGTTCCACTAAACTCATTCCATATCTGACCGTTTTCGCAGCCTGTGATACCTCTTGCCCAAACCTAACGATTGGAATCCATGTCCTAAAGCCAAAAGTTCTGCATCTCACTTCTATGTGTGTGCAGTCTTGTCCAACAAGAACAATACAAGCAAATCTCTGTAACAAGACATATAGAGGCTTAAATTATAAACCCTTAGTATCATAAAATAAAATAGTGGGATAGACGTGTAACCAGGGGGGTGCCATATGGAGTAAAAAGAGAATAATATTGCCTATTTAAAGCTGTTAGATAATAATTAAAGGTGACTATAACTTGTTTTCAAGTATTTGAAGAGTAACAATACTAAATGGGAAAAGAAACATTCTTGGTTTGTCAGCATGGTGGACAAGGTGTCCTAGTAGGATTTTTTTATTTTTTTTGTAATGTCCTTGGGACTTGTTTGAATTAATTGATTTGTTGAAAACTGGATTAGTCTGGTTTAGAAATGCTTGGTTTATGTAGCCTCGATTGAATAAACTTGAATTGTATTGATTTGTGTTGGAATCTAATATGGTTGATTTCTGGGTACCTGGTTTTGCAAAGTCGAAGATCCATATTATCATTGTGAGGAAGAATCAAATGTAGTCTGAAGAATCATTAGGTAGCCTGCCATTGACTCAGAGTGGTGCACCACATGAAGCTTTGCATTCTGGGCTATGCTTCCAGTGGCTGCTGGGACTAAAACTGTGCAGATGGGGTGGTTATGGGCACATGTTGTCAGTCTCCCATAATGCACTCATCTCATCCCTTTCCCCCTTGCATGAGATGAACAGGAAGCAGTGTGCCCATGCCTTTCTGTGTCCTGGCTTCCTGAGCAGATGCCATAGCAGCGCAAATGTGGATCCTGGTTTGCAGCAAACCATACCAATGCTGTGTGTGGTGGTGCGCCTAATGGCATGGCACTTTGAGAGCGTACTCGTTGCTCTGCCAGGAATAGGAGGAGGGCACATTTTGGCTTGGCATGGAGTTACTGTTCATGCAAGCCATAGTGCTGATGCTAGCACGGCTGCCAGCCAATTCTGTGGATGCACTGGAATGCCAGTTCTGTGTGTCTCTCACGGTGCCCGACTGGTGGGACTGCATTATGATGCAGAGATGGGACAATTTGCAGTCTGGAAAACTTCCAAATGCGCAAGGCCACTTTCTTAGCGAATGGCTTTTCCCTGTGCTGAGGTGCAAGAATATTAGAATGGGACCTACTCCGACCCTGGAGAAGTGCGATGCCAGACTGCTACCATTTAGTGGGGAGTAAATTGAGAGTGGGGAAGTCTACAATGGACGCTGTTGTCATACAAGTCGCCAAGGCGATCAGTACCATTCTGCTATGGAGGTTTGTGACACCATAGTGCATGGCTTTGCCATGGTGGGGTTCCCTAACTGCGGTGGAGCGATAGAACATGAGGTTTTTTTAACTTGGTGAAAACAGCAGGGAAATGAAAAGTGGGAACTCAAAGGGGGGAAGGGACTCAGAAGCGTGCGTGGGACATCCTTTTGCCTCCTGAGGTCCTGGAGAGTATGGCTGCCACTGTCTAGGGAACCTTGGAAGTAGAAGCAATGGGGCTAGGGGAGGAGGGGCTGGGGTTGTCATCAGAATAGATGGGCTTCTGGGAAGAGGCCCTCCTCTAGACATGCAGCCAGGTGTTCCTTGCTTGTCGCTCCCTAATGACTCTTCTCCCCTGATGTTCAGCTATCCAGTCCTGGCTAGGGCTTTTAATTATCGGTTAATTGAATAGTTGATTAACCTTATGAATTCTTCTTGGTTACTCAGCTATTCTATAGTCACTGAGGGTCGGGCCTGCAGCTAATGCACTCTGGCCCCACTCCGGCGGAACCCCCACCACTCCATGCTAGAGGCAGCAACGTGGGATGCCAGGCGGGAGCTGGCCCGCAAGGGGAGAATCCCTCCCAGGCTCAGGTTACAGTGACCATTGCCTACATGATGTGCCGCATACTTCCTCAGTGAGTCACAGCCAGATACTAGAGCAGTATCTGGGGAAACTGAGGTGCAGACACACAGGGTTACTGCAGTACAGTAGAAATCACATGCAATATAAGAGTGAACACAGTCCCTACTTCATCACATTTCCCTCCTTCGAGACTGAACTGAACGGGGTCACTTAGCCTGTGGCCTGGGGAAGTTAAGCGCGCCCCCCACCCCCCCCCCTCCGCGGGCTCTGGGATAAAGCATCTGCTATGGCATTAGCACTCCCCTTACACAGAACACTTCCATGTTGTAATCCTACAGGAGCAGGCTTCTGCTTGGCATTGGCCCCCTTCATTGGGTGCAGCCAGGTAAGGGGAAATGGTCAGTGTACACTGTGAAGCACTGCCCAAATACATACAGCTGCAGCTTTCTAAAGGTCCACACCAGGGCCAGGCATTTCTTCTCTAGGGCTGCATAGTGCTGCTCCTGGGACAGCAGCTTCTTACTCAACTACACAGTGGGGTGTTGCTTCCCCTTTTTATCCATCTACCTTAGCACTGCCCCCCATCCTGTGTCTGAGGCATCGGTGAGTGCCATGAAGGGCTTGTCACAGTCTGGATTTACCAGCAGTGGGGCTCTGACCAGCGCCTCTTTCAGCACAAAGAGAGCCCTCTGGCACAGCTTGGTCCAGACCACCTTGTCTGGCTTCTCCTTCTTACACAGCTCTGTGATTGGGACGACAATGGAGCTAAAGTGGAGCACAATCCTGCAGTAGTACCCCACCATTACAATGAAGGCCTGGACCTGCTTCTTGGTCTGGGGAGCTGGCCAGTCTCTGATGGACTCCACCTTGGCTGGCTCTGGCTTTAAACAGCCGCTCCCCACCTTATGGATCAAGTAAGACACCTCTGCCATCCCCACCTTATGCTTCCCAGCCTTTACGGTCAGCCCAGCCCCCTGTGGCTGATCTAGTGCTTGGCTGACCTGGGACACATGGTCCTCCCATGTCTGGCTAAAACCACAAATATCAATGTAAACCAGGGCAAAACTCCCCATACCCCTCAGTAACTGGTCCACGAGGTGCTGGAAAGTGACAGGTACCCCCTTGAGGCCAAAAGGCAGAACCAGGAACTCATGGAGCACCATAGGGGTAATAAACACAGCTTTCAGCCCGGTATCGGGGTCCAGTGGCACCTGCTAATAGCCCTTGGTGAGGTCTATGGTAGTGAGGTAGCAAGCTTCCCCACAGCTTGCCTTAGGAGCTCGTCACACCTAGGCATGGGATAGGCAGCAGACATGGTGATGGCATTGGCTTCTGATAGTCTACACAGAACTGGATCAATTTGTCTGGGGACCAGCATCCCAGGACAGGCCTAGCAGCTGGACAATGGTTGGATCTCCCCTAGGCCCAGCATCTCCTGGACCTCTCTCTGTAGGTCCCGGGCCATTTTCGTTGTGGCTTTGAATGGGGAGCAATGTGCAGGGGCAGGGCTGCCTGTCTCTATCTGGTGTACAGCCAGGTTGGCGAGACCGGGCTTGTTGGAGAGCAGCTGCTGGTGGGAGGAGTGCAGCACCTCTCTGATCTGTCTGTTGGGTAGGGGTGAGCTGGTCAGAGAGGGAGATAGATTCCAGCAAGGAGTCAGCTCTGGTCCTAAGGAACAGATCCACCAGGGCGTCGTCTCCTGGCCCCTCCCATTGCCTGCAGATGGCCAGCACCAAATTCTCCCTGCCCCAGTATGGCTTCATTCTATTGACATGGTGCCCCCGTTGGCTGTGCGCCCAGTTGGACAGCTCCACCATATAGCTCACCTCATTCAGCTGCTTGATGACCGCAAAGTACCTGTCCCAGGCTGCTTCCAGCTTGTTCTTCTGCACAGGAATGAGAACCATTAGCTGGTCCCCGGTGTCATAGGTACGGGCCCGTGCATTGTGGTTGTACCAGAACTTCTGCTTCCCTTGGGCCCTGCCTTAGTTCTCTCTGGCCAGCCCCATGAGCTCTGTGAGCTTTTCTCAGAAAGCCAGTATCCCGATTCTCCATCTGGGGAGGCCTCTCCCTCCCATTCATCCCTCAGCAAGTCCAGGGGTTCCCTCTAAGATTTTCTATCCATGAGTGGAGGGAGTTTCATCTTGTGTACCAACAGTGAGATCATGAGTGCTTGTTTGGATGTGTGCCTCTGTGGCACCCACCAGTGGTGCTGCTCCCCAAGAGACTCTCCCAGTACTCAGGGTTTGCAGGGAGTGGGGGGCTTGGGCAGTGATGTAGGAAGCCAGAAGGGGGAAGTTGGTAGAGGGTTGAAGGGGACGGGGCTCAGAGAGCCAGGAGGCAGTGAGAGGTGGGAAGAAGGTGGGAAAATGGCCAGAGCTCCTGCAGAGCAGCCCGGACGTAGAGAGAACTTAGTATGTACGTAAGTCAGTGACAGAAAACGTGTCTAAGGATTAATTCCTGATAATGAGCTGTTGGGGGCTGCCTTTAAATAAACACAAAAAATATCTGCCCTTTAGTCACAAGCCCCCCCCCCCTTTTCTTGTGGGTCAGTCTAGTTTTGCAGGTTGGTGAGGAGGAAGTAAAATATTCAGCAAATAGTTGTGATGCTGTCCCTTACCAATCCTCATCTGCTGAAGGATGATTCCCTGCTTCCCCCACCTCCAGCACTTTCTAATTGCCTATTGAACTCAGTATATTCATAGAATAAGCATACCAATAAGAGACCTACCCACATTATTAGAGAGGCATTTTTAAAAAACTTTACATTTTTAAACAGTTCTTCCCCATTTTTTGGTTAAATGACTGGTATAGTACGAGATTTCTGCTACTATATGTAGCAATTTCCTTGAAATATCCCAGAGATCAGATGGATCTTAACAATAAAAAGCACGTGCCATTACAGACAACTTACCCAGTGTGAGCCGTGCATGGGTGAGGTCGGCCAAGGGACCAACGAGGAAGGGGGCGCATGAGGCTGCAGCTCCTTGGAGTTGCTTGGGAAGGGGGATGAGGTGGGGTGTGTGGGGATGGCATGAAGTAGCTATCCGGCTGTGGCAGACAGCGCAGGCAGAACAAGTGCAGGCAGGGCAGCAGCTTGGACCATTGGCTCTGGATGTACTGGCTGCCCATGATGTAGGTGACCAACAAGTTGAGCTGGATCACCTCCCTGCCGCGCTCCATAGGGCCCTGTTGGTTCTTAGCCTTATTCTTCCTGCTCAGCGCTGCTGACCCTGCCCGATCCACTGGCCAGCCCCGTCACCACTAATGCCTCAATTTGTCCTTGTGCTGCCCAGCGCCTTCCGCCTGCAGGGTGGGGAAGATGCAACTCCTCCAATTGCCACTCCACATCCGACATCCCCAGCCGTACACCCCCAACTCAGGAGCAGTGCACCCATTTGTGGCGCCAGCTCTGACAGACGCCACGCGGTCTGCTCCAGGAGAGGCTGGGCAGCCACCATGTGACCCTGGCCCCAACTCCAGCTGGCTGCTCCCGGGGTGGGTCCCGTGGCAAGTGGCTGCTGGGGCTGCTGGCCCCACCTGATGGCAACGCTGACTCGAGCTCTGGCCCTGGCTGGGGCCACTGCAACAACCATAGGCTGCTCGTGATGTGTGTTCCGCCTCTGGCCCCAGCTAGGGCTGCTGGAGCAGCAGCTGTCTGCCGCACAGCCCACAGCTCCAGCCCTGGATAAGGGATGAAGTTAGGGCCAGGGCTGCTCCGGGGTGGGGCAACCACACACCTTAGGGAACCCTGTCCCTCATTCTTCTCCCATACAATAGTTCAAATGGGGAGAATCCTATAGACTCTTAGGGCACCTCTCTGTGCAAACAGCAGATGGGATAAGTACTTGTCCCAATCCTGGGGTGGCTGGTGCATAAAGGTTTTAACATCTGCTTTAGTGTCCCATTGAATCGCTCCAACAGTGTTCCCTTTAAGGTGCGTGCCTGTGTGGGCGTGCACCAAGAATTTGGCAAAATGGTGGGCGGCTACCCCGCCCCAAGAGCAGCAAGGCAGCCACTACATGCCCCTGGACTTCCCCAGGGCTGGAGCTGCAGGTCACGTGGCGGGTGGTAGCTGCTCCAGTGGCCTGGCCAGGGCCAGCGCCCATGGGCCCCAGTCAGAGATGAAGAGCGCTGAGTGGGGCAGCAGTGAAGTGCCAGGTGCCCTGGGCCAGGCGAGGGTGGGCTGGGACCTGTTGCTAGGTGGAAGTAGGAGCTGGCTGCAGACACCTTAGCGGCTGCACAGCCTTCTCCTCTCATGCTGGTTTCAGCTTTCGGCCCTGCCCGGAAAGTCACTAGCCAAGCCGTGCTTGCTGCTGCTCATTGCTACCCATCAGACTCCACCACGAGCCAGATTGGAAGGGATTGCAGGAAAAGATCTTCTGGAAAAACTTCTTCCGAAAGAGCGTCCACACTGCAAAAGTGCAACGAAAAAGTGATCTGCTTTTTTGAAAGATAGCATTCACACTGAATGGATGCTATCTCGCATGTATCTGTGATTAATGAGAGCAGAATGGACACCTGTGCTTTTTCCTCTTTCCTCTTCTTGCGAAAGAGCTCTCTTCCCCAACCACACACCTTTTTCCGAAATAGCTCTTTTGGAAGAAGGCTTCTTCTTCAGAGTGACAATTACCAATGTTGGAAAAACCCCTCAGTTCTTTGTTTTCTTTCAAAAGAACGCAATTGCAATGTGGATGTAACTCAAGTTTTTTGGAAAAATGGCCGTTTTTTCAAAAAAACCCTCTGTAGTGTAGGCATGCCCTAAGTTACTCTAGTTAAAAATACATTTTCATAGCACTAGGGAGCAGCGCCACTAGTGGGTGCCACAGAGGCACACATCCAAACAAGCACATATGACCTCATTGTTGGTGTACAAGACAAAACTCACTCCGCTCATGAATGGAAAATCTCAGAGGGAACACTGTTCTCCACCAGCTGTTGGACTGGTGGTGATATGCTGAGGCCCAGGTGTGCCAGACTCCACATTTCTCCCACAAGCACCAGAGGAGGGCTGACATGAAATTGGACCCCTGGTCTGTGAGGACTTCCTTGAGGAACCCCACCCTGCTGAAAATGGCCAGCAGCGCATCTGTCTCGATAAAGGACAGAGCCATGGCCTCAAGGTAGCGAATAGCTTAATCTACCACACCCAGGATGTATTCCGTTCTCAGGATCCCAGGGGATCCAGCACACTAGGAAGAGGCTGCTACAGGATTTTTACTGGCCTAGGGTCTTGGCTGCTGTCCAGTGGTACTGCTGGTCCTGTGACTCCTACCAGCAGGTGGGGAAAACCTGGCACAAGGAGAAAACTGCCCTGAGGCCCCGGCCCATCATAGAGGAGCCTTTCCAGAAGGTGGTGATGGATATTGTGGGGCCCTGCACCCCAATTGGCAGCGAGATGATTCTCAGCCAGCAGGTAGAACAGAAGGCTACAACTACTCAAGACAGATCTTGGAGTCATTGTGGATAGTTCTCTGAAAACATCCATTCAATATTCAGCGGCAGTCAAAAAAAGAAAATAGAATGTTAGGAATCATTAAGAATAGAGATAGAAATGTAGCCGTATTAGTCTGGTGTAGCTGAAACAAAATACAGGACTATGTAGCACTTTAAAGACTAACAAGATGGTTTATTAGATGATGAGCTTTCGTGGGCCAGACCCACTTCCTCAGATCAAATAGTGGAAGAAAATAGTCACAACCATATATACCAAAGGATACAAATAAAAAAATGAACACATATGAAAAGGACAAATCACATTTCAGAACAGAAGGGGGATGCGGGGGGAGGGGGAGAGGTAAATGTCTGTGAGCTAATGGTATTAGAGGTGATAAGTAGGGAAGCTATCTTTGTAATGGGTAAGGTAGTTAGCGTGTTTGTTGAGACCGACGCATAAAGTGTCGAATTTTAGCATGAATGACAGTTCAGAGGATTCCCTTTCAAGTGCAGATTTAAAATGCTTTTGATGCAGGTAATTAAGTCATTGAGACAGTGTCCTTTCTGTTGAAATGGCAAGAAACTGTTTTTTCTTTGTGATTCTGTCTAATATCTGTTTTGTGGGCATTGATCCTTTGGCGAAGTGTCTGAAATGTTTGTCCAGTGTACAAAGCAGACGGACACTTTCGGCACATGATAGCATAAATTATATTTCTGGATGTGCAGGAATATGTATTCTTGATCTTATAGCTCACTTGGTTAGGTCCAATAATGGTATCAGCAGAGTGGATATGTGGACAAAGCTGGCAACGGGGTTTGTTGCAAGGGAAGGTTCCAGGGTTGGTATTAGTGTGGAATTATTAAAAAAGGGATAGAGAATAAATCAAAATATCTTGTTGCCTCTATATATGCCCCCATCTTGAATGCTGTGTACAGAAGTGGTCTCCTTATCTCAAAAAGGATATATTGGCAATTGAAAAGGTTCAGGAAAAGGGCAACAAACGTTATTAGAGCTTTGGAATGGGTTCCATATGACGAGAGATTAAAAAGACTGGGACTTTTCATCTTAGAAAAGGGAAGACTAAGGGGGGATATGGTAAAGATCTATAAAATCATGACTGGGTGTGGAAAAAGTGAATAAGGAAAAGTTATTTACTTATTCCCACAATATAAGAACTAGGGGGGTCACCAAATGAAATTAATAGGCAGCAGGTTTAAAACAAACAAAAGGAAGTTTTTCTTCACTCTGTGCACAGTCAACCTATGGAACTCCTTGACAGAGGATGTGGTGAAGGCTAGGACTTTAACAGGGTTCAAAAAATGAGCTAGATAGCCATTGATGGACCTAACCTCCATGAATCTATTAGCTAGGATGGGTAGGAATGGTGTTTTTTAACCTCTGTTTGGAAATGGGTGACACGGGAGGGATCACGTGAGAACTACCTGTTGTGTTCCCTCACTCTGGGGCATCTGGTATTGGCCATTGTCCACAGATAGGATAGTGGGCTAAATGGACGGTTGGTCTGAATTAGTACAGCAGTTCTTATGTTCTTCTTGGTTCACAGGGATAAAGCGTAGCACAGACTACTTGTTAGCAGAGGAACCAGGAGCAGTCATCACAATCCATTTTGGGAGAAGGGGCCTGGGCTCTGGTCTCCTTCTTGCTTCAAGCCCTCTGAGAGCACCCACATATTCAGCAACTAATCCCAGCCGGCAGGCACTTTGTCTATCTTCCCTGGGCAAAAAAAGGTGTCACCCTCCCAGGCTCAGGTTACAGTGACCATTGCCTACATTATGTGCTGCATACTCCTTCCGTGAGTTGCAGCCAGATATTAGAGCAGTGTCCAGAGAAACTGAGGCAGACTCACTGGGTTACTACAGGACTGTAGAAATCATATGCAACATAACAAAGCAAACTGAGTGAACACAATCCCCACTTTGATACAATCCCCATTTCATCTCCTGTCCTGGAGCAGAGAATTCCATGGGATCACCTTTTGCACCATGAAATTACACTGCCTTTGGTTTGCTCTAAATTTATTGTCTGTTTAATTTTCTCACATTCCCCTTTTGTCTCATGATCAGAAGAGGAAGGACTAGCTGTCTTTTACTCCAATCTGTTGCAGTTTAGAGATTCTCCATAAATTCCCCACACATCCATCTTTTTGCTTTGTCTTAGGGTGGTGATGGGGAGATTAAGGATGTGGTCCCAGAAGGAGCACAACTTCATCAGCAAGTCCATCGGAATCCCTCTTATCGTGCACGCTATCGCAGGTATGTGCCTTTCAAACCACTACTGACCTAGAATAGGGTATTTGATTCCCTATCCTCTTCCCTAGTTTCTGGTGCCTCAATACAGTAATTGGCAACATCCTGAAATTTGTCTCCCTTTACGTGTTCTATGTATTTATGCTGCAGTAAAAACCCAAAGCAAAACATAATAGCAAGTCCTGGAGTCCGGGCCAACTGCTGTGGGGCCTAATAAAAGGGAGTGTAGATGTTCCCAATCAGGTTGGAGTTTGTTCTTCTAAGACCCTCCACCTGTGCTGGGTTTCAGAACTAGGCTCCAGCCCAAGTGGGGATGACCACACTTGATATTTAGTTCTTTAGTGTGAGCTTCACAAGTCTGAGACTGTTGACCTCAGCTCAGATTTGTGCTATTTAAATTTTTTTTAATTTTGTTTGCAGTGTAGATCGACCACTTGAAGTCTTACCTTTCAAGATCTGTAAGGCAATTGGAGTCTTGATTTTAATCAGGGCAATATCCTGATGTTCAGACATTTTCTTCAGGGACTTGAGATTTGGCGAGGTTTGAGGAAGGACCTTAAGATTAGGCACTTGTCTGCATTAAAATAGCTTTTCCACTATTCCACAACAGTTTCCTTGTGTGGACACTTACTTCACACAGAGTACCTTCATGTGATTTTTTTTTTTTTTTTTTTTTTATAAGCTTAATCCACTTCCAAGTGTTTTATGTAGTTTAGCTGAAAGGCAGTCTTAGTGTTGAATATGAATCTGGAATAGTTGTGTTTTAATTTCACACTTCATTGTGAGTTTGGCCTGCTACAGTTCAAAGGAAACTTACTTGAGATAATTCTTGTCACCTAGGTAGGTTCTTCTGGTAGCAGTTTTGTACATTTATTTTTTTCCTGTTTTTTCTATATTGCCCCTCTTCAGGGGTCCCCCACGTCCACGTCCTGCACCAGTGGTTGGAGAGGCTGAAAACAAGGAGAACCAGCAAGAGGCTACTGCTGTGAACCAGCAGCCAGCTCGCCGTGGTTACCGACGCCCATATAATTATCGGCGCCGACCCCGCCCACCTAATGCTCCCTCTCAAGATGGCAAAGAGGTGAGAGCATCTCTGGCAGTGGGGAGAGGGCAGATTTGGGTTTTGGGACTGGTGCTACCAATGTGTACACCTAAGGGTTAGAGTGATGTCTTAGTTTCCCTCCTGTGCTGCTCATGTGCTTAAACCTGTGCTGAAAGGCCAGGGTGTGTGATTGCCAAAATTGGTGCTAAATGTAAGGATGGCTGTATTTGATATCATCAACCTGTCCCACTAGAAAGTTGCTCGAGAAGTAATACAGATGTTAAACAGCCATCAGATGGAAATAACTCTTTGCCAGTCCTGAACTAGAACCAGTGCCCTTGAGGTAATGGAACTCTGTTGCTTTTCCCCATCCTTCTGAACCATTTAGCTCTTGAAACAGGGTGCTGATCCCATTCCGTTTTGAACCAGGCAGTGCCAGTGGCCTAGTTGCAGAGTCCAGCAGTAAGCTTAGCAATGAAAGGCTGAGTCTTTAACACCAATCCACGTGAGACAGCTGATCTCCCTCCATCCTGGATCTGAATTTGAAGTAGTGTCCTAAAGGCAAAACTCTACTATGGTCAATCTTTGAGGATTCCTTTCTCTTGCGATTTCTGAGCTTGAATTACTCATTCTAATATAGAGTAGAAGAAGAGGCTGGAAATCATTGTTTGCCTACTGCATGCAGCTTTGGGTTTGGGTTTTTTTGTTGTGTTTTTTTTCAGACCAAGGTGGCCGAAACACCTGCTGAAGACCCTGCTCCAGTGACTGAGCAGAGCAGTGCTGAATGATGTCCGGCCCCAAAGGCACCTTTAACACCCATTAGGTAAGGAATATAGGAGAACGCAGAGTTTAAATGACACTTTTTCCTTTGTCCTGTAACCTCATAATTAGCAAGCCACTACCCTCTTAATTTACCCTTTGCACTTTGACAGAGCTACCTAACTCCAGGACAGGCTCACAAGTCACTTGCCAACATCCTCTTAGACACTACAGCTAGAGGGATTTGGGTTTATGTGATGCCAACCATGGAGACCTCGGATACTGGCTCCACATCAGTGGGTATTCAAGGAGTCCAAGCTGCTTTCATAGAATCTTAGGGCTGGAAGAGAACTCAGGCGGTCATTAAGTCCAGCCCCCTTGCCCAAAGCAGGACCTCAACTAAATCATTCCAGTCAGGGCTTTGTCAAGCCAGGACTTAACCTCTAGGGATGGAGATTCCACCATCTCCCTAGGGAACCCATTCCAGTGCTGCTTCACCCTCCTAGGGAAATAGTTTTTCCTAATAACCAACCTAGACCTCCCCCACTGCAACTTGAGACCATTGCTCCTCATTCTGCCATCCATCACTACTGAGAACAGCATTGCTTCATCTTTTCTGGAACTTCACTTCAGGTAGTTGAAGGCTGCTATCAAATCCCCCCCTCACTCTTCTTTTCTGCAGACTAAATAAGCCCAAATCCCTCAGATTCTCCTCATAGGTCATGTGCTCCAGCCCCCTAATCATTTTGGTTGCCCTCCGTTGGACTCTCTCCAATGCATCCACATCCTTTCTATAGTGGGGAGCCCAGAACTGGACATACTATTCCAGATGTGGCCTCACCAGTGCTGAATGAAGGGTAATAATCACTTCTCTAGATCCGCTGGAAATGATCCTCCTAATGAACCCTAATGTGCCATTAACCTTCTTGGCTACAAGGGCACACTATTGACACACATCCAGCGTCTCATACACTGTAATCCCCATGTCCTTTTCTGCTGAACTGTTGCTTAGCCAGTTGGTCCCCAGCCTGTAACAATGCTTGGGATTCTTCTGTCCCAAGTGCAGGACTCTACACTTGTCCTGGTTGAACCTCCATCAGATTTCTTTTGACCTAATCCTCCAATTTGTCTAGGTCACTTTGGACTCTATCCCTGCCCTCCAACGAATCTACCTCTCCCCCTAGCTTAATGTCCTCTGCAAACTTGCTGAGGGTGCAAACCATCCCCTCATCCAGGTAATTAATAAAGATGTTGAACAAAACCAGCCATAGAACCGATCCTTGGGGCACTCCGCAAGAAACCGACCGCCAACCAGACGTTGAGCCGTTGATCACTATCGGTTGGGACCAACAATCTAGCCAGCTTTGTCTACTTTTATCTAATGCATACTTCCTTAACTTGCTGGCAAGAATATTGTGGGAGACAGTATCAAAAGCTTTGCTAAAGTCAAGGTATATCACATCCACTGACTTCCCAATGTCAACAGAGCCAGTTACCTCATCATAAAAGCTAATCAGATTGGTCAGACATGACTTGCCCTTAGTGAATCCATGTTGACTATTCCTGATCACTTCCCTTCTTCCAAGTGCTTCAAAATGGTTTCCTTGAGCATCCCCTCCATGATTTTTCTGGGGACTGAGGTGAGGCTGACTAGTCTGTAGTTCCCTAGATTGTCCTACTTCTCTCTCTTAAAGATGGGCACTACATTTGACTTTTTCCAGTCATCTGGGACCTCTCCTGGTCTCCATGAGTTTTTAAAGGATAATCACCAAAGACTCTGCAATGACATTTGCCAACTCCGTCAGTACCCTCGGATGCACTAAATTCAGACCCATTGATTTGTGTATGCCTAGCTTTTCTAAATAGTACTTCACCTGTTCTTTCTCCACTGAGGGCTGCTCACCTCCTTCCCATACTGTGCTGCTTAGTGCAGCATTCTGCGAGCTGACCTTGTCTGTGAAGACAGAGGCAAAAAAAGCATTGAGTACTTTAGCTTTTCCCACATCTTCTCTCATTAGGTTACCTCCCTCATCTAGTAAGGGCCCCACACCCTCCCTGATCACCCTCTTATTGCTAACATGCCTATAGAAACCTTTCTTGTTATCCTTCACATCCCTTGTTAGCTGCAATTCCAATTGCGCTTTGCTCTTTCTGCTTACACCCCTGCATTCTTGAACAATATAGTTATACTCCTCTCTACTTATCTGTCCAAATGTCTACTTTTTGTAGCCTTCCTTTTTGTTGTTTAAGCTCACCAAGGATTTCCCTGCTAAGCCAAGCTGGTCGCCTGCCATATTTGCTTTTCTTACTGCTCTTCAGGATGATTTGTTCCTGTGCATTCAATAAGGCTTCTTTAAAATACTGCCAGTTCTCCTGTACTCCTTTCCCCTTCATGTAAGCATCCTGGGGGATCATGCCCATCAGTTCTCTGAGGGAGTTAAAGTCTGTTTTTTCTGAAATCCATGGTGTGTATTTTGCTGCTCCCCTTTCTTCCTTTGGTCAGGATCCTGAAATCTACCATCTCATGATCACTGCTGCCAGGTTGCCACCCACATCTACTTTCCCTACTAGTTCCTCCCTGTTTGTGAGCAGCAGGTCAAGCTGTGCATGGCCCCTGGTTGGTTCCTTCAGCATTTGTATCAGGAAGTTATCCCCAACATTCTCCAAAAACTTCCTGGATTGTCTGTGTACTGCTGTATTGGTCTCCCAGCAGATTTCAGGGTGATTAAAGTCCTCCATGAGAACCAGGGCCTGTGATCTAGAAGCTTCTCTTAGTTGTCTGAAGAAAGCCTCGTCTATCTCATCCTCCTGATCTGTGGTCAATAGCAAACACCAACCAGAACATCACCTCTGTTGCTCTTGCCTCTAAATTTAACCCAAAGACTCTCAACAGGCTTTTCTCCTTCTATATACTGGAGCTCTGAGCAATCATACTGCTCTCTTACATACAGTGCAATTCCTCCTCCTTTTCTCCCCTGTCTTTCCTTCCTGAACAGTTTATACCCTTCTATGACAGTGCTCCAGTCATGTGAATCATCTCACCAAGTCTCCGTTATTCCAGTCAAATCATAGTTCTTTGACTGTGCCAGGACTTTAATTCTTCCTGTTTGTTTCCCAGGCTTCTTGCATTTGTGTACCGACACCTTATATAACTAGTGGATTGCCCTACCTTCTCCATACGAATCAGGAGTCATCCTTTATTGCTCTTTCCTCCTTGTATTTCTTCCTTTCTTTATCTGTATCCATATGGTAGTCTCTCAGGAAACAAATATTGACAAAAAAAATTTGGCTTTGTCTGAAAGAGGGAAAAAACCTCTCCCTTTCCTTAAAGCAGGGTTTCCCAACCTATGGGTCGGGACCCAAATATGGGTTGCCATTACATTTCAAAAGAATCGCCAACTGTTTACTCAGGTGGCTTTGTCCTCCCTCCTTCCCCCATTTTTGAATTGCCTTGGGTCACCAAGTCTTCCTGAATTGTCAAAATGGGTCCCCATCTGGAAAAGGTTGGGAACCACTTGCCTGAAAGCATGTAATAAATCAGATATGTAATAGTACTACCTAATGGCCAGTCAATGGAATGTCAGGCAACTTCCCTTATGCAGAATAGCACAATTATATTCCGTAGCACAGAAATGATTTTGAAATCTTCATCAGTTCCTTAGCTGTGTGTGAAAGATCCTCAGCCCCAATCCCTGAGCTATCTCCAGGTAGAGACTTCCTTTTCTTGACATTAGAAGTTCAGGCAACTCATCCCCATTTTTTTCCTTCCTAAAATGTATTTTTCTCTGCTGTGGGGCCTGCCCATAAGCTCCTATAAGACTTGGGTGTAGGAGGAAGAGCAGACATCAGGAATAGGGGCTGAGAGAGAGACTTTATCCCAAAATAGTTTCTATCAGGAGGAATCCAGGGATTTTTTCTGAGGGCTCAACTTTGAGTTAAAAGCTTAGCCTAACTTTTCTGATATCAAAGGAATTGCGTTAGAGGTGGATTAGGATCTCTAACATTTAAAGGCCTGAACCATAATTGTATACCATGAGGATAGGCTTTTTTCCTGTCCACACCAGTAGTATCAAACTGTTTTATTGTGTTAATAACACTGTTCCAATACAGTCAGTTTTCCATCAGACTGTTTATAGATGCTATACATAAAACAGACTCAACAGTATCTGTATCACTAATACACAGCCGAAACAAACCTGAGCAATTTGTCTCTGCTGTGTTTGTGTCAACTCTCACAACAGCATTTTCACAACACAGCCATGTGTAAATGACAACACTGCCTCACTGTATTTGTGTTGGTGAATTCTGGGAATATCTGGTAGCATCCTGTAGCACCTTGGTAGGGGGACAGAGTGCCTAGCAGACATGTGTAGTTATTCAAGGAGGGAGTTGGGATTTACTGCTGAGGTGTCTTCACGGGTCTCTGGCTCCATTGATGATGATAACCAGAAGGCTGCTTGCATGTGTGCTCAGTGATGTGTGCTGTGTCAACTTGTGCACTTAGTCTCCACAGCAGACCCCAAGAGAGCCCCCAAAGACCACAAAGCAGATCAGGATCGAAGGTGCCAGGCCTGGTTTGTTTAAGCGAAGTACAGTAATAGTTGTCAGACTCTACTGAACCACTATTCATATGTACTTGCCACAATGGAATGATTCAGTCAGTGGGAAATTTCCACCCCCCTACCTCCCCAGGTTGTACATAGATTCCCCGCCTCTTCCCCCCCCCCCCCCCCATCCCTCGCCACCGCCGCCAAGACACCACCTTATATATAGGTACAAGAAGTCACATCTCACTGCTGATGTCAGGTTACCATCCTCTGACGCTACTTAGATGCCACCCATCACCCTGTACCTCATGATTTGATTAGATCTTCTCTATCCAGCATGCTCTCATTTTAGACCCTTTCCTGAACCTGAGTCTGTATCTGTGAAGAGTGGGTAAGGTCTTTTTAATGAGCTAGTGATACCATGTGCTTGCCACTTATGATGAGTAGCAGTCATAATGTTTTGCAGTCTCGGCCCTGTTTGTGCCAAGTTCTGTGAGCTGGGGCCTGCCTCTTGCTCACAGCTTAGCTTTGCTTTGTGTTAGCCATGTTTTGTCCATTGTTAGCAAGGCCTAAGGCCTCAGACCAGGCCTGTGCTGCATGGGCTTATGTTTTAGGCCTTCATCTTACTACAACATGCATGTAGAGCAGCAGCAGCAGCTTGAAGTGCAGAATGCTCAAGAATGGCTACCTAGTCAAAGATCTTGGAGGAAGGTAGACCAACCAGCCAGTTACAAAAGCATTGTCAGGAAGTGGCTGTCTGTCTGCATTGCAAAATAAGTGATTTAACTGGTTACAAATAGACAGTCATGTGCCAAGCCAGGCATGGTTGCTGAGAAGAACAGCACACTGAGACTGGCCACAGCTACTATCCATGTTGTGCGTGGATAATAGCTGTGCATAGAGCCAACAATCTTACAGGCTTATTCTTTTTATACTATATTTCCGGCTGTTGTAGCTACAAACTTGGTTTAAAATGAGCACAAAGACCTAGAAGTTAATGGAGTGGCGAGTATTTGAAGAATTAAATAAAGAAATTACTTATTTGATTTGACCTTTTCTACAGGTGTCCTAAAGTGTAATTATAAAAATAACACCAAAGAAAGATCCAAGCAATAAAATGAAAACAAGTGACAAAAACAATGAAGATCTGAAACATCGGAACTTAAGAGAAATTAGAAAAAAAATCATACCAGCAACCGAGATCCAGGGAACGCCTGCAGCAGATGCATAGAAAAAGAGTGAGAGTCACAGCGACTTCCCCAGCTTCCATGGCAACTGTGGGGTTTTTTAAAATTTTACCAATTCTCTATTGTATTTTTCCTCCTCCAGTTTTTCTTCTGGTACCAAACTAAGAAAAGAGGAGGGGGGGAACCCAACCAAAGAAGTGAAATTTTAAGTCAAAAGCTTTTCTACTGGATGCTGGTGCTAAAACCTCCCATGTGTGATAAGGGATTTTTTGGGGTTTTTTGTGCCAGTCCTGCTTAATTTCAGGATATGTGGAGGAGAAATTTCTGCTTTCCTTTGTAAGATCTATATGAAAATGTGCAGTGTGGGTGATGTTCCTCACAAATAAAAGTGATGTAACTTCCAAAAAAGAAAACACTGAAAGTTAGAAGTCTCTTCCATGATTACGTTTAAAACCGCCTGAGATACTATACTGTTATGAGTACACTTGATATATTTGTTGACAGTGCTCAGTTTGCTGGACAATCTACAGAAACATTCAGAAACGCTTGTGTTATGTCCACTTTGTGCTAACATAGGCTATGTCTAGACTACACAGCTTTTTTTTTTAAAAAAAAGTAGCCTTTTTCCAAAAAACTTCACCTGCATCTAGGCTGCCGTAGTGTTCTTTTGAAATTGAATCGAAAAAATGCAGTCGGGTTTTTTTTCAACAGCGGTAAACCTCATTTTACAAAGAAGAATGTCTTTTTTGAAAAAAAGGGGTTCTTGAATGCAAACAGGGCTTTTTCGAAAGAGAGCATCCAGATTGCCTGGGTGATCTTTCAAAAAAGCAGATCGCTTTTTCAAGAGTCTTGTGGATGTCTAGACGATCTCTTTCAAAAGAGGCTTGCAGTCTAAATGTACCCATAACAATGTACACAAAGCAACTGTAATAATCCTTCCCTGGCAGTACCCTCCTGCTGTCACAACCAGCATAACCAACTGTATACCCCCTTCTTTAAGAGATTGCATATGTGTATTCACCCTATTGTGCCTGTGTCTCATTTGCAGTTGTTGGAATTTTTTCCCCGCTGTGAGTACTCAACAGAGCAGTGCAAGCATCCTCTGTTGCATGCCTCTATATGCTGGTATAAAGAGTCCAGCCTTCTTAGAGCCTCCTCAGTTTCTCCTGACTGCCCATGACCGCTATTGGAATTACTTGGCATGCCTTAGTAGATGCTCTATGTTTTGATAAAAATGTATTGTAGTTTTCAGATTTTCTAGTAATTCCTACTTACCTTAGCATAGATAGGGGCTGTTTCTTTTTGGTCCTGGTTTGGGATAGGGATGTGTGAGTGGTTATCCAGTAAGAATCAGCCTTACTGGGTGATGATTACCAGTCACAATTAACCAGCAGGGGCTGGAGCAGCGCCACCCCCCCAGTCCACTGTGGGCCCTGAGCAGTGCCATGGGGGAGTGGCACTCTGGCCTGGTCTGAGCAGCATGCCTCTCCCTTCCCCCTTTAAGTGGTTAACAGGTTAAACAAGGTGTTTAACCAGTTAACTGATTAAACAGGGATTTTCTACCCCTAATTTGGCATTTCCATTTCCCAGTGCTAAGGGATACTTCAGTCACCAGACTTCAAACCCTTCATCTCCTGGGTTGGGGTCAGTACTTGTGCGCTGCCCCTAGTCAAGCTGATTGAAGTGCTATGGGGCTCATATTCTGGATTGATACCTCAAGTGAAGGGGAAAAGCCTGTTCTCTCAAAGGCTATGTTTAGACTGCAGCCTTCTTTCGGAAGAAGCTTTCCCAGAAGAGATCTTCCAAAAAAACTTCTTCCGAAAGAGAGCGTCCACACTGCAAAAGCGCAACGAAAAAGTGATCTGTTTTTTCGAAAGCTAGTGTCCACATTCATTGGATGCTCTCTCACATTTCAGTTGTGATTACTGTGGACGGAGTGGCCACCAGGGCACCTGTGCTTTTTCCTGGAGGTGTCTTTCGAAAAATACTCTGCTACGTCCACGTATGCCTTTTTTCAAAAAAGCTTTTTTGGAAAAAGGCTGCTGCTTCGTATCATGAGGTTTACCGCCAGTGAGGGGGGGAACCCCTCATTCTTTTGACTTTCTGTCAAAAGAATGCAATAGCAATGTGGGTGTAAGTATTGTTTTTCCAGAAAAACTCTGCAGTGTAGACGTACACGAAGTGGTCTCTTACTACACGATGTATCCAGATAGATTTTTATTTATTTTTATTTTTTTCTCCAGCAATGGGGGATCAAAGCCATCAGGAAATGCCATCGTTGTTGCTCCCTACAGGGTCATAGTTCCAGTTCTGAGGCTTTCCTTCTGCCCTGATTGAACAAGCTCTGCTGTATTTCACCACTTCTCCCTGCCCAACCCACTCCTACATAGTGTGGTGGTAAAGATTAAATAGAACCATGCTGACATTATACTGATGGTTCCAGTAACAGTAATTCTCCACTCCACTGAACGGTTAGGCAAGGTTCCAGTTTTGCTTCACTTGGACCTAGACTTAAACTCCCAAGATCTTAGTCAGCTGCTTTCCGGAAGGTGTGGAAGCTTCATTTAACAACTGGGAAGATCCATTAGTAAATCCTAAGGAGACTTGCTCAGAAAAAGTTTGCAGGGTTGGGTTTTTTTTTTTTTTGGTTGGTTTTGGTTTTGGTTTTGTTAGTAGAAAGCTAGACTAGTGGTTCCCAACTTCTTTTTATACCATGGACCAGCAAACCCATTCACAAACTGTTGGTGGACTAGCATTTTATTTGCAGAGCTGTATATTCATTATGCAAATAAAATGATGCTAGTACACCGATTTCCC
>CM057845.1:122698609-122711048 GCA_030068395.1 Apalone spinifera | reverse complement strand
CCCCCCCCCCCCGATCTAGCTCTGTGTTGCCAGCCAGCTGAGTGCTGCTTCCCAGGTCATGGCTGCTCTAAGACTGCAGTGCCAGGCTCTGCATGGCCATTGTGCCACACAGCGAACCCTCTTCCGCATCCAAGAGAAGACTCTGCCTGGCGCTGGTTGGCTGAGAGGCAGGGCAGCCCATGCCTCTCCCAACAGCCACAGCCACAGCAGGAGGGGAGGCGCTGGGCAGTGTACCCAGCCTTGGCCGCCGGGGCCCGGCAGCCGGCATTTTGCGGACCAGCAGTTGGGAACTGTTATCCTACCTAGACTATTACACCTAAATCAGCAGTGGTTGGCTTTCAAGGTCTGCTTGTCAGCAGTATCAGCTTTCCATTTCAGGGGACAACCATTCATGCATTTTTCCTAACAGTACAACAGTCACATTTTTTTTAAAGGCCAGGAAAGATTATAACCTTAACTAAAGGAATCTGTCTACCCTCCCCCTGAGACTTGGAATTAGTTTTGTGGAAGTACATGGGGCTCTCTTTTAAACCATTAGCAACATGCTCCTTGCTGTTTCTATTACTGAAAATGGCTTTCTTATTAACCACAATTTTGGTTGGAGGGGGAAGGCGGTGTGCTCTGACATCTGAACTCCCTTGTAAGGATAAAATATATTTGTGCTGTCATCTGAGATTCCATTATAATGTACTAATTTTCATATTGTACAATTGATTTACTTGTACCTCAAGCCCCATGACAACAATAGAGAGGTGACCACATCAACATACATTGGGGCTACGTCTACATTGGCATGATCTTGCGCAACTGCTCTTTAACACAAGAGTTCGTGCGTTAAAGTATTTGCGCAAAAGAGCGTCTACAGTGGCATGTGCCTTTGCGCGAGAGATGTGCTTTTGTGCAAGAGCATCTGTGCCAGTGTAGATGCTGTCTTGTGCAAGAAAGCGCCGATGGCCATTTTAACTATAGGGCTTTCTTGCGCAAGAAATTCATGTTGCCTGTCTACACTGGCCTCTTGCGCAAGAACAGTTGCACAAAAGGGCTTATTCCTGAGCGGGAGCATCATAGTTCTTGCGCAAGAAGCACTGATTTCACACATTAGAACGTCAGTGTTCTTGCGCAAGAACTCCCCACCACTGTAGACAGGCAGCATGTTTTTGCGCAAAAGCGGCCGCTTTGGTGCAAGATCACGCCAATGTAGACACAGCCTGGATGTTAGAAAAGCTTTGGCATTCTACGCTGACAGGACTAAACAGGTCCATTTGTTAACCCCATTATGGTCAATGCAGATCACTTAGATGGAGTGGACGTGCAAAACATCTTGAACAATAGTGGTTACATAACAATAGTAATTTTTTGTTTTTTAACCACAGGATGCCCTGGTGCAAGGGCCATGCAGTGAATGGGAGGGGTTAATCTAGAGCTGGGCAAAATATGATCTGCAAGCTGGATCTGGCTTGCGACAGCCTCAGCTGGCATCCTGTCTGCCCCGTCCCTGTTCGGGCCCATATGCTTCTTTGAATTCTGAGACCCTGACGGGAGGAGGCAGAGGCTTCTCACGCTGCTCCCCTCACCCATAGCTCCCATTGGCCAACTTCCGGACAATTGCAGCTGCCTGGTGGCAGGACAGACAACATGTGAAGTGCCCATCCCTTCATCCCCTGATCTCATATGGCCTCTGTAGCTGCTGTGAGCAGTACAGGGGCATGGAAGGCAGAGACCCTGATTAAGAAATCTGCTGGGCTGCTAGCTGGGAGCCACCCAGGTAAAGTTTCCCAGCCAGAGCCTGCCTCTGGCATCCCAGCTCCTCGCTCCCCAACCCTCTACCCTCCTGCTCTTCTACCCTATGTAACCCAAACCTTCTGCACCCCTACTTCAGCCCCCATATATCTTCCCAGACACTGCATCCCCTCCTGCACTCCTGCCCAAGGTTACAACCCTGTCCCAGACTCTGTCCTCTAGGGGTGGACAAGACAGCTTCCACAGGCCAGATCCAGCCTGCAGCCGCTGTGCCACTCCCCCACCAATTGAAACCTGAGGGTGGGGACAGGAAGCAAAGATTTCACGTGCTCCCCTACCCCCAGGTCAATCAGGGTCTGTGGGTGGGGGAGCATGTAAAGTCTCCTGACCATGCCCCTTCTGCCCAAGGCTCTGCCCCTTCTGGTGTGGCCCGCAACCACTTCTGAAATTCATGAAGTGGCCCCCTTCAAAAATTATTGCCCCCTAGGTTAACCAGTATACTTCTGTGCTTTTGCCTTCAGGCCTTAAATTTACAAGCTCCTTGTCACTTACAACTGCATAAGTCCCTTAGGGTGTTTCTACACAAGGAAATTATTTCAAAATAACTTTCAAAATAGCACGTCCACATTACAAAGCAGCATCGAAATAGTGCAGAATTATTTTGAAATAGTGCATCCACACTGATTGGAGCCTGCATCACATTTAAAGCCCCTGGAAACACTCTGGGGAGGGAGGGCACCAGGAGAGCAGAAACCTTCTGTAGCTGCTTGCTAAGAATAGCTGAGACACGTGCTTACAGAGGCGCCTCTCTACAGCCACGTCTCTCACACCACTTCTCCATTACCAACCCCGTCGCAGGACACCAAGTTCACGCCATATGCTCTGGTTGCCCTTGCAAATGCCACAGCATTGACCACATGGAACTGGAGCTGCTGCAAAGCAGTGCCAAGCTCACAGGGCTTGTGCTGCGCCTCATGGTGCAGTTGATCCACACTGCCCACGTGCTGATTCAGGACCATGATAAGCAGCCTGGCCCTGGCGTGCCTGATGCAGCAAATGATCCTCCATCCCCCGCACGCCGTGGAACGCTGCTTCTGGCAGAGGGAGACCAGTTCTGACATGGGAGTAAATCATCCTGCAGCGATGGGATGCCAGCAGTGGCTGCAGAACTTCTGCATGTGGAAGGCCCCCTTCCTGGAGCTCTGCCCTCATGTGACAGGGCACCTGGAAGAGACCGCACCATCCCCCTGCAGACGTGCATCACCATCGCCCTCTGGAAGCTTGCCATGCCAGACAGCTACTGCTCCACAGGGAACCAGTTTGGCACAGGAAAATCCACAGCTGAAGGCCATCAACATTATCCTGCTGTGGAGGGTCGTCACCCTGGGAACATTGACTCCATTGTCACTGGCTTTGCCACCATGGGCTTCCCCAGCTGCGGGTGGGATATAGATGGCACTCATATCCCCATCCTGGCTCTTGATTACTATGCTTTGGACTACAACAACAGGAAAGGGCACTTTTTGATGGTGCTGCAGGACCACAGAGGACGGTTCATGGGCATTTACGTTGGGTGGTCAGGGAAGGCGCACAATGCCTACATATTCCAGAACTCAAGCCTGGTCCTGAGGTTGCATGCCAACACTTTTTTCCCTGACTGCACCATCAGGGTCAGGGTCAGGGATGTGGATGTGCCCATGTGCATCCTGGGTGACGCAGCCTACCCCTTGCTCCCCTGACTCATAAAACCCTACATGGGCAGACTGGACCCCATTTCAGTGCCAGGCTCAGTAGGTGCTGCATGGTGGTGGAGTGTGCCTTTGGCTACCTAAAGGGAAGGTTCAGGAGTATCCTCATCTGCCTGAACCTCAGTGATCAAAATAACATTGGGGAGGGATAGCTCAGTGGTTTGAGCATTGGCCTTTTGAACCCAGGGTTGTGAGTTCAATCCTTGAGGGGCCATTTAGGGATTGGTCCTGATAGGGGACTGGACTTGATGACCTTTCAAGGACCCTTCCAGCTCTATGAGATAGATATAGGTATATCCCGTATGGGGGTGGCTGCCTGCTGCGTGCTCCACAACATTGGTGAGGGCAAGGGGCAGGGGATGGGTGGCTGGCCAGAGCTTATGTGCAGCTGGACACTGCTTCCCTAGGGCGAGCATGTCAGGGGGCTGTGCTCATTCAGGAGGCCTTGAAGGAGTGTCACAGCCAAGGCCAGCTATGAAAATCTTCCCCAGGGCCTATCCACCCCCACCCCTTCTCCTGCTTGCCCTGCAGACCAAATAAAGAGCCCTATTTTGTTTGAAAAGACAATGCTCATTTTTTATTTGGGGGATATACAACGGGAGGGACTGGAGAAAGAACCTAGAATGGGGGAGGTTGTGAGAGGGGGAAGTGCTGGTGGCCCGCTCCATACACACAGCCATGTGCTCCATGACTGATGTTATTGAGGGTCATATGGCCTCATGCTGGTGCAACAGCTGCTTCCACATAGCCTTCCTCTGCTTCCGGTCAGCCTGCTTGTGGCACTCCTCATCAAAGCTCTGGATGAGGGACTGGAAGCAGACCACCTAGTCCCGCAGCAGGTCTTCCCTGGTGCACTTCCTCCAGCGGATCTCACGGAGTCAGGAAGATGGTGTCAGAGGTGGTGGATGCACCAAGCTCACAGCTGTTCCAGCTGTGAAGAAAAGTGACATGGGCAGCCATCCCAGGAGACACTGTATGAACCCAAGCCCTGATCTCTGAGCCGACACTAAAGGTCTCGGTTCAGACGATGAGGATGTGCTTTGAACAAGGCCATATGTAGCCTACATATAGGGCACTTTCCTGCAGGGGCACGGATGTCCCAAGGGAGCAAGCAGGCATGGGAAGATGCCAGCCAGGCCAGGAGCCTGCAAGCGAGAGTGGGAGACGGTGTGGCTCAGCTTCCTTTTGTGTCCTGCACACGACAGGTCCGGCATTGGCGGTGTCCCACAGAGAGAACTTCTATCCCTGCCCGCTGGGGAGAGGGTGTTGGGGGAGGTGGGTGGGAGCAGCAGACACTGCTTGCCAGAGGAAGTACTACTGGGGTCCTTTCCTCTTCCCCCAGCAGGTTCCCATGTAGGGGATCTCTCTCTTCCACATCACTGCACTTGACCAGAAGCAGATGCTGCCTGTGCGCATGTGAGGCACTGCTGTGTGTTTCCATGACCCCAGCCTCCTTAGTGGTGGCCTGTTGTGGGAAGGTGTCCCGCCATGGAGACCGGAATAAGGCAGGCCTCTCCAGGAACCTTGTGAGAAGGAGTGAGGATTTTCTGTATGAGAGCATCATGGTGCTGAGTGCTCTAGACTGGTGCTCCATGTGCACCCAGGCAGAGAAGGCTGAGTGAGAAGTGCGCAGCCCCTCGCAGCCTGCCATTTGCCCCACGTCTGTATGGGGAAAGTTATGGAACTTACCCAAAGTGTTTTTGCTGGGATTGTCCGAGCTCTGGGAGACATCCTGGGAGGGGGGTCTGGTTCCAGGCTGAGGATCAGATCCTGGTTTGCGGGTATTGAGTCCTGGCTAGCCTGCTCCTCCTGCTCCTCCTCCTCCATAACCCCACTCTCATAGAGGCTGATGCGGGGCGTGTCCTAGCCAGAGTCAATGACGATGGAGGTGAGGGGACCAGCCGCCCTCCCAAGAAGGCACCCAGCTGCTCATAGAAGCAGAAGGTGTGTGGTGCCCTTTCAGAGTGGGAACTTTGCTCCCTGGCCATTGTGTAGGTCTACCGAAATTCTTTAATTTTCATGTAGACCTGGTCCAGAGTCCTGGTGTGCCCTTTCTCCACCAGGCTGGACAGCCCTCCGGTCGTACACATTGGCTTTTCACCTCTTGGTGTGGAGATCCTGGATGTTGGTGGTGCTGCGGTCATGCTGGCAGCCATGGAGGGCACAGAGGGAGTGCTGGGGTTGCTCATGGGTCCTGCAATGGGGGCTGGCAGGGCTTGCCTGGTCCCACAAGTCCTTTCTCTTCTGACTGCAGTTTTAAGCTCCTCAGAAGGGGAGCAGTGGAGTTGTCAGCCGTGTGGCCAGAGCGGTCACCAGTGCAGCTGTGAGAGGTCACTGGAGGCCAATTATTTTGAAATAATAGCAGCTGAGAGTTCACGCTAATGCTATTTCGAAATAACAATTTTGAAATAAGCTTTATTCCTCATGACAAGTAGGAGGTATTTCAAAATAACGGGCTTGGTAGTGTGGATGCACTGCTTGTTATTTCAAAATAAGCCTTGGTGTAGACCCAGGGCTATAACAAGCCTCATTCCAGAGCAGCATGACAGATGCTGTTGGCTCCACAGGATCTCTTCATTTAAAATTGGTATAAGATGTCTGACTGTAGCCACCTGGGAGAGGAACATGCTCATTTTTGAGTGGGATGGTTGCTGAATTTTGTTTAGCACCTCCACCTAGCATGTGCTGATTCTGCTGCTAATGCTCTTAAAAGAACTGCCTGGTCATCATCTGCCTGTAGGCAAGCAGCTCTGCCGTATTCCCACCCAGTGCCCATCTCAATTGCCTGACTCCAATCTCCCAAGTGCCATGACTCTGCCCTTAGTGGTCAGGCTCCTCCAGGCTACTGAATACAGTAGAGTCTCAATTATCCGACCTAAACGGGACCGGAGGATGGTCGGATAGCAGAAATGTCAGATAATATGGAATGTTAATAAAAAAAATGGGTACAAATATGTATAAATTCAATTTATTACTAATTTTAATGAAAAAATAAAATAGAATATTTCAACAAACAAAAAGAATTTACAACTCTTGCGAATATACAAAAGTTTAGTTTTTAAAGAAATGAGTGATTGGAAGTTGGTTTTGGACATCCTTACTTTTCTTTGTGGCAAGATCACGCCAGCGTCTGAACAGCAGTAAGTCTGTAGTGGTTGCTTCCCTCTGTTGCTCAGCGTAAATTAGTGCTGCATCAAGAGCCTTCACTCTCTCACTGTGACTCAATCTATCCACTTTCTCTAGTTGGATAATATTGTCTTTATGAGAATACAGTACTGTGTCATCAAACAAAAGCACAACTACACTTATGTAATCACAGGCACTAACAAAAGCACACTAGGTATGTGTGGTGTGGGTGCATGGTGCTGATTGTGATTGACTGTTGTACCTGCTGCTTTCTCATTCGTCAATTCGTCACATTAGCAGGCAGCACGTTGGATAAAATGGAATGTTGGATAAGTGAAGGTTGGATAATCGAGACTCTTCTGTACTTCAATCTGTGGCAATGGGGGGAAGTATATGCGGGTGCAGTGCACCCCTGCACTCCCCTCCTCCCCCTTCCTTAACTCACCAGCAGCGGGGAAAGTGCAACCCATGCAGGGCCACTTCTCACCACCCTAGGGTGTGCTGAGAAATGGCGGGTGGGGAGAGGAAGGGCTGGTGTCCTCTCTTCTTCTCCTGGCATGTCACCACTACCTTGAATCACTTTGTCTTTCAAAGTAAATCACATGGCAGAACTCTGGTTTTGTCTTGAGGGTCCTGCACGTCTTGGCAGTTAAGGCATGCTTCAGGCTCATTCTGACCCTTGACATAGCATCTCTCCTTATCTGGAGGCAAAGGTCACAGCCTACTGAGCCACCTTCATGACAGGCCAGTCAGTGGGTTTGACGTGGGAGCCGTCCTTAGTCTGTCTTCTCTCTCAGAGAAAGTCTCTGTTGTGGTGTGGGTGGGATGAGGTGGGGGAGGGGAGACCCAAACCCACCTTCTACTCCAGGTTCCAGCCCAGGGACCCTAATGGCAGTGGCAACAGGTAGTTTTTCTTCCATTACCAGACCTATAGCCCAGGCCACTTCCCCAAATGGTCCCTCCTAGCATCTTCCTTCTGGTACCTCTCATCCTCCCACCTCCTTACCAATCACCCTCCCTGAAGGTGAACCTTTTAGGACAGGCCTAGCAGGTTCTTAATAGACTTCAGGCATTCTGATTAGCCTCTCTCTCAATTGCATCTAGCAAGTTCTTAATTGGCCCCAGGTGTCTTATGGAAGGGGCAGCTAACAGGGAGTTTTGAGAGGGAGTTCTCCAGGTGAAGGAGGAGCGATTACAGGTCCCTTGAGGTAAGTGGCTCTCTGTAGTGTGTGTTTTTGTGGGTTACTTTGCTGGTTGCCTGAAAGAAACTGTGTACTGAGCTTGTGTTTGTTAGCTTGTCTGTTTGTTTGTTACTTTGTTTGATTGGAGATTCAAGTGCAGAGCTGTTTGTTTGAAGGACCATATACTGTGGCTGGCAGTTGGAAGCTGTGAGCTTCTTAACAAGGGATTTGAAATCTAAACCCCTCTGTTCATTGGTCAACCTTTAACCATGGGGCAGGGCTATCAGGAATGCCAGGGCTTTATAAAGCTGTGAGTAAGTGACCAGGGAGCTTTGTGAACAGGGGCAGCTAACAGAGAATTTCACAAGGGAGTTTGGAAGGGGAGCTTGAAGAGGGCCAGGTACACTTGCCATTCTTTAAAACTTTTGAACTAAACTAAAACCAAATCTTTCTGATTTAAATAAAAACCCTTTCAATATCCTAATTATCTGTAGGAGAAAATGCAGGCAGAAGCCCAGCAGCAGAGTGGGAGCTATTGTGTTTATTGCACCCAATGTAACCCTATGGACAGGTGGCTTATGTGTGCATTCGGTGTGAGGAGCTCCTGGCCCTCAGAGACCGTGTACAGGCTTTGGAGGCCAGGGTGGCTGAATTGGAGAAGCTAAGGGAGGCTGAGAGGTACGTTGATGAGGCTTTCCGGGACTCTGTAGGACTGTCCCACCTCCAATCAGACAGCCCCTCTGCTGTTAAGGAGGATGAAAGGCTCAGGGAAGGAAAAAAGTCAACTGGAACAAAGGAAAATGATCCCAGAGTTGGGACCCTCTTTCCAGAGGATATTGGGAAATCCTCTCGCACTGAGGATATATCTCTGGGGGAGGGAACTCCAGTCATTAGGAAAAGGCAGGTGTTAGTAATGGGGGATTCGATCATTAGAAACATAGATAACTGGGTTTGTGATGACCAGGAGGACCGGACGGTGACTTGCCTGCGTGCAAAGGTTGCGGATCTTTCGAGACATCTAGATAGACTTATGTGTAGTGCTGGGGAGGAGCCGGTGGTAGTAGTACATGTAGGTACCAATGACATAGGGAAGGGTAGGGAAGAGGTTCTGGAGGCCAAATTTAGGCTGCTAGGAAAGAGTTTGAAATCCAGGACCTCTATGGTGGCGTTCTCTGAAATGCTTCCAGTTCCATGCACAGGGCCACATATGCAGGCAGTTTCAGAATCTCAATGTGTGGATGAAATGATGGTATAGAGAGGAGGGGCTTAGATTTATTAGGAACTGGGGAAACTTTTGGCATAGGGGGAGCCTATACAGGAAGGATGGGATCCACCTAAATCAAAATGGAACCAAACTGCTGGTACTTAACATTAAAAAGGCTGCAGAGCAGGTTTTAAACTAGGAGCTCATGGAAAGCCAACGGGTGTGGAGGAGCACATGGGCCGAACAAAGACATCTCTTAAGGGAGGATCTACAGGGTGGGAAGAGGCTTCACACACTCTCCCACTCACAGGCCCTGATTGGCCTGGGGCCGGGGGAGCACATGAAGCCTCCTCCCGCCCTACCCCCACCCTGTGAGGAGCACATGGCACTTCAAAGTGCTACACACTGCTCACAGGGTGGGAGGAGACATCACATGCTCCCCTGCCCCCAAGTCCTGATTGACCTGGGGGTGGAGATGCTGTGTGAAGCTTCCCTTGCCCTGCTCCCGCCTTGTGCGAGCATACGGCACTTTGAAGTGCTGTGCGCTCCTCGCAGGGTGGCGGGGAGAGCGAAGAAAACTTCGCATGCTCCTCCTGCCCCCAGGCCAATCAGGGGCCATGGCTCCCACGGGCACCGCATTGGGGACCACTGCTCTAATGCATCCCCGCTTTGAGCCGATGGCCACAACATCACTCCACATGCTTACGCTCAAGTTGCTTTTTTTGTTAGCTATAACCTCAGCCTGCAGAGTTAGTGAGCTGGCAGCTCTCATGGCATCACCACCATACACAACATTCAGCAAAGAATCAGTAGTGCTTTGGTCCCACCCAACATTTATCCCTAAAGTCTGTACTGAGTTTCATATCAATGAACCAATTGTTCTACCTGCTTTTTATCCCAAACCGCACGCTTTGTCTCAAGAAGCAATCCTCCATACCCTCAATGTACGTCAAGCCCTCACCTTCTACATTGACAGGACTTGGGACTGACATAAAATGGATCGTCTAATAATATCACTCACAGATCGATCCAAAGGCTTTATCTTCTTAACGCATTGCGAGGCTCATAGTGACGTGTATCACTACCTATTACTCCATTTGTAATAAAACACAACCGAAGCCCATTCTGCAAGGGTGATGGCCACCTCGATGGCCTTTCTATGAGGAGCCCCCTTTCGTGACATTTGCCAGGCAGCGACATGGTCATCCAATGTCACTTTCATGAAGCATTATGCAATTCTGCCACATTTCGCTGTGGATTCCTCAGTAGCTGCTGCAGTACTCTTAACTTATCACAAACCTTGATTCCGGAGCCCACCATGCGGATTATGAGTACTGCTCCATAGTCACCAACAGTGGAGCACCCATGGGGACACTAGAAGAAGAAGAAGAAGTTTCTCACCGTGGTGCAGTAACTATGATTCTTTGAGATGTGTGTCCCCGTAGGTGCTCCACTACCTGCCCTTCTCCCCTCTCCGAAATCTTGGTTGCACTTTTCTCATGCACAGTCCGGCTGAATATGGCTATTGAAAGTCTCCGATCTCCGGTGCTGGGACGAGCCCGACACCAACAGTGGAGCATCCGTGGGGACATACATCTCGAAAAACCATCGTAACTGCACCAAGGTGAGTAACTTCTTCACTGAAAGGTAGCTGGGGCCCCATGTAGATCAAAAAGGGAGGTCTGGAACAGATCCTCTGTTGTGGAGAATGCCATTTTCTCCTTCACATCTTTGGCCAGGGGATTCTGTCAGTAACCTGTTGTCAAGGCTAATTCCCCACTCTGGCACAATGAATGCAGAAGTGGGGGCCCACAAAAGTACCCCAAAGCCTTATATTTCCAGGCCTTGGTATAAAACTTCCCCCCAAATCCTAAAAACCTAGATTTGGGGGATAAAAATCCGCTGCCACCATCAAGTGCTTTTGAACCCACAAACGGGTGGACACTTGAAACCAACCCCAGGGCACTCCAAGGTCTTTTCCCCAAAGAGCTTGAAAAAGAGAAAATACCAATTGCAGTCTGTGGCTGCTCTCCCCTAGTCAGAGTCATGCAGATCCCACAGACAGACTTTCTAGGACACAGAACGGAACCAATACCAGATTAATAAAAAAGAAAGAACTTTTATTATCAAAACAATACTCCTGTTTCAAGCATAATGACTAGATGGAAAAGTCACAATTAATATACTCATGGGGGACACTCATGGGCCAAAATTTAGTTACAAAGGAGAGGAAAATCCATTTCTAAATGCACAGACATCAGATTCCCATTCCCAAACCATAAAACAATAAAACTTAATGTATTTATCTAAACTTTACCCTACTTACAGATGGTGAAGCGTCTTTTCTTGGAGACGGACATGTTGTCTGTCCCCCTCAGTATCTGGAGAGTCAACTGCTCAGGGAAAAAGGAGGGGAAAACCCAAAATTCCTTTGTCTCAGTTTGAAATCCCTATCTGCATTCCTATTGGCTGAATGCTACCTGGCTAGGTAGAGGGACATAGTTAACCCCTTAGTCCCCAGGCTGCTGGCCATCCCTCATGATCATGACATCAAGTCTAGGGCTGTAGAGTACCATTACTAGGGCTATTAGCCAGTCTGGGTAAGGAATGGTGTCCCTAGCCTCTGTTTGTCAGAGGGTGGAGATGGATGGCAGGAGAGAGATCGCTTGATCATTACCTGTTCGGTTCACTCCCTCTGGGACACCTGGCATTGGCCACTGTCAGCCTACAGGATACTGGGCTGGATGGACCTTTGGTCTGACCCAGTATGGCCGTTCTTATGATCCACTAGTTCATCTATGCTAGGGATGGAGTAAGCATCGAACTGGGGTATCTTGTTTATTCAACAGAAATTGTTGCAGAACCTCAAAGCACCATCAGGTTTGGTATCAGCATTATCAGACTGTACTATTGGCCGGGGGATTCTTCAACGCTCCCCATCTCCAGCATTTTTTTTACTTCTGCTTTTATTTCATCCCTTTTGACTGCTGGCACCTGGGAGGACCTCATTGTTACTCTGGCCCTGGGGTCATGATGATGTGGTGTTGGTGATATATCTTGGTTGTTCAACTCAGTTTTATTAAGAATACATCTTGGTTTTGGAGGATCATCTCAGATACCTCCTTCTTCTGGTTTGGCTTTAAATCAGGATACACCTTCATCTATTCAGGAGATTTGTTCGCTGGGGGGTAGGTTTCCTCAGACAGCTGCACAAGCTTCTCGGGCATGCCAGGATCTCAAAAGATTGATATGGTATATTTTTTCTTGTTTCTGGCATGTTGGTTGTTGCACCTTATAATTTACTTCCCCTGCAGGTTCAACTCACGGGCTATGTCTACACTCACGGCTTCTTGTGCGAGAAATATGCAAATGAGGTAAAGTGTGGCATATCGCCGAGCCTCATTTGCATATCTAATGAGCCGCCATTTTTGCAGAAGAGG
>CM057845.1:122646505-122658677 GCA_030068395.1 Apalone spinifera | reverse complement strand
CCCTCATTTGCCTACCTAGCTCGAACTAACGAGCTAGTGTAGACATACCCTTAGCTAATTAACACCCCTTACCTCACACCAGGGGGGTTTCCATTACTATCCATCATTCTGTCAATTTAGACACGGTCCTGAACCTGGGTTAGTATGTATGTTAGTTGTTGTTGGTGTGCTGGTACCATGATATTTCTTAATGAGGTGTTCTGTTCTGTTACAGCCCCTCTGGAATGTGCTCATAGCCTGTGCCTAGTACCGCTTAGGTCTGAGTGTTTCAGCACTATCAGCCTTGTTCTTACCAATTTCTGTGTGCAGGGCCTGCCTCTTGCTCACAGCTTAACTCTGTTTTATATTAGCAAAGTCTTGACCATTGCTGTCTAGGCCTCAGGCCTCATACCCAACCTGTGATATATGGGCTTATGTTTCAGACCCTAATCTTACTACACCTCATTACACAATTAATTAGCAAAGAGTTTATTGAGAATGGGACTGGGAATCGTGAAATGTTAAATTCCATATAACCTTCTCTGTTCTCATCGTGCAAATGGGATAATAATACTTATCTACCACACAATGGGCTTTGTGATCAATCACTTAATATTCATACTGAGCTTCAAAGCTGGGATCATTGCAAACAGGAATTGCTATATTGCAAGGTCAGAAGTGGCCCATATAAAATGCCATGCGTTACTTGAGAATATTTGTGCTTAACATTGAGAATAATGCTGAAAGGTATTTTATATGTTGTTATAATTTTGTTTTAAATGGAATGGTGTCCTGGATTTCGGCCCCTGTCCCCTTGGTTCAGTTTTGCTGGACGGGTGTGAATAGACTTGTCTCAACTAGTTCTTTTACTGAAAAAAATTCCTTCCATTGCTAACAGCAGTGCAGTTCCAAGAAAAGAAGCAACAGTGGGAGTGCCAGTACAAATAAAATGCAGTTTGCTGCAGGCTATTTTATCACCAGCTTGCGTAGACCTACCCTGATCATGGGTTGACAACATAGCAATTAAAACTACAACTTCCTGTATTAATGCTACCACCACAGTATCGCTGACGGCATGCACCAGAGTTGGCAACACCGGGATTTTTCAAGACAAAGGGTTGATGCGGAGCAGGGGTGGGCAATCATTTTTGGTGTGGGGCCACTTCAAGATTGTGGCAAGTGGTCAAGGGCTGCACTTTTCTATGGAGGGGGTGTGGTGTCAGGGATGAAGGTTGGTTGCAGGAGAGAGTGTGGGGTTTGAGAGGGAGGTTGGGTGCAGGAGGGGGTTATGATCTGGGGCACCTATACCCTCTCCTGGGCCCTGTCCCCAAACTCCAGCCCCAGGTCACAACCTCCTCCTTCACCCAAACTCCCTCTCAGACCCCACACTCTCTCCTGCACCCAACCTTCGTCCCAGACACCTCATCCCCTCCATAGAAAAGTGCAGCCCTTGACCACTTACCACAATCTTAAAATGACCTCCCATCAAAAATTACTTCCCACCTCTGCTCTACAGCATACTTGTGTGAATTTGTTTGATGTGGAGTAGCGTTGTTACCAGACAAGCACATCTGTATGTAGATACATGCACTGCAAGACATGTATGTGTGTGACTGTGCAGTTTTCTGCATGAATCTACGTATATGTCTGAATGGGAAATCAAATGCATGTATTTGTGTGAGTGCTTGTGTGTAACTGATTTCAAGTGCCTAAAAGTGTGCCTGTTAGTGATTGTGTCCATGTATTTGTCCATGTCATTGTGCATATGTTATTTCTGAGTGGGGTTTACTTAGTTTGATTGCTTACAAGGTAGGGCTGAAAGGTTTGGGTTGATCTTATTGACTTTTCAGTAACAATTGTCCTTCTGGTTGATTCTGGTTTCAGTGATTTGCTCATTCAGAGCCACTCCCGGAAAACAGGTGAATGTGTTGTGGTACTGAACAGGAAGAGAATAAAAAGTGAAATACAGCTCTGGCTTGGGATTTCCAAACTGCTGCTTATAGACTCTGGGGAAGAAGGGATCATTGTGATAGTCTAGTCACAATTCCAGTGCATTGTAGGCTATAGTTGTATCCCCCTTTTGTCTCTTCCCATTTGTTTTCCTATGTAAGTATCAACCCCCCACCTGTAATTGTATCCCATAGTCAGCTCTGAATGTTTTCTGTGCCACCAAGGGCTATAAACCCTATTTGTGTCTGTAAGTACACAGTGCAGCACTAACAATTGTGTTGAAATACAGCAGCCTTGCACAGTCTGCTTTAAGTTGTGCAAGGACTTGCAGGATCAAGCCTAGCAGCTGTATGGAATGACTTAGTACAGGGGTGGGCAATACTTTTTGCAGGGGGTCCACTTGATGAATTTTGGTATGTGGTTATGGGCCAGCTCCACCCCAGAAGGGAAGGGGGCTGGGGTAGAAGGGGTGGGGCTGGGGACTAGCCTCCCCCCAGAGTTGTCTGGGGCTGGAGGTTTTGAATGAAAGACCCAGCAAAGGGCTCGTGGCTCTGGCCCCTGCTTGGGTAGCACCGCGACTGTCAGCCATTGAAATAGAATCCTGCTGCCTGAGCCACTGCCTGGAAATTCGGTGGCATGAGCAGCAGGATATAAATAGAAAGTGGCTGGATGCAGCCTGCGGTCTGGATCAAAGTGTTTGGTGGGCTGGATCTGGCCCCTGGGCTGCATCTTGCCCATTCCTGACTTAGTGGAGTCTCAGGGCCAGGCTTCTGGGAAGGAGTTTTGTGAACAATGTCCCACTGGTGCAAAACAAGTTCAGTACATGAATTTACTCGCTCTTCTCTCAGCTGTCACCATTCACCACAGTAGTTCTCTCAGTCAATTTAGGTATAATGGATCAGATCTCTAGCCATGGTAAATTAGTGCACCTCCATTATAACTATGCCAATTTGCACCAGTTGGGACTCTGGCCTCATGTGTGAGCGACTAGGCCTAGCTACAAAAAGAGAGATTGGGTATACCTTTATGTCTCTCACTTGACTAAAATTAAATTGGTGTCAAGGCTACGATCAAGGCTTTTGTGCCCACTGTTACATTTTGGCCCATTCCAAGAGCACCGATCAAATTACCCATCTCCATTTTTTTTTAATTCGTTACAATCATTGTCTAGATCTACTTTCTCTCTATTCCGCCTCCTTCTAGATTTAGTCTCAAAGAAAGAAAATTTAAGAGGCCTTCCAATGCACATATGCATTCTCCCATGAGAGTGCAGGAAAATACATATATTCCTGTAAAAACATTTTCATGGTCATGAGTTAACCCTGAACATTGGTACAACAAATGCTTGCACAAGTATTAAAACAAATAAAAATGAATGTGACACGAACATGGTCAAATTGAACTTACATTAGAATTGAACAGAATCTTCATAAGGTTGTTCTCATGTTCTGTCTTTAAATTGTCTCATCTGAATTCCAATGACAGGCATTTGTGAAATAGAGGCAGATGACTATTTACTATGGCAGTAATTCTTACTGACAAACTTGAAACAGCTGCAGTGCAATTTTAGTAAATATTTTCAGGTATGCATCAGCTTATTGGAAAAACCATGAAACATACAGGTATGAGTCAGTTGACATAAGATGTTATGAATCTTGCAAGAGAATGTCTGTAATTCCTACATATAGAGTGGGGTGAAAATGAAAGATGATTCTATTGTAAATAATGGGTCCTTTTGATTATTTATTGATAGGGACATCAACTAGTCAAATCCAAATATGATTTGCTAATAAAAAAAACTAGACAGCTAAAATCAAATGACACAAACAGAAAAGGTTAGCTTATCAATTCTAGAGTATCAGGCCTGCCCATCCACACTGACATAGATTACAGCAGTTTCAGTGGACTTTTATAGACAGGACTTTCATCCCATATTACAGTTTATGTCAAGTGACATGACTGATACCGTTTAATCATTGACAAAGATCAGTCTTGTTGCCAGTGTCTAATATACTACATTACATTTGCTGCTCTACATTTCCAGCATAACAAAGTATCACAAAAGTGTAACCTTTTCTCTGTGGAGTTTGGCATAGGTTTAAAATGAGTTTTAAACTAAACATTGTCACCTTTATAAACTAATATTTCCTATGCACCTGTGAGATGTACTTTGTTCCTATAAAATCATTTTTTGTTTAATTTATAATCAAACACAAACATGTTTTTGCAAAGCACAAATCATAAAGTATAAAAAATGTAATTACCTGAAAAAAGTTTATAACCTTGATATATTTTCTACTTTATACTCAATATAAAATGTGCTTGCTAACGATTCTTTATTCTCTTTGTTAACCTGACTTTGCAAAGTTTCCTGTAGAACTTTGTTTGACACTTCTTTAGTATACTAATGAGAACAACCTTATGGAACAAGGATTACAGGGATGCTGAAATAGCGCATCTGACCTGTCTCAAAATAGCAGGCACGTTCAAAAGATGTGGGATAGCTATTTTGGGTGATGATACTGAAAAGTTATAGGTATTCTGTCATGTGATATTTGATGGTTCAAATTTATAAATTGGTTTATGAAAAGTGTGACGTGCAAACAACTATGATAACAGAATTATTGGTATGAAACTGCAGTCTTGCATATTGTACAGCATGGCAGCTGTAATGGTCACCCCTATATACTACCCAGCATCATGGGTCACGCTTGGGAGGCTGAGGCAGGTGGATCGCTCAGAGGTTCTAGGTTATGAAGTGCTATGTTGTTTGAGTGTCTGGCTTCAGAGTCTGGCCAGCTAGTGGCTGAAAGTCTGGATAGAGCAACATGACTGGTGCTTTGTGATAGTTACTTTCTCTGTGGGGGCTGAAGGACCAATCCATCATAGTTATTATGAGTCAGACTCACTAGTACCTTCTGGCTACTTTCCGCATTTCCAGTAATGCAAAACTATGATACAGGTTGCACCTCTATAAACTAGAACTCTCTGGTCTGGCAACATCCATGGTCTGTCAGGACCACAGATGTTCCAGGATCTGCAGGGGATGAGGGAGCCAGGAGCCTGGTGCTATGTGTGTGGGGGGCAATGCGTGGCTCAGCTTCCTTCCCCATCAGTGGTCAACCCAGACTGAGCTGCTCTGCAAGCAGAGCAGGATTAACCACTAAGCTAATAAGGCCATAGCCTGAGGCCCTCCCATTGTTTAGGCCCTCCTGCAAAGGCAAGAGGACGGGTCAGGCGGGATGAGGGAGGGACAGTGAGCTTGCTCACATGGCCCTGCTGGAGCCTGGAGCACTCCTGCCAGCAAGACAGACAAGGCAAAGCAGCCCCTTGTGGGTTAGTAGGAGCCCCCCCTCACTCCCTGACAGTGATGAAAGGGGAACAGCAAGCAACAGGCAGCACTGGTGAGAACTGTGGGGAGGCTTCAGCCCCTTTTTCCCTTCCTAAATAGTGCTGGGGGAGCGGGACTCAGGCAGTCCTGGACTGGTGTGGGGTGCACCCCTAGTCAGCCCCTTTCACCTGCCTGCTGCTTAGCACAGCAGCCTGCAGGAGAGCTCTGGAGCCCAGTTGGGAGCATGCCCTTGCCTTGTGCAGCAGCGCACCCCAGCCGGTTCCCACTGCATCAGTGCACCGGAGTGCACCACCTTACTTTCTCCTCCGGTTTCAATCCAAAAACTGAATGCACCTAACTTTAATCTATTTTCTGCCCCAACTCAAGCTAGCTTCTTTCCCCAGTGGAAAACGTTGGGTAAGCATAGAATGACTGTGATTTGAGAAGGGAATGAGAACAAAGACCAATTCCTGGGGACAGTTACACTTTTGTAGCTTTACTGACTTCAGGCCAGGGTCCCAGAGAACAGATTTAGGTCCCTTCTGCTTTTCACACCTTTATAAGCAGAATCTCATTCACTTTCCTCTTTGGTGAACACTTTAAAGCGGGGGGGGGGACGGGACAGCAAGGTCTGTCTACTGTCTGCTTCATCCTTCATTCTACACCAGCCTAGTAAACAAACTCCATTCAAACCTGATGCTTCTTTTGAGATGTTGATTTTCAATTAAGTCTTTTTGTTGAGGGGGTCAGAGAACACAGCAGGGGATAGCTATATTTTGTCCTACTCATTCAAAAGCTGGAAGTGCAGGGGATTGGACTAGATGATCTCTAGAGGTCCCTTCCCATCCTATCATTCTAATTGTAAGAGCTAATGAATACAGAGGAAATGCTGTTAGGCTGCTGGCTAAAGACAGGACACTGTGTAGTAGATACCCCTGGCTCTCTAGCTCCCACATGAACCAAAAAGCCACTGTGTGGTAGCCAGAGTCCCCACACAGGGCCCAGGGTCTTATCAAACATCTGTGTCAGCAGTACCCAGATAATCTCAAATTAGATTTTACTAAAGAATTTCTTTAGTTTGTTGGATTCATATCACTCTGTGATATATAGAGAAAAGATGACTAAAGCTTATCTATTCGGATGCACCAAGTTATCACAGAATCCAATGTGACAGCATGTTCAAATGTTGAAACTGTATTACAGCTGTATTTGTCACTAATAATCACTAATTATAGTTGAGAACGTTCCTTTTCTCTTCTAACAAGGATAAAAAATGTCCTCCAATCCACCATGACTCAAGAGCATCTCAGTGCTTTGTCCCTCTTGAGGAGGGCTGGGCAATAATTTTTGAACGGGGACCACCTGGAATGGACGGGGCCTTTAAATAGCTGGAGTTGAAAGGGCTTGTGGCTCCCAGGCATCACATTAGCTGGGGATGGGCACTACAACCCCTTTCAACTCTTGCTATTTAAAGGGCTCGCTGTTCCCGGCCTCACTGCTAGCACGTTGCCTAGGAGCCAGGATGCTAGAGCCCTTTCAACTGCTTCTATTTAAAGGGCTCGCGCCTTTCCCGGGGCTGTTGCCTGACCATCACGGGGAAGGCACGAGCCCTTCAAATAGAAACAGCTGAATGGGCTCACGAGTCCCTGGCTCCCAGGCAATGCACTAGAGGGCAGGACCTGGAACAGATGCGTGGGCCGGATCAAAGCGCTCTCATTTGCATTTCCTCTTCCTTTCCCTTTTGCGCAAGAGGTTTTTGTGCAAAAAAGGGCTGTGTAGACAGCGTCTTTTTGCACAAACCCCCCCTTTGTGCAAGAGCTGTTCTTCCAAAAAAATGAGCATTTGCTCTTCTGCAAGAGGCTTGCAGTATAGCCATAACCCTAGAGAGGTGGTAGAATCTCCATCCCTAGAGGTTTTTAAGTCCTGGCTTGACAAATCCCTGGCTGGGATTATATAGTTGGGGTTGGTCCTGCTTTGAGCAGGGGCCGGACTTGACCTCCTGAGGTCCCTTCCAGTCCTGAGTTTATGACTTTAAGATAATACTTTAGCATGTCAACAACCCATTTCACTGCAAAGGCCTCCCATTCTAAGGTGGAATAGTTGGTCTCCCAGAGGAACATCTTATGGCTTAGGTACAGGATGGGAAGTTCCTTTCTTCTGAGTTCTTAGGACCATATTCCTCTCAGTCCTGCCATCGGGGTGTCTGTCTGGAAGGTGAAGGGTTTTGTGAAATATGGTTGGGACAGTACATGCTCTTGGGTCAGCTATTCCCTGGAGGGTCTGGAAGGCCCTTTTACGGTCCTTGGACAATTTGACCTTCCGTGGCTGTTTGTTTTTCATTAGATCTGCCAGTGGGGTGGAAAGCATGGAAAAGTAGCAGTTCAGCAGAAAAGGACCTGGGGATTACGGTGAATGAGAAGCTGGGTATGAGTCAACAGTGTGCCCTTGTAGCCAAGAGGGCTAATAGCATATTAGGGTGCATTCGGAAGGGCATTGCCAGCAGATCTAGAGAAATGATTATTCCCCTTTATTCGGCACTGGTGAGGCCACATCTGGAGTATTGTGTCCAGTTCTGGGCCCCCCACTATAGAAAGGATGTGGACGCATTGGAGAGGGTCCAGCAGAGGGCGACCAAAATGATTAGGGGGCTGGAGCACATGACCTATGAGGAAATGCTGAGGGATTTGGGCTTATTTAGTCTGCAGAAGAGAAGAGTGAGGGGGGATTTGATTGCAGCCTTCAACTTCCTGAAGGGGTTTCCAAAGAGGATGGAGAGAGGCTTTTCACAATAGTGACAGATGGCAGAGCAAGGGGCAATGGTCTCAAGTTACAGTGGGAGAGGTCTAGGTTGGATATTAGGAAAAACTATTTCTGTAGGAGGGAGGTGAAGCACTGGAATGGGTTACCTAGGGAGGTGGTGGAATCTCCATCCCTAGAGGTTTTTAAGTCCTGGCTTGACAAAGCCCTGGCTGGGATGATTTAGTTGGGATTGGTCCTGCCTTGGGCAGGGGGCTGGAATCAATGACCTCCTGAGGTCCCTGCCAGCTCTAGGATTCTATAGTTCTATGATTCTATGAACATTGGGTACAAAGCAGAGATAATATCTGGCAGTCCCTTTAATTGCCATACTTACCTCTTTATCAGAGGGGTGGGGTAGTTCCGAATGGCCTGCACATTGTCCATGGTATAACCTAGATGAGTCACCTCCAGCTGATCTAAGTAATACTTGGCTGGGTTTGGGATGAGACCTGCATCTCCTCAGGCCTGTAGCATGCTGGTGAGGTGTTGAAGATGTTCTACTCAGCTGGCACTATAGATGATATTGTCAATATACATGGCTGCATATGCACTATGGACTCAATATGTGGTTTATGGGCTATTGAAAGGTGGCTCTTGCTCCATATAAACCAAAAGGCATCACTGTAAAATGTTAGAGGCCAAGGGTGTAGGTAATGCTGTCTTCTCCCTGGAGGCTAGAATGAAAGGGCTCTGCCAGTATTATGTCTAAGATGGAGATAGACTCTGCATGGCCTAGGCGCTTGAGTAGTTAATCCACCCTGGGTATGGGGCAGGCTTCAAGCTGTGAGATGGCATTCCTTTTTCTAGAGTCATTGCAGAACCTGACAGCCCTGTCTGGCTTCAGGTTGGGGGCTAGTATTGTAGGGCTCTGCCATTCGCTTTTGGACTCATGGACTTCCAGGCGAACATCATATTTAGTTCCTTCTGCATGACATCCCACATTTTCTTGGTGGTCTCTCAGGGTACGTCTAGACTACAGGCTTTTGTCGACAGAGGCTCTGTCGACGAAGAGCGTCTAGACTACAGCCAGTTCTGTTGACAAAGTAAGCCACTTTTTCGACAGAGTCTAGATGCTCTTTTTTGAAAAAGCACAATGTGGATGCAATAACACCTTTTGTCGACAGAACTCTGTTGACAAAAGGCGTTATTCCTCGTAGAATGAGGTTTACTGCCATTGACAAAACTGCTGCGTTCTGTCGACTTACTGTCGACAGAACTCGGCAGTAGTGTAGATGCAGGTAGTCCACTTTTGTCGAAAAAACCCTTTAGCCTAGACATACCCTCACTGTCTAGCTGGGAATGGTAGCAATGTGATGATTTAACACACTTGTTCTTCCCGTCTTGGCAGACAAGACATGGGGGAAGACCGATACCAGCTGTTGTAGCTTGTCTTGCTGTTTGGGGTCAAGTTCTTGGCTAAATGCCACTGGCCCTGACTCAGAGGGTTCATTGGCCAGTGGCCCCAATTCAGGCTTTGGGGGATATGGGGCAATCATGAGGGCTTCCCAATCCTTCTAAGCCTTAAGGAGATTCACATGATAGATCAGTGTGTCCCTCTGACATCCAGACAGCCGTATCTCATAATAAATGGTTCCCACCTGCCTTGTAACCTTGAAGGGAGTCCCAACAAGGGGTAAGGGCATCAGTAGGCCTGCAGGATCCCCTTTGGGCTGACTCTCTGGCATTCAGAGCAACAAGCATATTAGTCCCGTGCTTCTTGGTGTATCCCTAGCCAGAAAAATTGCTGGGCTGCCCTCTGTAGCATCTTCTCCTTCCTCAGGTGCCCAGCTCAGGGCACCACATGAGCCATGTGGAGCAAATCTTCGCAAAACTATCATGGGATTAGCAGTTTGTGTAGGCCTACCTTTATAAATAGGCTAAGGACCCACCGACAGAGGAGGTCCTTTCAGATCTCAAACTTTGGTTCTTGGGGTAAACACTAGGGGAGGCTTTCTGTTGGGGTAGATTGTGCCATCTACTTCCAGGCCTGGCTGAGGATTGGGTCTTCACTTTGTCTCTTGAAGAAGTCCTTGTTGACATCCAGCCATCCTTGTCCTGGCCCAACCGGGGCTTCTGCGGGGAGTGAGCTGGCTCTGGTGTGCCAAGGTCATCTGGGGGTTCTTCCTCAGGGTCACCTGGTATGGGACGGCTGAACAATGACCTCTGGGTAGAAGTGCCCTCAGTCCATAAAAGGGCACTCTCTCCAGAAATGCCCCTCTTGGCTGCAGTTGCAGAAGCAGTCCTGACTGGTCCTGTAGGCGGCGTACTTCCTGTCCGCATTGTTTTCCTTCTCTGTCCAGGACAGAGGTGGCTCTGGTTAGGGCCTTTGCACAGGCTACCCTTGTGGGTACGGGAAGCCGGGTATAATTGTGGGGATTTCCTTGTTGAGGTTTATGGGGACCCCAGAGTATGTCTACACCACAGAGTTTTTTTGGAAAAATGGCCATTTTTCTGAAAAACTTAAATTACATCCACACTGCAATCACATTCTTTCAAAAAAAAAATTGAAAGAACAGAGGAGTTTTTCTGACATTGGTAAACCTCTTTCTACAAGGAAGAAACCTTTCTCTGAAAGAGCTCTTTCAGAAAAAGGCGTGTGTGAAGAGGGAGTTCTTTCGCAAGAAGAGAAAAGAGGAAAAAGCATAGGTGCCCTGGTGGCCATTCCACCCATAGCAATCACAGCTTACATGCGAGAGAGCGTCCATTCACTGTGGACGTTATCTGTTGAAAAAGCAGATCACTTTTTTGAAGCACTTTGGCAGTGTGGACGCTCTCCTCGGAAGAAGTTTTTTTGGAAGATCTCTTCTGGGAAAGCTTCTTCTGAAAGAAGCCTGCAGTCTAGACATAGCCCCAGCTAGATAGCTGGTTTTGATCACCTGGGTTCTCTAGTTTATGACTTGGTCTCTCCAACCCCTCATGTAGTCTTCAGTCAGTGAGACTGTCTCTGTGAGGGATAGTAGGTGGTGCCATTGCACCCACTCCTTCCTCCCAACCAGCAGGATATGGAGAAATTGTTCCAAAGCCACTGCTTTGCACGATTGGACTTCATTCTGGTGTTCTGCGTCAGCCGCCACTAGCAATAATCCCAGACTCTCTGGGCCATCACCTTGGGCCTGGCTCCTGGCAGATACTAGTCTCAGTAGAGTTGCTGATGACATATTGCAGAGTTGATACCCGCTTGATCCAGGATGGCCACTTTGACCTTTGGATATTCCAGCAAGTTCCCATGAGACGAGGTTCTAGTGCACTCTCTACCCTGGATCCACCAAATCAGGGGCCAGGAGTGAGGCCCAGTATTTCGATGGTCACCTGGCAGCAGTGGCAAACCATTCAAAGGTAACAAGGTTGGCCTTCAGGTTGTCACTGGTTCCCTTCTTTGTAAGGCCTACTGGTAACCCCACCAGATTATCCCCGGCCTCATCTCTGACTGGCCTAGGGCAAGGGGGCAGAGCAAGTCTCCACAGCAATGCCATCTGCTGGACCAGTCATTCCTGTTGTGACTGTTGCTGGGTGGCCAGTTTGCACAGTGACTGTTGATGCTGCTCCCGTTGCTGTGCTGCCTGCTGTTGTTGCTGTGGGGCCAGTTGTTGGAGCAGCTGTGCCTGCTGCTGTTGCTGTTGTGCTGTTTCCTGCTGCTGGTTGGCTAACAGCCATTTCAAAAGCTTTTCCAGTTCCATTTTATGGTAGCTCCTTCTCTGAGGTCCTGATCAATATCTACATTCACCACCAGTTGTTGAGGGGTTGATATAACTTTCTTGGGGTGGAGGCTGAGTATTCTATGGCCCTGTGGTTGGGCTCAATATCATGTTGCTCAGTAGTTTGGGTCTTCATCCATGGTCCTGGCTACCAGAATAGTCTAGCTGGGTTGCTGGCAGAGTTGCCTCTAAGATTTTCCATCCATGAGCGGAGTGAGTTTGGTCTTGTGCACCAATATTGAGGTCATATGCGCTTGTTCGCTGTGTGCCACTGTGGCACCTGTTACCAGATTTTCCCAATACTCTGGGGTATGCTCATTTATTAGGGTTTCTCTTATGGGACTGGTGGAAGGTTGACAATTCCATCAGTGTGTTGCTTGTGCTTACTTGTGCTCTCATATGGAGCTGAATTCTCCCT
>CM057845.1:122576676-122590363 GCA_030068395.1 Apalone spinifera | reverse complement strand
CAGGAAAGAGATCTTGGAGTTATCGTGGATAGTTCTCTGAAAACGTCCATGCAGACTGCAGCGGCAGTCAAAAAAGGAAATAGGATGCTGGGAATTATTAAAAAAGGGATAGAAAATAAGACCCAGAATATCTTACTGCCCTTATATAAAACTATAGTATGCTCACATCTTGAATACTGCATACAGATGTGGTCTCCTCACCTCAGAAGAGATATTTTGGCATTAGAAAAGGTTCAGAAAAGAACAGCTAAAATGATTAGGGGTTTGGAATGGGTCCCATATGAGGAGAGGCTAAAGAGACTGGGACTTTTCATATTAGAAAAGAGGAGACTGAGGGGGAATATGATAGAGGTATATAAAATCATCAGAGGTGTGGAGAGGTGAATAAAGAACAGTTATTTACTTGTTCCCATAATATAAGAACTAGAGGACACCAAATGAAATTAATGGGTAGCAGGTTTAAAACTAATAAAAGAAAGTTCTTCTTCACACAGCGTGTAGTCAGCCTGTGGAACTCCTTGCCTGAGGAGGCTGTGAAGGCTAGGACTATAACAGAGTTTTTAAAAGAGTGGGATACATTTATGGAGGTTAGGTCCATAAAAGGCTATTAGCCAGGGGGTAAGGAATGGTGCCCCTGGCCTCTGTTTGTGAAAGGCTGGAGAAGGATGGCACGAGACAAATCGCTTGATCATTGTCTTCGGTCCACCCCCTCTGGGGCTCCTGGCACTGGCCACTGTCAGCAGACAGGATACTGGGCTAGATGGACCTTTGGTCTGACCCAGTATGGCCATTCTTAAGTTCTTATGTTCTTATGACACTGTTTGCTCTTCTCCCTCCCATCACTACCTGGAAATAGAGGAAAATTTACAGCTCCTCTTGCCCATGCCCTCCCCAGCTAGAGTGAGGAATGCAGCAAACTGTGCACTTTCCCCTCACTCCCTAACAGTGACAGGAAGGGGAACAGCCAGCCGCATCCTGGTATAAATCCGGGGGGGGCAGGGGAGAAGCTTCTGTTCCCCCATCTAAAGAACACCAGGGGGCGGGTGTGGGGTTAGGGCAGTCCCATATGGGGGTGTGTGCTCCCAGCCAGCCCCTTTTACCTGTGAGGCTTCCTGCTGCTTAGTATGGCAGCCATACTGGAGCTGGGCTGGGAGTATGCTGTGCCTCTGCCTGTAATGGAGCTCTCCAGCCAGACAGTTCCTTCTGGCCAGAGCAGTGCCGTGAGGTTCACTGGCTCACTTCCACCACTTTGCGTTGAGTCTGTGGAGAGGGGAGAGCAGGGAGGCCAGTCCCAGCCTCCAGATGCTGTTGTCTGCAGGAGCCCTCGTTCAGCCCTCACTCTCATGGGACTGTGGCGAGCAGAAGTAAGAACTCCCTGCATCAGCTGGCAGGGAGAGGAGCCCCAAAAGGGACCAGAGGATAGACTCCCACTTCTCTTCTGCTAATTGCACCCATGGGATCAGGGAGGAAGATCCATGCAGAAAGCGGGTCAGAAGGTACAGGTGCCAGTCTGTTTCCTGACAGGAAGGAGGACATTACTGCTGTGGGAGGGAGTACACATCCGACAAGGGAGACTGGGCCCAAAGAGGAGGAAGCAGAGAATGGATGGGGGACACTGTGTGGGGACAGAGAGCTTGGGTGGGTGAGGGAGCTAGAAGTCTGTGGGTGACAGAGGTACAACAAAGTGACAAAAGGGACAGAAAGGGACCCAGGAAGTGAGTCCTCCTGGAGCATATGAAACATGCAGAACATTGAGGGGGGCCAGAGAGTTGGTAATACAAGTGTTGTACATGTACACAGGTGAGTGGGATAGCAGCAGCGATCCAGTGGTTATGCTACTGGCCTACAATTTGGGAGACCTAGGTTTAATTCCCTGCTCTGTCCCAGATGTCCTATGTGACCTTGGACAACTCACTAAGGGCATGTCTATACCATGAGATAAGGTTGAATCTAACGTGGTCGATTTCTGGGCACTCAATCTTGAGAAGGCGAAGCTCTGTGGCCTCACTATGGGCAAGACTCAAATGAGGTCCAAAGTACTGTGGTCACATTATGGATCCTGCCATCGACTCAGAGAGTGAGGCACCATGGGTAGCTTGGCAGTCTGGGCTGTGCTTCTGGTGTCCACTGGTTCCCGAACTCAGCAGTGGATGGTTGGAAGGGCTCATGTTGGTCCTGCTTTGGGCAGGGGGCTGGACCCAATAACCTCCTGAGCTCTCTTCCAGCCCCATGATTCTATGGTAATGTCTTTTCCTTCTTCACTTTGGCTACATCTACACTGTCAGTTTTTGCAGCAGAAAATATGCACATGAGATCACAATTCATGCAAATGAGCCGCTCATTAGCATATTTTCTGCTGCAAAAACTGGCAGTGTAGATGTAGTCTTACTGTAGATACTGAACCAGAAATGAATGCAGCAACAGGTGTAAGAGTTACATTGCATGCTCATAATGCCACTCATAAGGTGACACCATCCATGCATTCTAGTCTAGGGGTACTTGGCGGGCAATGCATTACATTAGAGAAGGTAATAAAAATATTTTAAAATTGTCTCAAGGAATCAATGGCAAAGCACTGTGGAAGGTTCTGTAGACCAGTGCTTTGCACGGCCACATGAGAGATGTGGGTATCTCACTCTCCTAGGAGCAGCAAAGGCCAAAAGCACTCATGCCCTATGGCTGCTCATTAACATTAGCCAGAGGAATCCCAACCAGTCTTCAGGTAGCCATTGGCAGAAGGGCTGTAGCTGTAATGTGAGCTGTTCAGGAAGGAGTGCATCTTAAAATGGGGGGGAGGGACATGATTTATAATAAATCAATTGCAAAACTTCTTGCGTGTTTGGTTGTTCAGAAATTTTAACAGGAAATGACCTGGGATGGACCTGAAGTGACATAATTAGTATTTGTTCCCATACAGGGGTTCATAGTATCATTGTCAAGTTGCTTGTGGATTGGATTATCCCGTAATGCAGCAAACAGGATCCAGGCATGGGAGGATGGTGCAGCACTTTCCACTGGCTTGTAAGTCTCCAGCACTTTTAGAAAGTTCCTCTTTCTCTCTTAATCTATTTGATACATAGCTAGAGGGAAGGGAAGGTGAATAAAGAAAGGAAATTCTGTTGCCCAAGATCAGCAAACTCGCTGTTCCTTGTGAAAGGTTAGAACTCAGCCTATTCCCAATTCTCTTGCACTGTTTGACATGGCTTGGCACTGAGTGCACAAGAAGTCCCTAGGTCTGGAGTGCAAGAGGTGATTTTTAAGGGAGAGCTGTGGGAGCAACTTTCACAACACCGTTTTCTCTGTAGCTGTGCAGTCAATTCCTAACTTTCATATACATCCACCACACTCTCACATTGTTACACAGCTCCTGGCTCCCAGCTCCAAAGATCCCAATGCTGATATGCTCTGACTTGAACTTCATCACCAGGAGATTTGCACAACTAAGTGTAAACTGTCTTTCAGGTTTCAAGTCCATGAAAATTACTATGAAGGGGACTGTGGTTTTGGAAAATAGCAAAGCTCACTCCTATGGATGCATATCTCATAATTGTTGTGTTTGTTAGAAAAAAAATGCTTAATTGGAATCTGTTTAACCAGCATAAGAAGAAACCTAGCAAGTCCTTTGCAGAAAGAGAAATCTTGGAGGAATCAGTGTCCCCAAATTTTGACTAGGAGACACTAATTTATGCCACCTGAAGATCTTGACCTATGTTTACCATTACTGCCTTTATTTCACTTTATTTCTTCCTTCTTTCCTTTGGTCACAGAAAACTGTTGATAAATGTCTTATGGAACGACTCAGGCTGTGTCCATTCAAAGTAGGAGGCACTATACGGGGATAAGTCTCACTTAATTGAGCCATTCACCGACCAGTCCAGGTGGCCAGCTCCAGTGACAGAGGAATCTTTTAGATTAATGAAAGCAATTGTGCTAGACAGTTAGAGCAGTGGAATGAGTTCTGTTTCCTGTGCTGCCACTTTCTTACTTGCATAGCTTTAGGAAAATTATTTAATTCTGTGCTTCATCGTCAAAAAATGGGAATATGTTATATTAATTCTAGACACTGTATAAATATGCTACAGAAAGGGACCTTTTGGCTCAAAAGGGGTAAAGGTCATTTTGTTGTCCCTAGGACCTGTCTAATGTTGGCTTTACTTCCTGTGAAGTGGGGTCTCCTCCTCTTTACCTCTCCCTCTAGAGAGGAGGGGAGGCAGCATTGGGACAGATCTCCTATTAGAGGGGAACAAGTAGTTAAGGAAATCCTGCCTGGAACAGTTCTTTTCACCCCATCACCTACAAGCTAAATATGAGTCAACAGTGTGATGCTGTTGCAAAAAATATGGCCCAGTTACCTGCTCTGCCTTATCATCTTCACCACAGCAGCATGAAGCAGAGCAACCCAGTCCCAGCCCACTCTGCTCTGCTCTCATTGCATGCCCTTTAACTGTCCAGAGGCTTGGTTTGGTCACATGACTTCAATCAATCATTCCACTTACTGAGGCAAATGGGCAGAGCAGGTAACTGGGCCATATTTTTTGCAACAGCATCACACTGTTGACTCATATTTAGCTTGTAGGCCACTATAACCCCTAGATCTCTTTCTGCAGCACTCCTTCCTAGACAGTCACTTCCCATTCTGTATGTGTGAAACAGATTGTTCCTTCCTAGGTGGAACATTTTGCATTTGTCCTTATTGAACTTCATTTTGCATTTGTCCTTATTGAACCTCAGACCATTTCTCCAGTTTGTCCAGATCATTTTGAATTACGACCCTATCTTCCAAAGCATTTGCAACCCCTCTCAGCTTAGTATCATCTGCAAACTTAATAAGCGTCCTCTCTATGCCATGATCTAAATCGTTGATGAAGATAATAAACAGAACTGGCCCCATAACTAATCCCTGAGGAGTCCCACTTGTAATGCCCTTCCAGCATGACTGTGAATTAGGATCTCTAATTCGAACTACCGTTACTCCTCGTGGACAAGGGTGAGCCAGGCACACAGCTCCAGAAAGGTCGTCTTCTGCATGTCGAAATTCTGGAGCCACTGCTGATCGTCCCACTGCTCCATGAGGAGCCAATCCCACCAGTTGGAACTGGAGTCCAGCCGCCAGCAGTGACAGTACATGGTGGGGTGCATCTGGTAGAGCTGTGCTCCCAGAGAGATGGTGATGGTCTCCTTGATTAACTGGGGGCTGTGTTCCTGCAAAGTCAGGAGGGCAGCCTGCAGAAACTGCAGCATGACAGGTGAGGGCTGTTGAGTGCCCAGAGGCACCTCCGTCTCCATGGCTGGCAAGCTAAGGTGTCCACAAGGAGAACCACAGCAGTCAGAGCAAAGGCTTTGCTGTCCCCCCAAGGAGGTAGGCAAAGGAGAAAAACTTGAGGAAAGGCTGTATGGGGAGGGGGGGGGGGCGGGATCCCTTTAAGCACAAGCCTCAGGCAGCAGCTCCAGGAAGTAACTGCATCCTGATGCCCTGCCTGAAGTGGTTCTGGGTGGCCTTGGACACTTAATCACATGTAATCAGTGTGGGCACTCTATTTTGAAATACATAAGTGCTGTTTCAATGGGCATTTTGTGTGTAGACATGCTATTTCAAAATAAGCTATTTCGGAATGTTTCTTCCAGAGTAGCTTATTCCGAAATAAGCGTGTACTGTAGACGTACCCTAAATTAGACTTGGATACTGATTGCCCCTCACATTCATCCCACCATACTTTAAAAGAATACCTAGAAAGTATTTTCCTCCAAAGACAGTTTAGTTTTATCAACATTGTCCTCACATTTGGAGTGATTCATCACATGTCATTCTGTGAATGAAATGCAATAAAGTTTAAAAAATCATAAATCTAGCAACTAAGTTGGATGTTTTACTAATTTATTGAAAGAAAACAATTTTAAGCAGATACACTTACAATATAAATACAACCACTGAAAAGGAAAAGAAAAGAATGGCAGTATTTATTGGGGGCTATTTGTCATTGCCTTTGGGATGCCCCAGATGTTATGATTTCCATGATCCATCTCATGCCACTATGTCAGGCTATGGCAGAAGAACCAGCTGCTCACAAATATAACGCTTTGCATCGTTGCATGGACCAGAGGTGAGGTCTCCACCTATGATGAATGCACAGTCCCCATCAATGTATCCTTTCTTTACAGCAAACCTATGATAAAATAAAAAGTTACTTCAAGCCATCCTAGATATACCTTCACTCTGGGCTTGCAGACCCCCTCCTTTCCACTGTTTGTGTTTCATCACTTATAGCTGCTGAGCAAAACATCTCAACATTGACTTGCACCACCCTCTGCCGATTTGGGCCCCCATATAATTTTAAAACCCATTTTAGTGATGGCATATTGCATTCCTTGTTATTCAGGTCTGGCTTTCTCTCCCTTGTAGCCCTGTCAATGAACTTCACTGAAATGAGAAGTTTCCAGTTGCGCTTGGAACTCACTGGTCAGTGGAGAAAGCTGTGCCATTCCTCCACATCCAGGGTTTATCAGTCCTGTCACGTGACAATCCTATCCAGTGAGAATATGCGAGAGGGCTTATGAAATCCTGCATAAAGACAAAGCTAGGTCATTCTTTTCCCCACTTATTTCATGGGTGTACATGTATCAGGTATTTGCTCATTTCACAACTGTATGGATATCAGGTATCAGGATGTTGTTAATAGGTCCCTGTATGCTGAGGCAGTCTTATGGCTGATGAAGAATGTGATCAGAGTTGATATCCTTCAGGCAAGTTTTCTGTAGAAATTGTGACAGTCATCTCTCTGTTGGTTAATCTCTATTCACTCTCTTCTCTGGAGGAAAAGACCTCCTCTAGATCACTTCTGAGACAGTAAAATGCTCAGAGTGATGTACAGGTTTTTCTTATACTACAGTAATAGCTGTACCTTGAATATGAAAATTACGGAGCATGTTGGGGTTTTACCTTGCAACATATACATTTTAACTTAATGTAGGGTTCAATTTATAGCTCTAATGTGGGGAAAGAAGAGGAGGTAACTAGCCTTCAAGAAAAAAATCACCATCAAGCAAGATAGCAAATGAAGCCAAATCTCATTTTCTGCCATCCTCTTTCAACTGGCAGTTTTGAAATTGTAGCTCTCCAAAGAGAAAGATACTCTACCAGCTCTTCTTTGTTTTCTATCAGGAGGAGTTTGGAGCCAGGAGAGGAGCAGGCCTTTTGACTCTCCAACCAAGATCTGGTTTCAGTAGAAAAGTGGTAACATTTCTCTCCATGAGGAAACCAATTTTCTGGGCAAAGAAACTTCCATCCTTAAAAACAAGAAAATGCAGCTTATGTTTCTTCTGTTGCTGTTACACTTGTCCTCCCTCCCCAATTTCCCCCATTTGACTTTCCTCCAGTTATTGTGCTTTGCCTCTATTAAGTTTGTCATGACTGTCATATAGGGCTTTTCTCTTCTTATGCATCTTTTACAACACCTAATAGAACTGAGGCCCATATCTGAATAGGGTCTCTAAATATTATGTCATTATAAGTTGTGGCAAAACTCTGGCTATTCCCTGTAGATCTCACGCTACTGGCAGATAGTATTAGCTTCAGAGGCTCACTGTGGCCATCCACACAGCCTCTTTCTCTTTACTAAAGGCAGGAGCCAGAGTCTACTGAGCCATACTCCTCACCGCTAGTTCAGGGGTCGGCAACCTTTCAGAAGCGGTGTGCCAAGATTTAACTTATTCACTTCTATTTATGGATCTGTGTGCTAGGGGAAGGAAGGAGAAGGGACAGGTGGGGGCAGGCTGGATACCGTGACCATATTTTCTCACCAGCTGCAGCTAGGGAGAATGGTTTAATTTAAATTATTAAACAGACTAAGCATTTTAACTTTCTCATGTTAGTTTATCAAGCTTCATTTTAAATAAAGTAAAATATTAATTGATGTCTAACACAAAAGGTTTCAATGTTTTCTTTATTTATGGCAGAGGTGGGGAACCTCTTTTGGATCGGGGCCACAGATACAGAAAAATCAGTTGGGGACCACACAAGTGAGAAGCAAAAAAACTCCTCCCAAAACCCTCACTGATGTGGCCCCCAACTGAGACTCCTCATTCCTCTGATGCGCCAGCCTCATGGGCGAGGGGAAGGAATAGGAAGGACTGAGGTTCAAGGCTTCCCATAGGCCAGATTTACTTTTCTGGGGTCCCAGAGTTAGTGGATTTTATGGACCCCCTTAGGCTCTGCGGTAGAGACAGAAATGAGGTGTTCAGTGTTTGAGACAGGGCTGCCAGTGAGTGGGATAGGAATGGGGTGCAGGATCTGGGAGGAAGGTGGGATGCAGAAGGGGGAGAGGTTGTGAGGTTTGGGTGGGATGTAGGAAGCAGAAGCAGGCTGGGAGTAGGATGTCTGGCCAAGAGGGGGACACAGGAGCAATGGTGGATGCAGCAGCAGGGTGGGGATAAGTGTCTGGCCAGGAGGGAGGGAGCAGGAAAAAGGGAGGTCATTGGAGCAAGCTGTGGGTTTGGGGTCTTGGGTGGAGGCCTGGGCATCAGGCACCGTTACTGTGGCTGCAGCTACTTGGTCCTAGGTCAGCCCTGGGGGCCGAAAGCACTGGTACCATGGAAAAGCGGTCCTGGCCCAGCCCAGAGGCAGGAGGTACCACTGAGAAGCCTCAGCCCCAGTTTCAAGTTTTAAGAAGAAATTTCCTGTTGTGATCTGATTTAGAATCCAGTGCATCAGAAACTGTCTTGAGATTCACAAGCATGATGTGGTTGCAGGCATTTTGATGCTAGCATAAGGGCTCTTCTTCTATAGCAAATAGAGTCATTGTTATTATACTGTATCACTTTCCCTTTATGTACAAATCATGTTTGTTTATTCCCCACTGAAATTGTGTGTATGTGATGGGTTCTATTAGCTGGCGGTGTCTTTGTCAGTAATTTTTTAGCAGTATTCTTACACAACAGGTAAAATGGGGTGACGATATGCAAACATGTCTCCTTTACAGAGAGTTAGACTCCATTTATCACACACTTACTGATATGCATGCTTTATGGAATGTAAGATGGTGGAACCTGCATGCCGAGAAGCACCAAAGATGGAAAACATTAATAGTGAGAGGGTGATGAGTTTATCTTCCAGCTCCTTTGCAGATGACGAGAGCAGCACCAGAGGAAGAACAACTGGCTTGTCTATGGAGGGGAGACTGGCTGCTTCCCACCACTGTGATCCCCAGTCTATCATGGTATACAGAACTGGTAACTGGAAGTGACACACAGGTTTATTTATGGCAGAGGTGGGGAACCTCTTTTGGATCGGGGCCACAGATACAGAAAAATCAGTTGGGGGGCAGCAGATCAACCTGCCATTAAGGCAGAGAAACTCGTGGTCATGACACCCAAGGGGAGGAGGCACTGGGTGTGATGACTGAGGATTCTCTTCTAAGGGCAACAGAGGCAGCCATCTGCTGAACTGACATGCTGACCGGGGACATGTTCTGCTTTCCTGGAGCTTGCCTTCAAGACATTGCAGACAGGATTGCAAGGCACATGCTGCTCTCTGACTCCTGCCACATGCTGCTCATCTACACAGGCGCTCATGAGACCTGAGCAGCAGTGACTACAGGGCTCTGGGAGCAAGGGCGAGTCAGGTGCACAGGCCTTGTTTCCTTCCAACCTCCCAGCTGAGGGAAAGAGGCTGGGCAAGGATGTGGACATCCTGAAGATCGATTCATGGCTGTGACAATTAGGAAGACTTCCGCTTTCTTGGCCATGGCTTCAAATCTGAAGGTCAACAGTAACGTGTGTGAAAGGGATTAGGAAATGATAGATTTCGAGATGCCAGGTAAAGGAAGATGTAAAGGTAGCAGAATAAGAACAATGGACTTAGAAAAGCTGACTAACAAATTCAGAGAACTGGTAGATCAGACCCCAATGGGAAGAAAATCTAAGGGAAAAAGAAAGCTGGCAATTCCTCAAAGAGACAATAGACAAGGTACAACAGGAACTTGCCATTGTGTGACTGTGTCACTGGCAATTTCTCTGATGTTCCAGGATGTCTCTATGCCCCTATACTGCTTTTCTCTGATTAGCCCCTGCTTTCAACATTTTGTGATCCTTGACCTCTGCTTCAGTTCCTTTCGACTGCATTCCTGAGGCATCCTGATTCCAAGGTGTCCCAGATGTGCCAGTCCATTCTCCCTCCCCTCCTTAGTAGAACTTTCTCTTTTTGTATCAGGCCCTACTGTTGCAATTGTGAGCACCTGTCTCCGTGATTGGCAGTTGTGGCAGATGTGTATGTGGGGTGGTGGTCAGGCTCTTTGCCTCTAGGCAAGAGATGCTTTCCTCTGCCTCTGCAGCCTTTTCATCTGGTATTATATCAAAAAGACATAAAGCTTTAGCAACAGATATTACCAGATGATCCTAAAATATAGTTCCGTCATCACGTTTAGTTATCACAAAGGTGTGTGGTCCACAATTAGGGCGTGTCTACACAAAGGGGCTATTACAGAATATTTCCAATATCCTGAAATAGCTACCCTGTGTCTTTTGAACGTGTCCACTATTCTGAGACAGGTCTCAAAATAGTGGACTCACTATTTCGGCATCCCTGTAACCCTCGTTCCCATGAGGGTTAAGAGATGTCTTGAAATAGTGTTATTTTGAAATTTGGTACTGTGTAGATGCACCCAATTTGAAATACGCTATTTTGAAATTCAATCGAAATAAGATACTTGGCGCAAATTGTATATCTTATTTCAAGTTTAGGGTGCTGTGTAGATGCACCATTAGTGTGAACTCACTTCCTAAGAGAGAGACTTTCTATTGCCCTTTTGCAGCTAACCACTCTTTTTCTATTACTAAATATGATTTTTACTAGGGGAAGTTTCCATAGGCATTTGAGAAAGGATTTCCTTTGACATGACTATTTGTAATATGATCTCTTTGAAAGTTTGGCATCTATAGCCCTGGATGTCTGCAGAGTGTTGTCCTCAATTCTTAGAATCATAGAATCATAGAGCTGGAAGAGACCTTGGAGGTCATCAAGTCCAGCCCCCTTCCCAAGGCAGGACCAATCCCAACTAAATCAACACAGCCAGGGCTTTGTCAAGCTGGGTGTGTCTAGACTACATGGCTCCGTCAACGGAGCCATGTAGATGAGTTTACTAGACATAGCAAAATGAAGCGGTGATTTAAATAATCGCTGCTTCATTTACATCAAAATGGCCACCACACTGTGCCGATCAGCTGATTGTCAGCACAGCGCGGTAGTCTAGACGAGGATCAGCCAACCCCAGCACCCTTTGTCATCAGATCCCCACGGCTTACAGGATGGAGATTACACCACCTCCCTAGATAACCCATTCCACTGCTTCACCACCCTCCTAATGAAATAGTTTTTCCTAATGTCCAACCTAGACCTCTTCCACTGTAACTTGAGACCATTGCTCCTTGTTCTGCCATCCATCACTACTCTGAACAGTCTTTCTCCATCCTCTTTGGAACCTCCCTTCAGGAAGTTAAAGGCTGCTATCAAATCCCCCCTAACTCTCTTCTTCTGCAGACTAAACAAACCCAAATCTCTCAGCCTCTCCTCATAGGTCATATGCTTCAGCCCCCTAATCATTTTGGTCACCCTCCACTGGACCCTCTCCAATATGTCCACATCCTTCCTGTAGTTGGGGGCCCAGAACTGGACACAATACTCCAGATGTGGCCTCACCAGACCCGAATAAAGGGGAATAATCAACTAGTTTCTCCCTGTTTGTGAACAGCAGGTCAAGCTGCGCATGGCCCCTGGTCGGATCCTTCAGCACTTGTACCAAGAAGTTATCCCCAACAATCTCTAAAAAGTTCCTGGATTGTCTGTGTACTGCTGTATTGGTCTCCCAACAGATGTCAGGGCAGGGCTGGATTACTCAATAGGCAGACTAAGCATGTGCTTAGGGCACCAGCAAAGCAGGGGCACCAAAAAAAGATTAAAAAAAATTTGATATTTGATATTTCAAAAAAAGCATCAAAGTAGTCATCATGGGAAAAATCAGAACTTTTAAAATTGAAGACGGGGCTTTGGATTGACACAAAAATTGGAAGAACAAATTATAGGGGAGTGTGAATACTGGCAACATGTCTTGCAGCATGTTATAGCTGTTATTCAAACATTAGCTGAATGTGGTCTGCCTTTCCGGGGATCAAATGACACATTTGGATCATTGCAGAATGGAAATTTCTAGGGATTGTTGGAGTTTGTGGCTTAGTTTGACCCATTTTTAGCAGGCCATATCTCAAAATATGGGAATGCTGGCAAAGGTAACCCATTATACTTATGCAAGACAATACGTGATGAACTCATTGGTCTAATGAGTGACAAAGTTCGTTCAGCTATTGTGGATGAAATAAGTATTGCTGGGTACTTCAGTTTCTCTGTCGACTCTACACATCATCTTTCACATATTGATCAATTGAGTATTGTACTAAGATATATGTCTCCCTCAGATGGAAAACCAGTTGAACGACTTATAACATTCCTCAATTTGAAAAGCCACACTGGTGAAGAAATGGCAAATCAAGTACTGCATTATCTGTGCCAACTTTGCAAAATAGATTTCTCAAAGTGCAGAGGTCAATCTTATGACAACACTGCCAACATGTCAGGGTGTTATCAAGGAATGCAGAAGAAGCTTTTAGAACAGAACAAATATTCCATATTCACACCATGTGCTGCACACTCTCTCAATCTTGTTGGCTGCAGTGCTGTTGATTGTTGTCTGATGGCAGTAAGTTTTTTCTCAACAGTCTTTATACATATACTTTATACATTTTATACATTTTATACTTTATACATTTTTTCTCTGCCTCAACATACTGATGGGCAGTTCTTAAAACATATTTGGGCAATGATCATGTGTTGAACTCTCTTTCTAATACTCGCTGGGAGGCACATGCAGTGGCAACAAGTGTAATTCTGGAGTCCTACTCAAAGATTGTGGATGCATTAGAAAGGATAGCTGAAGACCAATCACAAAAGGGAGAAACTATACGAGAGGCAGAAAACATTGCAAACAAGATGCAAGAGCTAGAGTTTGTATTCATGTTGACCATGTGGAATGAAATTTTACAACACTTTTACCATACAAGTCAAGCACTCCAAGAAAAAGAATTGGATTTGAAAACATGTGCAGACCTCTGTCAATCATTAGCAGACCACTTACACACTTTGAGGAATGATTTCGAAAGATTTGAAGACATATCAAAAGATATCTTGCCTGATACTAACTACAAAGAAGCCCAGTCCCCCAAGCAAATCAGGAAAAAACAAGCAAATGATAGCAGTGTAACAGAAACAGCATTGAATCCTAGAGACAAATTTTGTGTATCTACTTACTACGCTATCCTTGACACACTGGAAGCTCATATGAAGAGGAGAGGTAAAGTGTACAAAGAAGTATCAAGTAGATTTTCTTTTCTAAACGATATGGACTTATCTGATAAACAGTATTCACAAGGTTCCCAAAAGCTAGTTGACTCATACCCTGTTGACTTGAACATGAATCTCTGTGGAGAAGTACGGCAGTTCCACTGTTATATGCGCACAAAGTTTAATGAAACAGGAAAAATGAAATTCAGTCACATTGATCTTCACGACACAATATTGAAAGATGGAATACAATGTGTATTTCCAAATGTAGAGATCGCACTATGTATTTTTCTAACATTGATG
>CM057845.1:122565359-122576576 GCA_030068395.1 Apalone spinifera | reverse complement strand
AAGCCCTCTCTCCGACACCACCTGCGCAACCACACATTTACTTCCTCAATTCGATGATCCTTACCTAGACCTTTCCCTTCAACAGGAAGGATGGACAAGAACACCACTTGTGCTTTGAATTCTTTGATCCTTCTTCCCAGTGCTACATAATCCGCAGTAACCCGCTCAAGGTCATTCTTGTCCGTATTATTAGTTCCCACATGGAGAAGCAGGAAGGGGTAGCAATCCGAAGGTTTGATCAGTTTTGTAAGCCTCTGAGTCATGTCCTGAATTCGAGCTCCCAGTAAGCGGCATACCTCACGAGATTCCAGGTCTGGACGTCAGATAGATGACTCAGTCCCTCTTAGAAGGGAGTCCCCGACCACCACCACCCCTCTTCTTCTTTTGGAGGTGGTGGTCATGGAACCCCTATCCCTAGGACTACTCATCCCATGCCTTCCAGTAGATGGTGTTCCCTTCCGATTTCTTCCTTGAGAGGTCCCTCCCAAAGCATTCTCCACTGCTGTGCCTGTGGAGAGAGCTTGAAAGTGATTACTTACCTCTATAGCAATGGGGGATTCCTGAATTGGCCTTTTTCTTCTTCTAGAAGTTACATGCTGCCAGTTCTCTTCCTTGTTCTGTACCGCCCTCTCTGGCTCTTCCATCTGACATGTCTGCAGGATTAAACGCTGCCTTCTATCGAGGAAGTCTTCATCCTCTCTGATCGAGCGTAGGGTCGACACTTGGGCCACCAGACATCTAATTTTTTCTTCCAAAATGGCGATCAGCTTACATTTAGTGCAGATGAAATCCCTTCTTTCTTCCAGGAGGAAGACAAACATGGCACACACTGTGCAGGTAACAACAGCAGACCTATCACTATCCATACCTGCTTTCCTAAAGAAAGGATTTAAAAGAATGGCAAGTGTACCTTGCCCCCTTCCCTCTCCCCTTCTAAACTCCCTCTCAAAACTCCCTGTTTGCAGTCACCTGTTCACAAGCTCCCTGGTTGCTGACTCACTCCTTTATAAAGCCCTGGGCCCTGGAAGGCCCTTTCACAGATGGCTGTCCATAACACCATGGTTGTCCATGTCAAATGCGTTAGCTGACAGCTCTGGTTGCAAAAGGAGATATGAGTCAGTGGTAGAAGCCAGCTAAGCCTAGGAAAACATGAACTTGCCTTTTGGCCATGGGGGTCTTGTATGCCTGTAAGATGAGAACTTTGGCCATTGAAGAACAGGCTTGTCCTTCATCAATTCTATGTCTGAAGTAAAAGGTTTCTCCTTCGTTATTGCACATTTTAAAAGTGTTTTCTGTTAACCCAGCTTCTCTTAGGGTATGTCTACATCACCAGCTAAAAGTCCATTTAAGAAACACAACTTCTGCTACATTAATTGTGTAGCTGAAGTTGAAATAGCTTAACTCTGGCACTGTCTACACATCAGGAATTTGAAGGAAGAACACTCTTCCTTCAGCTTCCCTTATTCCTCATGAAATGGGGGTTACAGAAGTTAGAGTAAGAAGCCCATTACTTCACAATTATTTCAAAATAATGGGCTTGCTGTGTAGATGCATGCTTTGTTATTTTCAAATAACGCTGCAGCATAGACCTGCCCGTGGGGTACGTCTACACTAGCCCCCCAATTCGAAGTAAGGAGGCTAATGAGGGTGACCGAAATTGCTAATGAAGCACGGGATTTAAATATCCCGTGTTGATTAGCATAATCCTGGCCGGTCGCCATTTTGGAAACTGACTAGCCCGCGTCTACATGCGACAGAGAAGCGGGATTCCGAGATAAACCTCTTAGTTCGAATTAACTGTTAAACCTCCTTCCATTTGGACACTCTCCAAATTGGAGTCCCAGTCATTGTTGTAGATAACTACAACATCCAAATATGCCACCACGTATTGATTATGTTGTTGGAGCAATTGATCCATCAACATTGAAAGGGGGCTGCTGCCATGAAGAGCAAGGTCTTACAATGGAAGAAACTAAGCAGTGTAGAAAAAGTGGTCTTTTCCTGAGACTCCTGGCACAGTTGAAGAACTATGATTTGACTGGAATAAAGGAGACTTGGTGAGATGACTCTTATGACTGCAGCACTATGATTGCTCACAGCTCCAGTATATAGAGGGAGAAAAGCCTATTGACAGTCTCTGGGTTAGGTTTAGAGGTGGGAGCAACCGAAGTGATGTGGTTGGCATCTGCTATAGACCACACAGGTAGATGAGGCTTTCTTCAGACAACGAAGGCTATGTCTACACTGCAGAGATTTTCTGAGATACCTCCGGTATCCCAGAAAAGCTATGCCGCATCCAAAGAATGTGTTTACTTTTTCAGAACAGTTTCCAAAAAAGTGGATGCATTCTTTCAGCATCCCTATGTTCCTCATTGTATGAGGAAGAAGGGATTTTCTGAAAGAGGTTTTTCCAAAATTTGACCCCATGTATATGGGCTGAATTTCAGAAAAGCTTCTTCTGGAAAAAAAGTCGAAAAATACAAAAATTATTATTTGCAATTTGTATATCTATTTCTGACTTTTCTTTGCAGTCATAGTCTAAGAAAAGCTACCAGATCACAGGCCCCAGTTTCTATGGGGGACTTTAATCACCCTGACATGTTGGGAGACCAATACAGCAGGACACAGACAATCCAGGAAGTTTTTGGAGAATGCTGGAGATAACTTCCTGGTACAAGTGCTGAAGGATCTGACCAGAGGCCATGCACAACTTGACCTGCTGCTCACAAACAGGGGGAAATTAGTAGGGGAAATAGAGGTGAGTGACAACCTGGGAAGCAGTGATCATGAGATGGTTGATTTCAGGATCCTGAAAGTGGAAACTTGGACAGATGACTAGGGAGGAGTATAAATATATTGCTCAAAAATGCAGGGGAGTTATCAGGAAGGCGAAAGCGCAATTAGAATTGCAGCTAGCAAGGGATGTGAAGGATAGCAAGAAAGGTTTCTATTGGCATGTTAGCAAAAAGAGGGTGATCAGAGAGGGTGTGGGACCCTTACTGGAAGAGGGAGGTAACCAATGACAGATGATGGGGGAAAAGCTGAAGTACTCAATGCTTTTTTTTTTTTCCTCTGTCTGCACAGACAAGGTCAGCTCCCAGACTAGTGAAGGATAAATTTAATTTGTTGTCAGTATGACCTCTCTGTGACCTGGATGTTAAGTCTGGTCTTTGTAAAGAGGTACTTGCTTGAACTCAGGTATACAAAAGGGGGGGGGGTTAGGTAAAACTGATTTGAACCTATTGTAAGGCCTGCAAAGGGACTGTGAGAGGACAGATAATGATTGGAGGGAATTTGGTGCAAAGGGGCATGACCTGTATATGCATGCAATTGTAAGTGGTCAGTGGAAAAAGGGGTAATTACCATGTAAGGTAGTACAAAAGACCTTGCCTTTTGTTTGGGAAGTTGCAGAAACTTTTCCTGAGCATCCTGGAGATTTTTGCCCTAAAATGCATTCCTGAATAAAGCTGGTTGCTTAAGAAGGGTGTCTGGAATTGATTTGGTAGGGGTTTTGGGCCCCCATCCGAACCCTCGGATTATAATTCTCTGTCACTAGCACTAGGCGACACAGTATGGGAAGGAAGTGGGCAGCCCTCAGTGGAGAAAGAACGGGTTAAGAATTATTTAGAGAAGTTACACATGCAGAAATCCATGGCGCTGGATCTAATGCAGCCGACGGTGGTGATGGAGTTGGCAGATGTCAGTGCAGAGCCTTTGGCCATTATCTCTGAAAATTTGTAGCGATCAGGAGAAGTTCCTGATGACTGGAAAAAGGCAAATGCAGTGGCCATCTTTCAGAAAGGGAAGAAGGACAATCCAGGGAACTACAGACTGGTCAGCCTCACCTCAGTCCCTGGAAAAATCATGGAGGGGATCCTCAAGGAATCCATTTTGAAGCTCTTGGAAGAGGGGAAGTGATCAGAAATAGTCAACATGGATTCATGAAGGGCAAGTCGTTCCTGACTAATCTGATTAGCTTCTATGATGAAGCAACTGGCTCTGTGGACATGGGGAAGTAGGTGGATGTGATATACCTTGACTTCAGCAAAGCTTTTGATACTGTCTCCCATAGTAAGGAAGTATGGATTGGATAAATGGACTGTAAGATGGATAAAAAGCTAGCTAGATTGTTGGGTAGTGATCAATAGCTCAATGTCTCACTGGTGGTCAGTTTCAAGGGGGGTGCCCCCAGAATCTGTTTTGGGCCTGGTTTTGTTCAACTTCTTTATTCATTACCTGGATGAGGGGATGGATTGCACCCTCAGCAAGTTTGCGGATGACATTAAGGTAGGGGGAGAAATAGATACTTTGGAGGGCATGGATAGGTTCCAGAGTGACCTAGACAAATTGGAGAAGTGGGCCAAAAGAAATCTGATGAGTTTCAACAAGAAGTACAGAAGTACACTTAGGATGGAAGAAACCCAAGGCTAGGGACGAACTTGCTAAGTGGCAGTTTGGCAGAAAAGGACTGGGGTTTACAGTGGACAAGAAGCTGGATGTGAGTCAACAGCGTGTTACCAAGAAGGCTAATGGCATATTGGGTTGCATTACTATGAGCATTGCCAACAAATCAAGGGGAGTGATTATTCCCTTCTATTTCAAACTGGTGAGACCACATTTGGAATACTGTGTCGTTTTGAGGACTCACTGCAGAGAGAGTCCAGCAGAGGGTAAAAAAAATGATTAGGGGTCTGGGGCACCTGACTTCTGAGGAGAGGCTGAGGAAAATAGGCTTATTTAGTCTGCAGAAGAATGAGGGGGGATTAGATAGCAGCTTGAAGAGGAGGTTCCAACGAGTAAGGTGCCAGGCTATCTTCAGTGTTGGTGGATGACAGAATAAGAAGCAATTATCTCAAGTTGCAATTTAGGTGGATAATGAAGCACTGGAATGGTTTACATAAGGAGGAGATGAAATCTCCAACATTAGAAGTTTTTAATGATAGGATGAACAAATTCCTGACTGGAATGATTTAGTTGGGGTGAATCCTGGGTTGGGCATATTGACCTTTTGAAGTCTCTTCCAACCCAGATCTTCTATGATTCCATGATTAACTATCCTCTGATCATTTGGTACAGAAGCTGATTTAAAGGATAAATTGCAAACCACAATTAGTAGTTCTGCAATTTCACATTTGAGTTCTTTCAGAATTCTTGGGTGAATGCCATCTAGTCCTGGTGACTTGTTACTGGTTAGCTTATCACTGTGTTCACACTCCTCCTCCAAAAACTCTTCAGTCTGTGCCAATTCCTCAGATTTGTCATCTAAAAAGAATGGCTCAGGTTTGGGAAGACCAATGCAAAGAGTTAATTTAGTTTCTTTGCAAAGATCTTTTCATTCTCATGTGCTTCTTGGCATCTTGATCATTGAATGGCCCATTGGTTATTTAGCAGGCTTCCTGCTTCTGATGGACTTAAAAATTGAGATTACTGTTTGAGTCATTGGCTAGTTGTTCTTCACATTCTTTTTTGGACTTCCTAATTATATTTTAACACGTTATTCAGCAAAGTTTATGTTCCTTTCTATTTCCCCCACTATTTCCACTTATTAAACAATGACTTTTGGTTTCTGACTGCTTCTTTTACTTTTTGCTTAGCCACGGTGGCACTTTTTTGGTTCTCTTGCTGCATTTTTAAATTTGGGGTATACATTTAAGTTGAACTTCTATTATAGTGCCTTGCAAAGGGATTTCACTTTTGGCACTGTACCTTTCCATTTTTGCTTAACTGTCTTTCTCATTTTGTGCAATATCGTACTATAAAGAAGGTGCAAGGAAGCCAGGTGGATAATGCTTGTGGGTTTCTGAGCCATTTTATACCTTGATTTGGGGTATTTAAATCCTGAATTTTTTGTCACATTTTGCTTTTAATGTTCTCATACACTTCAAGGAAGGCGTTAGCCTATGGCCAGTTAAACAGCAGTAAATACAGAGTCAGCAGCGTGTAGCACACAGTACCTTTGCCCTGGGGCTTCGTAGTCCTTTGTCTCCTCTGCTGCTCAGAAGCATTCTGGCATTTTTGTTCTGCATAGGTTGTGACTATCTTGTTTATTTCTAGTGGTTATAGCATAGAAACAATGAACTTCATTAATTGCAGCTCTAATTACAATCTATATAAGTATAAAGTTGTCATTGTACTATGTAGAACATGGCAGGTCTTTGTATTAAAAGACTAGTAGATGTGCCTGGAATTTTTTAGGGAGTTGGAAAGGGTGGGCCTCAAGGCAGAGAGCTGGGAGGTGTGCAGGGGCTCAGGGGATCCCTGAGGCCAGCTAGGACTGCACTGCCCTGTCGGTGGCTCAGCCCCAGGTCTGGTTTAATGAAGCTTTAGGGTAAGGGGGCCATTTACCCAGGTCAATGGCCTGCAACATGCAGAGCCCTATCCCCAGCCCCTTTACTGGTGTGGCCACACCCCTTCAGAAAAACTGTTCCCCATGCTTGCTGCCCCCTTACTGTCATCCCAAAGCATATCAGTCCCTCCTATCAGATGCCCCTTTTTTAATGAAAAACAATCTGATTCCAGGAACATCCCATTGTCCTGGCCCAACTCAGCTTTGACTTTGCTTTAAGGTAGGGTAAGAGGAAGCTGCCTACTGCAGTTGGTGGTCCTAGCTCTCACCGTATAGGAGGAGTTCTTAAACAAATGCACTCACAGACAGATGGACAGACAGATGCACATTTCTAAAATATATAGTAGATTTTGTTCTACAGAGCAATGGTTCCCAGTAGCCTGTCAGTGTACTGGGATCACTCAACAATTGTGAAATCAACAGATGAATCTTATCCCCTTTTTTCAACATCTGATCCCTGTTTAGAATCTTACCCCAAAATGTTGTTAGACTTACAGGTATTTGCATGACTTGTGTAACCCTTTTCAGATAGTATATAATCAGAAAATTACAGTTTAACAAGCTAAACATTGAAAATGATGGAACTATCCAGTTCAGGTAACGTATTGATCTACTTATTTACCCTTATGACTCATCCTGTCTGCTAATGACAGTCTTCAAAAGTAAAATTTCCCTTTGTACACTTCAAAACAAATTGAACTGTGATTTCGAAACATATTTGTAAACTGGTTAAACATGTAAAGTGCTATTTTGTTGGTTTAAAGCTTGGTTCTGTTCCCATTGAAATCAATAGCTGTTCTTTATTTAACCTTCAGTGGAGACAGGCAACTGGACATTACACTCTTCTAGATGGAGACCATTATTTTCTGTTTTTTAAAGAACATTTGAAATGTTATCTTCTCAAAAACCAACAGCTCAACCTCACTGGAATTCCTCTGCAGCTTGGAAATACTCTGCTGGACAGGAATAATTTTAAGACTCTGGGATGGTGAATAAATGTGGACAATTAAGGATCAGTCATGATGACTCCATGATGTTGATTATTGCGTTTAGGTAACGCATAGAGAAAATGGTACTTTATTCAGATACAAGTAGGTTTCAGAAAGGAGAGACGAATTCAGATATCACCATTTTTAATCCTCCAACCAACAAGCATGGCTTAAAGAGACCACATGTCCTAACACAGAACAAGTCAACAACATCCACTGCAGGACTGATTTATGGCAATAGAATCTCAGAATTGCATTCCGAGCTCCAGAGGTAAGATAATTTTTGCTCCCCTCTACCAGAATGCTGTGCATTATTCTAGGAGCATTTCAATGTCTGACAGATGTGAACAAATTACTAAAATAGCTGAAGAAAACGGTACAAATGTAAGTAGATAAAGTCAGACAGAGGAAGAGGTTTAATGTGGACAATAAAATACCAGTAATAGTAGATATGTTCTCAGATTCTGCTAAATGTACCACACCTTTGGTCCTGATGTTCTTTAGTCTCTGTTTCTTCTGCTGCTCAGGAGTGTGAAATTTCAAGTCAACATATGTCACTGTCTGTGGATTCATTTCTGGTGTATTTTGGGGAAGAAAGGTAGGATTTAGTAGACTGATGGACACTGACACTTGTACTAAAGAGCAACAGCAGCAGCATCTAATAACAGAATAAACTAATGAGGTTGGAAGAACCAAGCCTCCATCTCACTTCCCTGGGAATATGGCACATAGTTCTGGGTGGGGGACATTTTAATACACATTGACAAATTAGAAATCTTCAGAAAAGCAAAGCAAAGAATGAAATAAAGCCCTGGGGGGAGAGATTTCAGAGATGAGTACAAAAGATAGAGCTATGATTCCATTTGTTCTTGGGGTGGAGGGTGGTGGGATACAATCTGATTCCTAATGCCAGAGAGCTCAGGAGTGAGGAGAAGCGGTTGGCTCTGCCAGTTGCAAAAGAGCCCCCAGTCAGACAATTTATGAGTAAGTGGGAACTGGATCGTGGCCCCTTCCCAATGCTAAATGGGATGGCTGTACTGGGGAAATGCTAACAGCCCTTTGGGAAATCCCATCCCATCACTTAGGTGCCTAATTATGAATTGAGGAGCAGAACTGTAGGCATCGGTGGTCCAAGAATGCCCATTTGAGATGTGCACCTCCTCCACCTGCTCCTCCCCTTGACTGCACAATGCTCCTTGATTCCAGACAGGCAGAGCCCTGGGACTGCATTCTGCTCTGCGACAGCTCTGGGTACATCTGGCATAATTCATCCTTTGGAAGTCTGTGACAAGGACACAGCAGTAGCCTGGAATGGGGAAAGGATCCCTGCCTCTCACATGCCAGGGAGTTCAGGAAGCAGCATGAAGATAGTCAGGGAGGAAAGATCATTCTCTCTCCCCCTGGCTGGTCAAAGCAGGGAAGTCCCCAGGACTTGTGAGTAGTATTTTCAGGTGAGATTTTTTTCTTAGTGTTGTTTGTTCCCATAGTGATGCACAACAAAGCAGAGTATGAAAAGCAACTTGGGTCTGGAGATCGCTTCCCTTCCCCAGCTAGTGAAACAGGGACCCTCTCCCCACCTCGTGCGTGGTGGATACAGCAATCCTGCACTGTACTCAGCCTGGAGCTTACTCTCTTAAGCATCTTGTAGGGTTCTCTGCATGGCTTTATCCAGGCTCATTTCTAATCTTGCTTGTCAAAGGATTTCCACCACCTACCTTGGGAAATTCTTTTGTCTGAACTCTCACTTTACATCTATTTCTACAACCTCACACCACCCTGAACAGCCCATTTGGCTCCTAGGTGCGGACACACTGTCAGTATTTCTAGACAGTAATTGTGTATTGCCTTTTAGTCATGGCTTGAACAAAGTTCATTGCACACACAGTTTTTCAGTCTTTCTTTTAGAAGCTAGTCCCTCCAGGCCCTTTAGTAAAATGCATCTTCTGAATGCCTTCCATCTGCCCACTGCATTCTGTTTTATTTTTTAAACACTTATTTATCTAAATCTATGGGACAGGGTCCATGGCAAAAATGTTCATACACGAGAGATAAAAATTAGGCTTCCTATTCTGTGTGGAGGTGCCTATTTACGTATCCTAGTTTTGAAAAGTGCTGAGCTCCCAATAGCAATCATGGACTTGGAGGGAACCAATAGGTGCTCAGTATGTTTGAGCATGAATTTACTTTTTAGAGGCCTACTATGAATTTAGGTGGCTACCTTTAATACCCTTTTTTTGAACATCTTGACCCATGTCCCCGTGTTCTGTTCAGCCAGCTATACAGTAGGCATTCAACAAATCTGTACTGCTATAAAAAGAGAGGCATCCGTCACGCCCTCTTTCACAGAGAACAGACTTCTCGCAAGACTCCCCTGCCTCTGGCACATGACAAGGTGCCATGCAGGGGAGGGGGGGAGGGGAAGGTGCAGCTCAGGCACTTCGAGTGCCTTTCACTTTCCCACTGAGTTGCCAGAGACCAACCAGCCACTGCCAAGTAATGGCGCACACCCCTCCCGGGCAGTGCAACCCGCGCGCCACTCCTGTGTCACTGCCCAGTCCGTTTTGCCCACCTTGTGTGTGCCAGGACCTGGGTGGGATTGCTCTGCTGTATGGCCAGCGGGCGTGGGGGGACTTGCACTGAAGTGGGGTCTGAGAGGTCCCTTCACCCAAGAAGCTGCCAGAATCCAGCCTCCTCCTGGTGTAAGCCTAGGCACCCCGCTCCCCCCAGCAGCCCATTAAATACCTGAGTCAACCCCTCAGTACTGCGCCGTGCTCCATGCTTGCAAACCTGGCTCCGAAATGTCTCCCCTCACTGTGACCCTGAAATCCTCCCTCCTCCCCACTCAGACTGGGTCAGCTAAGTTAGCAGCCCATGGGCTAAGTGTGGAATGGAGGCCACGCCTCCACAGGAGTGCTGTGAGCCGGCAGGCTGGCCAGGATACAGCCCGCTGGCACCTGGATACCAACTCCAGCTGCACCCGGTGCTCTCCGGTGGGTGTGAGTGCACGGTGTGCGTGGGCAGTGCGAGGTGGGGGCAGAGCAGCAGGGACACGGCAGCAGTGCGTCCTTCATGGGCAAAATGGGAGCTAGGTCTGCTTTTGCCCCCCTGTGCCAGGCCAACCTGAGTGTACATCTACTGTCATAACGGGATGGGTAATGCTAGTAAATAATAAAAGCTTCAAATAATGACTCGGAATTTGAGTAATTGAAAATGCATTAAGAGTACCACACTCATCAGGGCCATAGAGAGACACAGACCTATAATCAGAGCACCTTCCAATGCTTAAACTGTTAGCTAGTTTTTTGCAAAATGTCTGATCTGCTATCCACTCTAACTCCTAGGTTACTTTCATCATTCCTGGTTTCATTTCTCCCTATCACTAGACAGCCATGTATTGGATTACTACATCTGCTGTAACAGTTTTAACATTATTTTGTGCTCACTTTGCTAAACTTTCCAGGTTGGTTTGTGTTATCTGTCTGATCTTGTGTTTGCAACACCCCTCCATTTAAAATCATCTGAGACGTTAATTTTGATTACATTAGAAGGTTATATACTTCAGTTTCCAATATAGTTCTGAAGATGATAAATAATAAAGATCTTACCATTAATCTCAGTCCATTTCTACTTAGCATTGTCCTTGGTTCACAATATTTCAAACAATGTTTTATTCATTTATAATGTTCATATTCAAGATTATCTGAATTAATTTGCCAAGTAAGATTTCTTGGGAAACACTATCAAATTCCTTACAAAAAATCAAGATATATCTCTGGTTTTCCTCAGCTTGTACTGTTTTTCTAGGTTTTCCTACTGGAAGATTTTCCTGGTGTTGATTGGGTCTTTCAGGGCAGGGAGCTGGGTGTATGTAAGGGGGGGGGG
>CM057845.1:122520867-122531317 GCA_030068395.1 Apalone spinifera | reverse complement strand
CCAAGTGTTGACCCTACACTCAATCAGAGAGGATGAAGACTTCCTCGATAGAAGCAGGGCTGACCCGAGCCATTTTGGCGCCCCGGGCACCAGGTGCGCAGTGCCACCCACAGGGGCGCATGGCCCTGTCTCCGGGCGCACGACACATGTGCGGGCCCACTCCCAGGGCACTTGGGTGGATGCACGATGCATGTGCTGCCCAGTCGGCCCAGCCAACCGCTGTGCCTGGCCGTGCAGGGCCCTGCGACTGCAGGGGGAAGGGCACTGCTGGCCGGTGCTGCAGGTGTCAACACGGCCCCAGCCCCGGGCGGCCGATGCAGCCCACCGGGAGCCAGGCGCCCCTCGTAGGTTTGCGCCCTCGGCAGCTGCCCGGCTATCCCACCCCTTAGCCCGGTCCTGGATAGAAGGCAGCATTTAATCCTGCAAGCATGGCAGGCGGAAGAGCCAGAGAGGGCAGTACAGGACCAGGAAGAGAACTGGAAGCATGTAACTTCTAGAAGGGGGAAGAGGCCAGCACAGGAATCCCCCAGTGCTGTAGAGATAAGTAATCACTTTCAGGCTTTCTCCATGGGCTCTGCAGTAGTGAATGCTTTGGAAGGGACCTCACAAGGAAGAAACCAGAAGGGAACACCGTCCATTGGAAGGCATGGGATGCACAATCCTAGGGATGGGGTTCCATGACCACCACCCCCAAAAGAAAACGATGGGTGGTGGTGGTCGGGGACTCCCTCCTAAGAGGGACTGAACCATCCATGTCCTGTTCGGACCTGGAAACTCGAGAGGTGTGCAGCTTACCAGGAGCTCGAATTCAGGATGTGACTGAGAGGCTTACCAAACTGATCAAACCTTCGGATCGCTACCCCTTCCTGCTTCTCTATGTCGGAACTAACGATATGGCCAAGAATGACCTTGAGCAGGTTGCTGAGGATTATGTAGCACTGGGAAAAAGGATCAAAGAATTCGGAGCGCAAGTGGTGTTTTCATCCATCCTCCCTGTTGAAGGGAAAGGACTGGACAGGGATCGTCGAATTGAGGACGTAAATGTGTGGTTGCGCAGGTGGTGTGGCAGAGAGGGCTTTGGTTTCTTTGACCATGGGACTCTGTTCCGGGCTCAAGGATTGTTAGGAAAGATGGGATCCACCTAACCAAGAGAGGAAGGAGCATCTTCACCGGCAGGCTTGCAAAACTAGTGAGGAGGGCTTTAAACTAGGTTCGTTAGGTGACGGTGACCAAAACCCTGAGGGGAGTGGGAAAGTCAGATACCAGGAAGAAATGAAAAGAGGAACGAGCAAGAAAGGCGGACCCCTGATTCAAGTGGAGAAGATAGGGTGATCAACTGGTTATCTGAGATGTTTGTACACTAATGCGAGAAGCCTGGGCAACAAACAGGAAGAACTGGAGGCCCTGGCCCAGTCCAAAAAATATGATTTAATTGGGATAACAGAGACTTGGTGGGATGAATCGCATGACTGGAGCGCTGTCATGGAAAGGAATAGACTGTTCAGGCAGGGGAGAAAAGGAGGAGGAGTGGCACTATATGTAAGAGAGCACTATGATTGCTCAGAACACCAGTATATAGAGGAAGAAAAACCTGTTGAGAGTCTATTGGTTAAGTTTAGAGGTGGATGCAATAGGGGTGATGTTGTGGTTGGTGTCTACTAGAGGCCACTGAATCAGGTGGATGAGGTAGATGAGGCTTTCTTCGGACAACTGAGAGACGCTTCCAGGTCACAGGCCCTGGATCTCGTGGGGGACTTTAATCACCCTGACATCTGTTGGGAGACCAATACAGCAATACACAGGCAATCCAGGACGTTTTTGGAGAATGTTGGGGATAACTTCTTGGTACAAGTGCTGAAGGATCCAACCAGGGGCCGTGCGCAGCTTGACCTTCTGCTCACAAACATGGAGGAACTAAAAGGGGAAGTAGAGGTGGGTGACAACCTCAGAAGTAGAGGTGGGTGACAACCTCGGAAGCAGTGATCATGAGATGGTAGATTTCAGGATCCTGACCAAAGGAAGAAAAGAGAGTAGTAAAATACACACCTTGGACTTCAGAAAAGCAGATTTTGACTCCCTCAGAGATCTGATGGGCAGAATCCCCTGGAATGCTAACATGAAGGGAGAAGGAGTCCAGGACAGCTGGCAATATTTTAAAAAAGCCTTATTGAAGGCACAGAAAGAAACCATCCCGACGCGTAGCAAGAGAGGCAAACATGGTAGGAGACCGGATTGGCTTCAGGGGAAATCCTTGGTGAACTTAAGCACAAAAAGGAAGCTTACAAAAAGTGGAAACTTGGACAAATGACCAGGGAGGGGTATAAATGTATAGCTCGAGAATGCCAGGGGGTTATCAGGAAGGCGAAAGCACAGATGGAATTGCGACTGGCAAAGGATGTGAAGGATAACATGAAAGGTTTCTACAGGCATGTTAACAAGAAGAAGGTGATCAAAGAGAGTGTGGGGCCCCTACTGGATGAAGGAGGAAACCTAGTGACAAATGATGTGGGGAAAGCTGAAGCACTCAATGCTTTCTTTGCCTCTGTATTCACGGACAAGGTCGGCTCCCGGACTAATGCGCTAAGTGACGCAAGACGGGATGAAGATGTACAGCCCTTGGTGGGTAAAGAAAAGGGTAGGAACTATTTAGAAAATCTAGGCATACACAAATCCATGGGTCCGGACTTAATGCATCTGAGGGTACTGAGCGAGTTGGCAAATGTCATTGAGGAGCCTTTAGCCATTATCTTTGAAAAGTCATGGAGATCGGGAGAAATCCTGGATGATTGGAAAAAGGCAAATGTAGTGCCCATCTTCGAAAGAGGGGAGAAGGACGATCCAGGGAACTATAGGCCGGTCAGTCTTACCTCGGTTCCTGGAAAAATCATGGAAGAGATCCTTAAGGAATCCATTTTGAGGCACTTGGAGCAGAGGAAAGTGATCAAGAATAGTCAGCATGGATTCACAAAGGGCAAGTTGTGCCTGACCAATCTGATTAGCTTCTATGATGAGGTAAGTGGCTCTGTGGACATGGGAAAGTCAGTGGACCTGATATACCTTGACTTTAGCAAGGCTTTTGATATGGTCTCTCACAATATTCTTGCCAGCAAGTTAAGGGAATGCGGATTGGATAAATGGATGGTAAGATGGATAGAAAGATGGCTAGAAGGCTGGGCCCAGCAGGTAGTGATCAATGGCTCAATGTCAGGATGGCTGTTGGTTTCTAGCGGAGTGCCCCAAGGTTCAGTTGTATGTCCAGTTTTGTTCAATATCTTTATTAATGACCTGGATGAGGGGATGGATTGCACCCTCAGAAAGTTTGCAGATGACATTAAGCTAGGAGGAGTGGTAGATATGCTTGAGGGCAGAGATAGGGTTGAGAGTGACGTAGACAAATTGGAGGATTGGCTACAAGAAATCTGATGAGGTTCAACAAGGACAAGTGCAGAGTCCTGCACTTAGGATGGAAAAATCCTAAGCATTGTTACAGGCTGGGGATCAGCCAGTGAAGTAGTAGTTCTGCAGAAAAGGACCTGGGGATTACAGTGGATGAGAAGCTGGATATGAGTCAACAGTGTGTGCTTGTAGCCAAGAAGGTTAATGGCATATTAGGTTGCATTAAGAGGAGCATTGCCAGCAGATCCAGAGATGTCATTATTCCCCTTTATTCAGCTCTGGTGAGGCCACATCTGGAGTACGGTGTCCAGTTCTGGCCCCCCCACTACAAAAAGAATGTGGACGCATTGGAGACAGTCCCACGGAGGACAACCAAAATGATTAGGAGGCTGGAGCATATGACCTATGAGTAGAGGCTGAGGGAGTTGGGTCTGTTTAGTCTGCAGAAGCGAAGAGTGAGGGAGGATTTCATAGCAGCCTTCAACTTCCTGAAGGTAGGTTCCAAAGAGGATGGAGAGAGGCTGTTCTTAGTAGTGATGGATGGCAGAACAAGGAATAATGGTCTCAAGTTGTGGTGGAAGAGGTCCAGGTTGGATATTAAGAAAAACTATTTCACTAGCAGAGTGATGAACCACTGGAATGGGTTACCTAGGGAAGTAGTGGAGTCTCCATCCCTAGAGGTGTTTAAGTCTCAGCTTGACCAAGCCCTGGCTGGGTTGATTTAGTTGGGATTGGTCCTGCCTAGAGCAGGGGGCTGGACTCGATGACCTTCTGAGGTCTCTTCCAGCTCTATGGTTCTATGATTCTATGATTTACACTATGAAAGCATTGCACCATAGGCGAGCACATAAACTGCTCTAGTGGGGCTTCCTTGCATGTTTCTTTGCTGTGTGCTTTTGTTTGAAAGCTCAGAATCTACAAATGTAGAAAAAACACTGAAGAAGGGCCCTAGAAACTGAAGAAGGGCCCTAGAAAAGGATTTTGATGGCTTTTACTCTTGCAGATTTCTACCCTGCAGACACACACATAGGAACTTTGACAAGACAATTCATTTGCAAGAATTGTATTCTTCTTGGACGATTTATTTTTAACTCAAAAAGTTTCCATGCTTTGAGTTTTTTGGTCAAGTTCTGTGCTTCCCACTAGCAGTGTGAGCCTGATGCTTCCTGTGTGGTATAAGCCACCGTCTTCAAGAGACATTCATATTTCCTCAGCTGACTGCTATTGACCTTTTCATAGGAGTATGCCAGAGAGCTTCATTTAACCGGAAGGAGTAGCCACATGCAAACAAATTAATTTCAGCCTAAGACAGAGTCAACATTTGTTGCCTGTGCCATCTTTCTCAGTTCCACCTTCTCACCAGCTTGGAGAGCATGGCTTTCACCTTTTCGACAGTGCTGCTATGCCATGGGATGAACACCTAGTCTCTCTTGGTTGAATCTCACACTGTTTCACAAGGAGCACCCCACAGCAGTACTTATGGAGTGGACTCATGTCTCAGCAGGATGGTGAAAGCCAGTGAGGTGATCCTAACTCTAATACTGGAAGAAGTCCCTCAGTGTAATCCCTCCCCAAAGTATGTGTGTGTGTGTAGCTTTGGCCATTGCTTTAAACAGCTTTTACCTGCTCTGAGCATCCTGGTTAATTAGATGTGGCAAACTGTGAGGGCAGGGCTGGCCCACCTGAGGCAGGGAGTTCAAATGACTCCCCCATGCCTCCTTGCTTGGGCCAAAACTTTGAAAGGTCTCATTTCTGCCTTCTTCCTGTCCTACTCCTCTCATGGTACTGCTCTGCTACCTACATACGCACCAGCAGCAGTCAGAGTTGGCAACAACAAAGGCTGGATTCAGAGTCTACAGCTTCCTTTTCAACACTACAACACAAAAACCAGCTGGAGCCCCCAGCCAGTGGCATGGCACAATTATATACTCCCCTCTGGGCACCTCTGGGAGGCAATGCTCCTCTTGCAGGCACAGAGTTTGAGTGTAGCAAAGAACGTTTTAATCAAAGAAGGTAAGTAACTGGACATTAATCTGGGAGAATGCTGGTTCCTAAACATACACCATGAACAAAACCACACACCCCCTCCCAAGTAAGTTGGGCAGTGTCCTTTTTGGTGTCAGGTTCTTAAGTCCAGCAACCCCCAAATCCCCATGCCAAACCCATCCCTTCTCCACAGCCCAATGACAGGGGTCCTGAATCAGTGCAGGCCCAGAGTTCAGAGGTGTATCAGCAGAGTTAAATTCCCATTCTGCATGGAATAGGAGGGGTGGGGCCTAAGAAGGCATTTGCTCACTCCACTATTTGGGCATTAGTGTGCCATTCCTCATCACCTGCCACTCACTGCTCCTCATCTATATTGGCTACTCTGCTAGCCAGTCCACCTGGGATGTCTTCAGGTCCCAGCACTTAACACAGCTCTCAGTGATGTCAGCTCGTAGTGGGTGAATCTCACTGCTGGTGCTGTCTCACAGAAGTGTGCACTTCCAGACTTGGGCTGGGGCCCGAGATCTAGGCACTGATCAGTCACAGGTGTCTAGCTGCTGTGTAGATATACCCTTACTGTCATGAAGTTTCCCCTGATTTTGGAATAGATCCTCCCTCTGATCTAGCTAAGCTGCACTAAACATGAAAATGGAGGGAGAGATTGCTGAAAACCAGTACGGTTTTAGGTTACTGATGGGCAGGATGCCCTGGGATGCTAACATGAAGGGGAAAAGAGTTCAGGACAGCTGGCAGTATTTTAAAGAAGCCTAATTGAAGGCACAGGAAGAAACCATCCCAGTGCGCAGTAAGAAAAGCAAATATGGCAGGCAACCAGATTGACTTAGCAGGGAAATCCTTGCAGCACTTAAACACAAAAAGGGCACTTTCATGAAGTGAAAACTTGGACAGATGACCAGAGAGGAGTATAAATATATTGCTCAAGCATGCAGGGATGTAATCAGGAAGGCCAAAGCGCAATTGGAATTGCAGCTAGCAAGAGATGTGAAGGGTAACAAGAAAGGTTTCTACAAACGTGTTAGCAATAACAGGGTGAGCAGAAAAGGTGTGGGACCCTTACTGGATGAGGGAGGTAACCTAGTGACAGACGATGTGGGAAAAGCTGAAGTACTCAATGCTTCTTTTGCCTCTGTCAAGGCACAGACAAGGGCAGCTCCCAGACTCATGCACTAGACACCACAGTATGGGAAGGAGGTGGGCAGCACTTAGAGAAAGAACAGATGAAGAACTATTTAGAAAAGTTTAGACATACACAGATCCATGGGGCTGGATTTAATGCATCCTAGGGTGGAGAGGGAGTTGGAAGAGCCATTGGCCATTATCTTTGAAAACGTGTGGCAAATGGGGGAAGTCTGACACAAAATATCATATACAAATATAGTGCCGATCTTTAAATAAGGAAAGAAGGAGTATTCTGGGAACTACAGACCAGTCAGCCTCAGCTCAGTTCCCGGAAAATTCATGGAGGGGATCCTCAAGGAATCCATTTTGAAGCACTTGGAAGAGGGGAAAGTAATCAGAAACCATCAGTATGGATTCACCAAGGGCAAGTCATATCTGACCAATCTGATTAGCTTCTATGACGAGATAACTGACTCTGTGGACATAAGGAAGTCAGTGCATGTGATATACCTTGACTTTAGCAAAGCTTTTGATACGGTTTCCCACAATATTCTTGTCAGCAAGTTAAGGAAGTATGGATTGGATAAATGGGCTGTAAGGTAGATAGAAAGCTGGCTAGATTGTCAGGCCCAATAAGTAGTGATCAACAGCTCGATGTCTGGTTGGCAGTCAGTATTAAGAGGAGTGCCCCAAAGGTTAGTTCTGGGACTAGTTTTGTTCAATATCTTTATTAATGACCTGGCTGGGGGGATGGATTACACCCTCAGCAAGTTTGTAGATGACACTAAGCTAGGGGGAGAGGTAGATATGCAGGAGGGTAGGGATAGAGTCCAGAGTGACCTAGAGAAACTGGAGGTTTGGACCAAAAGAAATCTGATGCGCTTAAACCAGGACAAGTGCAGAGTACTGCACTTGGGACAGAAGAATCCCAAACACTGTTACAGGCTGGGGACTGACTGGCTAAGTAGCAGTTGTGCATAAAAAGACCTGGGGATTACAGTGGATGAGAAGCTGGATGTGAGTCAACAGTATGCCCTTGTAGCCAAGAAGGCTAATGGCATTTTGGGGTGCCTTAGGAGGAGCATATCCAGCAGATCTAGAGAAGTGATTATTCCCCTTTATTCAGCACTGGTGATGCCACATCTGGAGAACTGTGTCCAATGCTTGGCCTACCACTACAGAAAGGATGTGGATGCATTGGAGATGGTCCAGCGGAGGGCAACAAAAATTATTAAGGGGCTGGAGCACATGACCTATGAGGAGAAGCTGAGGGATTTGGGCTTGTTTAGTCTGCAGAAGAGAAGAATGAGGGGGGATTTGATAGCAGCTTTCAACTACCTGTAGGGGAATTCCAAAGAAGTTGGGGAGAAGCTGTTCTCAGTAGTGACGGATGGCAGAACAAGGAGCAATGTCTCAAGTTACAGTAGGAGAGGTCTAAGTTGGATATTAGGAAAAACTATTTCCCTCGGAGGGTGGTGAAGTACTGGAATGGGTTCCCTAGGGAGGTGGTGGAATCTCTGTCCCTAGAGGTTTTTAAGTCTCTGCTTGACAAAGCCCAGGCTGGGATGATTTAGTTGGGGTTGGTCCTACTTTAGGCAGGGGGTTGGACTCAATGACCTCCTGAGGTCTCTTCCAGCTCTATGATTCTATATTTTTTGGCTGAGCACAGTGTGGTTCCATGGCTCAAAGCTGTTGTGAACCCATACTCCAAGCTTTTATCCTGGGTTTGAGATGTGAGTGAGGATAGTTACTTGTCTTTGTAATTAGCTCCGTCAGTGTCTTTTGCTTTGGTCTACATGACAAATGGAGTTTGGGAGTGTCCTTTTTTCCTGCAAGTAATTGTGTTTGGGCAGCTCCATGCCTTAATGTATCACTTCTCAGAGGCGTAGCAAGGGTGTTTTGAGCCCGGGGACAAAAGCAAAATTTGCGCTCCCCTCCACAGTTGTGCAGTGCAGCCCCGAACCTGGTGCACAGCTGAGCCTGGGAGGAGGGGGTGGAGCTTGTACCACAACTTCCCCCATCCCTTCCAGTTTGGGCCTGGGACCCCACACAAACGAACCTGCTGGCGGAGATGGAGGAGGCTCAGGCTGGGGGTGAAGAGGCAAGGAGGAGGCTCCAGCCAGCCGTGGCAGGCAGAGGAGGAGCAGGAGAGCTGAGGGATGACAGGGGGAGCAGAGGTGGACTAAATTGGCGCCCCCCCCCCAACATGAGGCCCAGGGGCAACTGCCTCCCCTGCCTGTCCCCCCCACTACACAACTGTCACTTCTTTCTCTTAACTCACTTAATCTTGGTTTTTCATTTTGAAATTCTTTGTTATTCATTTTCTGTGATCAAGTCGGCGCTCCTGTCTCCTAGGCCATGTCTACACTACACGAAAGATTATCACTGCCACGGTCAATCTTCTGGAGTTTGATTTAGCAGGCCTAGTATTGATCCACTAAATTAAACTCAAAGAGCACCCCTTCAGTGCCGGCACACCTGCTTGTCATGTGGACAAGCATGGAAACATGATTTAAGATACTTTAATTATGTAGCTTGAGTTTCGTATCTTAAGTCAAGCTTTCACTATAGTGTAGACTAATGTGCTACATGAACCGTTCCATTTTTATCTTAATTTTATTTACCAATTCAGTAAAAGTACTGTTTGCTACTTTTTCCTTGTCTGCATTTACTTGTCTCGTTCTGACAGGCACCTGTCTAGGTCCTAGTTTAGCTTTAACCAAGACCTGGCTTTTAATATATGGTTGTGGTTGTAGTGCTCTGGACCCCATTACATCTCTTAATTTTACTATGCCCACCTTTTTTCATTTTTCTCCTCATTCTTCAGTCATAGGGTAGCTACAAAGTCTGCCGTTGACAACAAATATTTGTAGCGGGACAGGACATCTCTTTTTGGTACGTTTCATATACCAATGTTTTATTCTGTTTCTGTACTTGCCACCCTGTGAGGTGAACAGGAGCATTCCAGGACTTTGAGATTTCTACTGCTTTTAACACGTTCTTTATTTTTGTTTCTTGGACTTCCAATTTAGTGGTGTGCTGTTGTAACTGTTTAACATCCTTGGTTTTAGTTTGTAATATTCTACATTTCAAGGCTACAGTCTCTGTCTGCCCTGTCCTTGCAAATTACATTGCATGTTTCTTCACCACAGTATTTTTCAAATCCGTATGGACCTCATTAGCTAGCAACCCAGCACATCCATGCCTTATGTCACTCTTTGGAGATTTTCAGAGAAGGGTTAAGGAGATTCCCTATCTTGTGGTTTTCTGTCATGTTAGATCATGATTCTTACAGTAGAGAGCTTGCTTACCCTCCAAATCAGTGGTATGGAGTGTTCTGATGTCACTGATGTAGTGTCCTGACAGATATCTTGCTCTGTCAAATGTTGATAATTGTTCAGAAATGTGTGCTCCCTATGTGTGCTGCCCCAACTCTGCGCAGGTACCAAGCATAACAGACTCCAAGAGAATGCCCAATAACCACAGAATCTAAAAGCTGTGCAGGTGCCAGGCCAGGTTTATTGTCAAACGATGCACAATAATAGTTGTCAGTAGTCTGTTGAACCACTACACATCTGTGCCCCCTGGTAAGGGACACAGCTCAGTCTGTGGTGGAACTCTCCACTGCCCCCCTCAGCTGGACTCTGTGCTTCAATCATTATTAATCCTATTTGTGTACTTTCCCCTAGCATATTGTTATAAAGAGAAGTCTAAGAAAAGATGTGTAAAGGGCTAAACAGTGAAAGAGACAGCGGAGGCCATTTCAAGAGATCCTATTTACCCTTCCCTTTGTAACAAAAATCCCAGAGTAGTTCAGAGTGAAATAAAAAATGCAGTGCTAGACAATGGCTAGAAATAAATATTCCATTGCTGTGGCATAACCTGTGGGGCTCCAAGTTCCATGTCATTCTTTGATAACCTGCTGCTG